>OY728150.1:1546906950-1547531950 GCA_963277665.1 Viscum album
ACATTCCTTTATCCCCCTTTGTGATTTTCAAAAAGTAATATAGGGAATGGAAAAGAAAGTTTGGTACCGGAAAAATTATTACTAAACATCCAAAAGACAAGTAGCCAAAAAATTCATTATGATTGGAAAGAAAAATTTATAAGAAAGTAATACAACAAAAGATCAAAATTGAAAAAAATTATCCTTCCTTTTCCTAGGGAATCATCTTATTCACTATTGTTTTAAGATTTTTGAGCTTCTTGTGATCTTCCACTACCCGCTTAAGAAGCCGATACTGGTACTATCCTTTCTTCTCTAAGGCTTTGATTCTATCTTCTTGAGCATTGAGAGATTCGGCCTAACTCATTAGAGCTTCTTCCTACTTGACTAGCTTCTCTTATATCGCTATCCTAATATCTCTTTCTCTATTCTAACTCTAGACAACTAAATACATATTTCCATTCAATTCTTTAACTTCTTGAATCCGAGAATTTTGTTCCATAGTAAGATTCTCTTCAAAGCTTTTTGTGAGATCCTTGATATTACTATCTTCAGTGTCAATGGAATCCTTGAAACTCTCTTGTAACTAATCAAGAATTCTCAAGTCTTCTATAGTTTTCCATGAACAACTGGTCATCTTCTTGAAATATCTTTTGTGGGATTCATAGTTAATGAAAAAAATTGAAATATGCTTCAATATTGAAACACTTATCCATCACCATGTATACTAAATCCGATTTCTAATTTAGTGTGTGTTTAAGCATTTAGAATCTCAAATCTATACTTTGAAATATTGGGATGGTTCCAACAAGCTTTTTCAAAGACTGAACTATTAAATCATGTCCCAGAGAAGATGATTTCGAATCTGAAACTTTGCTTCGTGAGGGATATTTCTCTAACTCAACTGCCTTCCTCTTTGATGATCCACCAAATTATTTCTTCTTCATAACAGCTTTACTAGGTGTATAAACAACCACATGTTTTCCCTTATTAGCCTTCTAAATGGATTCCTTATCTGGGGATTCATATTCACCATTAGACAGCTGGACAATTTTTGTCTTCCTCTATCTCTTCCTTCTCACCTCCTGCCTTAGCATCTTCTAGATGAATGAAATGGTGATTAAAACTTTCTTCTTTAGAAAACTTATTCAATTATTCTTCAACCTTGTCATATTCACCTTTATCATCTTTCCTAGGGCTATCATGCTTTAAATATTATGCTTCAGATATTCAGATTGAGAGTTTCTCTAATGGACATTCCTTCTCATGAAACTCCTCTAATTTCTTAATGAGATCTTCAGTATCACCACTGACTTATTCTTCCTCTTCTTCTTGTAATTCTCCTACTTCTTTTTCTTTGACCTTTTTTAGAGTCACATACTTCTTTCTCGGAGTCTCAGGTAAAGATTCTACTATGAAAGATTTTAGTTCTAGAATTTTCTCAAAATAAATTCTCAGCATCCTTCAGAAGTGATTGAACAATTTCATCTTTAGACATCTTCTTCTTCTATTTCTTTTCTTTTTCTTGATTTTCAAGCTCATAAACAGTATTCTCTTTTAAGGCTTTTTCTTCAGTAGGATCCAATCCAAAGCTAGGATCCCCTGCATTCTTGTTCTTCTTGTCTTCCCTCTATTTACCTACTACCACATCTAGATATGATTTTTGATTATTAGGTTTTGGATGTGCAGATTGGGTTTCCTTAGGCTCTAGAGTTTTTTATTTTTCTTCCACTTCCTTCACTTTCCTCTTCATTGCACCCTTCTTAGAGGTCTCTGAAGCCTCTTGTTTCATTGATATATTTTCAAATTCTTCCTCAGGAAAGTCATAAAATTCTTTGGATTCCTTATAAAATCCAACATTCATTCTTCTTAGAGTATCATAACTAACCATCATGACTTTGCAATTCCTTGGCTTTAAACTACATGGAATTTTGAAAGACCCTAAGAACCAAAGAATCAGCTTCGAAATAATGGCTAGATACATAATTATCTAAGCCTTCAGATTTCCTTTATTTATATTCTTGATCGTAATCAGAATATGCTTAAACGAGTTGATCTTTCTCACGTTCACCATAAAATCTAAAATATATATATCATTCTTCTTCAATGTATCCTTGTCACCTTTTCTTTTTATGATGAATCTTTAAAACCATAATTCGAGAATAAAATAATTTGTAGATAGGTGAAAAATACCCGGAGTCTTAACATCTGTAAGAATAAGGAACCCCCTAGCTTTCACCTTAACAAAGCATCCTTGAACATCTGGAAACTTATGAGAACAAAATTCAGCTTCTCCTTTATATGGAAATCTAATAAAATTTACATCCTTGGTGTACGAGAGAGAAAATGTCTTCACATAGATTTGGAAATATAACTTATCTCTAACTTCTTCCTTGAAAAAAATTACTGTTTCATAAAATTCAACTAGAAAATCCTAATATACAAACATTTTTCCATCCATTCAGCTTAATGTTCTTTTAAATGATGTAATCATATATGGAAAAGTTGATTGGATGCACCAAACTTTCTTTATAAACCTGCCACTCTGAGATTGGCTTGGAATTTGACATGTCTTTCGAAGAGGATTCTTCGATAGACATTCGGATTTGAGCAAGATCTAAAATGTTCGGAATTGTATTATATTGAAGGAAAGGTCTTCAACACGCGAAAGCTTTGAAATCAATGTGGTAAAACCATTTGGGTGTCCTTTATATTGGTGTTTGGGGAAACAGTTCAGCTTTAAAAATCAATCCAATGGTTGAGAAACCTTGTGATCAGATCTGACGGTTGAGATGATAGCTGGAAGGAAATCTTTATAGAATCTCATCTTTTGAGGTTTTTAATACAAACATTCAGATTTATGAAAAAGTGAATAAGAAAAATTAAAAACAGATGAAAATACCAACAAGTATAAGATTATTACAAAAAATTAAGATAGAATCATACCTTTCAGATTGCAAGGATGATTATTCGTAGTGAGGAAAAATTCTTCTTGAAGAACTTTAGATTCTAAAAAATACGATTATGAAATTTTTTGAAAAACTAACTATGAAAATTTTCGAAAATATTCATTATAAAAAACATAGAAAATCTTCATTATGAAAATATTGAAAATATTCATTACGAAAATTTAGAAAATCTTTATTACGAAAATTTAGAACTACAAAAATCTTCATTATGAAAAATATTTAGTTGAGACTTCAAAAAGGATTTAGAATACGAAAAAAATTAGAATATGAAAAAAATTAGACTCTATCAAACAAATGTACTCCCTCTATGAAAAGGAGTTTGTAACTGTAAGGAGATTTATTTAAACAGGAAGTTAAGAAGGAAGATTACCTTATGATTATCATTCCAAAATTCTATTTAATGTATTCAAATCTATCAGTGGGTAAATATTTTGTGAAAATATCAGCAAATTGATCTTTCATTCTGATAAATTTAAGAATGATATCCCCTTTTTGAGTGTGATCCCTAAGAAAGTGATTCCTAATATCTATGTGTTTTGCATGAGAGTGATGTGTAGGGTTTTTACATAAGGCAATGAAACTAGTATTATTACACAACATTTGGGTTTTGGTAAAACTCATACCATAGTCTGTGAGTGTGTGTTGAATCCACAACACATGAGCACAACAACTTCCAGCAGTAATATATTTTGCTTCAGCAGTGGAAAGTGCTACTGAGTGTGGCTTTTTTTCATTACAAAAAACTAATGAATCTCCTAAGAAATGTCAAGTTCCAGATGTACTCTTTCTATCCATTATACATCCACCAAATTCAGCATCCGAAAAACTTTTCAAAACAAATTCATTTCCAGAAGTATAAAGGAGTTCAAGATCCATGGTTCCCTTTAAGTAGAAAAAAATTCTTTTCACTGCATTTAAATGAGATTACTTAGGATTAGATTGATATCATGCACATAAGCATACTGAAAACATTAATTCTGGATGGCTAGCTATTAAGTAAAGTAGACTTCCTATCATACCTCTAAAAGATGTTTGATCTACTATTTTCCCAGCTTCATCAAGATCAAATTAATTTGAGATACCAATGGGAGTACTTATACTCTTAGTGTTGTCATATCCATACTTTTTAAGAAGATATTTAATATAATTATATTGGGATATATATATTTCTTCTGTTTTTTGATAAATTTGAAAACCAAGGAAAAATGTTAACACACCCATCATACTCATTTCAAAATCAGATTTCATTAGATCTGCAAAGGAATAAGTTAAAGATTGTTGAGTTAATCCAAATATAATGTCATCGATATAAATTTGAACAATAAAAACATTTTTCTTATCTTTATTTATAAAAATGGTTCGATCAGCATTTCCATTAACATAATTATTTGTAAGTAAAAATCCTATAAGTCTATTATACCAAGCTCGAGGGGCTTTCTTAATTCCATACAGTGATTTGGTAAGTTTAAAATCATGTTTAGGATGTTTTGTATCTTCAAAACCAAGAGGTTGTTCAACAAAAACTTCTTCGTGTACATAACCATTAAGGAAAGCACATTTAACATCCATTTTAAATAGTTTGAAATTGAAGAATGCTGCAAAGGAATGTAAAATAAAAATAGATTCAAGTCTATCTACTAGAACATAGGTTTCTTCATAGTCTATTCCTTCTTGTTGATTATATCCTTTATCAACCAATCTAGCTTTATTTCTTACAATGATTCCATTTTCATCACACTTATTTTGAGGACCCATTTTACTTCAATAACAGAAGTTTCCTTCGGCCTTTTAATTAAAGTACATACATTATTCCTTTTGAATTCATTTAGTTCATCTTGCATAGCTTTTATCCAATCATCATCACCTAAAGCTTCATCAGTGATTTTTGGTTCTAATTTGGAATGGAACGATAGATGTTATATTTCATTTCATAAGGAACTTCTAGTTCTTATATGTTGATTAACATCACCAATGATACTATCACTGGGATGATTCTTAAGAAACAACTGATTTGGGTTTTGTAAAACCTATTCATCAACATAGGGTAGGAAATATTCTGGGGTAAATGTTTCAGTATTATTTTCTTGGAAATATTCTTTATTAGAAAGTTCATATAACAAAGGTTGAAAATTAGTTTTTGAAAACACATCTGGATATGTAGGATTAGGTTGTTTTAAAACAAAAGGATCAGTTTAATCAAATTTGACATGTACTGATTCTTCAACAGTACAAGTATTTTTATTGAAAACTCTATAAGCCTTGGAAGTTGAGTAGTAGCCTAAAATTACTTCATCAGATTTTGGTGTGAATTTGTGTAGATTATCTTTAGTATTTAGAATGTATACCTTAAAACCAAAAACCTTTAAGTAGGAAAGTCTAGGTTTTATACCATTCCATAACTCATAAGGAGTTTTATTTAGAAAATTTCTAATTAAAACTCTATTTATAGTATAACAAGAAGTACATATAGCTTCAACCCAAAAATGTTTCGCTACAGAATACTCACTCAACATGGTTCTTGTTATCTCTTGAATAATTCTATTTCTTATTTCAACAAAACCATTTTGTTGATGTGTTCTTGGTGCTGAGAAGTTATGAGTAATGCCTTTTCTACTAAAAATGATTCAAAACTAGAATTTTGAAATTCTCCTCCATGATCACTATGAATAGTTATCAATAGATGGTTTTTATCATTTTTAACTTGGGATCTAAAACTTTTGAAATAAGATAATTATTCATATTTCATTGCTAGAAAATAGACCCACGTAAATGTACTATAATCATCAACTAAGAAAAATACATAAAATTTTCCTCCAATGATTCTAGTTTTTGTTGGACCAAAAAGATCCATATACACTAACTGTAATGCATCAGTGTTTGAGACTTCACTGACTGATTTAAAACTTGATTAATGTTTCATTATATATTAACAAGGATGAAAAACTTTTAAATAATCAAATATAAGCTCAGGTAGATCCTCAAATAGTCTTTTCTTAGAGAGTTTTCATAGGTTCCTAAGATTACAGTGTCCTAAACATCTATGCCACAATCAAGAATGATCTTCCATTGCACTAAGTCTAGGTAGGTCTTGGCTCCTAAGGTCTTCTATGTTTAGTGTGTAAACATTCTCTTGCCTTTGGGTAGAAGGAATAAACTCATCCCTAGAATTGTGTACTAAGCCCTTTTCATTCCTAAAATTCACAAGGCAACCTTCTTCACATAATTAACTTATGATAATGAGGTTTTTCTTAAGACCCTTAACAAATAAAACATTTTAAATCAATGTTTTTCCAAGAAGAAGAATGTTAATTATACTAATAATTTCTCCCTTAGAATTATCTCCGAATATTACTTTTCCTCCTTTCATCTTGATAATCATTTCAAAAAAGTTTGTTTTACCAGTCATATATCGGGAACATCCACTATCCATGTACTAAGTATTTATATTGGTACTTTTTTTATTTTCTTGAAAATAAGAGTGTTAGACTTTCAGAACCCAAACATTCTCAGATTCCTTACCTAAGGTAAATTTTGACAAAAACTTCCTCAAAAAAAATGTCTATCTTTAGTCTAATAACTATGTTCTTGTCTTCAAAAACATTAGTTTTAGAACTAGAGTTATGCTCAAAAACATTTTTCGTAGAAATTAATTTTTCTAGATCCTTAGAATGTTTTCCTTCCCAAAATTTACTTCCTCAAGATTTTTTTAAATAATTTCAAAATCAAGGGTTTTATTATTAAGATCTTTAGAAAGATATGATATTTCCTTAGTAATGATAGTATTCCTAGAATTTTTCTTATCAAACTTTTTCATGAGTTTTGAATTCTCATTCTCAAAAAGCATAACAAACCTATAAACTTCTTCATAGGTAGGTAAAGTATTATCCTAATCAGAAGAAGATTCTTCATTAGAATATTATTAATATTTACTATCACTATAAATATAGTTTAGGGATACATTGGTAATAGATTCGGCAGTGTGTACCTTATCTATTAAGCAATGATTTTCAATAGGCAGTTTGGCTATAAAACCAAGATTCTTCTGTCCAGAAGATTCATAATCTGATGATTGTTCAGAAGAGTATCTACCACTGGAACTCCAAGTTTCATTAGATTTCAAAACATTATTAGCTTTATATTTTTAATAATTATTTATAATTACCTCAGAATGATTCTCTTTTCTTTATTTTCTCTTAATCATAGGACAATCAGGCCTTATATGTCCATCTCTTTTGTATTCACAACATGTGACTACTGAATCATTCTTATCTTTACTTTATTTTTTCTTGTATCTAGATTGAAAGTTCTTCTATCCCACAATCTATTTCATCCTTCGAGCAAGATTGGCAAAATCATTTTCTAAAGATTAACTTCTACTATATTATGATTCTATAACAACCTTCGTAGATTTAGATCTTATAAATCTCTTAGGAGTCTTAGCTTTCATATTATTTGAAGTTGTTGTAAAAGAAACACTGCAATTACCATTATTTTTCTTAATATTATCAGCATCTCGCTTCATTCTAGTCCCATGTTGAAGAAGAGTTCCAAAAAGTTCATCAAGAGAAATCTTATTAACCTTTCTATTCTCATCAATAGTTTTTATCATGGATTCCCACTCATTGGGCATAATGTATATGATCTTTTCCACAAGTGCTTCATCATATAATCCTTTCTCACCCATGGATTTTAAACTGTTGATGATAGTCATAAATCTTTGTTGAACCAAACATATGGGTTCTCCATAAGGAAAAAAACCATGATATTCATCTCTGATCATGGCTCTTCTAGTTTCAATAACTTTGGAAGTTCCAAAGTGTGTAACTTCAAGCTTCTTCCAAATACAATTTTCTGCTTTACAAGATGAAATTTGGATATATATAAATATATATATATATATTTCTAGTCATAGAACAAAACAATGTATTGCGTACCTTATAATTCAATTGATATTCATGGTTTTCTTGGTTGGTGAAGGTACTAACTTCCTTGTCAGGGATTTTTTATCCTCTAGTAAGCATAAAAAAATTATCTACTCTAGTATTGATAATGAATTTATTCATATGATCTCTCTAATATTCATATGATCTCTCAAATATTCATAGTCATTCCCATAAAAAATAGGTAGTCTAGTAGGATTTAGGTTGTCTATGGAACCAACATTGATTTCTGTCATCTTAAAGAAAATCATTCCACACAAACATGTTAGTAATAATGTTGGTAAACAATTATAAGAATATCCTAAGCAAGGAAAATATAGAACAATGAAAAACATGAGCATGAAAAATTATATGTGAATATAAGTATTTCTAAGACCTGCTCTGATACAAATTATAGGATCGAAATGATAGATGATACTAATTGTAATATTGTAATAATAATGTAAATGCTCAATATACAAGAGGGGGGTGAATTGTATGCATTAAAAATTCTTTGGAACTTTTAAAGATGAAGATGTTTAACAAGGTTAAAAATGGTAATTCCCAAAAACTCTAGTTCTACACACTTGCTTCATTCCATAAATATGATTCTGGGGATGCAATTCTAGAAAAGTGAATCCGGAAATGAAACTTATCAAAATTTTACAAAGATAAATATTTTACCTTAAAGTGTATAGAATCTTACTAAATCAGAGTGTACAAGTATAAGGAAGTATAATATAGTTATACTTTCCTCAAAAATCAAATTGTCGTGGAAAACATGAAACAATACATGTAATAAGTAGTAAATATTTTAACCCAAAGAGAAGGGTATCATACAACCTTGGATAAAGGTCCCTTGGTTTATACTTTCGAGAAAGTATACCTTACCCACACTAGTGTAAGCCCACGATATGATGATCAGAGTCTGTCTTGCTATCCCCACAAGCCCTCAACTTCAAGGTAGTAGGAAACTCTTCCTTTTTATCCCCGGAAGCCCTCGAATGTACTCAGCAACATTCGGAGTTGCACGAAGCAATTGAGAACAGGATGTTAAGTACGCACTAAACAAGGGAGTATCTCTCTAGAAATCACTTTAGCAGCATGTAATCTGTAGATTCGTAGAACAGTTCATCAAAAATGTGAGCTATTTCAAATAATCTCCTATGTATAGGCACAACATAAATGGTCGGATCCCTCCTCCAATGGTCATATTTTCCCTTGAATTTTGGAGGGATATGTACACATGTCATTCAAACAACGGTTAGTAATTAACTGAATGAATAACATCATTTTATAACCAAAACACGAGTAAAAAAATACGGTTACGTAACCAAATTTATTTTTCGGATTGTAAGGAAAAATGAGAGTTCAAAGTCTAACAAAAAATATTCGGTGTCTATAAAACTTGGATATTTGGATTATGGCATCCAAAGAATTCGAAAACTGAATTCTATAGAATTATGGAGTCTGAATTTCAAAGGAAATTTGGAGTCTGAATTCATAAGAATTTGGAGTCTAAGTTCATAGAATTTGAAGTCTAAATTAATAAAATTCAGAGTCTGAACTTACAAAGTTCAAAGTCTGAATTTAGAGAACTCAGAGTCTGAACTCAGAAAGTTCAGAACCTGAATTCAGAGAACTCGGAATATAAAATCAGAATGTTCGAAGTATGAATTCAGAGAAAATGGAATCTGAACTCAAAATGTTCAGAGTCTAAATTCAGAGAACTCGGAGTCCAAACTCATAAAAATTTGGAGTCTGAATTCAGATAACTCAAAGTCAGAACTCATAAGAGTTCAGAGTCTGAATTCAGAGAACTTAGATTCAAGAACTCATAAGAGTTTGGGGTCTGAATTCAGAGAACTTGGAGTCAGAACTCTTAAGAGTTCAGGAAATGAACTCAGAAAACTCAGAGTCTAAACTCATAAGTGTTCGGAGTCTGATCTCAGAGAACTAAGAACCTGAATTCGGATCCTGAAAAAGGAATGATCTATACCTATGTATTATAAGAATCTGTGGTTTTGGATATGAAACCAAATATTATACTTAGTCATGAAAAACATGGTAGGGATAAATTTTCGTGGTAATGGAAAATTTCCTTTTGAAAGTAAGGCATAGGGTAAATGAGATTTTCCTTAAGATAAGGTGTTTGAAATTTTCAAATCATGAATGAATGTTAATGTCATAAGGAAACCTTATTGACTCAATAATCCCAAAAACAAGAAGAAATATAAAAGTCATTAGAAAGCCTTATTGACTCAACACACAGTTTCATAATTTCCAAAATGTTAATCATTGTATAAATATCATATAAATATAATATATATTCATTAGAGAATTATTTATTATAGTTAAATAAAATTATTTATAGAAAAATTAATTATATTTTTCATGGACATGGTTGGTTTTACATATGCATGAAAATTATTTTCATTTTTCTATAGTTGAAAAAAGAAAGGTAAATAATAATTAACATTTCAAATATAATTATTAATTAATATATATTATATATATTCAATCAAACCCATACTCATTTCTATACATTTTAAATATAATTCAAAAAATAATCACATTGATTATGGAGGTGGTAATCCACACATATGCATGAACAATGTTATCATTTCCCAAAGGATTGGATATTAACAAGGTAGATGTTGTGTTAAAAATAAATAAAATTAATTATTTCATAATTATCATATATAAATTTTAAATTCATCACAATACCCATCCATAAAAAATGGACATGAAAAATTAATTATATCCCAATGTAGAGACGGTAAGTCATTCATATGCACAAGTTATACTTTCACTTATCCTTTGATGGGAGAATGGTGTATAATGGTGTTTTCATAATCAAAATATAATTTCAGAATATTTATGATCCAAAATTTATTATTTTATTATAAATATTTTATATTTATACGAGGGTAAAGAATATTAGAAAATAAATTGATCGAGTAAGGCGATTACCTCTTCTTTAAAATATATCCTTTAAATCTACTCTATAGTTGGTATTTTGGGAAGACCTGAACCTCAAGAACATGTATATTTTTGTTGATAAGTTAAATTGGAAGTGTTTTTTCTAGGTATTAAAATCAAAGTGGTGTTAATAAGTGAGGGCGGAGGTGTCCTTTTATAATTGAGTTGAAGGGAACTATTGGAATGTCTCAAAAAATTAAATTATTATAAATTAATTATCAATACATAAGCCACCAAATGGACATGGTTTATAATATAAGATAATATTGTGTTTTTGTTACATAAAAAATAAAATTTATATATGTTTTATTGTAATTTTAAACCTTATCATTTTTATTATCCCATAGTTTAAAAATTTTAATTTTAACTACGGTAACGACTTTTTCAATATTAAAGGTTAATATTTTTTACATATTAGGTGAAAATTTGACCATAAATGGAACATTTATGACATTTTATAATTTATCATATAAAAATTATCTTATTTAAATATTTTTATGATTTTTAAATAATTTAATAATATATTAATCTGAAAAGATATCATTAATGACAATTTTGACACTATTCATTTAATATTACATTTAAATACATCATGAAAAATGGGTGATTTGAATATAATACTCTAACAACACCATAATATGTCATATAGAAATATAAATTTTATGTTCCATATTAATTAATTAAAATTTTGACACTTTCAATATTTTTGAATTCATTTATTATTTTTGTAAAATAATGAAATAATGCATCTGTGTTGAAAAATGAAATCATAGTCATTAAATAATTACTAAAAAAATCATATAAATAATTTTATTAAGATAAAAATAAACACGTATATTCATTCATAACATATTTATTTCCCATGTTGATAGATAATATATATTTAAAACAAATAGAGTGAGATTTTGTAACTTTTATTGATTTAAATAATATAAAAGTCATTTTCATGGAAAAGTTTCAATTAAAGAAGAAATTTTATTAGATAAGGTGTTGGGGTCAATTTTACTTCATCCTATAAAAATTATAAGGAACCATTATGGCCTTATCACTAATTTATATCCTAGATAAACCTGATTTACTCTTTATGGAGTTGATAAATTTTACTATAGTTACTATTCATATTGACCAAAAATAAAAGGAGCATAATTTCCAAATTTGAACCTCCAAATTATAAATATGTAATTAATTTTATATAATTAAGTCCCAATAAATTTAATAAATTAATATTAATGTAAGTGTGTAAAATTTGGTAAAAATGTCTTTTAGAAGAAAAAACACATTTTTAGGTATAAAATTGGATTTATTTTAATCATGTGCCTAGAAAAAAAATTGATTGTTTAAATTATTTAAAAAAGTAAATAATAAATAATTTTAATTAAAATAAATCTAAAATGGTGATTGATATAATTTATTAATATAAAAATAAATTGATTACATAAAAATAATTAATCATAAAAAAAATCAATTTTATTTTCAAATAAATTTTTATTTTTAACTCTAATCATTTGATAACTAATGAATTAATTTTATAAATTTTTAGATCGATTATTTTTCATAATTTATTTAGAAATATTTAGACCTTCTAATCCAATGGATATGTGATAAGATACACATAATATTTTAATAATGTTACATGGTTTTTATAAACTCGTTGTTTCCTGTAACACAAGCCATTAAATAAATTAAATTATTTAAAGATAAATATTTCATAAAAAATTGTACTGTTAAACTCAAACACCCTTAAAATTAATTTCACTCTTGAAATTATTCCCTCTAATATAAAAAATAGTTTATCTTTGTTTCATTACATCCTCGGGTTCCCAAGTAAATTATTTAAATTTTTTGGTCTCTCTAGAAAACATTAACCAAGACAATATCCTTGTTCCATAGCACTTCATATCTATGATATACGATTTCAACCAGTTTTTCCTCATTGGAAATATCATTCTTAAATGGTATTAACTCTATGTTAAATACATTAAAAAGATCATATATGTACATTCTTATGGGGGAAACATGGAACACACCATGAACATGAGATAGGTTCAGTGGAAGTGTTAATCAATAAGTTGCCATCCCTACTTGATCAAGAATATTAATAGGGCCAATATATATAGGGATAAAATTCACTTTATTCCCAAATATCATAACCCTTTTCCATGGTTAAATTCATATAATAACATTCTCACTAACAGAAAATTAAAAACCACATCGATGATTATCAGTATTACTATTATGTTAACTCTGAGCTACATTCATGTGATGCTAAATAGTTATAAATTTCTTCCATTTTTTACTATAATATGGTTTAAAATAGATTTATTTATCTAAATTCATCCTATCACATTATATTTGTAAACTTATTTCCATATAGGGCTTCCTAAGGAGCCATCTGAATGCTTGAGTGAAAGATATTTTTGTTAAAAAATTTGACTATAAGAAGTTGTTGATCCCAACCACCTTTGAAATCCATGGAACAAGGTCCCAGAATATCCTCTAGGTTTAGAAAGGTTCTCTCAAAATAAAAATATTTCTAAGGATGATATGTCATACTAAAACTCAACTATGTAAATAGAGCCTACTATTTACTTCACCAAAACATAGAGGTAAACCTTGGATCTTGATCAGATATGATGAAAAATGGTACTCTGTGTAATCTGACCACCGATATAATATATATTCTATAAAGCTGATCAAGAGATAAATTATATCTCATGGGAATGAATTTTACCAACTTCATATGGGGATTGACAATAACCCATTTATCATTTTTTCCTTTATATATTTTTCGGATTCTAATGACAAAATCCATGGGGATGTTTTCCCATATATATTAAGGTATGGTTAATGGTGAAAACATCCCTTTATACTTTTATCTCATAGACTTAAATTTATGATAAAATAAGAAACTATAAAATTATTTTATAATTTATATTTTAATTTTTTCCTCTAGAAATACTCTTTCATGTCTCTAATATCTTTATAATTCATGATGAATAGACAATGAAGAACTATGAGCTTAAATCATCCGCTCCTTCTTTAAATATGGAAATGGAGGTACACATACATGGATCTTAGAGCTTATTATTCCATCATATTCAAAGTATCTACCACCTTGTTAGCCTTACCAGGGTAGTAATGTATTGAAAATTCATATTTTTTTATCATCTCCAGTCATCTTCTTTGGTTCTTTTATAGATCATTTTGTGTAAAATTATTCAATAAACATTTTTGAACATTATGTATGCCACAAATTTCTCAATATAGATAATACCTCCATATCTTTAATGAAAAAATTATCATTTCTAACTCTAAATCATGAGTTATGTAATTTTCTCACGATCCTTAAATAAACTTGATGCATAAGCTATCACTGTATAATTTATCATGAGAACATATACCAATCCATTATTTTATTCATTACTATAGATCACAAGCCTTTATCTAATATAGTGTTGTGTGATCGTAGGTTCACTAACCAGTCTTCTTTTTGGATACTTGAACTAATCTTCACATTCCTTTATCCATATGAACTTAACTCTATTCTGAGTAATCTTTGTGAGTGGATTCAATAATAATGATAAATATCACACAAAATTGAAAATATCCAATTAACTTATGGAAACTATAGATTTCAACTACCATGGTTGGTCTAGTACATTTCTCAATAACTTTAATAATTGAAGGATCCACTGATATACCCTCAATTGAGATTATATAACCAAATAATTAATATTTTTTCATAAAAAATTCACACTTGATAATTTTTTCAAAAATATTATCCTTCCTTAGGGTCATCAGCACAATAATAAATTGATCTTGAAACTCTTACTTTCCTATTAAATATATAATAATATCATCTATAAAGACTACCACAAACTGGTCTAGTTAGTCTCTAAGGACTATATTCATTAAATATATAAAGATTATATGGGAATTAGAAAGACCAAATGGAATCAATATAAATTCATAGTTTTAAAACCATGTACATAATGTTGTCATTAGTATATCCTCTTTATTGACCCTCAATTGATGATATAAATAATTAATATCAATATTGACAAAAATTTAGCTCTGTGTAGTTGATAAAACAATTCATTAATAAAGGGTAGAGGATAATTATTCTTGATAGTGAACATGTTAAATAATTGGTAATAAATTCATAGATATAGTGATCTAACTATCTCATTAAAAAATATAATTGGTGAATCCCAAGGTTAAGAACATGGCTTAATGAATTGATTTTCAAAATTCTTCAATAGTTTCTTCTTCAATTCTTATAACTCAGTCAGGGCCATTATCTATAGAATCTTCGAAATAGGTGTATCACGAGATATGTATTCTATTAAAAACTCAACTTCCTAACTCAAAGGAATACCATGAAATTATCTGAAAAATACCTCAACAAACCCCAAAACAATAGGAATATCTCCTATGTTGAGTTTATCCCCAACTATTTGAGAGAAAATTACCTTTTGGATAGGAATCAAGACATGTACAATAGATTTTATTTCCATTAGAATTTAATATTTATCATCATATTGATAGGTGAAAATATGTTGGTTCATTATATAAAATGTGAATTCCCTTCCATGTAAATTTATGGGGGATTTATGTAGATAAAGTTAATCCACCCCCAAAATAACATCATACTCAACCAGAAGAAAACAATACAATTTGTAGGAAGAACATTCCAAAAATCATAAACCAGATTAGAATCATTGAATTAGGATGAGATCATCATAAAATTAGGGGTTTTTACTAATATTTCATCATCTAATTGTTGAGATGATATTATAATACCCTTAAGAAAATTCTTTTGAAATTAATGAGTGTGTAGATCTAGAATCAAATAATTCATTATCTTTTATAGAGTGGATGGTAAGTGTATCGTTCACTATTTCATTATCACACCCTTCATCACAAATAATTCTAGGCTAATATTTTCATTTTTTCTCTTATCCTACGAGACTTTTGATCATGATCATCATTACCTTTTAGATTTGGGAAACAGTTATCATTATTCTTATACTCCTTCCATTCGAAACACTGGATTGTGGGTGGTTAATGTTTTTAAATATTTCTCTTTATACATATCATTCAATAACATATTCTCATCACTTTGGTACTCAGTCAATTTATGGACATCATTTACAAACAAAAAACATTTTTTATCCCCCTTAAGACAATATCCACAATTTTCCTTCCACACATTGATTAAAAATGAAGACTCGTTTTCTTCTCTTAATGGTTTTTGAATTTCCTTGGAATTAAAATTTTATTTTATTATCAAAACCATGCGACTAATGGATAACTCCAATATCTTTTTAAACCTTGATAGCACATTATACGATTTATTCATATCTATTAAAGTCTTATATGGATAACTCACTTTAGAGACTTTGTTTTAATCCACTGAAGAATCAATTTGTCTTACATTCCGGTTGGATGATAATTCCATAATCATACCCCCTAGTATTTTAAAATTTTCATTTTTGGTACCAACAGATTCATCATTCTTTCATTTCAGCTTAAGGAATTCCTTCTCTATTTTGATATGAATAATACAAGTGAAATTTTTATTGAGAAAAATGTTCTTAAAATCATCCCACTCTATGGATTCAATTTCATCATATTCATCATAATAGTCAACCATTGATCTATATTTCTTTTAATTGAAAAATAGTCAAAATAAATTTTTTATAATCCAAACTCTAAAGAATAGAAAATATCCCTTTAATGGAACTGGTCCAATTTTAATCAACAAGTGGATCATAAGACCCACATAAAGAAGGAGAATGTTTCCGCATGAAGGACACAACAGGACGGTGTTACCTCCATTGTTAAATTGGAAGCTTATTGTGATTTATAGCTTCAAAAGGTTCCGTAAACATAGTAATGAGATTTTTCATTCTATTTCCCATGAAATTTGGTTTCTCATATAGAAAATCAATACATTTTCCATCACGTTTATCATTAACATGATTAATTCTATCTCAATTCATTTAATAGAAACCAAAAATCTTAATGTGAACAACAATAATCCTAATGGGAAACAACATATTAATGAAAAATTATATTTAATATTTATAAATCATGATTTATTATTCTATGAAAACTAAGTTTCAACCATGTTCATTCGTGATAATTAAAAAACATTAGTATTTCATCCTTTACTTAGACATATCCCTAGGGTTCTTTAAAAATATTACTAATTCTAATTTCCAAAGGTTAACTAAACGTTGATCTAATACCAAAAATAGTGAACCTAACATTTCATAAATATATATTACATTATAACAAATGAATATTCCTTTCATGATAAAATTTTTCATGCTAGAATAATTTAGGTTCTATGAATTTTTAAACTTGGTCTACAAAACAACTGGTTCATAGGTGAACTACATATTTTCCCACTAAGTTCATATATTTAACCCTTATAAGTCTTTTCATATATAAAACATATTCCTAACTTGAGGAATAAAATATAATAAATTGTGAGCTCAGATTCTCAATAAGGATAAACAAGGGAGATATAAATAATCACATGAGAATAACATAATCATAAGGGTATGATCTTAACACTTGGAAACCATACCCCAGATATCATAGATCAAAAACATGAGTCATGGCATATATTATGGCATTTAATAAGAAATGAATCATAATGGAATCAAATAACATGATCTGTGATATCATAACATTAGCATAATACATAGATTTTGGAATACACATAGGCGTAGAAAACCTTATATCAAAGAAACCCGCCATGTTATACATAATATGTTAGTATTGTGATTACTACCCATGTACCTACTTTATGCATGGGATAACCTATTGTGTACCCTCTTTAGGGATTGGGATAACCTCTATTATACCCTTTCATCTCATAGAACATTAATTGTTACCAAATTCATTAGAGGGAAATATAGGTCAAACATATAACATAATGAAAATCATATATATGTGTTCCAAAATATGAAAAAAATTTATCATATTAGATTCCATGAAAATAAGTGGGTATCATAAACATTTCATCATATCATAGCTCATGGAAAATAAATGGTTTTCATAAACATTGTGTCATAATATTCATAAAACATCAGGAAAAAGAATAAATATGGTATCATTGGATCATATTCCCATTAAAGTATACGTAACATAAAAGGATGTCATCTTAAATAGAAAAAAAATCAGAAATATCACTTGGAACATTTCATTGGGAAAATACCCTTTCTATTATGAAGTCATTTATTTTAAAAAAATGTGCAATTATGAATGAAAAAAATTCCTTTGAATATGAAATTTCAAATTTGAAAAGGATTTTTAAAAGTAAATATTAGTTATTAAAGCAAGAAAATATATTCACATCATATATGTTAAAAAACATTCCTTTCACGAAATTGTAAAAATGTTAAAAAGTTACACATTAAAAAAATGAAAAGAAGATTCCTTTCGAAACATTTTTTATATATTCAAACACAGGGAAACATAAAATAAAAAAAATCATAGGATAATAGTAAATATAATTTAAAACATTTTTTTTAATATTACACCCCAAAATTTTATGGTATTCCTCTTTTAATATTTAATGTTTTCCATAGTTTATCCTTTATACAACACCAAGTTTAAAACAGTAATATACGATCAAATATAAAAATTAGAATAGTAATGTCATCATTATTAATAGAAATATGACCAATAGAATAGTAAAATCACCTATGAAAGTATAAATAAAATTTTGGTACCTTGTCAATGAAATTATGGTATATTAAAAAATATAAATTAAGTAAAGGTATTTTTGTGAAATATAAATATTTATTTTAAATGTAATAATTAATAAAAAATATTAAAAAATATTTAGGTAAAATATATTAATAGATTAATATTTTGTTTTCTTATGACTATAAGATAATTTTATGAGGCCTCAATTAATTTTTCTATGTGTTAAAAATCAGTTATAAATTTTAAATTGGTATTTTTTGAATGAATAATTATTTTAATTAATAATTAAATTTATCATATATAGGAAATTATTTTCAAAAACTTATTTTATTTTTTAATTATACACTTCGAAAATGGTTATGGTCGATTTTTTTTATTTCATTATAATAGTTGAATTTGTGGTGAATAGTAAAATATATTAATTTACGATCTATATACATTATAAGATAAATTCAATTTTCTTTGAGTCATGAATGATGTAAGAGCCATAATCATTAACTTATCTTCATTATTTATTATATTTTTTTGATAATTTTAAAACCATTTATATTCTTGAGCCAAAATAATAAACTAATGATTAAAATAATCAATAAACACCTCTCTCCTCCACTATAAATACAACACCTCTCCACCTCTTCTCCTAACACTTTCAAATCCTTGAAGATTTCTTATATTCAGCCCATTTCATATCCCAAACCACTCCACCATGTTCCTATATTTCTGGTATCACTAAAAGATCATTTCAATGTTCGTTAAGGAGGTTCTCAAATATAATAATTCAAGAGGTAAATCCATTTTCATTCTCTATCAATTTCTTTTAATTTATTTACTTCTTATTCAATACTTATATATTATATTCAAATATGAATGATAAAACTGTAATCTTATATATACTAAATATTTATTATAATAATGTAAGATCCATCATCAATCCCATTCCCTCTCCCATTTTATTCTAAAAATGAAAACAACGTTCGTGATGTTCCGATCTTCCACCATCATATAAGATGTGACTTCAATTTATATTACCAACTTCAAGGCTGGTTATAAAACCATAATTATGGTTAAAAAATATTTTATTATACATTTTATAAAAACATAGTGTTCTAGAACTAGTATATGTACATTATATTAATTAATAAGAAAGAACTAGTTTGTGATGATCTAAAACCCACTAAAATATCTAAAAGATTATCATTAACGTTCTATCTAATGAATCTTCCTAATATCAAAAAATATATATAAGAACATTAAATATTATGTATATTAATTTATAACATACAATTTCAATTATGGTGAATTATTTCCATCTTACATGATCTTTTATACATGCATACAAGAGAATCAATCATGAAAATCAAGGAAATGAACACTCCCGAATGATGAAATTTAATATTATAACTAAAGAAAATGCTAGAAATGAAATTATAAAAATAAAATAAATAAAATACTAGTTTAATAAGTTATTAATTATATTAGTAATTAATCTATTTTTATTATCCCGAATATTAAGTACAAGTGAATAACACTTTCGGACAAAAGGTAAGGGATTCTACCAGAACCTTCATTTTTCATTCAGGTTACATTTTCATACTATTTACCCCAATTTAATTCTTAATAATTTTTATATAATTCTTATAAATTATTTTGATATTTTATAAAATATTGTATCTAGTTCATTTCATCTATCTTTTATTGGTAAATATATGTTTTACAAGGTTCTCTTCTCAATTTTTTCTGATATGCAAGCCCGATTAAATGAAACTTCTCGATTCCATACCCATTTTCAAATACCATACATAATATTCCTTAATAATCCATTATATTTATAAAATCACTAATTTTTTCCGAAAAATTATACTTGTTCTTTTTTTATACAAATAATTTTCAAAAATTCAAATGATTTTTTCAAAAAGAACTCTTCTTTGCAAGTAAAAAATGGGTATTTCTCTCAAGAATTCCTCAATTATTTTATTAGATTATTTTAATAAATTTCAAACCCTCTATTTAATATTATTTATTTATAGATCTCTTATTATTATCATCTACCATATTTGATTAAATGGTTTAAGATTTTTTTTACTATGGTTGTTCTATCTCTATATTATTCACCATACTACTCATAATGGTTAATGATTATATTTACAGACTGAGGAATATTATTTAAATTTAATATGTATATATTGTTTATATTTTTTCACATTAATATGAAGAATGAATTGTACATAGTAATTTATAGGATGATCCCACTATATCCTTTTAATATATTATTATGTCTTATGATATAAAACAGATATGGATTTGGCCGAGCCCTTTACCATTTATTTTTAGATGTCAAGGATGAGGCTTTGATGGCATGTTTATAACATAGGACATTATTAATTCCCACATTATGATATTATTAAATGATAATCCATGTGGTTATTCAACTAGTAGAATATCCATGATAAAGTTTCATTCTCATGTGATTATTTATATGGAATTATTAATTTACCTTTTATTCCTGCCATGTTGTGCTCAAGATTATGTTTTAATGGAATGTGTTTTGAGTCATTCATTGGGTCTTATTTTTTATATTAGCTTATAATATATTTTATACCTTTATTAAGAATCTAATATCACTCATTTCTTATGTTTTATTGTTCCCCATGATTTAAATATGCATATTACGAATGACTTGAAAATATAATCTAGGAGTTTATAGATTTTTCCAAATGAGTTTCTATGTTGTATTTCATTTAAAGTTGTAATGTATAACTTATATATATATATATATATATCCAAAACTACTAAACTATTTGTTCCTTTGGGGTGCGTATTCTATTTTCATTACACCAATGTAATAAATTAAGGCACTAACTTTGAGAAACTAGGGTCAGGGTCTTTACAGTTGGTATTAGAGAAAGTTTAGTAGAAACATTGAAAACTATATTTAGAAAAAAATATATTAGGTAAAATAACCCTAAGATAGACTTTGAGGATAATCATATAATAACTTCCAATAATTTTGGTAAGGTTGAGATTATGTGGGTATTCCTTGAAATACATCCATGTATAGATACTATAAGTGGACTTGGTTTTAGAATATATTTACCAAGGGGTAACAACCCAGCTATGGTGCATTAGGCCTAACTCAGAATAATCTAGTAGATGACAATGGGCCTTACTACGCACCTAGTTTTGACACTCATGAGGGATGTTTTTAAGATAATTTCCATTTTATTTACAAACCATAATGGAGGATTTAAATGTAAAAATGTCCCTAAATGAAACACGTTTATAATTATGATATTAGCTATGCATAAATTTTTAATTTATTTCATGTTTTTTTTAGTTAAGAAATTGTACATTATGATCCATAAACTAGTTTAGTGTATTCTATTGTTAGAAAATGGAACCTAGTGTAATAAATGGAAATTGTGTTAACACATGTATTCAATGTTGGGGTTTCCCTCCTATGCAAGAGAATGATGATGGTGATGGAGGCTCAACTGGAGTTTAACAACATATAACTATACTGGGATAGCTCACTTAGGTTATAAATAATAACATTATGTGTATGGAGCATCCTCATTCACAATATGAAGGATCAATATTAGACCTCTTTATATGAAAAATTCTTCCATTATTCAATGGGACTAAAAATAATTTATTGCAAAGTAGTGGATAAGATCCTTAGAGAATACATTTCTCTCTTTGGGAAGTAACAAAAGGGACAAGGTTATAATTTCACTTTATTTTCTATCAGGAGATGCAGATCAATGGTGTCCATTAATACAAAACCCAAAGGAGGAGGAAGAATTTTCAAATATGGAATGGAAGGATTTTAAGGATACTTTATATTAAAAATATTACCCCCACGAACATCGAGTTCATATGGAGAGGCATTTCTTGATTCTGAAATAAAAAAGTGGATGAAAACATTTCAATGTATGAAGCCAACTTTACAAGGATAAAAAGGCATGTCACTAACTGCATGCATAATCCAAAGAGAAAGATGGATTGATTCTTGTATGGTTTAAAACCATTCCTATAAAGGGCATTGGTCTCCCAAACTTTCTCATCATATGAGGATATAGTCTCATGTTCTATCAAGATAGATAAATAATTCTATAAGTCTTATGACATTATGGGAAAAAAACATAAGAATAGGATGATGGAGAAAATAATGGATAAAGGGTTGAAAAAAATTCAATTTTACAACATGTGATACTTCTAGAAGAAAACACCCTTGTTCCTATTTAAAAGGTAATGGAGTTTGTTACATGTGTTGATAAAAATTCCACCATGATTGTGATTTTAAGGGAAAGGAAGAATATACCAATGTTCAATGATGTAATTCTAAATAGGTGGGGAATTTGGAAAATGATTTTCATAAGCATCAAGGAAACCTTCCCCAAGAAAGGAAAATGGAACAAGGCCAAGCATATATGATCATAACTGCTGAGTTTGAAGTTCCTAATGATGTGGTGATAGGTACTTTAATCATCTCTTAAAATTTAGCTAAATATTTATTTGATTTAGGATCATCACATTCCTTTATATCAACCGATTTTTCTTTAAACATTAGATACATCTGATTCACATTAACAGGGTAGTTTTTAATAAATACTCCTAATTGAATCCTTATTTAAACAAATATGTGTTGAGAAGTTCCTATTATGATGAATAAATGTGCTCTAATTGATGACTTTATCATCATACATATGGTTGATTTTTATATAATCCTTGATATGGATTAGATTTTTAAATATAATGAAAAAATTTATTACAAATATATGGAAATTATGATTAATAATAATGGTATATTATTTATCATATTTAGAGGGGAAAACTCATCATCTGAGTTATATTAGGATCCACCTCTAGTATATCTTATAAATGAAATTCTTGGGGAGTAAGAGAAAACATCATATATGAATGAGTAAAGAAATATTCAATTTGGATTTGTAACTATTATGAAGAATACATTTATGTATTTCCATAGGATTTACCTAGACATCCTCCAGAGTAAGAATTTTTGTTTTCTATTAATTTAATTCCTCGGGCAAGAACTATATCAAAGACTCCATATAAAATGTCCAATGTGTAATTAGTATATTTAATGAAACAACTATATAAATTGAGTGATAAGGTGTTTATGAATCCTAGTGTTTCTTCATGGGAATCTCATGTTCTCTTTATAAAAAATAATGATGGATCCATGAGACTGTGCATTAACTATAGAGAAATTGATGATATTACAATAAATAACATGTATCATATTCCTCACATTGATGATTTATTTGATCAAATTCATGGAGTTCAATATTTTTTGAAGATTGACCTTTGATCTAGATATGATCAATTTCTTGTGAGGGTGGAAGATATTCCAAAGCTATTATTTTGAATTAGGTTTGGACATTAAAAATTTACAGTAATTCCAATTGGACGGACTAATGCACCATCTATTTTTATGGATCTAATAAACATAGTTCTCAAGAAATATCTTGATGATTTTTTGTGGTATTTATTTATTTTAACTTGATATATTATAAAATCTATGAGGACCATGATAAGTACTTGTAGGTTTTTCTAGAGACTCTGAGAAGAAAGGAGTTATATGGTAGGTTTAGAAAGTTTGAATTAAAGATTCAAAAAGTTTCATATCTTGGCCATACTATCTCTAAGGACAGAATCTCAATTGATCCTGCAATGAAAAAGGTGTCCCTTGAATTTCTTACATAAATGAGCATAACCGATGTATGTAGTTTCTTTGGATTAGTAGGTAAAAAATGAATGTTTCATTTAGAATTTTCCCGATTAGAAAACTCATTAACTAAGATTACTCGTAAAAGGGATAAGTTCATATGGACAAAAGAATGTAAAGAATGTTTTGATGAATTGAAGTGGTGATTAGTGAATTCTCTGGTATTGACACTACCATCAGGAAATGTTTTATTTTTTATTTATAGTGATTCGTCAAAGAAAGTATTTGGATATGTTATTATGAATAATGATAGAGTTATTTCCCAACATCAAGGAAATTAAAAAATCATGAAAAGAACAATACAACTCAGGATCTTGAGTTATAACATGTGTTATTTTCTATGATGATATCTAGACACTCTCTCTATAGTGAAACATGTGAGATATGTACAGATTACAAGAGTTTGAAATATATCTTCTTAGAGAAATAACTCACCATGAGGAAAAATCAATTTCTTGACCTACACAAGGCTTGTGATTATTTAATACACTACCACCAAAGGAATATTAAAAAGGTAGTATATGAATTTAGGAGGAAGGATCATGGACTTTTGAACAAGGTGAAGATTGAAAAGGACCATGTGCACATGGATAAATTAAATGTGGATATGAAAATTTTCAAGGATGGTGAAACATGATTACTTATTTAATTGGTTTCACAAACATATTTTTTGGAAAGGATTGAAAGTTATCATACTAATGATGAGATCTTTAAAAGAAAAATTAATTCTTTGAATGATGGGATATTTATAGACTTCATGAATGAGGATGGAATTATGAAATTTGGGAAGAGAATCTGTGTTCCCTCTTTACCTGGGCTAAAAATGGAATTATTGGATGATGTTAATATCTCAAATTAATTTATTCATCCTAGTAGAACTATTATATATAATGATTTTAAGAACATTTATGGTGGGATAATATGAAGTTGGAAATTGTGGATTATGTATAAACATGTTTAGTATTTAAATAAGTGAAGGATGAAAGAAAGAATCCTAGAGGATTCATGAAACCTATTCCTATTACACTATGGAAAAAAGATGAAAATACTATGTATTTTTCACTATATTATCCCAAAAACCAAGACATAATGATGCAATATGGGTAATTATTGATTATATTACCAAATCTACCAATTTATTCACTATAATGGAAGAGTATACACTGGATCATATTAAATGAATCCATATTAAGAACGTTTTTGAAACATCATGGTGAACCTCTTTATATTGTATCTAATCTTGATCCATTGTTTACATAAAAATTCTAGAAAATTCTTCAGAAATATTTAGACACCAAACTTCATTTGAGTACAACTTATCAACCTCAAACTAATGGGATTTCTAAAAGGACCACTAAAATCGTTGATTAAATGTTGATATCCTGGTCATTTGACATTACAGGTAAGTGAGATTAATATTTTCCTTTTCTAGAGTTCTCTTACAATAATATTTTCTATTCATGTATTCAAATGATGACATATGTAGCATTGTATAGAAATATTTTTCATACAACAACTTGTTAGGATGAAGTTGGTGAAAGTAAGATTGTTGGCCCAAATCAAAGAAGATCCATGTAGACAAAAAATTCTATGCCGATAATCGAAGAATGTATTTGGTGTTTCTAGTGGGGGATCATGTTTTTATGAAAGTATATCCATGGAAGGTGTAATAAGATTTGGAAAAAAGGGAAACTAAGTCCTATGTGCATTGGACCTTTTGAAATCATGGAGAGAATTGGTGTTATGGCATATCGTTTTGAAATTACACCTAGGCTTTTAAAAGTATAAAATGTGTTCAAAATCACTTTGTAATGGAATTATATGCTAGACTCCACACATGTCCTTACTTCTAGAGGAATAGAATTGGAACCTGATTTATCTTACTGTGAAGATCCTATCAAAATTCTAGAAACTAGAGAGCAGGTGTTAAGGAATCAGGCGACTTGGATAGTAAATTTAGTTTGGAAAAATTAATAAAATTGAAGAGGATACATGGGAACCATAGGAATTTATAATGGAGAACTACCCAAATATTTTTTTGAGGTGAAAATCTAGAAATTTGGAGGAGGAAGGTTTTTGAAGTAAGGGATAATTTAACACCCCATGATTTTATGCTATGTATCTTTTAAAATATAATATCTTTAATAGTTTATGATTTGTGAAACAGAGTTTCAAACAATAATATAATATTAAATATGACCATTGGAATAGTAATGTGACCTTTAAGAATAGTAATATATCCAATAGAATGGTAAACTCATCTTTGAATGTATAAATAAAATTTTATTTTCTTATAAATGAAAATATAGTATATGAAAAATGATAAAGTAAGTATTGGTATTATTTCAAACATAAGTATTTATTTAAATTTTATAATTAATATAATAGTTTAAATGAAAATTTATTTTCATAAAATAGATTCATAAATTAATATTTTTTTATGTGATTATAATATAATTTTATGAGACCTTAATTAATGTTTCTATGTGTCATAAAATCAGTTATAATATTTAAATTTTAATTTTATGAAATAATATTATTTTTAAATAAATATTAAATTTTTTATATTTATAAAATTATTTTCAAAAATTGGAGTTATTTTTTTTAATTTTATACTTAAAAAAATTGTTAGGACAAATTTTTTGGATTTTTTTGAATTTGTTGATTTTTTTTGAAAATTGACATACAATAATTTACGATATATATATATATATATATTATATGTTAAATACACTATTAGCTGAGTCATGGATTTTTTAAGAACCATAATCTAGAACATGCTATAATTATTTAATATATATTTTTATAATTCTCAAACTATTCATATTTTTAGCTAAAATAATAAAGTAATGATTAAAATAATCAAAAAAACATCCCTCTCCACTACAATAAATACCACCCATCACCACCTATTCTCTTCAAACATCCAAATCCATTAATATTGTTTATATTCGACCCATTTCCTCTCCAAAAACTCTCCCGGATGTTCTAGTCTTTTTTGTCTCACCAAGAGTCTATTTCAATGTTTCATAAGGAGGTTCTCTAGGAGAACAATACAATAGGAAAATCTGCCTTCGTTATCCTTCATTTACTTTTAATTTATTTCCTACTAATTCTATTATTACATATTCTATAAAAATATTCATGATGACTACAAAATATTATATATACTATAATTTTATTATTTTAATAGAATATCCATCATCAAAACCCTTCTCCTCCCCCCTTTTATTCTAAAAATGAAAACATCATCTCTGGCGTGTTGATTTACCACCATCATGGAAGATGCGACTTCATTGTCCATTAACACCTACAAGGATGGTTATGAAACCATAATTATGGTCAAAAAATATTTTAGTATATATATTATCAATTATTTAATGTTTTAAAACTAGTATATATACAATATATTAATTAATAAGACAAAACTAATTCATGATGATTTAAACCGCTATTACAATAGAAATGATAATCATTAAACTTCTATCTAATAAATAATACTGATATATGTACAAAAATATATAAGACCCTTAAATATTATTTATTTAAATTAATATCATATAAATTTAATTGTGGATAATTTGTTCCATTTACACGATCTTTCATGCATGTATAGAAGTGATTTAATCATGAACATCATGGAAATGAACACTCTTAAAAGATGAAATTGAATACTATAACTCATAAAAAAGGATATAAATGAACTTAATAGAATTATAATAAATAAATGAAGTGTTTAAAAGTTTTTGAATTAAATTTTTATTGAATATAATTTCATTATCTAGGATATTAAGTACAAGTGCAGATCAATTATGGAAAAAAGATAAGTGATTCTACACGAACCTCCATTTTTCATTTGGATTATTCTTTCGTAATATTAACCCCAATTTTATTCTTCATTAATATTATATAATTCTTATATATTCTATTTATATTTTCCAAAAGAATATATCCAAATTATTTTATCCTTATTTTATGGGGAAATATATATTTTACAGGGATCTCTGCTCAATTCTCTCTGATACACACGCCCGGTTAAAGGGAACTTCTCGATTTCTTATCCACTTTAAAGTACCACCCATAAACTATTTCAATACCCTATTATGTTTCTAAAATCAATAATTTTTTTAAGAAGATATATATTTTTTAGTTTCTATTTTAATATAAATAACCATGGAAGTTATAAATGATTTTTCAAAATAACTCTTCTTTGTAAAGTAAAAAAAGGGAATTTCAGTTTAGAATCCCTAGATGGTTTTATTATTTTTTTTTCATCTACTTCAGAACCACTATTTAATATTAATATTTATTAATATTTATGTCTTATTATTATCATCTACCATATTTTATTAAATGGTTTATGATCATATTGACTCTGGATGTGCTATCTTGATATCGTTCACTATACTACTCAAAATAGTTAGAGATTATGTTTATAGATTGAGGAA
This sequence comes from Viscum album, assembly GCA_963277665.1. Taxonomy (NCBI): domain Eukaryota; kingdom Viridiplantae; phylum Streptophyta; class Magnoliopsida; order Santalales; family Viscaceae; genus Viscum; species Viscum album. The sequence goes on from OY728150.1 coordinate 1,546,935,722, forward strand.
GGTAATTTAAATTTCATATGTATATGTTTTTTATGTTTCACCCAATTAATATTTGGTATGAAATGGACATAGTATGTGATGTTTGGTGCTATATATAGCCCCTTGATGCATTAGTATGTCTGATGTGAAAAAATGATACTGATTCAGTTGAGGCCTTAAGCATTTATTTTTAGATATCTTGGATGAGGCCTATATGGTTTGTTTATGATGTTTGGAATTATGAATTCCCTCATTATGATATTAATAATTGATAATCCATGTGATTATTAAACTAGTATAGTATCTTTGGTTAAGTTTCATTCTCATGTGATTATTTATATAGAATGATTTATTCATATTTTATTCCTTCCATATTATGCTCAATATTATTATCTAATGGCATGTTTTTTTAGTCATTCACCATGAATTATTGTTTATATTATCTTTTATTGTATTACATACCCTTACTAAGAAACTTATGTAGCCTATTTGTTTTGTATTATTTTTTCTAGGATGAAAAAATGTATATTATAAATGTTATTCATTGATAATCTATGAGTTTATGGATATTTTCAATGGATTGTTTATGTTTTATTTCATTTCAAGTTATGATGTAAAACTTATATATGTATTTGATTTTCCAAAACTACAAAACTATTTGGTCCTTAGATATTTTTCATCCATATTTATTATACTAATGTAATAAAGTAAGCCATCAACTCTGGGATACTAGGTTTGGGGACTTTACATAGAAAACATTGATATATAATAAAAATATTCCCCAATATATACTTAAACATGAACAATCTTAAATATTGAAAAGATTATGAAAAACCCTTACCACTTACTCATGTTTTGAATAATATTCCCCATAAAAGAAATAACCATATATGGATTTTTTTTTATTTCATAAATTTATTGTGAATAATCATGAAAGATATTAATTCTTATTATATAAACCACAAAAAATAAACATGTTTTTAATATTTCATGTGTCACACTGAAATAAAAGCCACATGAAAAACCATTACCTCAACTCTCAGCTTTCCCAGTTCATGTTAAAACCCCATTTATAATAAATATTGATTTATTATAAATTTATTAGATTACGATATTAATATATATCATAATATATATGATTTATTTATTACATATTTTCCCCCTTTATTAATAATTTTATATTAAAATCATTGTTCTGGGTGTTAACTGATTCATTTTCAAAGCATGTTTCAATTCATAACTTCTAGTCCTTATAATTTAATCATACTTACATAATTTCTAGAATCTAAATAAATGTCTAAAAATAATAAATATTCATTATATACATATTTTTAATCATTACTAAAAATTATTGGTGAAAAAATGAATTACATCTTTCATGAAGATAGTAGGTCGTCCGTAAGCATAGATGTTATTAGAATTTTTTAAAAGATGGAATGAAAGAAATGTAAATAAAAATTCACCTGTATATAATTATTATTATTCTGTATATATTATATAAATTATGAAAATTAATACTCATTTCCATACAAGTAAAATATAAATGAAAATCCAATCACAACACTTCTTTGAGGTGGTAGTCATCATATAGGCATGAACGACGTTATCATTTCACAGAGGATTGAATGGTAAGTAATAATATGATATATTCAAATTACATAAGTTTAAATATATCATAATTATCTTATGTGAACATTGAAATCATCATAATACCCACTCATAAAATATGATGATGAAAATTGAATTGTATCTCTATGTAGGTTTGGTAAGCCATACATACACAGAAGTAATACTTTGACTTATTATTTGGTAAGAAATGGGTTTTATAATGGTTTTTAAATAATCATAATAAAATTTAACCATATTTATTATAATGAATTTATTACTTCACGATAAATAAAATATACTTAGAGGAGTTCAAGAATAGTTGAATGGAATGTGACCATGTAAGGTGATTACCTTTTCTTTGAAATGACTCCTTTTAGTTCTCCTCCAAAAGGATCTAGGGTCTATCTTTTGGGATGAAAATAACCCCTACAATGTGGATAGAGAAGTTATTAGAGAACTTTGAGGATTTTTTCAAGCTATAAGTGTCAAATTATTTTGAATAAGTGAGGGAGGATGATCCCTTTTATAATTGAGTTGAGGGGAAATTTTGTAATTTCTTATATTATTAAATTATAATATATTTATTTTCAAAGCATATGACTCCAAATGGACATGAATTGTAAGATAATGTATTATAGAGTTTTAATCACACCAACCAATATAATTAAGATATGTTTTAATGTAATTTTAAACCTTATCATTTTGATTATCCCTTAATTAACCATTTTTAATTTTAATAATTACAAAAAAAATTCAATATTAAAAGGTATTAAATTTTTCTTATAAGTTTAAAATTGGACCATAAATGTGAATGTTATGAAATTTTAGACCATATCATATTCAAATTATCTTATTTTATCGTTTTTATGGTTTTTATATAATTTAATTAAATATTGACTTGATAAAATTTCATTATTTTTAATTTTGACACAATTTATTTAATTTAAAATTATATATGTAAAGACAAATGGGAAAATATAATATAAGGCTTTAAACCAACATAATATGTCATATATATCTAATAAATCAAGGGTAAAATTAATTAATTCAAATTAAGTGACTTTTAATTTTTTTAAATTCATTTACAATATTTTTTTACTAAATAGAGAAAAACTACATCAGTGTTGCATAAGCGATTAAGTTTATTATATAATTACTAAAAATTAAAAATCAATATATATCATGAAAATAAATTGATTAATATCTAAATAAACACTTATATCCATTCATAATTTACCTATGTCTTTGTGTAAATTCATAAGATATATTAAAAAAAAAGAGTTACATTATGTAACATCCTTTAATTTAAATAATATATAAGCCATTTTCATATAAAAGTATCCATTAAAAAACTTAATTTATAATATAATTTTTTAAGGGTATAATTTAGTTATTCCAATATTTATTAAAATTAAAAATTATGGTCATATCACTAATTTTTAACCTAGATAAACATAATTTATCTATTACTAAGGTGATAAATTTTACCACGGTTACAATTCTTATTTACCAAAAATAAAAGTGGAATAATTAAAAAGTTAATTATCATGATTCTAAAAATGTAATTAATTTTATCAAATTATATTCATATAAATGGAATGAGTTAATTTTAATATAATTCCAAAAATTGTGATGAAAGATGTTTTTTAGGAAGAAACACATTTTTAAGAAAAAAACTTGATTTATTATTGTACTATTCGTAGAAAAATATTTTTTAAATACTTACAAAAATGAATAAGGTAAATAATATATAAATTTTACCAAAATAATTCACAAATAATTATTAATTTAATTATTTAATATTAAAATACATTTCTTACATAAAAATAATTTTTTAGAAAAAAATCATTTTTATATTCAAATATTTTTTATTTTTAATTATAATCAATTGAATATAATAAATTAATTTTATAAATTTGTAGACTGTATGTTTTTCATAATTTATTTGACACTACTCAAGCCTTCTAATCGAACTAATAAGAAATAATAGACATATAGAATTTTAATATTGTTACGTTGTTCATTTATACATATTGTTTCGTGTAACACTACCCATTGAAGAAATAAAATTATTTAAAGAGAAATATTTCATAAAATATAAGGTTGTTACTTACATGTTATATTTAAAATTATTTTATATATGTATTTATTCAGGGGTATTTATCCCTTTTTTCACAATATTTCTCTTAATAATATTTCACTTTCATAATTATCACAATGGGTAGAAAATATAAATGTTTTTTAAATTGAAATTTCGGTTTTTGTTTTGAAATTTAAAAATGGGATATTATTTGTGCTAATTCATTTTATTTAGTTTCTTATAGTATTTTTTAATTTCAATCGCTTCATTAAAAAACCATTATTAAAGACCATTGAATTTTTAATATTATTTAATTTAATTATTAATTTTTTATTTTCATTTATTTATATTTAAATAGTTACATATGTTAATGTTTTTAATATTTTAATTTTACTTTCTCATTTATTATGTTTACAAATGTTGTGAATTATAATCATTGAATTATTATTATATGTCATATATAAATATGTTTTCTTATTTTTTTATTTATCATAAGTTATTTATTTATTTATTAATTTATATTATAATTGTATTTTACATATTTTATATTTTTATAGTGTTATAATTTTAAAATATACATTTTATGTTATTTTTATTTTTTTAATATATAAATCAACACATTCATACAAACATATATATAATGAACACTTTTCATCATCTCCTATATGCACACCCTTTGCATAAAAGTTCTGGTGATGAGCTCAACGTGAGCTTTATCCTATGCCCTATCACCCCACGCTCATCCATTATAGATATTTATGGATGATCGATCAATAATAACTGCATCATCACCTCCATTCATCATATCATTTGTCATTCCCACTTCAAAATAACTCCATTTTGGTCCAATATCTCATCATCAATGCATATAAGCTTCAAATACAATAGTTCAGTGGTGACACTATGTTCATTCTCCAAATCATCTACTCATACATGCAACACAAGTTGACCAGTGAAACACCGGATTCGGACTATTCCTCATCCTCTTCTACATTTCATGATAGCCCCACCAGTATATCACGTCCATGCATTGTGCCCCACTCATCCATCATGTCGGCCTCAGGTATCCTTCTCGAATGGTTCGACCACACCACCTATATCTTAACCATGCTTGAACATCCTCAAGAACTATCACCAGACATTAGAAGATCATCATATAAGTATCATCAGGAAACATGACACCTAGACACAAACATCAACATCACATGATGACAACACTCCAATATATCCGACCTAGAATTGCTTCACTTCATATCATCTCCTTCAGTATTCCCTTTCCTTCAGTGAATATATTTCATCTGTTTGAGCCTTATTTGATAGTAATTCATATTCATGCCTCGACTCCATGAAACAACATTTCATGTGAACCATCCATGATTCATTTTTCTATAAAGTCATATATGAAGTGACCGTGAAGTGCCATATGATGTTACCATGGGAGGTACTACCAACCAACAATGAGGTTACATGAACCTACAATGAGGTTTTAGTATGAAGTTGTTGTGAGTTTGAGAAGATAGCATAAGATGTATTTCTATCTACCATGAATCTAAATTAGAACCTAGCATGATGGTATTTGAAAGTGACCATGAATCCACTCCATGTGACAATATAATTATTTTATGAGGTCGAGTAATTTTTTAACCACATGAATTAATTTTTAAAGTGTCTGAATGGTTAGTATATTGACTGTACGACAGACTTTGTTCACACATTCAGAATATCAAAATGAATAAGTTATTCACATGGTTAGTATACTGACCACATGAAAGTTTTATCTTTAGAGTAAATATACTATCCACATGAAAAAATCATTATCATGATCATTATTCCATCCCCAGGAAATGACATAGTAAGTGAACTGACTACAAGGTTATTTCCTCACATGGTCAAATCAAGAATTTTTTTGAGATAACTTTTATATTATATAATAATTTGATTATTAATTATTTTTTATATGATAATTTTAAATATAATAAATTCATTTCAATTATTCCATTTATATTTTAAATTAATATATTTTATAATGACAATGTTTTAAACTTTTGAATCGAATGGAAATAAAAAAATTTTCATATAATTTATTTTTTACTATTTTTTATAATATTTGGTATTATAAAAATACATCAAATTAGTGGGATAATTTTAAATTGTTTTAATTTTTTTAAAAACTCACATTTATTTGAATTATCATATTCTATGTTTTTAAAAGCTATTTCAAGAAGGAATAAAAGAGTGTGATAAATCATCGATTATGAATGTGATAATTCAAATTATAGGTAATGGAATTATTCTAAACATTTATTAATTTAAAATGTGGAATTATGTGATTAGTTATCTAGACAATTATTCATAACTCGATAATACAGTGAAATATTTATACCGTGGGATTAGTCATTGGAATATGATAAAAAAATGTGATAAAATTAACATGATATAGTATATTCTCATAAGATGACAATTACATACATCATAAATAGAGAAGAATACAACATCCATAGGAGAATTTTAATGTGATAAATTTATATGATGCCTAATTTTCCATTAGTTTGGTCAAAAGGACTATACCATTTTCATCATATACTACTGAATTGTTTTAAATTTTCGAACTTCATTGATATTCATTATCTTATTCTTGACTATTGTTCTTAATTATATCTTTTTCATTATTTTATTTCATCATTTTTTGTCTATGCTTCTAGAGTTGCTTTATGTTTTTTCCATACAAAATCCTTTTAACTAGGTTATTATTCATATCCAAAATGAAAGTCGGTTTTAACTCCCTGAAAAAAAGACTAGTGGGTTTTGACACCCAGACAAAAGTCATGTAAGTTGAAACTCATATAAAATTCATTTTGGGTTATAATACCAGGTGAAGAAAATTTTCATCTATAACTGGGTTATCACTCCCTATAAAAAGTGATTAATTATCAAATACATATCTTCTCACTGAGTAGAGAAGAATAAATACTGGACTAAGATCTTGGTGATCAAAACCCCTATAAAAGTATGTTCATATTTTTATTTCTAGTATATTATTTATTACTCTAATTATTATATTTTGATTTATTATATTTTAAAAGGACTATTCACCCCCTCTTGTCAATAATTATATATAACTGGGACCTAAAAATTGGGTCCATGGTTTCCTTGGAAAACATTTGGTTTCTTCCAAGTAAACTCTTGGGAATGATCCACCATCTATGTATACTCCTAAACACCCACCAAACCCAAGGATTATATCGGATGAATCACAAACTCCATTAAATATTTATTAATCTAATGGTTTTATATGGTATACTCTCTATAAAACCCTTTATAATACTGTATAAGGCCCTTCATGGAGGCATCACCTATAAGACACAAGAGAAAATCTCAATCAACAAACAATTTCATCTCAAAACACATCAATAAAAAAAAAGAAACCCACATTATAGGTCTCAAAATACATTACAAACATCAATAAAAAAATATGATTGAATAAGGAAAAAAAATATATTAAAGAATTTCTTGATATACATGTTTTGGTCACATGGTTAGACAAACCATGAGCCAACTGTGGGGGTATTGCAAGAGTTTGGTAGACAAGAATGCATGGGTGTTGAATTGTTACTACAAACTGTGCACCTTAATCATTCACCTTCTCCATACATGTACATATTCACCTAAAACTCATGATAGCCCATGGGCTCATCTCAAGACACAACAAAAAAATTAAATAAATCAAAATCTCATCAAACCAAACCATAACCAAGCTCAAAATATACACAATCCTACACCACCCATGGAATCTTATGGTTATTCATAGAGAATAGATGGATAATAACATGTACACTCCTAACTCTTAGGTCCTAATGGTCTAAGATCTTGTATACCACTTACTCCTAAATAAAAACCCTCTTATACCATTTTTTCACAAACTGGACAATGTTGACTTGACCCATCACCAGAGACGGTACACCAAAAGGCCAGATTTAGGTTCCTAATCAACACAAGCTATAAAAAATAACTAAGAACAAAAAAACAACCTCTTGAGAATGATTTTTCGTAAGGTAAATCGGAATGTCCTGTAACCCCCAAGGTTTTGAAAATATATTTTGAATTCATGAAACATTTCTTCCTTAAAGAACAACACATTTTATAATCTATTAAGTAAAAACAACTTTTCCTCTTCTATGTTTTGAATTTTGAAAAACGGTCATCTAAATTTGTGATCAGTAAGTCATTTGGAGTATGATAGAAGAGACTTGTTCATTCGGTGAATAGAAACCTACCCTTATGAATAGTAACATACCCTTATGAATAGCGATATATCCTAATGAATAGTAACCTTACCTAGTATAGTATATAAATAATAATCAAGTTTAATTAAGATATACCTATGTTTTGGAATAAGTAAATAAATGTTTTAAAACTATTTTTTAGTGTAAATTATGATTTTAAGTAAATGTTAAATTGATCATATTTAGAAAATTATTTTTAAAAACTGAACTTCATTATTCGATTTGACACATCTAAAAATGCTTATGGTGAATTTTTGATGTTTTTATAGAAATACTCAAATTTTATATGAATAGTGAAATACAGTAAAATACAGTATATACAAATTATCGGTTAAATACAATATTTATGACATCATGAGTTGTTAAAGGACACTTGGTTCAAACTCACATGCACTTATTACTATTAATAGTCACATTAACCAACACTATTGGTTGTCTTGAGGGAATTAAAAAAATAATGAATAAATATTCAGAATTCACTATCTCTTCCACAATAACCCCCCCCCCCCCCCCCCCCCCCACACCCTCTTCTATTCACTCCTCTAATACTTTATGATCCTAAAATATATACCTAAATACCATTACCTAGTCCCTCCCCACGTCCAGGAATATCTTGGTCTTTCAAAATGCCCAAAATCCCTTCTCTAAGGGACGTTCACAAGGTGGTTATTTCAAGAGGTAATGCACCTTTCTTTTTTCATTTAGTTTCATTTCAATTTATCTTATTTTGTTATCATCATCCTCACATCTTCTATACAAATGACCAAGAGAGATCTAGTATCATCTATATAGTATAATCCTATCATGTTAATGGAATAACCTTTATTAATATCCTTAATCTCTCTCTCTCTCTTTTATTTTATAAACGAAATCAATGTCCATGTGGTTCCAATTTATAACCATTGTGGACGACATAGTTTCGTTCATCAATTTATACTTCATTAATGGTAATGAAACCATTTTTATGGTTTAAAAAACATTAATATATGTATTATAACCTAATTAATATACATGAACCAGTATATGTACATATTATTATATTATATGACCAAACTAGTTCCTAATAATCAAAATACCGCTAAAAAAATCTAAGTGAATGTAATTAATAATCCATTTAGTGATTCACTATATTTATATGTAACCAAATTATAGAAATGAACATTAATACTTATTTTTTTTATAAATAATATGTAACATCAATTTTGGATATTTATATCCATTCCACATGAACTCCATTACTTAAAAACAAGTGATATGGTTATGAAAATCAAGAAAACGAACACTTTTGAAGGACAGAATTATATATAATAACTTATCAATAAGGACATAAATAAACTAAAAAGATTAATGATAAACTAAATATATGTATAAAAGTTTCTGAAATTAGTTATTAATAAGTCTAATTTCATATTCTAGGACCTTAAGTTCAAGAGCAGAAGACATTCAGACTTAAGTTAAGGGGTTTTCCACCCGACCCTCCATTTTCATTCGGGTTACTTTTATTGTCTAATTAACTGAATGAAATTCTTGTATATTATTATATAATCCTAATAATTATATGTGAGTGTTATATATATTATTACCAACCAGAATCCTTCCTTATTTTTTGAGAGTTACAAGTTTCCAAATGAACATTCAAAATTATTTCGGAAATACATACCTGTTTCAAGAGAATTTATCATATTCTTACCTATTTTCAAGGTTAATCTATAATATATTTTTAGAAACCATTAAATTTATAAAATAACTAATTTTATTTGGAAAATACTTTCTTACTTCACTTCTGGTATTGCACAAATACTTTTCCAAAAGAACTCTTCTTTTCAAAATAAAAGTGTATTTATCTTAAGAATTATGCAATGATTTTATAAGAGTATTTTCATTTGTTTCAACAATCCTGTTGATTATTATGTACTATTGGGATTAATCATTAATGATATCATCTACCATATTTAATTGGATGTGTTATTACTAGTTTTATTGTGAATTTTTTATCCTAAAAACATTCACAAATTTACTCTAAATGGTTAGTGTTTAAGCATAATGTTCGGGGAAAGTTATTTACATTTCATATGTTAGTTTCAATATAAATGTATATGTTGTTTATGTTTATCCCCAATTATACGAGGAATGAATTGGACTTATTATGTAATGATTGGGGCCCTCTATATCCCATTTATGCATCGGTAGGTCTCATGATACAAATAGGCATGGAATTGGCCAAGGCCCTTCCCAATTCGATATATGGTTTTGGCTGAGACCTAAATAATTTTTAGATGTATTGGTCGATAACTTGAAAAAATGTTTCATAATGTCTGGAATATGTACTTACGTCCTTATGGAGTTACTAATTTATGGTTCATGTGGTTTTTCAACTAGAAGAATACAAATTATTGTGTTTTATTATGGCATTATTTTACATAGCTCATATTCCTACCATAATGTGTTCAAGATTATTATTTGTAAAATCATGTGTTTTCATTTATTCAAAATGCATAATATTTATGTTTATGTTATCTTGCATTGTATTTATTACTCTCACTTAGTTTTTGAGCTCACCCCTTTCTTATGTTTCATTTTTTCCATGATATGAAGAAGTAAGTTATGAGTGACTTGTAGGATTAATATAAGTGTCTTGGATGTTTCTAATGGAATAATTTAGTGTTGTTTTTCATTTCATGATGTAATGTTGAAATTATATATCTGTCTTGTTTCCAAAATCTACAAAACTACTCGGTCCTTCTAGATGTGTATTCCTTGATTATATTCCAATGTAATCAAATAAGGAACCGGCTCCGGGCAACTAGGGTTGGGTCCTTACATGACCCATCCACAAAACATGATGGACACACAAATATCATTTGAGTCAAAATAAAAAAATATAAAATTCAGAGTAATTCAAAAATAACTATACAAATACCAAATTCAATGACATGAGTCATATATATAACATTCCATAATAGAATATATACTTTTTATGTCATTTCAAAATCTAAAAAACAAAAAATAATAAGAATAAGACGAAACATGGTGTAACATCCTCACCCAGTATCCACTAAACGGTTCCCTGAGCCGATGGGTCACATGGCCTAAATTGCACCTCCTCATATTCTGAAGGCTATCGACTAGAAGTGAGGACATATGATCTTTCTATAAGGATACTATTTCCTCATGTATGAGTGTAGCACAACTGTAATAATAATATTAACCATGTAATATAATAATATAAAATAACTAAACAAAAGATAGAAGGTAAACAACCTTAATTTTGTAATAATTAATAGCCAAAATAAGTCACATACAATATGTTGATCATTTCATGTCTCTATATAAAATTTAAAGAAATACATGGAGATAGGAAACTTGTATAATAAATCTACCAGAATACAAAAAATAACTATCTCCAGAGAGCATCACAGTCCTAGATCAGTCCCATGATCCATTTCTCTTAATAAAAGGACAAATAAAGAGTTATATAGTAGAAACATTCCATGGTCTTTTCCTACATCCATGATGTCTTTTTGGGTACCCAATAATGGTCTGAACAGGGTATGAGAAAATACTCATTAGGCCTCACCCAATGGTGTTTATAAAAATTAAATTCTTTGTATTGTAAACAAAATAAGTGTTTAGTATATCACAAGTATAATAGTAATAAAATTAAGCATCAAGAAGATATGACCCTTTCTAGAAAAAAATTTCTCACTGTGAACAATAACCAACCAACCATAACAAATAGATATTATAAAACATAAGAATTAAATTCTTATTGTATTTAGTTAATAGCTATAATGAGATAACCATACCAGGTCGATCTATAAGCATAGAAAAATATCCATAACAAACACAATGTGTAATCGAGTGTCAACATCCACAATGGCCTCACTGTGTAATCCAGTGTCAGTCCACGAAGGGTTCCAATCCAAGGTATAGAAGACAAAGTCCTCATCATCAAGTAACAAGAGAATCTCAATGTGAAATAAGTAACAGCTTGGGTGGAGTCCAATGATCATGTCAATAGAGCATGTCCATTGAGATTCTAAGAAGGCTAGATCCAATGGGTAGAAAAGCCCATAGAATCCAAAAAAATAGTATCCAATGATTAAACATGTCCAAGGCATCTACTAACATTACAAAGATCTATGTCGTATAAATTTCCATGAAATCTAATAGAATCTGGAACGAGGGAGCTCGTCTAAGGAATCAACTACAATTTCAATTAATTATTCACAATCAATGAGTACATCCAACCTATACATCATTCTCCATATAAATAATGTTACCATTTTAATCCTATAAATTCACATGAATGGATGAAACAACCTTCACCTATAAATTATATTCAAATCATTACTTTTATTTACAAATGACTAGGTAAAACAATGTTCTAACGACCTTAAACATTTCATCAAATTCTCATTAATTCTCCCACTAAACTCAGTAAGTTCAAATGCACCCAACGGGGTAATACATCATACGGATGATATAAAGGCACCCCCCTGAGTGTCCTAGGATGGGGATAACAATATTCAAAAAAAACTAAGGTTTTATTGGTCATCCTAAACTGGTTTCACGTAATCATATCATGGAATTTAGTTACATTTAGGGGTAATATTGGAATGTATGGCCTTCAGAACAACTGTAACAAGCTATAAAACAACCAAATAATAATGGAAAAGTTATAAGCCCCCAACCACAGTTCCATGATTGAGTACTCCTCCAATGTTGTCAATTTATTTGTTCCATATCGATAGAAAAAACAATGAATGTATGAAAATACTAGAGAAAGAAAATATTATCTTGCACCTAAATAACACTATTGATATAAAGAAAAATGAATAATGGAACAAGTTAAATGAACAACTTAGTAGTGAAGATCCAAAGAGATAAACAATGCTCGAATTTGAGAAGAGTTAAATAATTAGGAGCCAAGTCTATAATTGAGATTCAAATGGAGTTTCCTTGATTTAGGGTTCTATCTGGTGAAAGTAGGTGAAAAATATTTAAGTTATAATATATTTTCTATGAAATAGGGTAATTTTCCCTCAAATTCATGGGTCGAATAGTTGTTCCATACAGTTGGCCAAAACATGTGCAAACCAAGCACCATTCTCTACCTCAAGTGGGACCTCTCATGGTTATTGTGTGTGGTTTGGGAAACCATTTTCATATTAGGATTTTTCACATTTTCTAAAAACTAAAAAGCCCCTACATGGGCGTGAATCCCTAGTTGTGTGGCTTCCTCAAACCATATGGCCTTTTTCTTCCCTATTCCCAACACCATGCAATTACTCCTAACATTTTTCCTTGTGTCTATGGTTTCTACATACTATTCTTCCCATTTAACTTTTCGAAAAATTGGGCTTCTAGGATCTGAACGAGCCTCAAACTCCCCTGAAAATCATGTGATCTCATTAGGAACACTAATTATATTAAAATTAAGGAGTTAAATAGAAAAAATATATTTATATCATAGGAAAACTCAAGATATAACAATACTCCCCTATTAAAAAATATCATCACAAAATTTTACCTCTAGGGGTTATCATGAATCATCTGAGAACAACTCTGACCAAAGAGCATTTACATCGACCTCCCTCTCCCATGTCTCATCATGTAAACTTCCATGCTTCCATAACACCCATACTAGAGTAACTAACGGACATCAGAGATCCTTAGTGATATTTTCAATGATATTAATTGGTCTCCCCTCAAAGGATGCGTCTACATGTAGCTAAAACTCAACTAGATGTAGGGTGTGAGATGGTTCAACATGAAAACAACACAGGTGGGATTCACGAAACACAAAATTCATGGCTCAATGCCTCAATGGTAACTAAAACATATTTATTATTATCCTGAATCAATCTTTAATCTCGAATGAACTAATATGTCATAGTGAAATCTTACCCTATCTCATAATTTGTCTATGTCCCAACCTCAGTGGGATACATTAAATGTCATGATCCCTGACCTCAATCTATAGAGTTCATTGACGGAAATAGATGTAAGAGTTTATTCTAAATTGTGAAATATCCATCCACTTTATGATTAAATAGTTCTAATTTGAGGTCTCAAGAATGAGACATGATCAGAGTAAAGCTTCCTCTCCTACTTATTACCCGCATAGGGTGATCATCATGACCTACTATACAAAGACTCATAATGCTCCATCTGTATCATCGCTTGATATCTATTGTTGTAGGATAATTAAACAAGGATGGTATTCCTCTCCCATGAGCCCCCAAAATCAAGGTCCTATGCTTTAAGAATTTCCTACATCACTTGAACTATTCTATATTACTGGAAATTACTGTTTGGGTGGTATATCGTGTTCAGAAGTACCTGTGTACCCAAATCCCTTTGCAAACTCTTCCAGAATCGAGATTTAAATCAAGAATCCTTATCCAATACAATGGTATGAGGAACCCCATGAATTCATACAGTCTAAAAGATATAAAACTTCTCAAGATAATCTACTAATAAGGTATCCCTTTTTGGTATGAAGTGAGTGACCTTCGTGATCCTTTCAAGGAAAAGCCATACAACAACACTACCTCGAGGAAACCATAAAAAACCAGTCACGAAATATATCAAAAAGTCTTCCAAAAACCCATCTTCTCACTAGTGTTCTTCCTTCACCTACTGATAGGTGGAACACCTAATGATAAAACCTGATACCTCACATTCAATCCCCTACTACTAGTATTGATGAAATAAGTCATGAGACATATTGATAATGCTAGGATGTACTACCAAAACTGAGGCATTAAACCCTCACATCATTTTTTTATGTTTGTATACTAGAACTAGAATTTCAGTCATTACATTCCTCTTGAAGTGATTGTATCTAAGTCCTCCTGTTCAGTGCATTGGCATCTCCATTAGCTTTACCAAACTTATAGGAATTCTCTAAGTCAAAATTATATAGGTACTCAACCCACCTCCACTACCGTTTATTCAATTCATTCTATGTAAATATATACTTGTAGATCTTATGGTCCACACACCCCAAAACGCCTCCCAATAAATAGTTCCTCTCATAGTGAAAATCTTGTTCAACAATGGCTATCTCAATATTGTTCATCGAGTAGTTACTCTCATGTGGTCTCAACAAAAAAAACTTGTAAACCATGAATCACTCCACCAGTATCATAACTACTCCTTTCTTGATACATGATGCATTGCAATACATAGTGTAGGTCTTTCCCGACTCAAGAAGAATCCGGATCGACACTAAATTCATTCTCCATTTCATCTCATAAAAGGATGTATCAAGGGTATCTAACCATAAAAACCTCACAACCTTATTATTCAAGCCTATAAGAGATGATTCTATGCATTATATGTTCTGTATGAAATTCCAGTAATATCTTACTTGCCCAAATAATCATTTTATTTTAAATAAATTATAGGGAAACTACCAAGAAAATATAGCTCTCACGTTCTGTAGGTAAATTGATACTCTTATCTCTGGTATAATATGACCCAATAAGTGAATCATATTCATCTATAAGTGTAACTTTGTGAGCATATAATATAATTTATGCTCTCTTTGTGTATCCAAAATGATCTTGATATGTTTGGAATAATTTTTTATATTGTGAACATACAGCAAGATATCTTACATGAATACCACTAAAGAATAATCTAGATAAGTAGTAAAACTTTTTTTATCAGTTCCCTAAAAACTACAGGAATGTTCCTTATACCAAAAAACATAGACATACATTCATATTGACCATACCTAGTAGGAGAAGCATTTTGATGTATATCTATAAGTCAAACATATACATGGTGATAACCTGACCACAAATCAATCTTTTGGAAAAATCAAGGTCCTTGGAGTTGGTCAAAGAGATCATATATATTTGGAATGGGATACTGGTTTTTAAACATCCATTCATTCAATTTCAGATAATAGACACATATCTAATGGGTTCAATCCTCATTTTTTCAAAACAAATCACCCGAGAACCTCATGGATATGTTTTGGGTCATATAAACCAATTTTCCTCCAAGTCCTCTAGCTGTCTCTTGAGCTCCTACAACTCCAAAGTAGCTAGCCTATAGGAAGGAATGGATATTTTTTCAGGTCCTGGCACAAGATCGATAGGGAACTCCACATCTCTCTTAGGAGGTAAACAATAAAATTTGTTTGGGAAAACATCCCAAAAATGATCAACCACTAGAATAAAATCAGTCTGATGTGTTCCTTGATCATTGAGATATAAGATAGCTATCTATGGAGTCATCCTACCTAGAACATGATACTCATGTCCCACTCTACCTTCATGAATATCCAATTCACCCATTTTCATATAAAAATCAACCCTATAGTGATGTGAAGGTCACCCTACAGTGGTATAAATTGACTTAGGATCGATAAGAAACTAGCGAGTTCATCCCATTTATGACTTCAAACCCTATCATATCAAAGATAAATATATACCATTCAAGGTGACACCCTCATATCTCAATGGGTAATTTACTACACTAGTGTACACCCTCATTTCTGATCCCTAACAAATTATTAGGAATTATAATTCCACCAAAAAACTGGACAATGATCTCAATTCTCTCAAAAAAAGGTACAAATTTTAAACTATGAGAAGAAACCGTATGGAAAAGAGTGAATACTAGAGTAGAGGCTATTAAGATTTTACCTCTCACTGTAGATGTCCCAATAGATTCCTCCTTGTGTTTAGGGTGTAAATAATATATCTATCCTGAATCTAAACCATGAGAAACACCCACACTACCCAGAGGAGGCCCACTCTACTTTCTAGGTAAAAAAGGTGGATTGTTACCTCGTCCATGAAAACCAACTTAGAATAAAATATTGGAATTAATATAGATTTGATCCTAACATGGAGCAGTGAATCCCGCTCTAAAACCTGGAGTTGGTGTTGATCCTCTTCCATTGACTACTGGAGGAAAGGACCTATATAAGCACTTTACATGGACCATATTATTGTATCCTCAGCACTCGACTAGGTCACAATCACACTGGTTCCTAATTTGTCCTTGTTTCCCACCTTGGTATCAAAAGATAGAACTACCAGCACTAAATTCCTGAATGGTACTACCTACCACTAGAAACTGAACCATTGGGTAGAGAGGGTAAACTATCCTACTTATTCCCCGAGATTCTATTAGGTTCCATTCAGTAATATATGAACAATTCAATATATTTTTAATATAATTCAATTGAATAATGTTTACCTAGGATGAAATGGCATTCTTGAGACATTCATCCAAAAGTATTTTCCTAAGTGACTCATTAGTAAGAAAAATTAACATAAAACTATGAAGCTCTATACATTATGACATATATTCCATAATAGTCATTGCACCCTACTTGGGGCGCATGAACTCACTTCTCATTTCAAATCTCAAGTTCTCATGAAACAATTAGTCATAAAACCAGGATTGTAATTCCATCCATCCCATATCTCAATGTCCATCATCCAAGTTCAAAACATCCCTCCAGCACCTAGCTTCTCCCCAAATAATATATATAGAAAGCTTCACTCTCATCTCAGGAGGTGTTTCCTGATTCTCAAAGATGGAAAGGATACTCTCTGGATATATATTATCAACCTATGGACATCCATCTCTCAAAAACATTGGCAGATTATGCAACTAGAACATATGTTCCAACTCTTTCATAGACGAAGAAGGTTGTGGTGCTCCCTGAATGGTCAGTATGAAATTCATGAAACTCTCTTGGAACTACGAATCAAAAATTGTATTAGAAAAAATGGGTAGTTCCACAAGTAGAACTACATGAGTTTGTACTTGTAGTACATGGACCACCACCTCTGAAGCATGGTCGTTGCCACCCTCCCAATGTATGAATAGAGGTCATCATGGGGGTATACTTCTTTATTTCCAAACCCACACCTTATAATGAATGAGCAGAAACCAAGTCACAGATATAAAAATCTAGGATTGATCGAATCCTTCGTGTAAATGATCCACACTCCTCTTCATACTCCTAAATATAGGACTAGGTAATATAAACCATCATAACAGTACCAGAGACACTGCCTACTTCCCACTCTAATGTTGGTTCTAGGTCAAGTTCTATGTTTCCATAAATTTAATTTATTTTAAATTCTTATTTTAATATAAAAATTATTTAAATTGTTTAAACAAATTTTATCACCATTTTTGATCATCAAGCACCAATACACCTCATTAACCAATGTGTGTAATCCACTTAATCCAAAATATAACATGTTCTAGTCCATGCGACCAATGCTCTTTGAAAGAAAATTTTATAATTGGTTGCTTAGGGTGTTTGTTTTAGCGTATCTGGAAAAACACTGTTTATTTTATTGTAGGAACTCTAAGTAAAAATCATGTTTATCAATTCCCTACACAAATCATTTATCAAACGATGGTTATATCACTCATGGAACACATAAAAATGGCATGCAGTCAAGAAATGCATCCTAGATGATATGGAATATGTATGGCATGTGAATCCTATATTATTCCTAAAATGATGCATGTAAAGGAATATCATCATCTCATCTATCCATGTTTAAAAATCTAAAATCATAATAAAAATAAAACCTCAAGTGCATCACCCGATGGTTGATTCAAATCAAATGTAACGGGTAAAATATTGAAAATAGAAACTTTTATTCAAGGAAATTTGTCTTTTTTTGTGCATGGGTTAGCTACTCCTAGGAACAGATCATTACCAAATTAAAATACATTCCTAATATTAAATATATTTTATCAAAATTGTAAATTCAAAAATTAAACAACCTTATGATACAAACTTTTAACATCCCACACCAGGAGTTGCTGAACAATGCCCTGAGCTGGTGGGACACATAGCCTCAAGCACACCTCCCCATATGTGATAGGTTGCTGACTAGAAGCGAGGGCCTAGGGTGTGTCTATGGGGGACTATGCCCTCATGTCAGAGTGTATCACAGTGGTAAAAATAATATCTGTGATATAAAATAATTAGATAAAATTACTGAACAACAGAAAAAATGTAATCATTAAGAAGACTATAATAATAATTATCCAAAAGCAGTCATATACAATAAGATGATAATTTCATTTCACTATATAAAATGTTAGGCTATACATGGAAATAGGAAACAAGTATAATACATGTATCAAAATACAAAAAGACCAAAAGGACTATCTCCAGATAGAATCATGATCCTATCATGGCCCTATCCTCATATTCTTCTAAACAAAGATCATATCAAGTGATGTATAGTGGGATTTTTCCCTGGTCCCTACCTACATCCATGATGTATTTCTAGGTACCCAAGATAGGGCCAAATAGGGTGTGATATAACCCTTAATAGGGAACCACGAATAGGGTCTATGACAATTCTAGTCTAGGTAATGCAAAAAAACTAGTGTGTAGTATATAATTGGTATAATAGTAATAAAATTATTTTTCAAGATATGCAATCATGTCTAACCAAACATGCTTCCATGTGAACAGTAACCAAGTATTCATAATCAAGGTATACTTTAATGCCTAATCAAGTATGTGTGATTTTTTCAAGTCTAAAAACTACTATCTGGTACCTATACTAGGTCTATTTGTATGCATTGAAAAATATCCACAATGGTCATACTATGTAATCTAGTGTCAACATCCTCAATGGAATCACCTTGTAATCTAGTTCTAGACAATGATTGACTAGATCCAAGGTATAGAAGACAAAGGAATCTTTATCATGACCTAAGAGAATATTGATTGAAACTCATTAACAATATAGGTGGATTCCAAGGAACATGTCAACAGGTCATGTCCAATGTGAGTACAATAAATCCAGATTCAAAGGGTTGAAAAGTCAGTGTCATCCTATGGAATTCATATCTAAGGAGTAAACAAGTCCAAAAATTCCACTTCTATAAGAAAGGTATTTAGAGTATAAATATACATAGTTTCTAATGGAATCATGATCCAAGGATCCCTTCCATGGAATCCACTACCATTTCAATTTAGCATTCACAACCAATGAGTTCTCCCAACTCATTCCCCTTTTTATATATATATATAATTTAGAAATTTTAATCAAATTTATTTGCATGATAAGGAGGAAGCAACCTTCTCTTATTAATTCAATTCAAATAATTACTCTCTATTACAAATGAGGAGGTAAAACAAGGTTATAAAAATTATAAAAAATCATTAAATTCACATTAGGGATTTCATTAAAATCAGATAGCTCACACGCACCCCAGTGGGTGATACATCATAGGGAAGATATAAGGTCACAACTCATGGGTGTCCCAGATTGGGGCTAACAAACTCCCACCATAATAATGGTACCATTGGTCATCTTAAAACTGTTCCAAACAATTATATCTAGGCGTTGAATTAATTTTAGGGATAGTATTGGAAGGTCTGACATACAGTCCAACTATCATAATCTATATACAAACCAACCTGTAAGGGAAAATTTATATACAAAATAATATAGTTCCGTGGTAGATTACTCATCCATTATCGACCTTTGATTTTGTCTAGATTGAGATAAAAATGATGAATAGATGAAAATTCTAGAAAACGATCTTATTATCTTAAAACTAAATAATTTTTTCGATAGTAATAGAAATGAAGGATGAAAAAAGATGAATTAAGAACATACTAGTGTGGATCCAATAAAACAAACAGTGTTTGAATCCATGTTCAGATGAAGAATCGGGATCTAAGCCTATAATTGAACTTCAAGTGGAGTTCATACGAATCAAGGTGATGTCTAATGGAATGAGGAGAAAAACATAATTATTTTATAATAGATTTTAAGGTTAATTTGGAAATTTCCCCTGAAATTCTTGGGTTTCATAGTTTGGCCAAACTGTTTTCTAAAAAATGCACCAATTGTGTGCCCTTCTCTACCTCAAAGAGCACCTCACACGATTGATGTCCATGTTTTCAGAAACACTATGCTAACAATTATTTTATCTTATTAAAACCTTAGAGCCCCTAAAAAGGCATGTGACCCTATTTTCATGGTTTCTCAAACTGTGTGGCCTTCTGCTTCCCTATTTCTAACCATGCATGGTTACTCATAACTGTGTGGGTTCGGTCTCATACTTCTACTAACCTTGTGGCCCAACTTCCTTTTCTAAAAACCAGCCCTCCATGCTCCAAACAAGCCTCATACTTCATAGAAACTCCCATGATATCAATAGTCACTCACATTAGATAAAAACCAAGGAGTTAAATCGAAAACAAAAAGAACCATACCTCATAAGAAAACCTAGGATCTTACACACGGAATATAAAAACATCCCAAAAAAGGATCCTTAACAAATACACACCATATAATCCCTTTGATACATGTCTCCTCCAACTCAATAATGGATGGTGGTAACTGAGAATGGCCACCAATATACATAGTAGTCTTTCCTTTACTTATCTCTTACACAATAATGAATATATACTCCCAAAGGAATATGTAGGGTGTGAGGAAACAATCCTAGTAGGATACCACCATAAATCTATTTAAGGATTTTAAAGTGTGAAAAACCAATAAACTAGTTTAAAAACTCATTTTCAAAACTAAACCACTTTGAATACATTATGATTTAAAATAAACCTTTGAAATCCATATGATTTTATTTAAATTAAACATGTTTTCCCAAAATAGTAACCAATATGGATCAAACAAGGAAACAAGTCTGTGCGGTGAAATATACTAATTATACCCAATAAAACATTACAAGGTTATGTATAAACACAAACGTCCAGTAACCATATTGATGGAAATTCAAATAACTCATGATATCACATCATAAATGGCACTAAAAAATGCATCGGATAATAAATATGAACCTTACATGAGTAATGTGCACTAATTTCTCAACCATAAAGCTCAAATGTGAGTGAGAATAGAAATATGTTTTGCTATGTGGATAATAAAAGTGGAATCTCTCATGGTATTTAATGGGTGTAAATCCATGAGATCTCATGGTCTCCTAGACAAAAAAGTGTATGATCTATCGTTATTCTTACCTAACTCTTTCATGGTACCCTGGATAACCAAATAAATCTCTCTCGATCTTCCCACCAAAGGCTCTCATGGCCTTTGGAAAATCCCCACCCAGAACCTAGGTAATCCCATTTTCTACACAATAAAAATCAGAATCACATCACAATCTACACACATCAAAAGCCATTTAATAATCTAATTTTCTAAAAAAAATTACAATTTTGTAAAACACTTTAAAAAACGTAATACCATTAATAAAATACCTTTAAAATCTATTTTAAGGCACAAAATCACTTTGAACCATTTATCAATCATTTGGAGTGCACTCAAGCTACCCCCATTTGGAAAAATTACATTAAACCCCCGATTTCCAAACCAAACCATTGAACACATCAAGAATAGAATAAACATCAAACATAAATCATTTAATTAGGAATTAAACAAAGCTAATCTAAAAGTGATTTATGATAAGCCATGGAAAACTCCCTTAAATAGAGACACCTACCTCAAAACAGTTCAAACCTCATCACCTTTGATGATAACCGCCTGGAATAGCAAGGAGAAGGCCACAAAAAAATAATTGACAATAAATGTAACCAAAACTTCCATTAAATACAATATGTTCGACCAATACCCATCTAGGATTTTAAACATCCATTGAAATGGAAGAAAAGAAAAAGAAGGTGGAGAGGATGAAGAAATCATGATGATTAAGACTTACCTCAAGCCAAGCCCCCAAGAACCCAAATAAAATTCACTAAATATAGAAAGGATGAAGCATTAACACCAATAGTGAGGGAATACACATGCAAGGGAGGTGAAATAATTCCAGGGGTTAAAAAAATTTCTGGGTAATTTTAGTAAAATCACTCAAATTTTAATGGGCTAGAAAAAATACACTATTAGAAAAACTGTACAACAACCTTATGGAATATAATGCCTCCACAAAAATAGGCCACCTACTTTCTCCTAGGATTTTAACTTTTTGATAAGACATGATCAAACCCACAAAAGGTGAAGTATCCTCTGACCATCACCCCTCACATAGTTATCCACACCATTAGAAAAACCAGGCACCAACTATGTACCTTGCTCTATTTCTCGTGATAATTTCCAACTTTTACCCCTAGCACTTGGAAACTCCAAAATGATCAAAAATATAAAATAAAGATAATAAATAGACATATCAGTGACCCTGGGGGTATCATAAGAGATATAGATGATCTCTCATGTTCCATGTACCTTTGAAACAAATATACTCTCTTTTATTATTATAAAAAGGCCTCAAATAGCGCTAAAATGACATTTATTTGCACTAGAGAAGCACTGACTACCTAAGAGAGATTAAAAGACCTAGTCTTTTATCTTCTCTTTGATAAGAACTAATAAATGGGAATACTAATGTGTAATATTATAATACACTATAGCATTAGTGCAGTGTGCTGTAACAGCACACTACAGCAACAAAAACCCCACCATAAATCAAAAAAATCGAATAGAAATATAGAATTTAAATGAAATAAAATTTACAACACAAATAAAAGAAAAAAATACTATATAATAGACATTTGAAACATTGGTTAATACAATAACACAAGTAAAAATTATTACATGCATTCAAAAATTTCAATGTTCATTTGTCTTTTGATCCTGACCCTCCCTCATGCTAAATCCAAATAAACCACCAATGATTGAGAAAAAGAATTCACCTGTATAAGAAAAAATTGTTATTATTGTAGTATTTTAAATAAATTAATTAATATAAAGTGTTAATTTTAAACTAAATATTGATTCGTACCAGGAACAATGTGTATTATATTGAGTTGTGGTTGATTCTTTCACATAACACCATTTTTTTCTTATACAAGAATCATCTCTATGAAAATAAACTAAATAAGTATAAAATAAAAACATAAGTAAAGTAATTAATTAACAGTATATAGAATTATGAGAAAACAATCTAGGCTTGTTTGCTCAGTTTTGGAAATGTGTTGCACATTTCAAACTAAAATGACACTTATATATTGAAAAGATGCGCTTCGATTCATAACAGTTACACTATGTGTAGGATTTAGGAGTGGATGATTTATACACATCCCAAATGACTTATGGATCATTTTTCTAATGTATTAAAACAATCCAGATATGTTTTCTTAGTTTGGAGTATGTCACTTGTATTTTTTTACTAAAATGTCATTTCAAAATGGAAACAGACACATTGAGTCATACTAATCACATCATGTGTTGGTTTTATGTCAGAATCATTCCTACACATACAAAATGATTTAGTAATAATTTTCCTAAATTATCAATAAAATCTTAGTGCATTTGTTTATTTTTCAATGAGTGACATTTTTTTAACTAGAATGTCAATTTTAAACTAATAATGGACACTTTAAGTCATATCAGGCACATCATGTATTGTATTTTGGTGGGGCTAATTACTACACATATTAAATGACACATATATCATTTTACAAATGTATCAAAACTATATGAATGATTTTTCTCAGTTTTGAGTAGGTTAATTGTCTATTTTACTAAAATTCATGTCAATTTTAAATAAAAAGATGCATTTAGAGTCATAACTATCACCCCATGTGTTAGATTGAGGTGTATATGATTTCTAAATGTCCCAAATGACAAATGGATTAGTTTACTAAGGTATCAAAACAATATGAATATGTTTTATTGGTTTTCATTACATCATTTTTCTTTTTTACTAAAATGTCATCTTAAAATAGAAACACACTCATTAAGTTATTCTAATCATATAATGTATTGGTTTTATATGATAATTATTTCAAAAAGTCAAAATCACATATGAATAACTATCCGAAATTATCAAGGCAATATGAGCACATTTTATTAGTTTTCAATAAGAGACACTTTTGGAACTAAAATGCCAATTTTAAACTAATAACTAGCACATTGAGTAATACCAGGCACATCGTGTATCAGATTGAAGTGAGTCTAATGTGGACAGATTAAAAATTACTTATTTATTGTTTTCCTAAATTATCAAAACAATATGAATACGTTTTATTGGTTTTGAGTGTGTTAGTTTTCTTGTTTACTAAAGTAATTCCAATTTTCAAAAAAAAGTCACACTTGGAGTTATACCGGTGACACCATTTGTAGGATTGAGTTTGGGATGATTCCAACACATCTCAAATGACATATGGATCATATTACTAAATTATATAAACTTAAAAAATGTGGTTTTTTGGTTTTGAGTATGCCCCTTATCATTTTTACTAAAATGTCATTTCAAACTGGAAACACTCAATTTATGTCATACCAGTCACATAATGTGTTTGTTTGACATGAAATTGATTCATATACATAAAAAATAAATTATGAATTGATTTCTTAAATTATCAAGATAATACAAATTCATTTTCATGGTTTTCAGTAAGTGACACTTTATGAAGTAACATGTCGATTTTAAACTGATAATAGACACTTTGTGTCATACCAAGAACATCATGTAACATATTTTGGTGAGGCTAATTCCTAAAAATAAAAAATGAATTATGTATAATTTTCTTAATGAATCAAAACAATAAAAATCTGTTTTCTCAATTTTGATTATTTTAGTTGTCATTTTTACCAAAATTAATGTAAATTTTAAATAAAAAGGCACACTTGGAGTCATACTAGTAACACCTTGCATAAAATTGAGCTACAGATGATTCATACACAACCCAAATGACTTATGGATAATTTTTTAAAATAATAAAAACAATATGAATGTGTTTTCTCAGTTTAGATTACATCACATGTCTTTTTTACTAAAATATTATTTTAAACCAAAAAATGCACATTTAGTAATACTGGACACATAGCATATTGATTTGATGTGAGGTTGACCCCTATACATAAAAATTTTCTTATGATTAATTTTACTAAATTTAAAAGAAAGTATAAGTTCATTTTATAAAATTTCAATGAGTGACACGTTTTGAACTAAAATGTCAATTTTCAACTGATAAAAAACAGTTTGAGTCATACTAAGAACATCATGTATAAGATTTATTTAAGAATGATTTTTACATATCAAAAATTAATTATGGATCATTTTAATAAAATAAGAAAACAATTTGAATGTGTTTTCACAATTTTGAGTATGTCAGTTTTCAATTTTACTAAAATTAATGCCCATTTTAAATAAAAATATGCACTTTGAGTCATATGGGTCAAACAATGCGTCAAATTGAGGTGAGGCTGATGCCTAAATATGCCAAGTGACTTATTGATTTTTTCCGAAAGTATCAAATAAATCTTAATACATTTTCTCAGTTTTGAGTAAATCACTTGTGTTTTTCACTAAAATGTCATTTTAAAATAGAAACACACACTTTGAGTCATATTATTCACATCATGTTTTGGTTTGATGTGAGACCAATTACTACATATAAAAAATTAGTTATGAATAATTTTCATAAATTATTAATAAAATCCAATCATGTTTGTTCATTTTTTAGGAGTGACACTTTTTTAAATAAAATGTCAATTTTAATCTGATAATTGGCACATTGAGTCGTATTGGGTACATAATGTATCATATTAAGGTGTGACTAATTCCTAAATGTAAAAAATAACTTATAGATCTTTTTTATACTATATAAAAATAAACTAAATTCTTTTTATTAGTTTTGAGATTGTCCGTTGTCTTTTTTACTAATATTATTGTCAATTTTAAATAAAAAGAGTCATACTGGTCACACCGCACGTTAGATTTATGTCCAGATGATTTTAAAACATCACAAATGAATTATTGATCGTGGTGAAAAATTATAAAAATAGTAATAAAGTTTTTTATTAGTTTTATGTATGCTACGTTTATTTTTAACTAAAATGACTTTTTAAGCTGTAAAAACACACATTGAATCATAAATGTCACATCATGTGTCATTTGATGTGGGACTAATTTCTAAACACCACTAATTACATAAGGATAATTTTCTTAAATTATCAAGAAAACCCAAGCATGTTTTCTTTGTTTTAAGTGATTGAAAATGTTTTAACTAAAATGTCAAATTTAAAATGATAATAGACCCTTTTAGTAATACCAAGAATATCATGTATCATATTGTGGTGCAGATGATTCATACACATCTCAAATGACTTATGTATAATTTTCCGAAAGTATCAAAACAATCCAAATTCTTTCTATTGGGTATGAGTATGTCACTTTTCTTTTTTAATAAAAATGCCATTTTAAACTGGACACAAAACTTTGAGTGATACCGGTTACATCATGTGTTGGTTTGATATGAGAAAAATTCCTACACATAAAAAATGACATATAAATCCTTCTCTTAAATTATCAAGACTATATCAAAGTTTTTTTTATATTTAAATGAGTGACACTTTTGGAACAAAAATGTTGATTTTAAATGGATAATGGAAACTTAGAGTCATATCA
This sequence comes from Viscum album, assembly GCA_963277665.1. Classification (NCBI taxonomy): domain Eukaryota; kingdom Viridiplantae; phylum Streptophyta; class Magnoliopsida; order Santalales; family Viscaceae; genus Viscum; species Viscum album. The sequence continues at coordinate 1,546,963,091 of OY728150.1, forward strand.
AGAACATCATATATCATATTGAGGTGAGGTTAATTACTACACATAAAATATGACTTGTAGATCATTTTAATAAAGTATTAAAATAATCTGAATGCATTTAATCAGTTTTGTGTATATATGTTTTCATTGTTACTAAAATTAATATCATTTTTAAATAAAATGAAACACTTTGAGTCATACTCATAACACCATACGTCAGATAGAGGTACAGATGATTCCAACATGTCTAAAATGACATATGGATAATTTTCCTATAGTATGAAAATAATATGAATATTTTTTATCAGTTTTGAGTATGTCACTTGAATTTTTTACTGAAATTTCATTTTAAACTAGGAACACACACTTTGATTCATACCGGTCACATCGTGTGTTAAATTGAAATGAGACAAATTCCATCTTTTCAAAAATGAATTTTAAATATTTTTTAAAATTATCAATAAAATACAAGTATATTTTATCATATTTCAGAGAGGGACACTTTTTTATCAAATGTTTTAATGTTTAGCTGATAATAGATACTTTGAGTCATATCAGATGTATCATGTATCAGATTGAGGTGAGGTCAATTCCTACACATCAAAAATGACTTATGGATCATTTTCATAAACTATCAAAATAATATGAATGTTTTTTCTTATTTTTGAGTATGTAAGTTGTCTTTTTTTTCTCAAATTAATGTCTATTTTAAATAAAAAGAAACACTTTGAGTCACAATGGTCACACCGTGCATCATATTGAGATTCAAATGATTTCTACACATCTCAAGTGATTTATGGAACATTTTTATAATGTATAAAAACAATATGAATGTTTTTTCTCAATTTTTAGTATGTCACTTGTCATTTTTACTAAAATATATTTTTAAACTAGAAACATGCACTTTGTGTCATAGCGATCACATCATATGTCAGTTTGATATGAGGCTGATTCCTACACATCAAAAATAAATTATGAATATTTTTACTAAATTATAAATATAATGCAAGTTCATTTTCATATTTTTCACTGAGTGAATACTTTTTAACTAAAATATAAATTTTAAACTGATAACAGACACTTTGATTCATACCAAAAACATCATGTACCAGATTTACATGAGAATAATTATTACATGTCATAAATGAAGGATGAATCATTTTCCTAAATTATGAAAATAATTTTAATGTGTTTTATCATTTTTTGAGTATGTAAATTATCTTTTTTTGCTAAAATTAATGTCAATTTTAATTAAAAATAAACACTTGGATTCATACATGACATAATGTCTATAATATTGATGTTTGGATGATTCTTATACATCCAAAATGACTTATGGACCATTTTACTAATGTGTCAAAACAATATGACTTTGTTTTCTAAGTTTTGATTACACCACTTGTCTTTTTTTCTAAAATGACATTTTAAACTAGAATCACGCACTTTGATTCATAATGGTCACATTATGTTTTTTTTTGATGTGATACTAATTCCTACACATCATAAATGACATATGAATCATTATAAAAAATTATCAAGAAAATATGATCATTTTTTCTCAGTTTTCAATGAGGGACACTTTTTGAATTTAAATTTAAATTTTAAACTGATAACATACACTTTGATTCATTGTGGTAACATAGTGTATTAGATTTTAGTATTTCTTATTTAACACACCATAAATGAATTATGGATCATTTTACTATAGTATCAAAATAATATAAATTTTTTTTCTTAGTTTTCATTATTTTAGTGGTATTTTATACTAAATTTAATGTCAATTTTAAATAAAAAGAAGAACATATGGGCATACCACTAACACCATGTGTCGGGTTGAGGCGACCATAATTCATACATATCCCAGAGTATTAAAATAATCCCAGATTCTAATATTACCATTCTTTCCCATGTCTTTCTTTTTCTAACCCCCAAAAATATATATTGAGTTGATGTTATTAGATGAAAAAGGTTTTTCAGTTAACAACATAGACTCAATCTGTAGTGTTAATGTTTAAAAAAGAAAGGAAATAGAAAGAATGGTAACATTGGAATAAAGGAACATGTTATCTCTTTTTTCGATTTTTGTAGATAGTTAATAACAAAACATGACTACCCAAATAGATCTATGAAAAAACTATATGTATTAGATAAAAAGATACAGAAATTAACTTACAAATCATAGATAAACTGAAGAAAAAATTAATTAAATTAGTTGTAGGAATTCAACTTTCCGTGATGGTTTTCTGCATTATTGACCCATCTCCTTTTTTTCATTATCTCGGTTTTAGCCTCAAAGTCGAATCTCTCATGATTATGATAAGATTCCAAAAAACCACTTGAACTCAAAAAAAAATCCACCTCTATAATAAAACAATTCTCATGTGCGTAACACTAAAAAGAAATAAATTAAACATAAATATGAAGGAATAAATTAATTTATTAAAAATGATATTACTGTGAAAACATCATGATTACCTCTATAATTGAGTAGAGAATGTGTCATTGCACTTCCTATAGATTTAGTGGAGGGAACTTGAAGGAATGTGATAAATTGAAACACTATAGGGGTGAAAATTTTTCAAGGGAGAATAATTTTGTGGATGTTTTTGTGGGGAATGTTAAGAAATATGGACAAATATCTTATAAATAAAATGAACTCTTCAGAAAATAATGAAAATTAAATCAATGTTTCATTATATATTTTTTTGTTAAAATAGAGAAAGTATAATATAACATTACCTTTACATATTCCCTAAGGGTGTCCTTAATTATATTATATTATTCCTTTGGATTGGTAACATTATCTTGTGTAGAAGAAATTTTTTGCATGAGTAGTCAAACATTTAATTTAGATTATTTTAATTCAGTATATAATAGTTAATATCTTTAGGAAAAAAATAATATATTAGAAAAAACTTTTAACGTATCATTGAACACACATTATTTTTTTAAATGTTTTAGGGAATTGGTTCCCCTATCAAGAATCCAAATTCCCTCTTTATTGTCCCCTCTAATGTACAATACATTGTCTACATTGAGATTGGAATGAACTGATTGTGATCACCTTATGAAAGGGTCATCCTTGATTGAATTTTCATCTAACCCAACATTTTTTAGTATCTAGTAGTAAAATTGTTTAATTATTTTTTACTAGATTTGAGACATAAAATAATTGCACTACTTGTGATTCCATTATGAATGGCTCATCATTTTCCCCTTCCACACTGAAATTCACCTTTATGAAGTCCATTTCATCAACTTGCACTGCACTCATATTGTCAATCCAATTACAATGGAAAATCAAATCTTGAAATGTTTTATAATCCAATGATTATATCTATTCAGTAGTTCGGAAATATGAAATACTTTCATAAATATGATTTCAATCCATTGAACTAGATATGTGAATCGCTACAACCATAATCGTAACACCAATGTATTTCATCATACTACAGTCACGAAGATATTTTGTATAGAACTTATAACCATTGATTACAAAACTATTGTAATATATAAAATTTTCATTCAGTGCCCCAGGTATCCATCAAACTTGTTTAGAAATTGAATTCATATTTTCATATAACTACTTATAAATTTGATCTTGCAACAGTCATATAAATATTTTATTATGTATATTTGATATACATAATTCATCCATTTATGGATTAAAATATTTAATAATTTCCTTATGGGATTCAATGTATATGTTTATATATTCACTATTATGTAAATTTTAAAGGAGGTATTTCTCTTGCTCTATAAATGTAATCGTAACAACATCTCTTCTATATATTCCTTATCTTATGAGGAATGTACAATGACAAGACTTTTGGAGACCGATGCTATCAAAATCTGATAGGTAATTGGTAAATAATTCAACAACTTCTTTAACTATATATAGTTACGCAGTACAACCATATGGTTGAATTAAATTCTTGACATACCCTTTCAAAATATTTCTATATCATGCAATGGGGTACATCCATCGGTAATGGATTTGACCACATACATAAATCACTCTAACCAAGTGACCCATTAGGTGGACCATTATATAAAATAATTATGGTATGAATAAAATATCTAATTCACATAATAGGACTAAAACCACCTTATTCATGATTTGAAAATTTGTTGGTTCTGTAACTTTAGTGCATTTGGATTTGAAAAAGAATTTGATTCTGGTTAATATATGCCATAAATTTTTAGGAAGAATGCAATTAAAGGCAAAATTCCTCAAATCTTACATCAAAACATTACATTCATATGATTTTAGTCCCAATAACTTCAAATTAGTCATTGATACAGAATTCTTGATATTTTATGAATACCCATCAAGAACTTTTAAACTATACACAAAAAGGAATAAAATAAAAATATTTCCTATCTAGATAGAGTGTAAGCTATTGGAGGAAGAAAATTATACCCTCTTCCCTTCATTGATGACAAATATTCCCTTTTCCCCTTCTCAATCATGTATAACCTAGAATTTATTTAATTATTAATTTTACAAAGAAAAAATTAGAACATTCCAATTACAATATTAAATATTTTATTCTACATACATTACATCAAGAAAATTTCTAACATACAAACAATTCCAATATAAAAAATGAAATAAAAGTCATCTATTCTTCCAACCTGATTTCGTGTGTTTTTTTAAAAATATTTTACCGAATGTAGTGTTAATATATTTTACATTATTAAATATTTGACCACCCATTACTAGAGCTGGTGTTGTACCTTGTTCGATATTCCTATCAAATGTTTTAGTTCATGATCGGTATATATGTTTTTGAGTTAAACAAATCGGATATCCTAAAAACATATACTTTGAGGAATGTTTCAAATAAACTGAGTGTGTACATTCTTCAAAAATGGGACACCCCAACATTCCTTTAATCCTATAGCCTAATAAATTTAAATAAGTAGGAAAGTCATTTATAATCTCATATAATATAGCCCTCAATGTTAATTCTTCACTACTATGAGCATCATAGATTATAGTACATGTAACCCACATAAATTTCAGATATTTGATCAATGGATCCAAATTGACATCAATATCATAACTGGGTTTATTTGGTGTATATATAAGTAGAGAAAAAAAATGTATTTTCACATATTGAATAACTATGGAGGAAAGTTATAATTTACCAACATGATGGAACATATACCATGAGTAATACTCTGTATAAAAAATGGATTTATTCCATCTAAAAATAATGCAAGATAATATTTTACAAACTTATTTCCAAATTCAGGATACTTGTAATCAATTTTATTTTACTGAATATAATCTTCTTCATGACATAGGTTCCCATATTTAATTCATGTACCTATATGGAATGTCAATTTTCTCAAGGTTTACTGACATCTATACATTCTTCAAAACCATGGAATGATAGGAAAGTGCCATATATATTTTGAAGGACTTGATTCATTTTTATTATATTGATTTTTGTCCAAATTAAGGCATTTTATGAGTGATTGATGGTCCTTGTGACAGAATATGTGATCATTTGGTCAAGAAATTATTTTTTAGAGATCATACCCATTGAACAGAACATTCATTTTGCATCATATGTTCGGAATGGTAGTTCAGTTTCATCTAGTAGCATATCATTCAGGAGACCAAGTATTTTTGTAAAGTTGGTGTAACACCACCCCCTTCCAACTTTTAAATTAAATATCTTCAATATATTATATAAATTTTTTTATTTAGTAAAATAGGGATACAAATATCTCTTAGCATAGCTATTTAACATCTGAAACAAATTTGGACAATCATGAAGGTGATATCAATTTCCATTGTCATTTCTTTCATGCTATCATAGGTATCATTTACACTGGTATTCATTTCAAGTGATCCATAAACTGTATTATCATCCCAATTGGTGTTCACATTTAGTTTTTCCCACGTTTAGTACAACATATATAGCTCTTATTTTTATATGGAAAATCAAATGTTCTTCAAACTCTTCTAGAAAAATATTTTTGATAAAAAAGAATGTAAACATTGATAAAGGATTTGGGAAGGATTGTATGCATTCTATATTCAAAACATGATGAAATATTTTAACTCCATATTCATACTCTTTTGTAAAATGATTTAATTTAATCCATTTTTTATTCATATATATCATAATAGGTTCATGAAATATTCACTTTTTATAATTAATAACTAAATACTTATAAAATATATATTATAAAAGGTGAAATTTATTGAAATTTATAATAAGGGAAACCCAAAATTTTATTATTTTAGAGAATTTAAATATGATCTGAAGAAAATATGTAATTGAATTTAAGAAAAGAATTAATCCACAATGGTAGGTGTTTTTTTTTGAATTCATCCAATAGTGAATGATATAGACAACTGTTATCCTCATCAGCTCAACTCCTGAATAGTTATCATTTCATTTTTTTATTTGACACTCATCCTCTATATCTTACGGATATGAACCTATTTTTCTTAAAATACTCTCTACATTAGTAATACATGTGATTAATACTACTCAAAGTAGTACTAGAAACATAAAAGAATGAGAGATGAGTCTTAAGAAAAGAAAATTAAATAATAATGTCTTAATAGATGAAGTTGATGAGGATGAGAGTTTCACTCCATTGTGTTCTCTAAAATGGGTAATTCCTCCCATTTGTGAGAATTACATAATTATAACTATTTATAAACTCATGACATATTGAATGTGAGATTTGGAGGGAATATATGTTTTTTTGTGATTGAAGGGGTCTTGATAGGGACATGTTATGATATATGAATCCTTGGGGCCCCTATAAATTCTATATTTATAGGAGAAATACAACTTATAATACATTATATCCTCTAACTAAGACTAGTCTTACCTTAATTAAAATGTTCCATCATGTCTTTCTTAAGTCCCCTAAATAAATGAGAATATAATATAGGAAATTAAAGAGTAATAAAAAAACCAAATATGATAAACAATAATAAACCCTCATACAATCTACTTGAAGATATAAATAATTATTTATAAAAAATTAATAAATAAAGAATTATTTCGTATACATGGATGGTAGTACAAGATTTGTAGGGGTGGTACCAATACATGTAGATCTAAAATGATGAATACCTAAAAATAATTTTAAATAATTATTCCAACATATATAGAATTTGATAACCTCCATTCTATTTTTTCGGAACAAGTGATGTAACATCCAAAGAAATTACTACATTTAATATTAATGGAATATCAAATATTTAAAAAAATATCAAAATTATAACTTCAATTTCAATTAAAAATTGATATGGAATGGAAAAAATTATTTTTTTTGGAAAAGAATTTACCTAATAATAAATATAGTTTTAAATATATCAAAACTCTTAGTTAATAAATTTATTCATGAAATATGTATTGATAGGTTGAAAAAAAAAAGAATTATTTTTAAGCAAACGAAGATATGCCTTATAATAAAATTTCATTTTCATGTACATTATGGGTTATATGGTGATTTTGGGAACATTGTTTTAGATTTTAGTCATAATGAGAAAAATAATACTAATTATGGAATATATAGAGGATTTATGTTAAATTGAAGATGACCAACTCTTAAAAATATAGTTTTGAAGTGAGAAAAATCATTATATGTAAAAAATTGATGATGAATTAAAAATATTGAATGAAATCTATTGAACATGTGACAAATTAAATGGTTGTATGAATAATTTTCAAGATTTTATAAAAACATAAGAAGAATGTGAATAAAGAATTAGAACTATATTTTATGAAAAATATTGGTATATAAGAGTAATTTATTATTGATGTCACACTAATGGATTTACAAAAGAAACATCCTTTCATATTAAATATTTTTTTGTTTATCTCACATATTCTATGTAAATTGATGTAATCAAATATATTTACAAGTTCAAAGGGTACTAATTATTATATAAATTTTGGATAACTTAAGATAAATTGATTGCATTTGAAAGATGTTAGAAATAAAATGAAATCTTATGAATAATATGTTTTTATATGGATTGAAATAAAACACACATAGTGTTTATTATATGTGTGATTAAGGAAATGAATTGATATTTAAGAAGTATTATTGAGTGGGTTACCATTTAAAATATTTTTATATTTTTAAAAATTAGTCGAAAACTAATTATACCATATTTAATTTTTAGCTAGTAAAAATTTATGGTAATTGTGTTTGAAAGAGGAAATTGATTTGCGGTAGTGAAAAAATTTATCATATTAGATATTGGGACATTTAAATACAGACTTAAAAAGGGTGGGATGATATGTTTTCGTGATGATATGATAAAATTTATATATGTTTTTTTAGTTATAATGGGGATATTGTTAATAATTAAAATAATAAATTATAGATTTATATGAAACAATCATTAGAGATTATTCACTATGATATATATGGACCCTCAAAGTATAAATCAATGCATTGGGATAAGTATTTCATTTCACCCATTTATAATTATACTCATATAATATGTTGCAAGTTTTATTAACACACACACACACACACATATATATATATAATTCTTTAAAGGGGATTGCAATTTTAAGAAACTTTAAGAATGAGTTTCACTATGTGGTAAAGAAGTATATATTAGATGATGACATTATTGTCCAAGGTGCACACCTCATCACAATTTGGCATTAGGAAAGCTACGGAGAACTTGGTGTGCTTCACCACATGTGAGGTGGTGCGACCTCATCGAGGTGCGACAAAGTTGTGAGCCTCACACGCCTTGTGCGCTAACTCGAGAGGAGCAATAGCGCCAAGTGCATTAAAGTTGCACCGCCAGCTACCGAAATCGAGGGAAACACGGTGACAAAAATCATGGGTACATGGGTGATAGAAATCGAGGGAGACCTAATGGAAACCAAGGGTGGTGACAGAATGAATGATGATAAAAAAATGAAAATAGATATCTCTAAATAAGAAACCAATGAGTGAGGAGAAAATAACATACCATAGATTAATTCTATGAATCATCTGAGAGAATGTAGATATATCCCAAAAAGTATAATTCATTCAACCCTTAGATTCTTTTCAAACATGAATCGTTTTTACCTTGTATTTGAGCCTTGAAATTGTTCGAGCCTAGATTTGTGATGTGATTTGAGCTTAGTTTTGAAAAGGATAACCAAAAGAATGTCACTTCTGTGGAAAGGTTACGATATCACGATTTGCAGGCGACTGGATAGGCTTCTTAAAATATATTGGGATACTTTTATCATCACTTCTAAAAAGCACAGATAAAGATTTCTTTTATCAGTGCTAAATTAATAAGCACTGATAAAAGGCATCTTTTTCAGTGCTAAAAAAGCACTGATAAAGGATTTATAATTATAGATATAAATAAAAAAATCGTAAATATATTTATATAATTATATGTATATTTATTAAATATATATTAATATAAATATATTAAATATATTCATTATATAAATATATTTATTGTAATTTTATAATTAATTAAATATATAATTCATTATTTATAATTATATAAATACTCTTTTTAAATGCTTTTTATATATTTATATCCTTATATATATTATATCATTATATATATATATATTAAATAAATATATATAAATATAAATATAGTAATATTATTTATTATTTATATAAATTTATTATAATTTAACAATTATTTAAATAGATATAATTATTTATCTACAATTATATAAATACTTTTTTTAAAAAAAATATTATTTATTTATTTATAATTATAAATATATAAATGTATAAATATAGTAAGTATACATTTATAAATATATTTTTTATAAATAATTATTTAAAAATATATTTTTAACATTATTAATGAATACTTAATTCTAAGTTCATTCTTGTTAAAAATGAGTGAATTTAAAAAATTAAAAATGAGTAACCTTTAATAATATTGAAAAATGGATATATTTTATTAATTAAATATAATTTTATATATGAAATGGATATATTTTGAAATAATAGTGAATACATATTGAAAAGATTAATACATAGTAAACAAATAACAGAAATTCATTAAACTTTTTAAAAAAAATATTAAAAATGAATTAATACCTAACTATAATAACATTGAAAAAAAATCTTTATTAATTAAAGACATGGTAAAATAAATGCATCAAGTTATAATGAAACTATAAATTGAATACTAAAATTTGAATAAATTGCATAAATATTAAGTGTATGTGTTTCTATATAAGATATCATTAATTATGAAAATATTGTGGTTGGGGCATTGTATTTAAAAATATATTAATTATATATATATATATTCTAAATAAATATAGCACAATATTGTTATGTAAATTGAAAAATAAAACAACATTCAATTATGTCCATTAGTCGAAGGAATTAGTTAGTATTTTCTTATTCATGTTAATTATAAATTATAAACCATTCTTCAGTAAGTATATTACTATTTAATGTAAAGCATAAATATTTTGTATTATATAAATCATATTTATATACTATAAAAGGTTTTAATGGGAAATGCATAAACCAATGCACAACCACAAAATTTATTAGAAAAAGCATAAAGTTCACAACAAAAGAAATCAAAATATAGTGAGGAAAACAATGCATGAAATGCTACGAGAATGAAATAAAAAAGATTAGTTCCTCATGCACCCTCTAGAACCCAAGTTTCTGGGATGTTGAACTATACCCTTTTGATGGAGACCTCTCCATTATTTTTTAGTCTGAGTAGGAGAGACCTCATCATTCAATGACTAGTCAGATGATTCTTCTGGAATTATGCAACAGTAGTATTTCCAAGAGAGATTTCGAACATCCATGTCCAGATTCAACCAACAGCAATATTCAATATTTTTTAAAGAAACTTTTGAGTAAGAAGATCTTCATTCTATCCAAAAACATTCAACTCCATCTTAGGAAAGGTATCTTAAATCTATAGATTATTAAATTATGTTGTTTCTTCCTTAAGGATGAGGGGAAACCTTTCACCAGCATTGTCCTCATGGGGAGTTTTAAATCTTTTCCCCTTGTAGCATCACATTCCAAAACAGACTTCATACCAATGTTATTATAATAAATTTTCATGAGATCCGAGAATTGATATGGAAAAGAGCATTCCATAACTGGAGGATTATCTACTAAAGAGTCCACCTGAATGGGAGAATCATCAGAAGATTGAAAAATCATATTTAGCTTATCAAATTTTCCATAGGTTCCACCATCCTTACCAACAAAGTATGGATGCATACTAGATTTCTTATAGGTAACCAGCTGATAGCCCTCAACATCCAATAAAACATTGTTCCCTTTGTTTATAGCTCACTCCATTAACATTTCCTTATTCACTTCATCCATCACAAGTACATTTACTGAATGATGAACATCCATAGGTACGGAAACATCACAATCATTGATGGGTGTCTTCCCTGGATGATTAAGAGAAGTTTCTACTTGATTAATTTCCATGTCTTGGGGGTCTGTAGAAATATTGGTATAAAGTTTCCGGGAAGCTATAGGTACTATCCCCCGCACGATTCCAGTATCTAGATATTCTAGGAAGAAGTATACACTGCTGATACCCATAGCGTCAACCTCCATTAGAGAACAATTGACAACACCTTTAGGGACCTCATTAAGTATCCCATCACTATCCTTGTTGACACCAGATACCACATCAGTAAAGGAAGTCGCAAATCGATGGGTACCAGTTGAAGGATCGAGTCCACTTCCTTTCACAGGTTTGCAATTTTTTGTTTCCATATGAGTGACTACCACTAAACCAACTTTCCCTTCCTTCCCATCCCTGGGATTGGCTATATTAGAAATGTGTAATATATGCTTGCAATTTTCTGCATGATGACAATATTTTTTATACTTAGTATATCTAAACCCTCTATGACACCTTTCATTAATATGCCCAATATAGTAGAAATTGTCATAGAACTTAGGCTCATACCCATATTCAATATCAAGAAAAAATTTAGTGTCCCCATATTCCAAATAAATATATTCAACATACATTTAATTAAGATAAAATTAAACCAAGATCTTAGCGTAGTGACCATACCTGACCAACTCAGTTTTCTTATCAAATTTAATTTTTGTATAAATAGCCAAAGAAACATCCCAAATAATACATGGATTCCAAAAAAACCAGTTTAGTTTCCTCACCCAAATATAAGACAAAAAAGGAATATTTATTGGCATGAAACAGATCAATCTACTGGTCTCATTCCGAAAATCTAAGGACCACTGTCTTGATATTAACATACGTACAACTCCATTCCGTTATCTTGAACTCCTATGAATTAAAGGTTATGTGTAAAATCCTAATATTATTTACACAATATTCTAATAATGAAAACCCCAACCATGAACCAATCGATTTCTTTGATTCTCCAACTTCCATGGTTTGTTGTTCACCTAGGGAGTGAGTTTTGTGATAATGAAATGTTGGAAAGCCTCTATCTTCTCCCCCAAGATCTTAGGGAAAGGTTTGACAAAGGAAAAAATGACATTCTTAGATATACACTAATTCATAGTATAATATCAATGTGAGAATGTAAATAATATCACACTATGAGAATTAATAGCTCATGATGTGAACATAGCCTTTGGGGCACAGTGAATCCAAAGATCCACATGCGTCAAAGTGGGATTAACCGACTTCAGATAATAATCCCCATATGAGGAGTGAAACCACATCACACTCGAGTCAGAAATTATTTCCACCACCTTCAAAATATTAAAATGAACCACCACTGGAATATAAATGTGATATAAAATTGAGTTTATCAGGGAAAAATTTCTTATTCACCATCCTCACCAACTTTAATTTTTTCAGAATGGACTTCAGTAGGGGTTGAGAGGTGGGGTGAACGGTGGTGGACAACCGCGATGATCAGCCAGTATGATGGATGACACTTGATGGAAGGTAGCAGGTAGCCAAAATCCAATCATATTTACATACATTCATATATATAGCTATATATTTAATATATACTATTTATTAACATTATCAAGAATTATTTAATTAATAAATTTTTTAATATTTTTCTTAATTTACTTATTCTTATTTTTTATTTCTTTAATTTTCATGTTACATAAATCTATATATTTAATTTATACTATTTATGATTATTTATAATTAATATATATAATAATAAATTTATTCATTTTTTTGTCATTATTTAATTAATACAAACTTAATATTTTTTTATAAACACATTTATATTTATATTTATATTTTGTTATTTCATTTTATTCAGGAATTTTATTATTGAAAAAAATAAAGCACTGATAAAGGGTACCCTTTATGAGTGTTAAAAATAAAGTGCTAATAAAGGGTTTCATTTATCAGTGCAAAAGAAATGAGGTAATGGAGGCCAACATTGTTAAATGTAAGTTTTGTAGTGGTGTTTGGGGAATCATTTTATTATTCCTAAAAAATTCATTAAATCAAGTGTTTGGTAACATATTTTTCCCTTAATATATTCATCAATATATATTATAATAGTTCCAAAAAAATTCAATTACATTTCATTGTAAACATTTACTCTCCTGATTGTATCAAAGTGGACACTTTCCTTTTTTCTCTAGTGTTTCCCTTCTCAACTATTTTTTTTTCTGAAAACATCATCAAAATGATTTTCAATCAAATATTTTTCAAAATATTTTCCTAGAAAAAAATTTCAAAATTATGAATTTAGGAAATAATTTTCAAATACCATGATAAATTAATGAAATAATTTCTGTAATTCATAATTATGTATCTATATATTTCTATAATGATTCATTAACACCATTTCTATCTTGACCATCATGAATAAAATACACTTATCATTTGATATCAAAATAAAAAACATACAAGATATTATATATCTACTTGTTCTTACTAAACTCCTTAGTAACTTGAGATCTAAAATAAATAGGTTTGCTACTTATTTAGTAGAAATAATTAATTTTGGGGCCATTATATCTAAACATGTACCAAAAAAATTGTTATAATCCACTCAAACCATTATATTTATTTTCACTATGTAATGTCAAAACCAGTATAAATGCTTAATTTCATTATATGAGGTTATAAAAGGCCACAAGAACACTCACTAATCATCAGATACGAGAAAATATTATTTAGGGATAAGATATAAAATATTTATTAATGATGTCCCCTAAAATAGAAACTCAATATCATTATAAAATTAAAATTTTATTAAAATATATCAATTTTAAAAAACCTATTAAAAATTTTCAGAATATATGGGAAATAAATATAACTATGCATTTAGATACCAAAAAATCAATTCAAATATTGAAATAATAGACACATATCCGCATAGCTAGTTTAAGATCATCCATAATATATTTATTCAAAAACTAACTCCACTCTCCTCCTCTGATTCACTTATTGCCAATTTTTGATTATCAATTAAATTTTATTAGTTCTTGTATCATACTATAATATATATACATTGACACCAAGGTATTAATATAGGGCATGAGTAAAACAATACCAAATAAAATTTCATTAAATCACTTCATAAATTTGTCATGTAAGTGTTATCTAAAAATGTTCTTGTAACTACTATGCATAATAAAAAAAGAAAAAAAAATCAAACCATTTTTTAAAAGAAACATAAATAAAAAAGTCATTCATAAAAATTAACTCACCAAATAGTTATTTTCCACAAGGTAACCCAACTCGGCTACCCAAGTCAAAATTATCATTTCAAGATTATCAAATATCCTCAACTGTACAATCATCACACACTAATATAAATAATAGTGACATTATATATGATAACAGATCTATCTAAAATGTATCATTATATAATTATAGGATCATATTCTTTATTCAGTTGTTTGGAGACAAAGTTCTCTCTTCCATTTCATCCTAATTCTTCAATCCCTATATTTTCTAAACTTTAGTTCTTATGTGATGACTTTATTTTTAATTTTCTTTCTAATATCATTTTTTAATTAAATTCTTAAATAAGTAATGTTATTTTAACATTATAAATTTCAAAATAATCTCATAAATATATATATTTTTTTAATTTCCAAATAATTCCTTCTTTCTATTTACTTTACATTAATTCATAATCAAGACATGATTTAGACATAAAAAAAATTTCTCTTAATTAAATGATTTAAATTTAAAAAACATATAAAAATCCATGTTTATGAACAAACAAATATTTATTACTCAAATGAAAAATATTTTCAAAAATTAATCAAATAATATTTGATAAATTAATTTCATAATGAATCATATTTAAATTAAAGAGCACATCAACAAAACATAAATGGATCATTATCAATCATATAAAAAAATATATGTGTTCTAACTTACATGGTATTTTAGTATTTTAATGATTTAATTAATTTATTATATTTAATATCTTGGTAATATATCGAACTCTCATGTAAAAATAATCAAATTATTTAAAATTACCTTATTTAAATAATTAAAATACCCTTTTAATGGGTATTTATCATAGCACTCATTCTACTCTATGTATAAGGGTATGTGATTTCTAAAAAGTGGCACAATACTCATGAAATTTTGTACGCTACCCTTTTTAATCGCTATTTTACATATTTATGAAGAATGGTTCAAAATTTCGAGTTCTATAAAATGGTATGTAACCCATTCAATTAATAATTACTCTATGATAAATATTGTAATCCAGAAATATCTATCTAAAAATTAAAAACATGAAAATTATAAATTTATGGAATCATCATATCACTACGATGTAATTTCTATCTATAATGAACTTTAAATAGAACATTCCTTAATAAATAATTATAGTCATAAATATAAATAAACTAGATTTATTCAAACATATCATTATCTAATAACTGAAACAATGAGCTTGGTTTATCATCCATAGACATATCATCAACCACTTACAAGATTTCTTGAGATGAATCAATGGAGGAAAGAAGGAATCTATGATCCTTATATTGAAAATAGGGTGAGTAATGTTATATTTGATACCCCATAACCAAATATCTTATGTGAATTGGGTTACCATATCGTGTATTGAGTTTGATATAAACATTTTTTATTATTATCACATATTTTCTTTTCTGTTTTCATGTAATATATTATAATAAGATTAAAATAATTATCCCATAAAAGGTTATTGAAGTTACTCAATATAATTATAACCTAGATATTTCTTAATAACATTATTCAGATATATACTATGGTCTCAATATATAAGTTTGATAGGACATAGATTATTTTATTCCATCACATCTTTGAGGGTTATATTGTATTGATAATTATTCTTATAGAGTTCATGATCGGTGACACTTATTAGTAGGAATCATGAGGATGGGATCTCTAAGAAGAAAACCAATAATTTTATGTTTCATTAGACACTACTATCTAAAAGTGTGTGTATTGGTCCTTATAAATGTGATCATTGATAATTTATATCAATATTCACTTACTTTGATTATGATAAAAATCATGACATATATGCTAAAGTGAATTAGATTTTATTAGGTGTGTGATGAGTGTTATGACATTAATTGAATTATCAATATTTTATCCATCTTTAAAAGTCATTGTTGAAGATATATTTTACCCATTTATAGAGATAGAAGTTCCTAAAAATACATGATCATTGTGATCATAGACATTTTTATTTTTTCAATTAAAAGAAATATAGATCAAGCACTAATGGTGATGGAGAATTTATGTATCTTTCTTGATGAGATATAGGTCAATAGAGAGAAATTATTAAATAGTATTTTTCATATTATGTTTAAAATTTCTATGAATTTTCTAATTATCTATAATAGTCATGTTGTGTTGGTAGATACAATTGTCGGTTTATGAGTTTTTCCTTAATCCTCTGAGATGAGGGACCTAGATGTTTGTATACTAACTTTATCCATAAGTCCATTATATTTTTTTGAATCTAAGTGTTAGAATATAACACATTTTAGATTTTTGGACAATGAATAATAATTCTATATAGATAATATTCCAAAAAAATATTAAAAATCAAAATAAGTGAGTTTTTTTATCCATTATGGTATTTATAAGTTATATATGGTTGGATAAGTAAATATAAGTTATTTTATCGAATGATCATAAATATTTTATTATTTTAGGTTTAATAATTTTATGAAAAGTGGTTGGTATTATTTAATAGAATAAGGGAAATAATTCAACAAATAAAATAATTATTTATTTATTTAAAGAATAGATATTACAAGTCAATATCCCTAAAATTAATCAATAAATAATGTATTTTATAAAGTGACATGGATTCATAATTCTATTTATGTTATTTAATATATTTTTTTAAATTATTTAACTTAAACATATTTATAAAAATATATATATGTCACAAAATATTTGTTTCACATTTTATCTCTTACTATTAATGTTTTTTCATAAGATAATTATAGATTATTCTCCGATTATTTCTCAATAGATAAAGATATAATAAATATTGACAATCTTATATGACCTATAAAAAATTCTAAATAACTTTTTTTATTATTTAAATACCTGAGGAATCAGGATCAATGTCCCAATATTAATGGAAAAAGTGTATATATCACTAGAGTAATTTTATATTTAGTTTTCAAAGTAATAAATATTATAATGATGAGTGGTAATTGAATAAAAACCACATTTTAATGAATTTTTTATAATTAATTACAAATATTAATATTATATTTTTATTTAGGGATTAAGGTATAATTTTTTATTGTTTTTATTTCACTTGATATTTATATATAAAATTATAAATAGAAATTCTGACCCATGCTTCCACTACACCAAAATTCATCAGATGGTATCAAAGTGGACACTAATTTATAAATATTATTTTGATTTAATTTGATGA
Organism: Viscum album; assembly: GCA_963277665.1. Lineage (NCBI taxonomy): Eukaryota > Viridiplantae > Streptophyta > Magnoliopsida > Santalales > Viscaceae > Viscum > Viscum album. The sequence continues at coordinate 1,546,980,940 of OY728150.1, forward strand.
AATTAATATAAAGGGTATCATCGTGATTTAAATGGTCAATATAACAAGTGAATAATTGTTTATATGCCTAAGAATATATTAAAAAGGAAAAAATAGAATCCTGGTAGATATGATTGCCACTAGAAATTAAGTAGAGGTAAACCTTATAGAATACAAGTCAGCCATGTACTGCATGAACATGATTTATTTTACTTAACCCCTCGCCAATGACAACCATTATTTTTATATGATTATTATTGTATAATATATAGTACTCACATAGAATATGTTGTCTAATACATAGGTTGATATTAATATAAATACGGATGAATCATAGTAAAATGGAGGATTTTCTAACTTGAGTCAAGTCATACTCAATAATATTTTCTCTTAGGGTCTAGATTGGTTTATCACAACTTAAAAATGAATAATCGTATAAGATTTCATGCTCAATTAATAATTATTTTATTATTACATAGTTAATTATTAATTTATAAAATAATATAGATTACTAATAATTAACAAACATACTAAGATAAAACTAGATTATTATGTTTATCAATTTTTTTATTACATGTGTTTAATTATTAATGTAAATGATCACATATAATAATTAATAAAAAATCATACAAAAATCTTTTTTAACCAACATAATTAAAAATAAATACAATAAAATATTATGTCTCATTATACCTTTCATTATTTGATTTGGAATTTAATCATTTATCAATGTGTTTGTCTAAACATAGTTAATTATGCATCATTTTATTATAAAGTGTAAATAAAAGTGACGGTTTGACATAAAGAAATTTGAATCAAGAGAAGTGGTAATATCCTAAAGAGATAAATTTGAAGCAAGCATTGAATGAATATGAGTATAGTTGTTATAGATTGGGTATTCCACTTATAAAACTCAATGAGTTTTGAGTTAAAGTAGTTTTCCAAAATAAAATATTCCTAAATACCATTTATTAATACATTGTCATAATTAATGATACAGGAAAATAAATATGGATCCCTTCACATTAAAATATATATGTCAGGGGATATTTTGAATCTAATTGTGAGGGATATTTGCAATTGATAAAATAGTAATTTATATAAATCATTAATCAATAAATAATGTAATTTTTTAATCAAAATAAATCATAACTGAAAAATAATTTATCTTTTAAAGGTTATAGGAAGTAATTCCATGCACTCATTATCACTACAATCAATTTTAGAAAAGGAATGCATATTTATCACTTTTAATTTTTCAGAATGATATATGTACTTTTGAATAATAATATAAAATTAAATGATATGTTATGTGTTAGAGTTTCCCCTTCGTACTAAGACACCTCAGAGAGCTAGTAAGATGGATAATATAATTTTTATGTTTTTATGTTTTTTAATATATTTGAAGAATTACCTAAGTTTATAATATTAATATTTTATTGGTAGAGGTTAATATCCTTATAATTTTTTTTATCATTATATATTTCATTTCGATGTAAAAATTCGATTAAGTATTGTTATTTAACAGTAGTTGTTATTTTATTAAAATGCCATAGATAGGGGTTTAATTGATTGATTTAATGAGGAATACATTTTAATTATTATATTTTGACATGAAAATTTATTTTATTTAGTAATAAAATTAATTAATTTAAATTAACTAAAAGGATAATGGGTTTGAATTATTTTGAATTAGAGTTTTGTGGAATATTTTGATTGATATAGGTTTATAATGGGAAATATGAATAAATTAAATATTGAGTTAATGGAGGGGATAGATAAGGAAGAAAGTTATGGTGAGAAATATAGTGTTTAATATATTAAGGTGATTTTCTTCTTTTCTAATAAACAATATATATAGGTTATGGTTTTAAATAATAGGATATTTTAATCAATTTTGGAAACACCGCTCATGTATTTATCTCATCTCATCATATCACTCTCTCTCTCTTTATAATTTCCATTTATATGATCATGTAAATTAATTAGAATGGTGAATTAAGGATATTTATTTCATTGGGGATAACAAAGGATGTGATATGATATATTTAATATTTTTTTAAATTAATGTCAAAGAATCCTCAATATTAATTTGATTGCATTTAAGGTGTTAAATAAAGAATTTACTACATTTGGAAAGGCCCATAACAATTTATCATAAGGACAATGAAACATACTATAAATTTATTTCTTTTTACTTATATCTCTTATAAATTGATACTAAAGAGTTATATTGTTTTTTAAAATGTTTCACTTGGTTCGTGCTTGTCATTATAGGTAGTGTTCATTACTATAGTGTGTTATAGGGGCAAATGAATAATAGAATAGGTAATGACAAAAGGGAATGAGGGCCATTTTAAGCATCCAAATTATATTCCAAACATACTTTAATTATTAATTATTTCATTTAATTAATTAAATATAATTTATATAATGATATATGTTTTGGATTCATCTTTTTAAGATCATTAACTATGAACATGTGGAGTATTGAGGAAAGTGAATCTAGGTAGGTGACTATATTTAATTCTTATCTTGGGCTAGTACTTATTTAAATTGTTACTTTATTTTAATAAATGATTACTTATTCTATATTTATGATAAAACATTATATTTAGGTTTGGAAAATAGTATTTTATAAAAGGTTTGATTTTGAAGAAGTTGGGAGTTTTATATCCATCATAATGTTAATCAAATTGGGATTTATTAATGAAATATTTATAAGTGATTTGAAAAGATATATTCGATAAATTATTTTCCAATGATACATTATGTTTTGGATTTCATGGGGGTTTTGTGAAAAATATTCAAATGGTTTGATTTTAAAAATTATGGGTTACTAAATTTATCTACAAAAAAATTGATGTCTTTTTAAAAACATGTGCTTATATTTCCATTGTAAAATTTGTTATTATAAAAAAAGTATGGGATATTTTATTTTTCGTAATAAAAAAATATATGATTGGGGATATATGAATATAACTTTTTTCACATTACTAGGTTATGGTAGAGTAAAATAGGGGTTATATGCTTGGGAAAAACATTATCCTTATGATTTAATTGGAAAGTGATGATTTATCAAAGTGGGGATTAAATTTTTGGATTTTATATTCCCCTGTGAGAAATGGAATTATTTCTCCTTGATATGACTTATTTAAACATTACCATAATGTGAGTTTTTTATGGAACGGGCATGTTAACCTTGATTATTCTATAATAATTTGTCATTAATTTACTGGTTTTTGGTAAACTGCATCATATTATAGGTTATATTATAGAGGTTTTATCATTTATTATTATTATTGGTGGGTTTCACAATTACTATTTGATAATTAAAGATGGTTTTATTTCTAAATTTATATTACCTTATTTAATTATGGATAAAGAGTTTCTTTCTTGAAAATATTTTAATAAACTATTTTCTTTAATATTTTATAAACCTTGAATCGACATTACAAGGTTGGACTACTCATGAATATGATTAAATTGGAGTCATTGGGTAAATCCTGATGAGTATATACTAACCCCATAATTGTGATTTTTATATAATAATAAATATTTTTAGAAGTGATTTTGGTAAAATCAATATTAATCTCTTCATCAGTGGTGAGTCATAGTTCCATAATAATGATCGGGAAGTATGAGATTACTGCCTTGAAACTTGGGTAATTTTTATCAGTTTTTTTTAAGTTTGTTTCTAAAAGGAAAATATTTATATTATGATATTGTGTTTTAAATAATTATTTATTAAAAATATTTTTATATACACATATATTTATTATCTTTTTAGTATATATATTTTGAGGTGAAATCATTTAACCATTGGTTTATTTTAATCATTGAAAATAGTTATTAGTCTCTCGTGATTAAGGTTTGTGCATGAGGGATTCTAACAATATGGTTTGGGTATTGAGATTTGGGTTCTTTATTTACATCATTAAAAGAGGTTTTATAGGATGGATAGTCATGGGATGTTTTATAGGAATAGAAAATAGGATATATGGTACTAAAATGTACCCAGAAAAATATTTCACTAACATTTTTATAGAAAAAATTTCTTTACGAAGAAGTCTGGATAAAATGTTAGTTGATAAGAACCTTATAAAATGTTGTTTTAGGACTCCTAAATTGATGGGTTAAGACAGAATGGTATTTATGCCTAATTTTGGATATGATATAGTTATATCACAATAGAAAAATTGAAAATTATTTTGAAACTGTATTTTCAATGACCTAATGATTCGTGATTTTTTTTAATCAAAGTTGACTTTTTTTAAATAAAAAAATGATTGATTTTATGATTATTTAATTATTTTCATGTAAGAAAAAAACCCAACCAAATATATCTCTATAATTTCTTTTAAAAAATTGATTTTATAAAAAACAATATCGCTAATAATGATTATTACTAGATAAGGACATACAGAAGTAGAAAACGATCCTCTATATCATATACTTTTACTATGATTATTCTAGTTATGTAAGTGATTAGAAGGAAGGGAAAATAAGATAGGATAAGATACATAGATCAATCTATGGAGTTTCATAAAAAGAATCTACCATAATTAACAGTGGATTTTTTCTAGAGTAGGAAAAATAGAGTTTGAAAAAGATCATCCTCGTGTTATCCTTTTTAAAAATGTCTAAAACAATGATGGACAAGTTTGTACCATAATTTAATAAGGGAATTTCTTGTAAATGTTTTTAATTAATGATAGAATCAATTATGTATAATTATTTTAACTAGAAGTATTTCTTATTTATATATAATGAGTAATATTTTCCTGAGGAATTGAATTTAGAAAAGACTAATTAATTTCTATAGTTTTAGAAAGGAATTATGATCATGATGAAAAATATCACAATTTTTTAGATTTATTCTAATCTATTGCAATGTTATTGAAAAAATAATCTTGGGGATTAGAGGTATAAGATGAGGATATAGTTAAAGATACAATGAAGGATTATTTTGTTTAAATTACCCAATTTTATAAAGGTGGCAACTATAATTGAATTTTTGAAAGAAAACATGGTAGATATTCATAAGATAAGAGATTATCTTCCATATATTTATAGAATAATGTCTATTTTCAATATATATAAGAAGAAGAAGTATTTTTAAAATAAATTTTTAGATATTTCCTCAAATATTTCCCAAGGTGAAAAATTACCTTTATGATATCGATAGGGTGAAATGTTTTATATAAAGGCTCATTTTTCTATTATACCTAAAAATTTACATAAATGTGGAAATTTTTTTTACTTGAAGATGTTCTATGAGTTTTTATCTAAAAAATATAGTGGAAGGGCATTGAATTTAGTACAAAAACATGGGATTTTAGTGTATAAAGTAAAGACTTTTTGGATAGGAAACCAATGTAATATAGATAAAACCGGGAACTAACAATTATGAATTTCTATAATTGAAGATATTTAAAAAATGATTATAAGGTAGAGCCTAATATTATTTATGGTATAGTATTAATTGACTTTAATCTTATTGAATCTTTATTTTATGCATGAGAACCTCATTATTTTATATAAATGTGGGAAGAAGATATTTTATTATTATATGTTGATTAAATTTCCTAACCTATGAGAATGGATACCCCATTGGGTGAATGAAATGAATGAAGACTAAAATTCACATCATGTACCATTATGGTTGGTGATGTAGAAGTTGGACTCCTCATGTATTAATCATGTTTTAATGATCAAAAATCCTATTACTGTTAATCATGTCTTAATGATAACAAATATCTTGCTAATGCTCTTCAATCTCAATAATAACTACACATCATGTCTTAATGATAACAAATCTTATTGATGTTAATTACTTTATTCATTATTTACAAAGTCTTATGCATGATCACAAATCTCATTTATATTATCAAGCCTTTATGATTCAAGTTCTATTACTCTCTAATGATTAAGCTTAATCCATATTCTGCATATTACTGTCTAGATCCAAATTGATATTTGTATAAGTATAGAGACACTATGATGTTTGACACAGTAAGATAGATTGTGTACAAGACACAGTCACAGTGAGACAGACACCGTGAAGGACACACTATGACCCAGACACCATTAAGGACACACCGTGACCCAGACACCGTGAAGGACACACTGTGACCCAGACACCGTGAAGGAAACACCGTGACCTAGACATCGTGAAGGACACACCGTGACCCAGACACCGTGAAGGACATACCGTGACCACACACCGTGAAGCACCTACTGTGAACCACATACCGTGAAGACCATACCATGAAGAAGACACCGTTTACATAATCGTTGTGACACCATTTCTTAACTTTTTGTCAATATTAATTAAATAATGATAATGGTAATATTTGATGTTTTTAATGTAATTAATGTTATTTATTGATAGTTTTTGGCATGTCAAGAAATCGTATCTCGTACCTATGAAAAGGGAATCATTCATTCTGCCGAAACTCGTGGAATATAAGGAAGATTGAGATGCAGTACACATGCAAAAGAGTGACTATACAACAAGAAGAACTTACATACACCCGAGAGAACTGTGCTGAACAAGAAGAACAATCCCGAGCAAGAAATATATTGAAAAACATTCAAAAAACTCTCATGAGTTCAATCCAACACCAATTAAGAACACACGACAGATCAAGTGATCTTTTTACTCCTGTAAAACACATGCTAGACTAAGACACTCTGTTTTTCAACATAAAAACTAGAGAAGGACTCAGAAGAATTCTGGATGAATCCAACGAGTCCAGAGCTGCAATGATAATCACTAGAGCTTTCTAAACTCTTATCTGTTCTCTCTATGTGATTTTCTTATTTACATTCGAGTAGTGTGGTGTACTCTGTATATCTTAACACACACACTGTCTCCTACACTGAACTGGAGGATATCAAAACCCTCACTCAAAAACTCTTAACTCTTGTTTACCCACGTCAACTGTGGAAGAGGTCCTTGTGTGGCCTGGTCTTTGCTTTGTTTCCCACGAAGAATTGTAGTAGAGGTCCCTGCGTGGCCTGGAATGTTTTGTAAATTGTTGTTAACCACGATCCCGGGTGTGGATAAAATTTATATAAATTTGAGAGGACTAAGTCTCATCTTGAGACTGAACCTCTTGTTAAATATATTGTGCATCTTTAGTTTAAGTTTAAAGTATACTACATATATCTTTTATATTCTGCTACTATTAATTTAAAATAAAAAACTATTTAAAACCTACTTTGAAAGTTAAATTAGCAAGTGTTTACACTTATTGTAAATCAGTAGGTTAGCTTTAAAAGTTAGTTTAATCTTGTGGTTAAACTAACTGAGACCTAATCAATCTTTGAGAAGCTAAGTGAACCTTTAAAATCTGTATAAATTCACTACAGTTTAACTTGTTTTATAAATTCAGGGATTTTAAATAGACAATATTTTAACAGAAATTTTAATTGGAACTCAATTTACCCCCCCCCCCTCTTGAGTATCCACTCTGACCAAGATTTGGTATCATTGGTTTTGTTTTTGTTAAAGGATTTTTGATATACTCTGTTTTTCAACTGCAATTTTAGTTGCATATTTAAAGATCTTAAAATTTTGTTAGTTCAAAATTTTATCTCTTTAAATTTATTTTATAAAATCTACTTATGGATAATAGACTAGAGGGTGGTGCTACTAACCGACAACCATTATTTAATGGTACAAACTATGCCCAATGGAAACTGAAAATGAAAATTTATTTAGAAAGCATGGGTTTTGATATTTGGAATGCCATAGAATCTCAATATAAAATTCAAGAAACTAAAAGAACAACTTGGGATGAACCTACAAATACTGCTTATAATAATAATTGTAAAGCCATGAATGCCATGTACTATGCTCCAGGAGATGAGGAATTTAACAGAATTTCTGCCTATAAAACTGCTTTTGAAATTTGGGATACTTTGGGTGTTTCTCATGAAGGAACAACTAATGTTGAAGAAATGAGATTAAATACTTATACTATCAAATATGATAATTTTAAAATGAAGACTGGTGAAACCATTTCTGATTTGTATCTTAGGTTCAATGAGATAGTCAATATAATGAATTCACTCGAAAAGGCTGTTCTAGCAAAGAAAAAAATTATGAGGATATTGAGGTGTCTACCAAACCAATGGAGAGGCACATCTGTTTCAATCAGAGAGTCATGTGACATTGCTACTCTACCTATCAAAGAACTCATTGGTAAGATTATGATGTATTAGGAAGAACTCAAGGTGAATAAAGAGGAAGAGGATGAACCAAAAAGGAAATCAATAGCTTTCAAGTATACTACTTTAAAGAACAAGGACAAAGAAAAAGCGCAAATACAAACTGACAGTTCAACAAGTGAAATCTCAGACTCTGATAGTGATGTTGAAATGGCTCAGATAGCCTGAAGTTTTAAGAAATTTTATAAGAGGAAGAAATTATTCAGAAAATAAAATTACAAGGGAAAGTATGACAATAAGGGACATTGGAACAAGGACTAGAAAAATCCAGATAAAAGTGATGAAGTTGTTTGATACGAGTGAAAAAGAAAAGGACACATTAAAGCAGACTGACCAAAGATAAAATTCAAGAAGAAATATGACTATAGGGATAGTAAGTACAAGAAATCTATGAAGGCTACCTAGAGTGCTTCTAAAGACAGCACAAGTGAATCTGAAATGTCTGATTCTGAAAAGAATCGTGCCAACATGTGTTTCATGAAAAACACATCTGAGGTAACCTTAGATACTCCTGCTTTAAATTCTTATTATTCTGGAGATAATGCAGAATCAGATTTAGATTCTGAAAACATGACTATTGAGGAATTATTTGAATACTATAATATGCTAGAAGAGACATGCAATGAACTTAAGGATAAATACAAATCAGGGAAGAAATAACATGCTCTCACTAAAACTGTTAAAACAGAACATACTATCGAAAAAGATAAAAATGCACAATTGTTAAAGGAAAATATAGAAGTGAAAATATCTAATGAGAAACTTTGAATGGACTTAGAGAAGTTTGAAAATGGAAAGGATACACTAAATAAAATGCTATGAAATCAAGTTGCACCTAAATACACTACAGGAATAGGCTACAATCCCGGACCGAGACAGATTACTAGGAATATATTTATTCCTAAATCTGGAGAGAATACTGCTAGTTTTAGTTCTAGACAGTCATATGCTTCAACTAGTTATTCACATAGTTATCAATCAAATAGATTTTATCTCTAAAAATCTTTTGATTCTATAAATTATATGATACCCATAAGAAACATTTGGGTACCAAAATCATTGATTGATAACCTTTCTAACCCAAGAAGATCTAGGTACCAAAATCATATTCTATCTAAAACTGTTTTGTTGGAAACCTGCTTGGAATGTTCCCACAAGAAAACATGGTATTTGGACTGTGGATGTTCAAGACATATGTCTGGGGATTACTCATGCTTCAAGAGTTTAATAAAGGTTGATGGAGGCTATGTCAACTTTGTTGATAATTCTAATGGAAAGATCATCGGCCTAGGCCAAATTGGTAACTCTAATTTAGTTTTAATTTCTAAAGTTTTATTTGTTGATGGAATGAAATATAATCTGTTAAGTATTTATCAATTGTGTGATGATGGTTTTAATGTCAAATTCGAAAATGATTCCTGTAATGTTTTAACTCTAAAAATGTTTTAGTATTTTCTGCTTTAAGAAATGAAAATGTTTATGCAGTTGATTTAAATTCCTTATCTAAGCAAAATGTTACATGTTTAAATGATTTTCACATAGATTTGTGGTTGTGGCATAAAAGATTATGACACTGCAACATACATTCACTTAGAAAACTGACTAGGAAGAACTTGGTTAGAGACCTACCTAAACTTTAGTTTCCAAATGAAAAAGTATGTAATCCCTGTCAAAATGGAAAGCAACACAACGTTTCTTTTAAATCAAAGAAAGAAGTTTCAACTTCTCAACCTCTTGAGTTGGTTCATATGGATTTTTTTGGACCATCTAGAGTTTCAAGCTTAAATGGGAAGCACTATTTCTATATCTTAGTAGATGACATTTATAGATATACTTGGTTATACTTCTTAGCTCAAAAAAGTGAATCTTGTTCCCTTTTTTCTAAATACTCCAAGTCTGTAGAAAATCATAGTGGAGTTATGATTATATCTCTAAAAAGTGATCATGGTTGTGAGTTTGAAAATCAAGACTTTGAATCTTATTGCTCACACAATAGCTAAAATCATAAATTTTCTTCTCCTAGGACACCTCAGCAGAATTGTGTAGTAGAAAGAAGAAATAGAACCCTGCAAGAAATTACTAGAACTATGCATAATGAGTATAACTTGCCTATTTATTTTTGGGCTAATGCTATAAATACAGCTTGTTATATCATTAATAGGGTCTTGATTAGAACTGTTCTTAAGAAGATCCCTTATGAACTTTGGAACAATAGAAAACCCAAAGTTATTTACTTTAGAGTCTTTGGTTGTAAAGTATTTATTCTCAAAACAAAATATAATCTTGATAAGTTTGCTTCTAAAAGTGATGAGGGAATATTTCTTGGTTATTCTTTAACCAGCAAAGCCTATAGTGTTTTCAATAAAAGAACCATGTGTTTGGAAGATTCTTTTCAAATAAAGTTTGATGAAACTGATCCACATGAGCTTAAAACCTCTCATGAAAATCTTGAAGAAGATTTGAGTGTTCTGGACCTTAATTACAAATCTAAAGAACCTGCTATAAAGACAACCAGTTCTGGACTTCTTTCATAATCTGCTTCTAATGAACCTGAACCTAGAGAAGGGCCTAAAATTTCTAGTCTTAACTTTACTAGATCAACTAGAATTCTAAAGAATCATCCTTTAGATGTTGTTGTAGGGAATCTAGATAGGGGGACAGAGACTAGAGCTTCTCTTAGAAATCAGGTTGAACATCAAGCCTTCTTGTCACATCTTGAACCTAAAAACATTGATGATTCTATTAATGATGTATTTTGGGTGATTTTCATTCAGGAATAACTCAATCATTTTTAAGGAAAAAATGTTTGGAATCTTGTTGAAAGACCTAAGGACACTTTCACAATAGGCACTAAATGGGTGTTTAGATATAAAGTAGATGAATCTGGAAACATAGTTAGAAACAAAGCTAGGCTAGGTGCACAAGGCTATAGTCAAGAGGAAGGTATTCACTATGAGGAGACTTTTGCTCCAGTAGCCAGATTAGAAGCTATTGAGATTTTACTTGCTTATGCTGCACATCTAAATTTCAAAATATATCATATAGATGTCAAGAGTGAATTCTTAAATGGATATATTGCTGAGGATGTTTTTTTTGAACAACCTCCTGGATTCTTAAACCCTCATTTTCCAAATCATATTTTTAAATTATCAAAAGCTTTATATGGTTTAATGTAAGCTCCAAGATCTTGGTATGATAGATTAAGTACTTTTCTAATTTCTAAAGGTTTTACAAAAGGTATAGCCGACCCTACTCTTTTTATAAAACATATTTATAAAGATGTTTTAATTGTACTGATTTATGTAGATGATATTATTTTTGGATCTCTAAAAACTACATTATGTATGGATTTTTCTAAAATGATGAAAAATGAATTTGAAATGAGTTTAATGGGTGAACTAAAATTATTTCTTGGATTTAAAATCTTTCAAAAATATGATGGAATTATTTTAACTCAAAGTAAATATACTAGAGATCTTTTAAAACATTTTGGATTGGATATCACAAAAAGTAGTGACACTCCCATCAGTACCACTTGTAAGTTAAATCTTGATGAAGATGGTAAATCTGTTGATCAAACCACTTATAGAGGAATGATTGGAACTCTACTCTACCTGATTGCTAGTCATCCTGATATTATGTTTAGTGTGTGTATGTGTGCTCGTTTTCAAGAAAACCCTAAAGAGTCACATTTAAATGTTGTAAATAGAATTTTCAAATACCTCAAGCATACTCCCAATTTAGGACTGTTCTATCCCAAAGGAAAATCATTTGAACTAGTTAGTTATTATGATGCTGATTTTGCTGGATGTAAGTTAGATAGAAAAATCACCTATAGAACATGACACCTTTTAGGAAATTATCTATTATCATGGTGTAGTAAGAAACAAAATTCTGCTGCATTATCTACTGCAGAAGCTGAATACATAGCTATTGGAAGTTGTTGTGCACAAATTTTGTGGATGAAACACACATTACTAGACTATGGATATCAATTCAGACATGTCCCAATAACTTGTGACAACACAAGTGCTATTAACATTTCTAATAATCTTGTTTCTCATTCTAAGACAAATCATATTGATGTAAGACATCACTTTTTGAGGGATCATTATCAAAAAGGTGATATCACTTTTTAATTCATTGGTACTGAATATAAACTTGTTGATATATTCACTAAACCATTAAATTCTGAAAGATTAGAATACATCATACATGATCTTGGTATGATTAATCATAAATAGATATCTTACTGATCTTAATGTTTAATACTTTTCTGTATTTTACTTTACATTTTCATGCTCGCTATTTTACAGTTACTGTTTCATGCATATGGTCTCACCATTAAGACCTTGTTCTCTCGGTCTATCAGCTCACTATCTCACCATGATTGCACAAAATGGTCATTGTCTCACCGTGATAACCAGTTTTCATCACACTGTAATGCCTACCCATGGTCTCAATGTGAAGTTTATTTACACTCTTATTTAAACCTGTATCATGATAATTTTTATTTCACCGATATTTGATTTCCCGCGTTTTTGTTTTTATGATGTTTGACATTCCAAAATGATAAAACATAAGGGTTTCATTCGATTTCATACCCGAACACTCTCCTAAATCTTCTCACTCTTGAAAACCATCTCTTCGCACTCACCCGAACCTTCAGTGGATGCCAAGGATGAAGCATCCATCTTCACCCTCGTCTGAGAAGCACCGCTCTAAGAAATGAAAGAGAATACCAAGGATAGCTCTCGAAGGACCTCTAAACCCAGACCTGGAAAGCCGTAATATTGTACCTGAGAAGGAAATTTTCCCTGAGTGTCTGCTATCTAGAAAGTAGTTAGTTTTGAATGTTTTAAGAGCACAAGGATGTCTTTAATGGTTCTTTGGACAAAATAGACCAATTTACCTGAGGCTGGTATCTCAATTATATCAATATGTGAAGTTTTCCTTTGATTCTGGAGAAAACGTTATGGTGACCATCTGGATCAATGGTCAGAAGTGTTCTTTCACCTCGAGGATATAGGCTGCATGCCTACGGATTTTTCATGAAGGAGTTTGTGAAGACTACCGGAGAGACCCTCCTCCATCATCTGATATCTTCAATCTGGAAAATGACTTGGAAATTTTAACTAGTAATGGAACCAAGCGAAGGGCTATAGCTGTAGAGTTAGATGGAGAAACAAGACATCTATTCAAATTGTTTCAGAATATGATCAGTCCGAGAAAAGGGGATTTTGTTGTAATGAAGTATCGGGATGTGTTCCTGATTCACCTATGGAATAATGGCCATAAGATCAACCTATGAAAGTATGTTATTAACCATATCTGTGAGCTGATTAAAGTCACTTCCAAATCCACCTCCTTGTTTTACTCAAGGATGATTTTATCCATGCTAGTTTCTAAAGGAATGGTTGGACCGAATGAAGAAAAGTTAGAGGTCATTGATTTCTACTTATCCAAGACTATCATCATAAGGATGAAGATTACCTAGAACCCCTGGAAGAAGAAATGGGTTGAGGATAATGATCAATTTTATAAGAAGTTTAATCCTCTTGATTATCCAAGAAGGCCTAAGAACCTAGCTAATCCTGGTTTGGAACCAGATGAAGTGACTGAGTATTCAGAAGAAGAAGAAGAAGAGGAAGTCAGAGTTGAAGTTTCACCTAAAGAAGAGGCTCAAATACCAGAAGTGGAAATAGCTCCTATTGATAAAGAAAGGACTGATGTTGTCCTTGCTGATGATCCTGCTGAAATACCTCAAGGAAAGTAAGTTGATGTTGGTTTGAGAGAAGAGGAAGCTCCTGCTTCTAGTGAATATTTCAATCCAAAGACTCATCCTATGGCTACAAGAAAATTTATTTTTCTTGATTTAGAGCAGTATGCAACCATAGAGACAGATCCTGTTGAAGATGATCTCCCTATTGAAAAAGAACCAAGTCTGGAAGCACTACCAGTGGAACAATCGGTTCCTGAGATAATTCCCTCTGCTGAAGAAAGGATGGAAATTGCCTTTCAGCTGGAAAGGAAAGAGTTTTCTGAAAAGATTAGAGATAATCCTATAATTCTTGACCACATTTCAGAGCCTATTGTCTCTGAGATGGAAGCACAATTTGAGGGAGAGTAACCTCACAACTTTGAGATTATAGAAGCTGGATATGCTGAACCTTCTCAACCTACTGTCTCATACTCTGTGTACACTCGATATGTTTTCCCAAGATTTTATGATGTGAATGATCCAAAACAAGTAACTACAACTGGAATGGATCTCTCTTCTGTGTTTCCACTGAAGTCTTTAGCTCATCCAGAACCAGAACCAGAGCCGCATTCTCAATCTGAATCGGAATCTGAGTCTGAAGATGACTCTAAACCGCAACCAAAACCTGCTCCACTACCTTCACATGCACTCTTACCCAAGAAACACTCCTTTGTAACTAAAGATGATCTGAAAGTTTTTGGAGAGACTCTTTTAGCTGGTGTTGAGAAGATCTTATCCACTCAACCTCGTCCAGTAACTCAACTGAGTGAATAAGATGCATCAATTCTATTGGAAAATATTATATTGCATATTCAACCAAGGATGATCCAAGAAATTCAAGAAGTAAGAGTAGAAAATAATCTAATGAGTGCTGATGTTGCAAACATGAAAAGTATTGTTGCTAACTTGCAGAATGAGTTGTCTTTGAGATCAGAGCCTGCTCCTATTTCTGCACCTTCACCTGTTGCTGCTTCTCCTGAGACAACTGATTCCACCATTTCTAGAGAGATTGTGTCTCAAGTGCATACATATCTACTATATTTCGATGAAAATATTGGAACAAGACACACCAAGATGCTGGAACACATGAGGGTGCTTGTAGAAAATCTGAATAAACTCGCAGATGGGTACACTGGGTGTCTGCAGAAAGTTTTGAAACAGCTCAAAGTTCTATCCAAAGCGTAAAAGCTTCTCCTACTTATGTTCAACCTTATGTTCCTCCTTTGGATGATTATCTGCTGAGATCCATAATCAAGGAAGAACTTCAGAATGCCTTCAATTTCTTGGATCTGTCTTCTTTGTCAGAAATGGTTAAGAATAGTGATCAAGCATTGTACTTGGTTAGAATTCATTCTAAGATAGCCAGTGATGCTCAATAGGAGATCACCAAGAAAATAGATTTTTATCACTCCCGTATTTCCTCCAAAAGTGATATGACAAATCACATTAATTTTCTCATGGAAAACTTAAAAATACCTCCTTTAACTCAAGCTTTTAAAGCTCAAGTTCAGAATCTTACAGAGTTCACCCGATTGTTGGATAAATTCATAGAGAATAATGACAATTTTGAAAAGGCTATGCAATATGGTGGAGAAATCATTACTGATTTCATCAATCTTTTGAAGCCATATCATCATGTGCAGAGTACTTCAATAGTTTCTCCAGCCGCTGCACCCCTTAGACCTGGTCTACCTGCCTTAGCCTTAACTACCCTGTTAGTCAGCCAAGCACTTTCTCAGATCCAACCAGTCATTCTTGACCAACCACAGCCTAGTTCTTCTACTGCTCCTACTTTGGCTTCATCCATTTTTGAAGGTCTACCCTTACCCTCTTTGTCTACCACATCTATGCCTTCTTCTACATCATCCCTAGCTCCTACTGCTTATAAAGGCAAGGAAAAGGTGGATCACTGAAGAGTCCATGGACTATTTCTATTTTCTTTTTGATGGGATTTCATTTGTTGTTTAATGTTTTTATTTCTCCTATATGTTTTATTCTGAACCTTTTCAATGCCAAATGCAGTGTTTCCCTTCATTTCTCTCTACTTTTTGATAATCCCAAAAGGGGGATAAAACTAAAAGTATCAGTACTATAATGAGATATGTTATTATCGAATCTATTATTCTCTAATTTTTGATATTCTAATATTCTAGTTTCTTTAATGTCACATTTGTTTTATATTTTGACTATACATGATTTGTGATCATCAAAATGGGGGAGATTGTTGCACACCTCATGTATTAATCATGTTTTAAAGATCACAAATCCTATTACTGTTAATCATGTCTTAATGATAACAATTATCTTGCTAATGCTCTTCAATCTCAATAATAACTACACATCATGTCTTAATGATAACAAATCTTATTGATGTTAATTACTCTATTCATTATTTACAAAGTCTTATGCATGATCACAAATCTCATTTATATTATCAAGCCTTTATGATTCAAGTTCTATTACTCTCTAATGATTAAGCTTAATCCATATTCTGCATATTACTGTCTAGATCCAAATTGATATTTGTATAAGTATAGAGACACTATGATGTTTGACACAGTAAGACAGACTGGGTACAGGACATAGTCACAGTCAGAAAGACACCGTGAAGGACACACCATGACCCAGACACTGTGAAGGACACACCGTGACCCAGACACCGTGAATGACACACCGTGACCCAGACACCTTGAAGGACACACCGTGACCCAGACATCGTGAAGGACATACTGTCACCACACACCGTGAAGGAAAAACCGTGAGCCACATACCGTGAAGCACCTACCGTGAACCACATACCATGAAGACCATGCCGTGAAGAAGGCACCATTTACATAATCATTGTGACACAGTTTCTTAAAATTTTTCAATATTTATTAAATAATGATAACGGTCATATTTGATTTTTTTTAATGCAATTAATGTTATTTATTGATAGTTGTTGGCATGTCAGGAAACCGCATATCGTACCTATGAAAATGGAATCATTCCTAGTGCCGAAACTTGTGGAATATAAAGAAGATTGAGATGAAGTACATGTGAGAAAGAGTGACGATGCAACAAGAAGAACTTACATACACCCAAGAGCACTGTGCTGAACAGGAAGAATAATCCCAAGAAAAAAAGAGATTGAAAAACTTTCAAAGAACTCTCATGAGTGCAATCCAACACCACTGAAGAACACATGGCGAATCAAGAGATCTTTTTACTCTTATAGAACACAAGCCAGACTAAGACACTCTGTTTTTAAACAGAAAAATCAAATAAGGACTCAAAAGCATTCCTGCTGAATCCAACGAGTCTAGAGCTGCATTGATAATCATTAGAGCTTTCTAAACACTTATCTGTTCTCTCTAAGTGATTTTATTATTTACTTTGGAGTAGTTTGGTGTACTCTGTATATCTTAACACACACATTGTCTCCTGCACTGAACTGGAGGATATCAAAATCCTCACTCCAAAACTCTTAACTCTTGTTTACCCATGTCAACTGTGGAAGAGGTCATCGTGTGGCCTGGTCTTTGCTTTGTTTCCCACGAAGAACTGTGGTAGAGGTCCCTGCGTGGCCTGGACAATTTTGTAAACTGTTAGTAACCCTGATCCAGGGTGTGGATCAAATTTATATAAATTTGAGAGAACTAAGTCTCATCATGAGACTGAACCTCTTGTTATATTTGCTATGCATATTTAGTTTAAGTTTAAATTATACTACATATATCTTTTATATTCCACTGCTATTAATTTGAAATACAAAACTATTTTAAAGCTACATTGATAGTTAAATTATCAAGTGTTTACACTTATTGTAAATCACTAGGTTGGTTTCAAAAGCTAGTTTAATCTTGTGGTTAAATTAACAAAGACCTAATCAATCTTTGAGAAGCTAAGTGAACCTTTACAATCTGTATAAATTCACTACAGTTTAACTTGTTTTTTAAATTGGGGGATTTTAAATAGAAATTATTTTAACAGAAATTTTAATTTGAACTCAATTTACCCCCCCCCCCCCCTCTTGAGAATCCACTCTGACCAACAGTATATTTATCATGGGATTTTTTTGGTCTTTGGGATTAAAATTTAAAACCATATCATTGTGTAGGATTGTCATATCATGAAAAAAGATCAAATCAACTACTATATTTGAAGAGTTCTTTTTTATTTCACTCAATGGTGTTATCTATTCATTCCTTGGATAATAGGATATTAATAAAAATAAGGGTGGTTGAATTATTTGACACATTAGATGAATCTCATTTCAGTTGATGGTTTTAGTTCTTGAATCCATAGTGATAGATAATAAACTCAAACTACTATTAATGGTCGATTTCTATCTTGATGTTCTGTGGAAGGATTTCATACAATTATATCTAAAAAGAGAAGTATAATTTTCCCTTAATGTTTTTCTGAGAATTAATACAATTTCTATGAATTTTTTACCTATTGAGTTTATTAAGGTTATGGTAATTAATGATATAATTAAGATAATTGAAGTGGAAATGATTTATTCATGTAGTATTTCATATTGGGTGGAAACAGTTTTTTTCTAAAATAGCTATTAGTAGTTTATGGTTATGTTTTGACTACTAGAAACTAAACGGGTTCATAACAAATAATATGTATCCTTTTCCATGTATTAATTTATATTTTGACCAGATAAATGGACATGGATAGTTTCATATGATTTATATTTTATCTTGATATCATTAATTAATCATAAATTAAGAGGATATACTAAAGATAACATTTCATAGATGTTATTACCATTATGATTTTTGTATCTTGGATTTTTGTGTTACTGATGCTTCTTTAGTGTTCATGGAGTTCATGAATCAAATATTATTAAATTATTTAATAAAATTTAAGGTAGTATTCGTGGATGATATCTTGATTTATTCATGGATGATAGTGGATCATGAAACACATATAGAAGTTGTTTTAGTAAATTTTTGTCAATATATATTATTTATAAAATTCTCAAAATGTACCATTTGGATTCAAGTAGTGATGGTTTTTTATATATTTATTTTAGATAAAGGTATTTCCATTGATCTTAAAAAAGTGATAATTATGATATATTAGGATATTATAAATAATGTATTTAATATTAATAGATTACGTGGACTTGATAGATATTATTGAATGATTATTAAGACTCCCCAAGATTAGATTCTCCAATAAAGACATTTACTCCAAATTGAGTTTTATTTTACAGGTATGGGAAATGACATAAATCCTTTTATGGTTTTATGTCACTATATATTTAGTGATAATTTCATAGAGTATATTTTTAATAATAGTTTTAGGTATATTATATCAAAATGTGATATCAAATTGAGATTGTGAAGGTGGGTAGATTATTTTTAAACCATTGATTTTAAACATTCATATAGACCTGTGAAGGAAAATGTTATAGTTGATACATTGTGTAGGAAGACACATACTGAAGTTGTTAAGGAATTTATGGATTTATGGTAGTTATTGGATATGTCATCTAATTCTCATTTAGATATAGATGAAAATAATAATTTTGTGCATCTTTCTAGTTAGAATTTGAGTTATAATTTATTTTAACAAGTGTGATCATCATGGTTTACAAAACGAAAATTTAAGGGAATATGAGACACCTTTTATGATTAGGATAATAGTAACATTTTTATTTTTTCATCAGACTTCATTACTTTTTTCCATAAATGATTTTTTTTTCCTATTCCATTAAGGAATGAAGTGATGAAGGGATTTCACCGTTACAAAATTTTGGAACTAAAAAGATATATCAAGATATAAAATGAATTTTTTATTGTTTAATATATGGAAGTAAACTAATATGTATATTTCCCAATGTTTAGTTTGTCAAAGGGGTAAGTTAGAACACCAATAACCTATTGGGTAATTACAAAAATTACTAATACTAACCTTGAAGTGAGAGGAATTTTTTTATCGACATTCTAATGAACCAGTATGGGATAACCTAACATGTCACGTAACCTAGCTCACTACTGGTCCTGAATGGAATTCATTATCACCATGGTCTGGAAACTAGTTTCTATGTATTATGAACATACACTTGGGAATAATTTCTTCCTTGTATAAATAAATAAGCAGACTTCGCAAAGTGCCAATAATTTTTCATGATTTATCAAGGTGGTGGACATCCACACATATAATGTAAGTTGATTAAAAATGAAAACAAACCAAATACGGAATAAACATAAACAAAATACATCCAAAATATAAAAATGAATAGAATATTGTGAAATCAGATACATGATATTCTCCCAACCATTTATAATTCCTCTAAAATGGTCAGACAAAATACGGAAACACCCTAGAGAATTAATACCCCGAAATAGAAATATTTCTATTAATTGTAAAAAGAAATAGGTAAATTACACCAACCAAGTAAAACTAAAATGATAACACGCTCAAAGTACATAAAAAGATAACAACCCACCAAGGGATGTCCAAAAGGCCACAAAATTGGGTCACCAACCCATCAAATAAAATATTACAAAAAATGGAACCAATAATGTATCCAAAGACACATATAAATGATAAAAAAAATGTGAATAATAACCTTAGATAACACCTAATCAAAGAGAATATTTTAGACATAATACTTGGAAAACCATCTCACGGTGAACCCCATAAGATTAAAAATTTAAATATCTAGTGTATAATATTTATTAGTTCCATGCCTTGCCTATTCCCAAGAACTACACACCGAAGGCCATCCCATACCTAAAATAGCCAAAATAGCCATAGTGAGGTCCTCAAAAAATCCTCATGGGATAATATAAAGAACCAAAGCATAATTGAAACCACCATATACAACTCCTAATAATTGAGGAACCAAAAAGTCAACATGATATACATCCACTGGAAATCACCTAAAATCCTTAATCTATTCTAGAACTAATAAAAAAATAAACACTCAAAGGTACTCTATAATTTCCATCTCATAGGATGACTCAACCTACCATATTTATAAAAATTTCAATCCCACATCACAACCTAAAGAGGTATTTCATCACTGAAGAAGAGAAATCCATGATTCATGAAGTCATAGAGAATAATAGATTAAAAATCCATTATTATATTCCGAGTCTAGGTGGATTCAATAACTAGAAGAGTTATTCTTAAACAAAAATATGATTTACCTTGTAGTTCATCTTGGGAATAAAACTGTATACACTATCTCAAGACCTTTTTGAGGCACACAACAAAAATACAAAAGACATGAATGTAATTCATTAACATTTTAAAAAAATACTCCCAATAGAACAAGTGGCCAACACAATAAACAAGTAACCAGGGTAAAAAATACAAAAAAACATTTTAAAACCTTCCATTTCTTTAAATAACACCCTTTTAATTAAGATTAATATATTAATTTTTTAATGGAACACCGTCTATAAAAACCAACAAATTTGTTTTTATAAAGGTTTTAATTTAATTAAAAAGCTCAGAAAACATTCTTTCATTAAAATCACCTCATTTTAAAAGGAATCCAAAATCAACTTCATAGGAGAAAAAATATATTTAAAACATCCAATTTACATCAAAACAAAAACCCATTATAATTATTTAGTCATCTCCATTAATTTAAACAATTTCAAATTGCCTCTTTGTATTAATTTTAGATCATCAACCGGTTCCAAAAACCTAAAGGTTAAATTTTCATTTAAAATCAATTTTTACATAACAAAAAACCAAAGATTACAAACATAAATCAAAAAATGTTGAGAATTACTCACTATTATCCTTCTATAGAATAGAAACCTATAACTAGAAACACAAAGCCATAAATATATTCTATAAGGAAACCCCTATGAAATTCTTTTTTTGAATTTGGAATAATTATATTCACCTAATTATGTACACTTAATCAAAATAGATTTAGCCATATTAAATCCAACACAAAATACATACATGTTATGAAAGTAAATAGAATAAATAAATAAAACTTTGGCTTTATGTGGTTCATACTGAAAGTACTACACCCACGAGAGAAACACTATAAAGTTTCATTTCAACAGAAATAAAAGATTACAACTTTTTTTTAATGAGCCACATGTATAATTATAAAAACTAATCTCAAGAAAACTCAATAAAGTTGGCCCCAACCTCTAATTTATAGCTATTTCCAGTTGGTCAACTAGTTGCATTGAATTCAGAGAAAAATGGGTGTCTATCCATTCCATTATGAAACTATTTATTCCCTATACAAATTCTAAATGTGAAAAATACGTCCTAGTAAATGAACATATTTTCCTATAACATATCGAAATATAATCACCATTAGAAATATATATAAACATTCAAAACAAGACCACCAATGATAAACAAATTAGAAGAAAGTTCATCAAATTAACAACCTAGACCTCATTTTGATTAAACATCAAACTACCTATGTAAATATATATCACTTCTACTACATAATCCATGTAGAAGGTATTCTAAAACACTCCTTTTGGAAAAATTCATATGGTCTCTTTAGTTAATATTTAAAAACTTCCAACAGTCACCCACTTAAATATTACTTCAAGGAAATCCACAAACCCATATTCATCTTGCAAAATAAAATTCTGATTCTACTATATAAAATGTTTCTCTATCTTCTTGAATTTTTCAACTATTAACTAAATATTAAATTAGGCTTGTTGTTGGCTAATTATTTTTGGAGCAAAAATATTGATGAACATTTATATTAGATTATGTTTTCCATTTATCTTATATAACTTAAAATATAAATACACCAATATTTTATGGATATAATAGTTCTTTAGGTTAATATATTTAATCATGACATGAGAACCTTGTTTTTGATCTAGATAAATTTCATTTTGACTATCATAGTAAAGTAACCCATGTTTTTTAATCCTTTTGGCGACCTCTAAAAAAAGCCTCAACCACACTATATCAATGATATATTGTTTCATATCCATATACTCTACTTTTATTGTTGAAATTGAAATCACTGAATATTTATTTGATATCCAACTGATCATGGTTATACAAAAATTAAAAACATATATATTTATGATCTTATGAGAATAAGAATCACCCCCAATGTCTACATCTAAAAACCTAAGTTACATACCATTATCTCTGAAACAAATGGATGTATCTTTCTTTACATTGAGATGTAGGATAATCTAATTTATGTAGTCATAACGATCTTTCCATAGATTTCCTATGGAATAAATTAACACTCCCACTACATGAGAAACATCTGGATAATTTCACACCATATCCTACATCATGATTCTGAATACTAAATCATATAAAACTTTTTTGATGGGATTCATTTATTATTCCATTTTTATTTCCTATTATTTATTATGTATTAAGTGACTAGAAAGAGGGGTTGGAACCAACTTACATCAACTCATTATGAATCTATCAACATTCTTACTATTGTAATATTTCTATGATAAAACCAAAATCCCAATTTTACTTTCATTTTTAAGCCTCTTAACAAATATCCTCCACACTTAACCAAGATGTTTCATTTCAAAATTTCCAAACATTTCCTCCATCAACATCGAAGTCATCCAGTGATTCAGATCCACTAACATCATTTCATCCATGTATGAGACTAGGATAACAAATTCCCTTCTTTTGTAATCTTTCTAATGATAGAAATAATATGAATTACTTTTCGTGAAACCTTTGACATATATAAAATATTCAACCCTCCAATTCCAAAACCATGGTTATTATTTCAACTGATAAGGGATTATTTTTTGTTTTCACAAAAAACTATGATTTCATTTTTCCACAAAACTAATAGGTTTTTACATATAAATATCATCATTTAGATCCCCATGAAGAAAATAAATTTTTTACATCTATTTGTTCTAGATATAAATTTACGAATGTATTTGAGATTAATATAGTTAGGATGGAAGTATGTTTAACTACCTGATAAATAATTTCAGAAAATTCAATGCCTCCCCTTTTCTAAAATTCATTCACCTCCAGCCATTCATTATACCTTCTTTTTCTATTTTCATCATATTTATACCAGAATACACAATTGTTCTGAAGTTTTTTCTTCCCTTGTGGTAATTTTGTTTTATCCAAGATGTTATTCAAACATAGTGAATATAACTCATCCTATATGGATAACTCTAATTTTTCATAATCACCCAGAGTAGCCCCATCTTTTGATATGTTTTTTTTCTCCCACACATTTTAAAATTAAGAAGTTTTTTTCACTCTATAAATCAATACTGATCATATTACCATTGATGATCTAAACATCATCAGAAATAATTATACTTATAGATATTCTCCATATAAAAATCTATATAAAGCTTCACCAGTCCTCAATGTTTTCGGTTTATAATCTACTGGTTGAATATCCAAAATACTCGTGATACACTTTGGAATTTCTTCTAGAATTTATAAACCGCTAGTAAATTTAGAGACATTTTAACTTTCAAGAATGTATGATGGTCTAAAACCTCCACCCATATCAACTTGAATTGAATTTTAATCATTAACATCAAACTATTTTTCCATTATTGTTTTGATCTTTTCATAAATTCACTCACAAAAGACCACATCTTATTATTTCTAAAAACATTATTCTTTTAATTATCCCAAATATAAAAACCAAAATATTTATCTCCATAGCCTATAAAAAGACATTCTTAGGATTTTTCTATAATATTGTCACTTTCGTATTCATCCAAATACATATAGTCTAACCTAATTAATACCATGTCATAGGATACTTATAATACTTTAAAAGAACATATCTATTTCATTAAATATTTGTTCAATTGGTATCGATGGATTTCTAATAATTAAATACGGTTTTGTTCCCACTACATCTAACCAAAACAATATATGAATACCATAATGAAGTAACATACTTTTAGTTTTATCCATAAACATCTAATTGATTTTTTTGGACACATCATTTTTTATTTGTTCCAAGAACATATTTCTCATTTAAGATTTCTCAGTGTCTATAGTAATTCTGAAGACTTTTCTTGGTGAATTCGCAACCATTTTTTAATCGTATATAGTTTAGTTTGTTTCTAGTTTCTCTTGGTACTATATTCATCCATTTAACAAATATTCAGAAAACAACACATTATGTTTCAAAAATTATACCCATACCTTTCTTATAGAATTATAAATGATGGTAAAAAAATACCTTGATCATTAGTGATAATGAAAAAGTGAATTTCTCCACATGTCAGTATGAACTAATTCTGGATTCTAAATTTTTTGTATTTTTTGGAATAATGAAGAGAATCTATACACATCTTCTTGATTATAAAACTATCATATATTAAAAAGTATGAATGAACCAAATTTAGTATTCCTTCTTCCAATAAAATAGTTATACCTTTCTTACTAAGGTTCCTAAACTAATTATACAAAATGTATAGCTTTCAAAATATAATGTTTTAGCAAGTGTAGTTGCAACTTCCCTTCTTATCATATAAAATGACCCATCATTTACACCCCCATTTTTGATAATGTATCCTCATGTAAACATATATAATCCCTTAAAAAAACAAGTTCCAAAACCTAATTCATCTAGATAACCAATAAAAATCAAGTTCTTTTAGAGATTGGGAACATTACACGCTTTTGTATGTGTAAAGAAACATTCATTTATCAACTAAAACTTCACTACCCCCTTCACCAGAATATGAATTAATTCATCATAATAATGATTAAAACTACCATAATTTTTGGAAACATAATTTAACATCTATCCTTTCTACCCCTATGGAATGGAAATAATCTTGGGAATCTATAGTTCAATATTCCACTAGAGAGGAAACACCCAAAATTATATTTATACTAATCTCTTCTTTAGGCCTTTGTTCTCAAGATAAAATCCTTTGGGAGGTTTCTTCTTATCATGAAAATATTTATTGAGGTAACCTGTTTTACCATAATTCCAATATATAAGCTTGATTCCATAATATTGCCCCCAACTCTTACCCCTTTATTTCCTTTCTATCTTCATTAATTTCTTCTAATGAGTTTATTATCCCCATCCATCGGCATTTGAAACATCATCGAAAGATGATAAACTATATCCCTTTCAGATCTCTTCATTTAGAATCAATTTCTGAACATCCATGAAAACTATATTTTTTCCACTATAGCTTCTCATAGTATTTACTATGCCCTACTATGATTATAGTAAAGATGATAACAACAAAATAACCCAAACACCATCCATTAATGTAACCTTCATAGACACCAACTAGGTCCAAATATAGTTGAAATAATTCATATGATCTGATTTAGATATCACTTTTGGTATCTTCTTAATGAATATAATTTTTATCAAGAAAATTATATTTAGTGTAGTAGGTTTCTCATACATAACTGTAAGGTATGTCATCAACTCCATTTTGTTCTAATTTTTATGAATGATCAAAGCCACATTTGGAACTAATTACATTCATATCACACCAAGTTTTATCCAATCAAGTTTTTTTCATTCATATTTATCCATTAAATCTTATTGCACCTCATTAAGAAAAACTCCAGATCTTTATAAATGATATATTATTCTATCTACATTCTCTAAAAGTTAAATTTTATTTCATCAACTATTTTGATCCTTACCTTTCCATCTTCAGATTCCATCCTTCTAAAAAATAATGACTCCCACTAAAATCTAAAAAAATGAGAAATATAATGTTATGTTAATTTTCAATAATAAAAATAATGTAACATAATGATATTTTATAAAATATTTATTTAAAATAGATTTAATTTATTTGACATCTTTTGTTCCACCCAATACCTAGTTTTAACAAACAACAATATACTATTAATTTTGTTATTTAAACGTGAATATCAAAACCAATATGTTAAAAATGGAGGAATAAATAAGAATAATCACAATTTTAAAATTATGTATAATTTCTTATATAAATAAAATATATTTATAAATATGTACTTATTTTTAGTAAAGTCATTATATGATTAAAAAATACATTTCTCCTCAAAAATGATTTTTATTGTTCTTTTGATAAAATCAAATAAAATTAACTTTTTCCACTTTTCGAAAGATTATTTGGAAAAATGAACTTCATTTTAGAAAGAAACTTGTATAAATTTTCTTATAGTGATTTCTTGATAATTTTTTGAAAAGTTTGATTTTTCAATGAATGGTGAAAATACTAATTTTTATTAAAAATTATACTTTAATTTAATTTTATTTTGTTTTAATATGATATAAAAAGTAAAATTACTTAAATTATATTATTATGCCACCAATATAGGTAGTTATAATAAATCTATTATTTAATTTTTATATAAAAACTTTTTATACTTGTGCAAAATTTTTATTCAAAAAATCACTTTTTTGTCGCATCTAAAAGTTTAATTTTAAATAATAATTTGAAACATATAAGAATAGAATTTAGTATAATGTATTCTATTTTTGGAATCAAAATAATTAATATTATATAATAATATAAAATTAATATTTGGTCATAATGAATAATAAGAAGAGTAAAAATTAATTATCATTGTTATGTTTTAAACATATTTAATGGGGGTTAAAATAAATAAATTAGGGTTAAAGTAACCTATTTTTGTAATTATATTCTATTTCCATATTTAGATAATATATCATCCAAGTTTGATGATTTTTTAATTTTTGAGGAATTTTGTGTGTGTAAAACATGGGTATATTTTTTTTAAAAAAATTCCAAGTGTGTCCTCTCCCCACTTATAAAAGGGAACCCCTCTCCTTTCCTCTTCACACTTCCATATAATTTTGGTTTATCCAAGACTTAAAACAATAGAATCCTTAATTATATCACCATATCATAGAGTCTTAATTTTTTTAGAAAACCCTCCAAAGAATTTGTTTAGTTCAAACTGAAAGTGGTTGTCCGAAGAAGAGGTGTCGTTCTTAACTAGGAATTTTTGTTTTACTTCTTCTTACACCTCCATCAAATATTATTCAATTATTATGATATAATTGAATAATTACATACCATATAATTATATTTTATTATTTTAATTTCAAAACCTATATCCATATACTCTTCTATCAAATGGGAAATGAAATTGTTGATCGTGTGTACAGCGGACTACCGCCTTGAAAACCAATGTAATTAGTTTTCTATCCCAGCCTATCAATTGTTGATATACTGAAGGATTTAAATTTTATATATGATATTAATTACCTAATTATACTTCTATAATTATAATATTACATTACCAATATTACCATCTAATCAATTAAAAAGTTATAATGTCGCTCATCTGTACTTATGGATTACCGCCTCTACGAAGCGATGTGATAAACTTTTTATGTTATTTTACCATGGATGGTAATAAGGTTGTATTTAATGAATATATATGAAATATATGATATAAAAAATATTCTATAAATGATAATTAAAATTTTACATTCTGTCTTTCCATCTGTCAAAAAAATACAAACAACATTTATGTGTATGTACAACATGTTGTCTCTATGAATGACGTATGTAATTTTGTAGTATCTAACTTTTATTGATGAATATAAACATGTATATAATTAGTATATAGGATATTTATATCACTACTAACATTATTTTGATTATGTAAACATTATAAAAGTACAATTACCAAATCTATTGAACCAAAACATAAATGATAAATGAAGCAGTTATCACAGAGAATATGGATTTTAATAATGAATTATGGATAAATGGGTGATAAAAGGGTTATAACTAATCATATATGAAATATTATAAATTATTATGGTTATTTAATATGTTTATAATAAACATATATTTATTATACTAGAGTTTTTAACATGTGTGAATAAATTCAATACTTGAGGTAAGGGATATCGGTCTAAAATTTATTTCTGTGAGACACATGCCATATTAACCACTTATTTCTTTTGTGAGGTTTATATACTACCCATTAATGCCATATATTTTTATTATTATTAAAATTATGTGAATTTACTATTCGTATAATTTTATTTCCCTCATTAGGATTATGATTCAAATGTTACCAAAGTGGTAAGGGTTTTATAATACAAACTAATTGTTTATCAGGATTGTCTATGATTATACTTTCGACAATGAAATATTATGGTATTTTTCTGAAAAACTAATTAATTTTATTATAATATTGTTATTTATATAAATTAAATTCTTTCCTTTAAATTTTCTCACTTTTTTTACTCAAGGTTCAAAAAAATGTTTTAAGGGAAAATCTAATTTATTTCTCTATTCACTCTAAAAATAATTTCTCTTCCGTGTCTATGTTTTCTAAAAATGTTTTCAATAATTATTTTACTATTATAAAAATATTTTTTAATGTTATTCTTCCCCATATATTAATTTTTAAAAAATGGTTTAAGAGGAAACTTTGTATCATTTTCCAAATTATGTACTTTTGATATTTTATCAAAAATGTGAAAGGAAACATTATTATAATATACATAGTATGAACATAATTTTTTGCCTTCATGAACAATCAATTATTTAATTTTTCCTTTAGAACCATTAAAGGTTACTTTAAAAAAATCATTTAATATTTTGGAATTTTTTGTATTTTAATAAAGATATTTTAAAATGGAAAATATATTTTACTCCAGATGTTTTCATGAATTTTTATGGAATTTCTATTAATTAACTAATACAACATCATATGTTTCTTATGATTATTATGGATATGGTGTAATGATATCATCATTATCCTCTATATAGTTTTTTTGTGATTATTATGACATGATTATTACAAAACCCATTTATTTTTCATAGGTTATTCCATTAAGTATTACTTATGAAACCCATTCCTTTTCATAGGTTAGGATATGATAAATAGTTTATGATCTTATGACATAAATCTATATGATTTTTATTATGTGACTATTTAAAACAAAATTATATACCCCTCCAATGCATTGGGTAATTATAGATATCTCAAGAGATAAACAAGACTAGAATGGGGAGTGATCTCTATTCGGTAAGGGACTCTTTCCACTATGATATTATTGGGAGTAAACCTTGGAAACTCTGACGGTTTTTGGAGGGGAACCATTCAACTATAATGATATTGGAAATTATAATTGACCAATAAGTAAATTATTTTCTATTTTTTGTGTATTCTATGAATTTAAAGCTTATGATAATGTTATACTCTTATGGCCCATGTTCCTTGATCCCATTATGATTCATGTCTTATGAACTACCAAACATTATTCCATTTCTCATGATTTTGATCTTTTATGTATAGGGTATGGTATTTAAATATAGTGTTATTGTTCTCATACTCTTATAATCATGTTATTTTTACGTATCACCCTTTTTCACCCTTAATAAGCATTAAAGATCACCAATTATTATGTTTAACTTCCTTAGGTTATAAATAAATATTTTATGTATGACATGTCTAAGAAGGGTGATATTTATAAAGAACTTAGTGGATGATAATGTAATTTACTAATGAACTGGTTTTTTGTGTATCTATGTTTCCAAAGGCACTAAACCTAATGGATTCTAGCATGGATCATTATGTTATCTAATGGATATCTATATATTCATATGCGACATCATGGTATGAAAATTTTGGGTCACTATAGTTGGTATTAGAGAAATTTTTAATTAACCTTTAGAAACTAGGATCAGAAAACATTATTGGGAACCATAATCATAACTCTGAATATATAAAAATATCCAAAAATTCTGGTGAATAATAGAGTAGGTGGTTTCCAATAATATACATCCATATCAAGATACATCATGTGGATGAGGCTGTATAATAGTTATACTTAGGGATAATAACTTTAAAAAGTGTGCATTATACCTTGACTCGATCATCACCTGGTGTAAAAAAATGGGCCTTGATATACAAAAAGCTTAAAACTCTAATGGGCTATGTTTTATTAATTCATGAACTCTTTACAAACCATTATAAAGTATTTTAATATATGATGACCATTAATGGACAAGGTTAAACCTAAGTATTCATATTTTGATAATACAATGTCATGATTTAGTCATACATTAAATGATTTTTCATTCTTATGTGTTTTACCACTATGATTATTATTTCTTACACTATTCAATTTGTTTTTAGCATATCCACCGAACATAAAGGAATCATGTTAATGCTAAATATGGAGAAAAATGAAATTATTTTCCTTCTTAGAAACCAAATGTTATGGGAGATGGAATGTAAATTATTATTATTATGATCACCCAAGTTTCTCAAGATTTTAATCATGTTGAACTTGGAAATGAGGAAAGGATAGATGAATGTTTTTTTGAGATCTTTATGGGGAAATTTCTACCCTGTTATAGATGTTATATTAATCCACTAGTTTCTATGAAATGGATCGGTACCATCAGAAATATTTGTTCCATTATCCAGTGTTTGGAATAAGAAAAATACATTAAATTTTCTAATCACTTTTAAGGATAATAAGATCAATGGTGGACTATTATAAAAAATATGTAGCAATATAAAGAAATTTAATCCATATAGTGTGATGTGTTTTAGAGATAATTTTTCAAAAATCAACTTACTAGTATTCTTTGAATGAAAATGGTGATTGATTTCCTTGAGTAAAAATAAAAGGATGATGAATATTTTGGTATCTATGCAAAATATTTTAAAATACATCTGAGGTACTCTTCTCGTATTATAATCCAACATAAAAGTAAGGTTGCTCAATTCTAAAGTGGATTAAAACAAATTTTCTTATTAGGTGTTAGCCATAAGGGAAATTTTAAGCTATAAAGAAATATTTTTTGTTCTATTAAGGTTGAAATGAAACTTTTAGTTACCCATGAATATCATTTATTTGACAAGAAAATAAATATTTAATTCAAGGGAAACTTTAAAAAACTATAGATACAAGACTATGTTCTTTTCTTCATGCTCAGTCTGTAGAATGAAACTCAGAATAAATTGTCTTAATGGGACTTATAAATGTTTTAATTGTGGAATGTAAATTCATCGAAAAATAAAATTCTAAAGTGATGGTAAAAAATTAGCAAATGACTTGAATAGAGACAAATCTATATAAAATGCACCACCCAAAATCCATTGTTTCAAATTTATGGTTTATGGGAATTATGATAACTACTGCTCAAATACGAAGGTTAATGTCAATGATCAATTTTACAAACCTCTTAAGCCAAGAGACAAAGGTAATATCATGTGATCACTATTTATGATGAGGGGTATGATACTGATATGGTGAAAGATACGATTACCATCCACACTAGAACTGCTAATGCCTTATTTGACTATAATATACTAACCCTTTTATCTCTAATGAATTGACTAAGAACATCAAATTTTCACCTTAAAGATTAGATGTTGAATTAGTGATGAAAATGAATAATGGTGTGATAATTGCATCTCATGTCTATGATTCATCCCTAGCTTAATTTTGTGGGAATGTGCTCCCAAAAAATCTCATTATTCTCCCCTTAAATGAATTTATTGTTATTTTAGGTGGGGATTGTCTTTCTCTACATAAATCCCACACTAATTTCCATGGAAGGTAAGTCATGGTTGATATTCCAAACCAACCTAATATCTTCTTTCAGAGAAATGATAAATATTAACTTATTATGTAAATTTCATCCATCATATAGTCTTGATCTATATTTAAAAGTGGTTTTATATCATATTGTGGGAATAATCTCAAAATCAATGATATGCCTACTATTCGAGAGTTTTTTAAGGTATTTACTGGATATTTTCCTATTATTACACCAAATTATGAGGTTGAGTTCTCAATAGAACTCATACCAGGTTTCATAATAGCCTTGATTGATTTGTAGGATTACAATAATAAACACTAGGATAATCTTGAGAATTTATTTGTTTTCCCAAGTGTTTCTCTTAGGGTTTCACCTGTCTTTTTGGTTAAGTATAAATATAGATTGATGTGAAACTTCATTTATTATAGGGAAATGAACATGATCAAAATCATGAACAAGTAACCTCTACCTGTGTTGTCGATTTTTTGACCAACTATGTGGAGCTCAATAATTTTCCATGATTGAGCTTCATTATGTATATCATAAATTGAGGGTTATCAAAAAGGATATACCCAAAACAATATTCCATATAATGTATGGAAATTATAAATATATAGTGATTCTATTTGGTCTTATTGATTTCCCCACTATATTGATGGATTTAATAAGTATATTCTTTAGATTTTATCTTTATTGATTAGTGTTAGTATTTATAGATGAAATTATAATATATTCGAAGAGAAAGAGAGTGAAGATTGCCTAAGGATTGTTCTTAAGACCCTATGAAAAGATAGTTTTTATGTAAAATTTACAATATTTTAATTTATGATATAAAAATTTTCATTTTTACGTCATATAATCTTAGGAGAGGTTATATCTATATGTCCATCAATGATAGAAGTTATTTAATGTTGGCCCAGACCAACTACTATGAATGATATCTGATATTTTCTTAGTTTTCCTATACATTATCGATAGTTTTTAGAGAATTCCCCAGGATTATTTAATCCACTCACCAAGTTAACTTTAAAGGGATCCAAGTTCATCTTCAGATATGAATATGAGGAAATTGCAAGGAAAAGAATAGAAGATTCATCAGTGCACCTATAATTATATTACCCAGTAGTGAAGAAGGATTTGGAATATATAGGGACTAATCAAATAATGGACCAAGATGTTTTATCAGGTATAATGATATGGTGATATCATATGCCTCATGAAAATTGAAGTTCCATTGGAAAAATAACCAAACTCATGATTTATAGTTAGATACAAATATTTTTTCATTATATATCTAGATTCATTATATTTATAAAGAAAGATTTCGTATATATATTGATTATAAAATTTCAAAGTATATATTAACACATAAATTGTTTAATATACACTAGAGAATATTATTTAAATATATTCATTTTATTGTTTCTCAATACATTACCACCCTAGGAAAGAAAACACGGTGGGTGATCCTTTGAGTTGAAAAGACCATGATGGATTATCTATTATAAGGATAAAAAAAGATCCAATATTTGTGGATTTTCAAACGATGGATCTATAAATATTAAAGAATTTATAAAAATATTCTCTTTCCCAAATTAATTTTTAACCAACTATACAAGTTAAGATTAAATAGGCGTAGAAGAATGGTGTAGAATTGCATAAGATAATGAGAAATGTTCCTGAATTTAACCTTGATTATAATGGAATTATAAATTTTAAGAACTATTTTTTTGTTACATCATTACTATATTTGAATAATGTGATATTAGAGGAGGCCTATGGTTCTTTATTCTCTATTCATCTTATAAGTACAAAGATGTATAAAGATCTAAATGAGTATTTTTGGTTGGAGGTCATGAAGAAAGATATTTCTGAGTTTATATCCTCGTGCTTTGTATTATAATAAGTACAGTATGATATAAAAAAATTAAAGGTGATGTTACAACCATTACCCATTTCAGAATGGAAATGGGAAAACATCACTATGGATTTTGTTTTCGGACTCCCCAAAACATCTGAAGGGAACAATGCCATATGGGTTGTATTTGATAACCTCATCAATTCATCATAATTCATCACTATTTGATAATATATCTCTTTTTATCCTCTTTCCAATATATGACTTAGGTATGTTTTAAGGATCCATGGAGTACCACATTTTATTATATCTGATCCGGATCCTAGGTTTACCTCAATATTATAGAATGTCTTCAACAGACTCTGGATACAATGTTGAGTTTCAACACTATATGTCATCCTCAGAAATATGTTCAGTATAAGAGAACCATTAAAACTATAGATGGTATGTTTATATCTTTTTCTATGGATTCCAAAGGTGTTTAGGATGAAAAAATTCTTCTATTCATGTTTTCATACAATAATATCTTTCCCTCAAGAATTTAGATGGATACATATGAATACCTATGTGAAAAGAAGTGTATAACTCCAATGTATTGAGATGAAGTTATAAATATAAAGATATTGGGGATATATTTAGATGAATTAATGTTAGGTAAGGTTAGATCCATTCATAAACACATATGGGAAACATATAGTTGAAAATACAAATTTGTTCTCATAATCATTAGAAATATCTTGAATTTGAACTATGTAAGAAGGTGTTTCTATGAATTTATACCTATAATAAGCTTATGAAATTTATAAATAAAGGATATTTAAACCATAGCTATATTTTCCATTTAAATATTATTTATGGAGTATGTATTTTTTTGTATCTCTTGGTGTTTCCACTGAACCTCTCTCAATTCCATGATGTGTTCCATGTATCTCTCTTGAAGAAGTACATACCTAATACTTAACATGTAATGAGAAAAGAGTTCATACCACAAGATCATCATCTTTCCTATGAAAAAAAACCTATGAATATTCTGGATTGTATATATAGATTTCAAGGAAATAAGACTATTCACCATATCAATGTCTTGTGGTGAAACCACCAACTTGAAGAAGTTACTACGGAACTTGAGGATATGATAAGGTAGAAGTATCCTCAGTTTATTAAATAAAAGTGATGGAATTTTAATGGATAAATTCATTATAAGGGGGGTATAATGTAACACCAATATATTTTATGAAATATTTTTATTTTAAATTAATTTAATTTCATCAATATCCTGTTCTTTACACAACATCAATTTTTAACGAACTCTGATATAATATTAATGTCATTGTTTATACATAAAAATTATAACCTAATTGTTAACATTGTGGTATGAATATAAACAACTAAATTTTAAAAATTAATTTTTATGGTTTTATATAAATATAAAATATTTACTAATAAGTACATAATTTTTAGTAAAGTCTTTATATTCTACCAAAATTACAATTTCCCTCAAAAAAAATATTTCTCTTGGGTGAAAGAAATAAAATTAATATTTTTCCACTTTTAGAACTTTTTTTAAATGGATTTATTTTTTGAAATCATGTTTTAAAAATTATCTTGGAGTGATTTTTTGATACATTAATAAAAAGAATAAATTTTCAATGAATGGTGAAAATACTAATTAATATTAAAAATTTCATTTTTAAAGAATTGACAAGTTAAATATCGTTTTATGTTGGGTTTAAAAGAAAAATTATTTTAATTATATTATAATTAATCAGATTTATTTCATTTAAATCAATTTTGTGTTTATTTTTTATATAAAAACTTTATAAACTTATGGTAAATTTTTCACTGGAAAACCCCTTTTTAATAACATCCATGTGTTTAATATTAAATAGAATTCTTACACTTATTTGAATTGAATTTTATAAAATGTATTTGATATTTTTAATAATGATAATTAACACTATATAATAATATCAACATCATTTTTTAAAAAAATTAATAGCAAAAACAGTTAAATATAATTATCATGGTTAAGGTTAAAAGAGATTTACCCGAGAGTTAAACTAAATTGGTAAAAGTTAAAATGATATAGAAAAAAATAGAAATTATATTTTATATCTATTTTTCCAATTTATTATATCTAATTATTGTTAATGATCCAATTTTTTCTATTTTTTGTTTGTAAAATATGGTTATATTTTATTCTTTCCAAAAATTCCAAGTGTATCATCCCTCGTACTCATAAAATACCACCCCTATCCTCTCCAATTCACACTTAAAAAATAATTTTTTATCAACTAATACCTAGCCAAATATCTTCTTTACTTCAGCAAAAATATCATAGAGGCCTTATTTTTATTATGAAATTCTCCTAATAACAATTTTGGTGCAATACTAAATAGGTTGTCTCAAGAGGAGGTATCATTCTTAACCGAGCATTTTTTAATTTCTTCTTCAACCTCCATAAACTATTTTTAAAATATTTTTATTAAATAATATAAATATATAAAATATAATAATATGATATTATGTTAAATACACAACCTATATTCATCTCTTCTTCCATCAAAAGGGAAATGAAACTGTTGATCGTGTGTTTGGAGGACTACCGTCTCGTATACCGATGCAATTCATTTTCCATCACGGTCTATCATGGGAGGATATAATGATGTATTTAAAGAATATATATAATATTTATGACATAATTATAATTAATTAATTATAATATCACATCTATATTCTTTCTTTTCAATCTATTGAAAAATGATAACGTCGCTCATGTGTATGTGTAAAATACCACCTCCACAAAGTGAAGTGGAAAATTTTTCATTTGATCTTGAAATGGATAGTAATAAAGGTATATTTAATTAATATTTTGTATTTAAAAGTTATTCTATAAATTTCAATTAATATTTAGCTTTTTTCATTCCTATCAGTTGAGAAAATGGAAATAGTGTTCACATGTATGTACGACCTATCAACTCCATGAACGATATAATTCATTTTCCTATCTATAAATTTTATGTATGACTATAAAAATTTATACTATTAGTATATATGATATTTATATCATTATTAACATTATGGATATGATTTAAACATAATAAAATTATAATTACCAAAACTATCAAAGATAAACATACATGAAAAATGAAGTAGTTATCCAATAGAAAAATGACTTTAATAAAGAAATATTGATAAATGGGAGATAAATGGGTTATAAGTAACAATATATGATATGATATATATAATTTTTGTTCTTGAATATATTTATAATACACTTATATTTATTATTTATGATTTTTTAGTGTGTATGAATAAATTCAAGACTTGAGTTAAAGGATTTCTGTTTCACTTTTATTTCTGTGAAACACAAGTCATATTCACCCCTTATTTATTTTGTGAGATTTATATACTAAGAATGAATGGATTTTTTGTTTATTTATATGAAAATTATGAGTATTTACATATCTATAAAGTTATTTCCTTCATGTTTTTTATGATTCAAAAATTAACATAGTGGTAATGGTTTAATGATGCAATCACATTGTTTATCATGATTATCTATGATTAGGCTTAAAATGATGAAATATTATGATATATGTATCAAGAGACACTGGAATTTTCTTATAAACTAATAATTTTTTTAAATTACATGTATTGCTTTCATTTTACCTTATTTATGTACCTAAGATTCCAAAATAATATTTTAAAGAAAAACTAGATTTATTTCTCTCTTTAGTCAAAAATCATCTTTGTTCCATGTCTATTTTTTTAAAATATGTTTTCATAATTTTAATTTACTATTATCCAATGATATTTTAATTTCTTTTTTACCCATGATTGAATTTTTTAAAAATGGTTTAAATGGAATATTGTTGTCATTTTTTGAAGGAGTCATTTTTTATGTTTTTTTAAAAATATACAAGGAATATTTTTTAATATACACAGCATGAACATAATTTCCCTACACCATGAAAACTCAGTTGATTTAATCTTCTATAATATGTTTTTTTGGTTATTTTCAGAAAAAAAATTTTATTCACTGTTGGTAATTTTTATGATTTTAATGAAGTGGTTTCAAAATGGAAAGGTTATTTTCTTATAAATGTTTTAATGGTATTTTATGATTTTTTTTATTAATTAAAGAAAACAGCCTTAGTTGTTTCTTATGTTTTAATAAGGATATGATCTAATGATTACATCCTTATCCTTTTTTTGTTTATTATTGTTATGATAATATGTTTATAGAATATGTTTCTTTTCCACAGGTTATGCCATGTTGAAATTCTTATGAAACCCCTTCCTTTTCATAGGAAATTATATAATTAATATTTTATGGTCTTTTGGAACACATATATATAATTTTAATTATGTTATGAGTCATCCTAGAATTATATATACCTCTAATGATTTGGGTATTTATATTAATCATTTGAGATAAACAATTCTAGAACTAGGAGTGAACCCATTTTAGTAAGGGACTTTGGCCACGATGATGGTCTTGGGAGTGAACCTTTACAACAATGATAGCTTGGAGAGTGAACCCATTCTACTATTATAGTATTTTAAATGATCCTTGACTACTAAGTAAATAATTTTATATTCTTATGTGTATTCCACACATCTGTATTTTTCCAATGTTATTATTTGTCCCGAACCATCCCCTAGGGCCCGTGCTATGACTTCCCCAAGCCCACCTCCCAAAGGCTAAGGGTTTCAGACTAACACCAAAGGTGTCAAGTTGAAAGTGGGAGGCATTTTATTAATTACATGTATTCATGCACACAAAACCATGTCCAAAAAATGGAAAGGTAAGCATTCATACCACTAAACAACCACTGAGTAAAGGTACAAGCTGTATGTCAAATGGGCCCGAATACAAAACCAAAAAAATTGAAACTGAACACTGAAAAGTACATGGATCTCTAGAAAGTTGTCCACTGAAAACCCCACCTTATGTAATGTGTAGAGTATCGTCCAGACGATATAGAATTATACCCCACCTTCATGATCTCAATGCACCCTCCATGTCCAAGGCCACCAAGCCCTGCGTCTAGACATGAGTCATCTGCACAAGACACAACACGTGCGAGCGAAGCCCGAGTAGGGGTGAGTAACAAAATAGTTAGTAGGGATATCGAAACAAAAAGTAAATACCACAGAGGAAAGAATACGCATGAGACAGTTAGCTCACACATGTATAATCTAGGGTACCAAAAGAAAGACTATAAGTATCAACACTGAACACCTTGGACTACTGGGGTACTCATCCATGTTGATTACAATGGGTATGGTGCATCACACAAAGTCATTCCCCACTGGGGGACTGCCGATTCACATTGATATACTTACCACCTTGGTTTTCATATTGAGGTGCTCATCCTGAATCAGTATAGTGTGCCTTTCTGGTCATGCACAGCCTCTCCCCACTTTGGGATTTTCGGGCCACATAACGCTACATCCCACTAGTCCATTATATCTGATCCACATAGGGTATCTTGTAGTCGAACCATAAAGCGTCTCTTGTCTGTAGTCTTTATGTATTAGTCAGCCACAAGATTCCTGCATGTAGTGTTCTTGATTATTGGAGAAACTTATCCTCAATCCATTCATCTCATTTCAATTTCAATGAAAACCTCCTTTGATTATTCCAAAAGAACCGCCTCATATCGTTGGTTCCAACACCTCAAACGGTTCATCAATTAGAATCTCGGTCTGAAAGATATTGGTGTTTTAGTAATGTGGGGTTGGTCGTGTCTAGGCCAGGTCTGACTCAACCTACTAGGCCCAGGGGCCCCACATGTGTCGGCCCGGTTCGACCGATCTGACCCGACCCAATTCATATAGGGGAAGACTCATTCCGTCCAGACTGTTGGTCAAAACCCATTGGGCTTTGTAGGACTCGGCCTAGTTCGACTGGGGGTGCATCCCATTGGGTCGCCCAACAACTGGGTTCTATCTGGCCAAACCTACAATCGGTGGTTTGGTTCGTTCCCACCCCAAACCACCCACAACCAATTTTTATCCCATTGTCCCAGCCTGCAATATAGAGGCAGATTTATTTCTATCTCAGACTATGTAGCGGCACAATTTGTGCGCCCCAATCATGCCCGTCCATCGGGCCGGTCCCCTCTAGCTCGAACGCCATGTGCAATCCAGTTCAGTGCCCTGTGGTAGGCTAAGCCAGCCGTCCCTATTGGACCTGAACGTGGTCGTTGGACCGCATACCAGTGGGAAACCAAAAATTTCATGGCGTAGGCCACTCCACCAATGCAGTCGGATGACTACATCCTAGTTTGCAAGCTGTTGGTCCACTATCGGCAGCTCCTACCACATCGTCATGGCCCAAGCCGGCCAAGGCATACCATCGTGGCAGGCTGCCTCCCGCACGTGGTTTCCAGCACCGCTGGTGATGCCTTCAGCAGACCAATGGGTCTGCTCCAGGGGTCTGTTCCTTATACCATCAATGACCCTAGCCTTCATGGGGTGATGCCTTCTCTGTTAAGGCATTGAAACTACTTTTATTTTAACTTGGAGTTTCATCCTTGAAGAACCCAAAAGGCAGTGGGGTTCAGTCCTTGTTCGCATCGGCTCGTGCAGAATGCATTAGATATTAAAACAAAGGGTGTTTAAGATTATGATTCC
Source organism: Viscum album (assembly GCA_963277665.1). Lineage (NCBI taxonomy): Eukaryota > Viridiplantae > Streptophyta > Magnoliopsida > Santalales > Viscaceae > Viscum > Viscum album. The sequence goes on from OY728150.1 coordinate 1,547,021,921, forward strand.
ATAAAAAAAGAAATGATGAAAAACCCTAAGAAAAATCACCCTCTCTCCTGAACATCTGATCCCCAGATGAACCTATTCATGGGTTGATATTCATTCATATTTTTAGAATGAAGAGCAGGGAAACTCAAAAAAAAATAACCCCTACTTGGGATAGATTATCACCAAAGGAAAACTCATTGTTGGTGGAGATCTGTCCATAGATATTCCAGAGTACGAAGTCGTCAGCATTCATCGCTCACTGATCTCTTTCTTTGAGGTGTGTTGATGTCGCTAACTATTCTCTGGCATTTTTTGGAGAGGATTGCTCACCAATGATTCATTAGATGAGTCCCACAATTTTATCTCGTTTCTCCAACCCCATTAAACCATTAAAATAGAAACACATCACAACATTTCTGTTACATTGTGTTGTTGTGTCATTATGTTGTTTCATTTATGAAACAATGTATTGATTATTCTTTATTTAATGATTCATTATGTTGCACATTATCATTCCATCAAAGGGATTCGTCTAATGTGAATCTTCATCACCTTTCCACCTCACAGTAAGTGTCAGTGCTCAATGGTGAAGGAAACAAAATAAATAAGTTTTTAAGTTATATTTATATTTTTCTCCTAAAATGTCTTAAAACTAAATTTTCTAGTCAACTATTACTAGTAAAAGTTAGGTCCTTTTTAGGTGAATACCAATGTTCTTAGATAAATGATGCCTTTATATTTTTGATCCGAGCACCGGTTTAAAATTTAGAGAAACCCGCTCGCATGTATTTTTAAATGAACTTAATAAAATTTCAAAATTTTATTAAGGGCGCAACGGGATTTGGAATTGGTTTTTTTCTAAAAATATCATATTACATTACCCCCAACTTTAGGGATTCACGTCCCCATAAGCCAAATAATTCTAAACAATCAAATGGGGGTATTGAGCATGAACTTGAGACTCGTGATCCCATGTGCGCTCCTAGAGATTCGTGTGCTACCACTGAACGCGCACTAGAGGGATCGACTATCCATGAGGGAATCACTTTTGTCGATCCTCTATCTCTACTAGGAACTCTGCAAATGTTGGCTCATCATTGATGTACAGCTCGCCCCAGTCGATGATGTGAGATGGATCATGGACGTACCTCCTCAACAAAAACATATTGAAAACATCATGAACCCAGTGTATCTTTGGGGGAGATCTTGGAAGTAATCCACCTCGCTAACTCTGCTCAGAATCTGGAAAGGTCCGATGATCCTCAGAAATAACTTGCTACCCTGGCCAAATCTCCACAATCCCCATCAGGGTGAGACCCGAAGGAACATATGGTCTCCCTCCTTAAACTACAAGGGCCACCGTATCTTGTCAAAATTAGATTTCTTCATGCTCTGTGTAGTCCTTATCCGGTCATGGATGATCTGCACCTTCTTAGTGGTAGGTCGTACCAACAATGGACCCATGAGTGCTGACTCCCTTAGGTCTGTCTAGCATAGAGGTGATCTGCAAGGCCATCTGTACAAAGATTCGAATGGTTCCATGCCAATGGGGGATTGAGAGATGTTTTTTTAATGCAAACTCCATCTAGTGGAAGGCAGTCCTCCCAAATACGACCAAAATCTAGGATGCAAGCATGAAACATGTCCTCCGAGGTCATTATGTTCTGCTCCATCTGACCATTATTATGTTGGTTAAAAGCTGTGATCAAGTGTTCTTGAGTCCAGAACACCTCTTTTAATCCCTTCCACGTCTGAAATGTGAAGCGATCATCATGGTCAGAGACAATCATCGAGGGAACCCCATGAAGACACACTATATCTTGGACGTAGAGGCATCCCAATACCTCTACCCATACCTTCTCTCGGATGGATATGAAGTGATACAATTTGGTTATTCGGTTAATGATCACATAGACAGAATCGTGGCCCTTTTATGTGCATGGTAATCCATTCATGAAGTCCATTGAGATACCACACCACTTCCACTCTGGTACTATAAGTGGTTGTTCCAAGCCAACGTGAACCTGATGATCAGCCTTCACTTACTGATATGTAAGGAACAATGAAATAAACTAATCCATTTCATTCTTTATCCCTAGACACAAGTACTAACGTCAAAGAACATGGTACATCTTTTCAGTCTAGGATATACTTCCAAGGGGGAGGTATGGAGCTCCCTCAAAATATCCTCATACTATGCCACTAGTACTACTGTATGACCTCTAAAAAAGATAAAATACTCCCCACCTATCAAAAATACATCAGAAGACTGTCTTGAGAATAACTGAACACGTTGGGCCTCATAGTCAACATCCACAAACTATGCCTCCCTAACTCACTACAAGAGTGGGGGAGTGGCAGTCATTGACTGAAGGTAAGATGCTCCATCATCATCTACAAGGGATATTTACATCGTGGCTAGCTACTACGTTGCCTCACTCAGCAGCTGCAAACCGGATCTCATACTAAGCACGTCTGCCACCACATTCTGCTTCCAAGGAATGTAGACTCTCAAATTCATAGTCCTATAGTAACTCCACACATCATTATTGTATCAATTTCAGGCCCTTATGGGAGACGATATACCAGACACTCTTTTTGTTGGAGTAGATGGTAAATCGTTCACCCATAAAGTAGTGCCAAAACATCATTAAAGAAATAATCACTGCTTCTAACTCTAGGTCATGGGTCACATAGTTCTACCCAAGTTTCCAAAACTGCCATGACCCGTAGGAAATCACTAATCATTCTTACATCAGGACACAACGTAGTGTAGTCCTTGAGGCGTCATAAGAAACTATATACCCAATTCCCTATTTTGGTAATCTCAACATGGGGACACTTTTCAGTCTCCACCTCAACTCCTAAAACACTACTAGCACTTCTCTTTCCACATGAAGGGTTTTTTACATCTGTGAAAAATCCAATAAGGGTTCTTATACACTAGTAAAGTTGGGCACAAACCTCTATAAGTATCCATCCAACACCAAGAAACTCTGCACCTCATTCACACTCCTAGGTGTCTTCTAAGCAATCACTTTCCCTATCTTCACCCGATCCACTACAGCTCTAGCCTCCGAGATGATGTGTCCCAAAAAGTGGACCTCTTGATTAAAAAACTGGAACTTTGAGATCTTCCATAAAGCTAGTTCTCTCGGAGTTAATCTAGGACTATTCATAGGTGTGTATCATGATCTTCTTCTAACATCAATTACATCAAGATGTCATCAATTGAGACCACCATGAAACAATCTAGGTAAGGCTGGAAGATCCTATTCTTTACTTCCATGAACTCTATCAGGGCATTGGTCACAATGAAGGGCATCACTAAGAACTTTTAGTCGCCATTTTAGAATCTGAAGGCTATCTTCGTTACACCATCATCTCATACCTGAAGTGGGTGATAGCCTGATCAGAGGTATATCTTTTAGAACCAACTCACTTCCTTCAGCTAGTCAAGGAGGTAATCAATTATCGGCAGTGGATATTTGTTCTTCACGATCACCTAGTTTAGGCATCAGTAGTCCATGCATAGCCTCATGTTTCTATCTTACTTCTTGGAAAACAAAACTAGGGCTGCCGACAGTGAAATACTGGACCTCACAAATCCCTTCTTCTAGTAGTCCACCAGTTGTACCTTCAACTCGCAATGCTCTATGGGAGCCATCCGATATGATGGCAGGGATATTGGTTTCATCCAAGGGTACATATCAAGTTATAATTCTACCTCTCTATGAGTAGGTAGTTCCAGTACATCCTCAGGGATGATTTCCTCATACTCATCAAAACTAATAGAAACCTTGGACTGCTCTCATCCACCACATCGAGGGTGAGGCTAGCCAACTAGTCATTGATTGGTTTCACCCTCCTATGAGAAAGTCCATCATGTTCTACAAGATCTACTTTTTCACCGGTGATGGAAAACCTTGTCCCATCCTCATGGAAACGTTTCTCTATGTATCTAAGATAGTCAATTTGAGCATGAATTATTGATAACCATTCTATACCCAAGATGAAATCATAGAGCCTTAACGTTGCTACTGGGAGATCAGAGACGAAACTCTCACCTCCTAGAGTAATCTGACACTGCCTTCACTAGTGTGTAATCATCAAATCCCCTCCTATAGAATTCTCTAAACATAAGGGTAGATCCAATGGCTCTAAAATATTCTACGATTTCCAAACGTGGTCCATGGAAAGGATAGAGTAACTAGTTCATGTGTCTATAATAACTGCAGCTAAGTTGGATAAGACACTGATTGTACCTTTAATCATCTCTGAAGCACTATGGTCATAGGCCTCCACTGCCTGATGTTGAGCCTGCCCCTGTCCACCTACTCCATAATGTCAGGGTGGACCACTTACAGTTTTGGTGGTGGTACCTTGAACTGTCTCTCATAGCCTACTTCCCATCCTTCTCCTCTTCCACATTTGTCTCCCTACAGACCTACTCAATCGAACATATGTCTATGTATCAGTGGTCCCTCTAATTTCCTTTGATCGTCTGTGCGGCGGTTCGGGCAGTCACGATCCATGTTTCATTTCCCATCATATGTAAACAACAGCCTGGCTCCATACTAACTCCCTCTTCTCTGGTAGCATTACACTACCGACCCTGTGTTTCAAGCTCTCCCCCTAAAAGATCTGACCAACTTGGGTCCCCGTGTCTGCTACATGCTGGTCACCACTGAAGACTCATCCACATGGTGTCCACTAGTGGATCTAGCTATCAGTGCCTACTCTCCCATGAATATCACTACAATAAGGTCTCACTCTAGCACACCAACTTGAGTAGGAAAGCTGAGATCCACCATGGATTCCCTGCTCTCCCGACGCAATCCCTGCTCAAAGACTCATGCCCTAAATAATGGGTATCACACCATATCTGTAGAGTAGTGATAATTCTCAATAAACCTCACCAAAAACTCTACTATTGTCATTTTACCCTACTGAAGGTGAGGTATCCCCTGTATGCACACATATTGCAATGTTTTTAGGAAGAACTCTTCCAAGAATAGGTGCTCAAAGTCTGTCTAGGTGTGGGTCTCCTCATCATGAGTTTGAATTGTCAAGATCCACCATATCCCTATTGATCCCTAAAGAAGGCTCGTGGCTATGTTCACCATCTATTCAAGTGGAATCCTCGCTAAGAGAATGACTCATTTCACTACCTCCAACGAGTCCTTGGTGACCTGAGGATCTGTATCTCCCTTGAACCTGAGAGGTCTCTGTCTTTGAAACTCGTGCAAGGCACTGAGTCAGCATATTTCCTCTACCGGTAACACCGGTAGTAACAGTAGATCAATGGGTGGTGGTAATTCTAGTTCACCACCTGGAGGGGGGATCTCAAGAACAGATCCACGAACCAACGCCTCATCGCTAGGTAGGTTGTCCTCATGATCACGCATCGAAATCATAGATGGCTGTCTGCGTGGGTGAATCCTAAAACAGATAAAGATGTAACACGGTCAATAGATAATACCTGGTGAGATGAATATAATTCAAGAATTAAATGAAGAAACACCAAATTCCTATATGATTCATGAAACAATTATTTTTATGTATAGCTCCGAAAAGAATAATTCAATGTCCTAGTGTATAGATACATCATTCATCGCACTAACATTGGACTCCTTGAATCTGAAACTTGAACTCGAAACATTTAACACTATTTCCCAAAAATAATACAACAGACTACTAGTATATGAGGTAGATTCAAACACCTCTTATACCACTTTTTCATGATCCATCCCCTGGGGCTCGTGAGGTGACTTCCCTAAACCTACTTCTTGAAGGCCAGGGGTTGGCGACTAACACCAATGGCCTAAAACTGCAAGTGGGATAAATTTTCCTAAGTACCTGTTTTCATGCACACACAACCACATCGAAAAAACTGGAAATGTAAACATGCATGCCACTAAACAACCACTAAGAAAAGGTACAAGCTATAAGTGAAATGGAACAGAATACAAACCAAACAAAAGAAAAATTGAAAATAGGAAAGTACAAGGATCTCAAGAAAGTCCTCCACTGAAAACCCAACCTGATGTTAAGTGTAGAGTAGCTACTGTAAGATATATAAGTATGCCCAACCTACCTGATCTCAAGGGGTCATACCTGGTCCTAGAACACCAAACCCTCCTTCTAGGAGTCGGTCATCTATAAATACATGACACATGTGGGCGAAGCCGATGTAAAGGTGATTAACATAATACTCATTAGGGATCATGAAACAAAAAGGAAACCCCCAAAGGAAATAATAAACATGGGATTATCAGCTCACACATGTATAATCTAGTGTATAGAAAGAAAGGCCATCAGTCGCAACAATGAACACCTTGGACTACTGGGGTACTCATCCCTGATGAGTACTATGGGTATGCTGGATCACGTAGAGTCTCTCTCCACTGTGGGCTTCTAGGGTCACACAGAGTCGCTTCCCACCTTGGCCATCATAATGAGGTACTCATCCCTGTTGAGTGTCGTGGGTCTACCGGGTCTCACAGAGCCGATCCCCACCATGGGCCTTCTAGGTCACTCAGGGATATTTCCCACTAGTCCATCATAGTTGATCCACATAGGGTCTTTTTTAGCTGATCCACATAGGTTCCCTTGTCAGCGGTCTTTGGGTCTCAGTGAGCCATAGTATTCCTACATGTAGTGTGCTTGATTGTGAGAGAAACTGAACCTCAAGCAATTTTTCATATTTAAACATCAATTCACACCATGTTATATTATTAAAAAAATAATTCCCTCATCTAAATGGTTCCAATGATGCAAAAGTCTCATAAATCAGACACCCATTCATTAAGATATTGGAATTTTTGTAATTTGGGTTCAGTCGTGTCTAGGCCCGGTCGGACCAACCCGAACCACACGGCCCGGGGGCCCTGTATGACACGGCCCGGTTTGATCGATCCAACCTAAACTAGTTTGTGTAGTGCCCGGCCCAGTCTAGCTTGGCCACTAGGCTTGGACCAATGGGCCTTGCTAGACCTGGCTCAGTTTGGATGGGGGTCTAGCTCGTTGGGTCACCCAGCGACTCGGTTCCATCTCGGCTGCACAGTGGCCCGGTTTTCATAACCTAGTCCAGCCAGCAAAGTGGGCTAGTCCCCTCCATCATGGACTCCATGTGGCATTTGTTTCATCACACCACAGTTTGCTAAGATGTCCACGCTTGTTGGTCCCACACACGGTCGCTGGACCGGGTCCCATTGAGAAACCGCGTACCGTACAGTGTATGTCCTTCCACTAACATAGTCAGAAGGCCGCATCTCTATCTGCCAGCCGCTGGTCCAATATCGTTGGATCCTTCCACACCACTGCTGCATGATTTGGTCATGACATCTCATTTGGTGCGCCATCGTGGTGTGCCTCCACCCACCTCCGGCCGCCGCCACAGGCCACTACCGGTGGTGCCTTCAGCGGACAACTAGGTCTTCTCTGGTGGTTTGTTCCTCGTGTTGTCTACAACTCTGGCCTCCATGGGGTGATTCCTTCTTTTTAAAGGCTGCAAAACCACTTTTCCATCAACTTGGAGGTTTGGTCACCAATAACACACAAGGTGGAGGTTCTTTGGCCTTGTTTGTGTCATCATGTTCCCTCTGCATTAGAGTTTAAAACAAGGGGTGTTTAAGATTAAGATTCCATTAGAAAAAATAAATAATACCAGTGAAAACCCCCACAAAAAGCACCCTCCCACTAGAACAAGTGATCCACGGATCAACATGTTCTTATGATGATCTGTATTCTTTGTTTTAGAATTAATAATAGGGAAAATAAAAAAATAACCCCAACCTAATTTAAATTCACACCAGAGGGAAACTCATTTTTGGTGGAGATCCATCTGTGGAGATTCAAGAGTTCAAATTTTTCAGCGTTCGCCACTCACTGGCCTCGTTCATTGATGTGTGTCGGTGTCCCTAGAAATTCTCCAACATTCATTAGAGAGGATTCATCACCATCGATTCATTAGTGGAGTTCCACATTTTGATCTTGTTTCTCCAACCCCATCAATCCATTAAAAGAGAAATGCATTTCGGCATTTCTATTACACTACATCCTTCCATCGTTACCCTATTTAATTTATGAAACAATTTATCAGTTATTATTTATTTAATGAGCCGTTACACTTCACATTAAGAATCCATTAAAGGGATTCATCTAATATGGCTTTTTTCACCTCATTACAGCACTGTAGTGCGGAAGTGTCACCGATCAATGGTAAAGGAGACAAAATAATTATCTTTTTAGGTTATTTTTAATTTTTTCTCCCAAAAAGTCTGAAAACTACCTTTTCTGGTCAACCCTTTCCAATCGAAGTTAGGTCCTTTCTAGTTGAATGTCAACATTCAGAGTTCAACGGTGCCCTCAGATTTTTTATGCGAGCACCAGTTTAAAATTTAAAAAAACCAACTCACAAGTTTATTTAAATGAACATAAAAAAGTTCAAAAATCTATCCCGAGCTCACTGATACCCTAGAATCTGGTGTTCTCTGAGTATTTGGTCTCGAAATAATCACATATAATTTAAAAAAATACATGGAATTTTCGGTGCATTACATTCTCTCATGGCCTATGTTATTTTATTCCATTATGATTCATTTCTTATGAACTACAAAACATTATTCCATGACTCAATATTTTGATCTATGATATGCAGGGCATGGTTTTCAAATGTTATGTCCATGTTATGATACCCTTATGTTTATATTACATATATATATCTCACCTTTTTACCTTTATTGAGTATCAAAGGCCACCATTTACTATGTTTTTGTTCCCTAGGTTATGAAGAAATGTTTAATCTAAAATATTCCTATGAATGGAGATAATTATGAAGAACTTACTGAATGATGTTGTAGTTCACTTATGAACCATTGGTTTATGTATACATGTTTCAAGAGCCACTAGGGCAAAATGATTATGGAATGGATTTTTATGTTATTTAATGAATATTAATCTATTAAGATTTGATATCTATGTATAAAAAGTGTGGGTCACTATAAATAAACGTCATGAGAACTAACCTCTAACACCACTATTTAATAATTCTTTCACACATTCCATTTAGTGAATGGAATCAGATGACCAGAGTCACACAGTAAGAAATAGATTTCATAAGGAGCCCTCTCTAAATTTGGTATTCCAAAACATGAAACAATTATATTCACATAAATATACACACTAATTAAAAATATATTCAGACCTTTTTTCTCCAATACACACAAGAAATTCAAGAAATAAAATTAAATTGAAGAAAGAAAGGAAAATTTTGTTTTACATTGTTTGGACCGAAATACTTGCATCTATGAGAGAAACACTAAATCATTTCATTTAACTATAAATAAATATTAATGATTATGACTAATGAGACATTTGGATAACTAAAATAAGTAATTACAATAAAACTCAACAAATGTGTCCCCATCATATTATTCAATAGAGACTTTTATTTAAAAACTGATTACACTAACCTATGAGAAAAAAGATGTTTACATATGTTACACTATGAAACTGATGATTCCCTATAGAAATACATAGTTTTAACACCACCTCCTGGTAAACCAATATACTACCCTACAATATATTGAACAAACATATCCCATCAAAAGATTCATAAAAAATTCTAAAATGTGACCACTGGTGTTGAAATAATATAAAGAAGATTCTTCTAATCACAAAGCCAAAAACATCCTTTTAACCAAACCACAAATTTATTATCTAATGTATTTTTTATACAATTATATAATCTAGATCGAAGGCCTTCTAGGACCACTCCTTCAAGTCAAATTCATTAAGTTACAAGAAGTGGACTTCAAAAAATCCCCAAAACAATGATTCATAACATATAAATAAAATTATCATCTAATAAATTCAATTTACTATAAAAAACAATTAATTAACCCCACATAAATGGTAAACACTATTGATTATAATTAAAAATCTAAGAGGTCAAAAACAAAAAATCTAGGGAAGATGTAGAATTTTGAATGGTTTGGCTGCACTGGTTGGAAAACCATAAACCAACCATGAAAAAACCTTTATAATGGTTGGAAAACATTTCTACTTGGGATATTAATGGTTTTCTATACTATGAAGACTAAATATGAACTCTATTTCTTCTTTTATTTTTACCCCAAAATCATAAAAAGACCACAAAAATAATTGGTATTCTCAATGGGGATCAAAATAACAAAATTTTATAAAAAATACTATAAAATATAATAAAAATAAAACTCCAAATAAATAATAATGCCTCAAATGCCTATGGTAACTAATGTTTCATCATCAAAGGTGGAAATCAAGAACCTATTCATGGTCTACCTCTTAAGTTCTGACAATGATCCTAATCTCCATTATACCTGACTTACCAAATATCAAGACAATGTATCATGAAACAATCAACTCTTAAGAACCTAGGCTCTAAGACCATATATAAAAAACCGGCCTAGGATAATCTAACCTATCACCTGAACTGACTTTATACTAGTCCTAAAGAGTATTCTTGGACATCCCTAGAATATTTGTTATAGATTTTGTAATAGGTTTTCCAAGATCACACTTTTAGAGTTTTTATATTGGGTTATATTGAATCAACACACAACTTTCAAATAATTCTTATTTATTCAAGAGTATATTTCAATTTAATACCTTAGTAGTTTGTATGGCAAGGATGTTTTTAAAATTAATAGAGTTTTTTGGACAACTGTTTATAATAGAGAACTTAGTTTTATATATAAATTATGACATGGAATTTAGAATAAATCTTGTACTGAACTTAACAAAAGAATAACTTACCATCCACATACAAATGGTGTGGAGGAGAGGGTTATACAGATTTTGGAAGATATAATTTGGGTGAGTGTGCTTAATTTTGGCAGATCTAGGGATGATCATTTATCATTGGTTGAATTTTTATACAAAAAAATCAATATTCGATCTATATGGAACCATTAAAGTATTCATACAATACGTAATATCAATCATCACTATGTTTGGTGGAAATGGGTTAGAATTAACTTTTTGGACCAAGTTTTGTTCAAGATATAATTGATTGAATGGAGAAAATATAGAGTACACTAAAGTCAAATGTTTATTGATTATGATGACCATGAATGTTCCATATTTTTTATCACGTCTATTTATGATTGGATTCTCATTTAGGACAGAAAATACTTGAATATAAAGGGAAGTTGGGACCATAATTTTTGTGTCCATTTGGGATTTTAGAATGGATTAGTGAGGTAATATATTAGCTGGAATTTCCATACTAATATTTTCTAGTTCATATTTTATTTCCTTTATCTTAATTGAGAATATATCTATAGGATCCATATCATGTTATTTATTAGAGATCAAAGGATTTAAAAACCAAAATTCTTATCATCTAAACAAAAAATGAGTTTTTGACATATATGAAAATATTTTAAGTGGAAATTTTATTCCACTAGTTTGAGTACATAAGCCACATTAATGTTCTTATGAGTAAATGTGGAATAGGTAATTTAAAATAAAGAATAAATTGTAAAAAAATTAAAGAAATAATGTAACTTTTCCAAATTGAAAAATATTTTTGGTAGGTATAATTATAAAAACTATATTTCTACGTTATTTAATATATTTTATTTATTAATTGAGTTCATTTATTTAAGTGAGTTTTACATGTGAAAATTGAATATTCAAATGATTCTTATAAATTATCTGGGGATACTTCTTAATGATATGGAAATGTGGAAAAATGTTATTATTTAATTTTGAGATATTATTTTATTAAAATTTCATGGATATGGGTTTAATTGATTTATTTAGTGAGGATTATATTTTAAGGATTCTTTATTGATATATAAATATCATTGATTGATCATTAAATTTGAGGAATTGAAATAACTTGAGTGGTTAATGGTGATCAATTAATTTGAATTTAATGTTCAAGGTAGATTTTTGGTTGATGGAACTTCACCATGTTAAATCTTCAAAAATAAAATCCATACTATAGAATCCTGTTTCTTCAACACTAGCTAAAATAAATAATAAAGGGCATATTTATTAGTGTTAAAAACGTGATGTTAAAGGGTGACTTTTATTAACACATTTTTTAGTGCTAATAAAGTCCTCCCTTTATCAACATTTTTTATCATTTATAATGTTTTTCATTTATCAGTGTTTTTTACCACTGATAATGGTCTCTCTTTATCAAGGCTTTTTTTAGTTTTGATAAACTTAACCCTTTATCTTTTCTTTTTTAGTGCTGATAAATGATGAATTTTATCTGTACTTTTTTTATCGATGATAAAATAAAAAATTATATAATTTTAAAAAACATATTTTAAAAAAATATATACTTCATTTAATATATATATATATTTACATAAATATGATTTATATAATGTTCGATATGTATTTTCAATTGATATATAATTTTTTTAGTGAATAATATTTTATAAAATAGTTAAAAATTAATATTAATTAATAATTTTCAAATTATTATTGAGAAAAAGACATTTAACAAAAATTATGCAATAGAAAAACATAATTAATTAATTAATATAATTTGAAAATTTGAGAAAAGGGCTTTAACTTCAAACATCCATAGCTTTTGATCTGGGTGTCTATTTGGGCACCACAAGATGTCATGTCATAGATTATGAAGAGATATACAATTTTTAGACCAATAAGGATATGGGTCCCTATTTTTTGAAGTAAAGAGTGGATTAGAAGGCCTCTAAAACTAAGTTTTTAGTTGGGATACACTAATTTTTAAACATTTGGTAGAATATCTGTTTCATTTAAGGGACTATTCTTATCATTTTTTCAAACTAAATTTACTACAAAAGATTGCATTAATATAGATATTATGATGTTCACATTTTACATTTTTCATATTTTAGTTTTATCTGTAATTGAATATATACATATATATTGAAATATTTGTGTATATTTACATATAAAAAATTAATTATATAAATAAATATTTAAATATATTCGTATATAAAATATCTTTTTAAATATATAATCCATATGTACATAAAAAATATCAATTTTATTTAAAATAAAAGGTATCCATTTTATTTACCTTATAATAATGTTTGAATATGTATATACCTATTAAAATCTATAAATTATGTTTATATATAAATATATGTGTCCATTTGTATTAACAAACATGTATAAATTTAGGTATATTTTTTAATATATTTAGTGTAATATTAACATATAATATACTTACATTAATATATAATTATATATATATATATTATACACACATATGTATAAATATAAATATAAACACACACATAAATATTCACAAACACAAACATATTTTATAATTTTATTTAAAAATAATCATATACATACATATAAATATATGGATAAAATGTATGTAGATAAATTTAAATAACTATATATATCATAAAATATTGATGAAATAGAGAGTTGTAGTATGGGAATTAACATTTCATATCGAGGTACTAGGTACAAATCCCAGCATGTGGGGATGAGTAGGGAGTGGGTCAGTGTTGATAAGGGGTGGTTTCTCATGTGTGAGTATGAGGGGTAAGTTCTAAAAAAGGGGGAAATGATCCAAGTATCTAACTAATTAAAATAAAAATAATTTTATAGTTTTATAAATAATTTTTTAACATTGATAAACACACCCTTTTTCAGTGCTAAAAAGAAATGATAAAGACACCCATTATCATTTATAATAAAAACATTGATAAAACTAGCCATATCATGGATAAAAAATAACTGATGAAAGTATTATTTATCATTACTTTTTTTAATATTGATAAAGGATTCATTTATATTTGATTTTTCTATAACTCATAAAATAAACCGTCTTGGTCATTACTTTGCATGTCAATGCTTTTATATCATTAAAGAAGTCCATTTGAGTGCTGAATATGGGTATTTTTGTTGTATTTAATGTATTTAATAGAGGATAGATATAATGAAGAAAAATATGGTGATAAATAGAGGATTGAGTTTATTAATAAGAGAGACTCCATGTCAAAACAATGATATTGAGAGGGTGTGGTTTTTATTTAAATTATGGTTTCATGTATTCTAGGAACACCATTCATCTATTTCTATCATATCATTGATCCCTCTCTCAAGACGTTTTCTTTTTATGGAGGTAGATATTTTAAAGTACTAGGAATGAGGCATAGATAATTGTTCAAGACTAATAATTTAGGTGATATGAATTATTTTATTTGTTTTATATGAGTTATTCAAGGTTTTCTATAATGTATCACTGTTATAGAACACTAAATTTTGATATCCTTATGTTTAAGGCATTAAATTAGGGATTTATGAAATTTATCATGATCCATGCCAATTTATCATAGGTTTAATACTATATTTTATAATTTTATGTCTTCACTATTAACATATCTTATACCTCAAAACCAGTAAGTTACATAGGTGTCTTGAAAAGTTTCATGGGGGCCAGACCACTCTCTGGATTTTGTGTGAGTTACAATCTTTTGTTTTAGGGGCATCATGAAAAATAACATGGGCTATGCCAAAATGGAATGAGGATCATTCTAAAAATTCACATTCCATGACAAAACTATATTTTCTATGGATTTATTATATTTTATTTATAAATTATTTTTGATGTAGAGACCTTGATTATAGAGCCTTGTGTTTCATCCCTTTTAGATAGTTGTTGGAACTGAAATTCCATTTAATCCAAAAACTATCAATTTTGGGAAAATCAACCCTGAATCCCACCCCAAAAGATCCATTCCATGATCGATGATGGTGGTGCATTCAATATTACATAGATTCTAGAAAGTCCCCAATTTGAACACAAAGATACTGAACACAAAAGGAAATTTGATTTTAGCCTTCTTCCATCAAGGCTGAAAATATGTCCAAGGTAGTCATGAACAAGATAATGTGTTGCATGAAAGAAATGAAAGTTTCACACAACATCTCACCTTTCTTGCGAAAGGAAATGTCAAGGGAGACATCTTGTTCACCCAATCTCTAATGGAAAAGGAACTAATTGTGCACAAAGCCCTTCCGTGCTCCAAATTTTGTGCACCCATCCCTGAACATTTCATATATAAATAGAAGGTCACCCCCACCTTCTTTGTGGAGGCTCTCCAAAATATGAAGCATATCTATTTTATGAATAAAACCAATCTTCTACAATGGTGTGCAATATGGATCACCCAAGGTAGAGAATATTACACGATAGACCTCCTATGGGCCCCAAATTGAGCTAGCCCACATTTGATAAATCCTCTCCTAACTCCCCTTAACATATGTTGGGTGCGCACAATGGTCCTACTTGTGCACAACCTTGACCTTACATGAAACTCTCGATCATGTGAAAACCTAGGAACTTTTCCTCTATGGACTACCCTTGTTCTAGATCACCATGATCTTGAAATTTTGTCATGTAAATCACAAACCTTTCATGCATCTCTTACTCACAACAAACTAAACATGCGCACAATAATTTCATGGTCTCTTGGGTGTTTTCCCCTATGCCTCTAGTGAATATGTTTTCATATTTTTTTCTTCTCTACATTGGTACCATAACCCATATTTCTTCTCAGCATAGGGATCATAACATGGAAATCTTGAGTGACCACTCCTCATATCAATGTAACCTATAAGTTCCAAATACTTTCCCTGCCCAAAGTTGCTTGAGCATTGGTTGTAATCCCCAAGGGTGAAGAGTGAATCCCCCTACATCAATGTTGGATGATGTAAAAATAACTAGTCTCAATGTTCTCAACACATGATGTTAAAATTTTTCCACAGCCTATGAAATATTCATAGGATGATCCGTATATGAGTGGCATGGGATTGTACTGACACTGCATACACTCACATAGAATGATATTATCATGGTATACCTCATGGAGTAAGCCCCAGTCTTTCTTGTGGGATGCAACGTTATTTCTCTTCTTCACCTTCCCTGAGTCTTTGTTAGATAGATAATCATATGTTAGTATCCCGATTACCAAAATAAAAGAGGAGACAAGAAATTGAGATCACCCTCTCCCTTTCCCTTTGGGCTTCAATATTCATCCATTAGCGGGTAAAATGAATCATTTGATCTCTAGATCTATTAATTCCTCTTATTTATCACACCGATCATGACTCAAGTTGGCTTAGAGGTTAGTAGTGATCATGAAATCCATATAACCCCAAACCTTCCTTGGGCATCCTATCTAGTATAATCCCCAACCTCCACCTCAAATGGATCTCCTATCTAGTATGATTTCCAATCTACACCTCAAATGGGCCTCTTATCTGGTATAATGTCTAAAATTCACCTCAAATGGGACTCATATCTAGTATAAACCTTACCCTGCACCTCAAATGGGTCTCCTATCTGGTATAAGATCCATCCTCCAACTCAAATGAGCTTTCTATCTAGTATAATCCCCAACCTCAACCTAAAATGGTCCCCTTATTTGGTAAAAACCCAAACCATTCAAAATATTCATCCTCCATAGTGTATGTTAATTCAAAAGTATTATTTTCACTTTTATGTCTTTTTTTTGGAAATCACATATATTTTTATACACTATTATCTAATAAATGTTTTACTTTGAATTTATTTTATTATCTATCATACTTAACCTATCAATCATACTGACTATGTGAATCGTACTGACTATGTCAATCGTACTGATTCTTTTAATCATACTGACACTGTCTATCATACTGACTCTGCCTATCATTCAAACTCTATCTACTATACTGACTATGTTCATCATACCCACATTTTTCATCATACTCACTTTGCATCATATCAATACATTACACTAAGTAATATTAATCATACTCATGTTATCTTTTTCATATATCTTTTGTTTCTAACCAAAAATACATCATGGAGTTAGTTATATATTAATTGAAATGATGTCGTGTTTTCTGTTTCAATATGATCATTACAATTCCAGGTGTCCATGTCCCTCCGAGTTTTTCAGAGAAATATGACCATTGCAGAGAATATGACCATTGAAACCTGAGGCCTATAAATAGAAGGTCATTTGAAACAAAGAAGTGCCTCTTGATCAAATTTTTCTTTTATAAAGTTCTAAAGTGAGGTGTTGTGACATCTCGCTGGCTTTGTGCGGAAGCCTTGGAATTAGAAAATGTGAACAGATCATTCTTAGATTTTGTATTCCAACAAGTGCTTTGTTTTCCCTTGTGTGACTGATCAGGTGATAACGATCGAAGGCTTCTATGGATAGGAAACATGTGCTCTCCATCATCTTATCGAGGGCCTTCAATTACTTGAAGGATGGAGGTGTCGATTACCTTTTTAATCGAGAACTTATGGGGATATGAAGAAAGTTGAACTGGTCAATGTATCGAGGGCTTACCAAGGTGTTGGTAAAACAGGACTTCTATCATATTTGAAAGGATACCCTTCTCTTTGGGTAAAAAGAATTTTAATACTTTACATGTACACTGATATTTGTATTAGAAAGAAAATTATATTGTTTCTGCTTTCTTTTCATATTCAATTCAATTGTAATTGTTTCAATTACGATACTTTTTGTACATATTGTATTAATAGCTTCTATATGTTATATGGTAGATTCTTTCCCACTTGAATTACTCTGATCATTGTATTCAATTAGAATATGATTATTTTACATTACTTATAGTATTACATAATATAATATCTATTAGATCCATGACCATTGTGAATATTCTTTCTTGAGTGTTTTAATACAATGTTTTTAAACATTCAATTCACCCCCTCTTGTATTGTTCCATCTAATATACATATACATCTATATTACGTTCCAAAAATTGGTATCAGAGTAGGTTTCCAATAATTTGTATTATTTTATTTATTTCTCTTCCCAATACAATTGTATTGTTATTACAAACTTTAGTTTATAAATACTTACTACATTAACATATTGTGTGGAAAAGAATTTCTTTTATAAGATGATAGGAATAAATATTGGATCAATTGACACATAAATCAAACTGGACCACATATTTTTGGTTGGAATGATTGTGAGTACTCAAGAGATCGAATGAATACATTTTTTATTAATACTAGAGTGGAAAAATTTATTATTCTTACAAGAGGTTACAAAATCCCTGAAAAAGAAGCCAGTACATTTACCAATCAAGAGAAGTAAGAATATAAACTGAATTACAAGGTACACAATATTTTGTTATGTTCTATGACCAGAAATATTTATTTTTAGATATCATCATGAGAAGTAGCTAATAGTATCATGAATAAATTGGAAGTCACACATTTTCGTAATTCTAATGTTATAGAAACAAGAAGATAAATGCTTCAGGGAGAATATCATGGGTTTATTTTTCATTATGGATAACCAATATGTAAGGTGAAATAAAGATTTACGAAAATTTTCAATATTTTTTAATCTATAGGTGAAAAGGTTCTTGATGATGAAGCACTTATGGACATGATAATTTATATAATTCCAAATGAATTGAAATCGAAAATTATAGTTATTGATGAAAATAGAAAAGTTACTCAAATCACTCTTGATGGGTTATTTGGAACTCTTCATCATCACAGAATAAGAATGAAACGAGTTGTTGATTTCAATAAGAAGAAGAATGGTAATGTAAGTGTAGCTTTTACAACTACATCCAAAGCTAAGACACTATAAAGGGTTACAAGATCCAAAGAAAAGAAAGATATTGTTTTATCTAAATAAATTAATAGTAAATAGTATGAGAATGAGTTGGAAAATATTACTTGAAGGATGAAAAAGATTGTGGAAAATATATAATTTTAATAAGATTTAAAAAAAATATAGAAGGGACATGAACAACTCAGTAGTAACATGTTATGAATGCAAAAGAGTAGGTCATATTAGGCCAGATTTTCCATTTCATAAAAGAACAGATAGGAAGGAAAAAACTCTGAAAGGAACAAGAAAAAGTATTACAAGTCAAAGACTGAGAAATTATTAATGGAAAATGATACTTTGAGTGCTATTGGTGGTGAAACATTAGATGATTCTTCAGAATATGAATCTTTTAGATGATGTGATATTAGACTTGTAGCCCGAATACCTATTGAAAATCATTGTTTCATGGATAAGGTACACAATGCTGAATATCTTACAAATGTTTCTTTAAATGATAATTACCCTAATGAGAAACATTATTATTCTTCATATGAAAAATCTTCCTCAACAGAATAATATTTACCTTCTTTTGGTGAATTATCCCGAGTTTCCAACTTACATGAGAATGAAAATTCCAAACTCAAGAAAAAGATTGATAAGGAAAACACTAGAATAATTGTTCTTATAAAAGAAATATTAGATCATTCAAAAGATTTTTACAAGAAAACTCTTGATTTTGGAAGTATTTCAAAAAAACATAAGGAAGTTCACTTTGAAAAGAATAAAATTTTTAAGGATCGTGAAAATTTAATTTCTAAGAAAAATATTTTGGAGGCTTACTCTAGTTCTAAAACTATTGTTTTTTAGGGTAAAAACGTGGTTATTAAACTAAAGTAATAAATATTCTCTTTATGGAAGTGTCTGTCAAACTTTTACTTAGGTAAAGAAAATTTTGACAATATGTATTCTGAAATTCGACCTTTAAGGAATCATTTTGGATTGTTTATACATATTCCAAACCAGTTTTTAGTAATAAATATTTTGTTTCTCCATGTGCTCTATTCTATACTAAATTTCAATGTGGTTGACAATGGGAAAGAAATTGTTCTCTTAATAGAATTCAATCATTAGTATTTCAAAAATATTATTTTTAAAAATGAATGTGGATACCCAAAATTCTTTTATCTAAAATCTCCATATCCAAACATGTTTGGGTTTTGAAAAACTAATTGATTCTTTTTTAGGAAAACAATAAGTCTAACAAAAAGAACATTTGGTACATGGATAGTGGTTTTTCTTAACACATTTCTGGAAACAAATATTTCTTTAAAAATATTATTGAAACAAAAGGAGGAAAAGTTACCTTCAGAGACAGTGCTGAAGGAAAGATTATTGGTATAGGTAATATTGCTTTCCTTGGTAAAGTTTTAATTTCAAATGTTTTGTTTGTCAATAGTCTTAAACACAACTTTATTAGAATATGTCAATTATGTGATGAAGGATAACTTGTGAATTTTAGGAATGATAAGTGTTTAGTTCACAATTCCAAGGATGAATTAGTTATTTCTACCCATATGCATGAGAATGTATACACAATTAACTTAGAATAACTTAGGATCCAAGACTTACCTTTCTTAAGTGAAATGGAAGACCAATCATGGTTATGGAATAGGAGGTTAAGACACTGTAATCTTAAAAACCATTGTAATCTTTCAAGGAAAATTCTTGTTAAGGATCTACCAGATCTTAGGTACGATTATTAAAAAGTTTCTGATCCTTTTCTCTATAGAGAGAAACACAAAACTATCTTTAAATCAATCAATGAAGTTTCAACTTCTAATGATTTATAGTTACTGCACATGGATATTTTCGGACCTACAAAAATTGGAATAATTGGAGACAAATACTATGTATTTATTTTAGTTGAAGACTACACTATATTTACACGGGTTTATTTTCAAACAATTAAATTTGAATCCTTTTTATATTTCAAAACATTCATAGAAAATTTTAAAAATGAGAAAAACCAACCACTGATAACTATTTATAGTGATCATGGTGGTGAATTTCGAAAATTCGGATTTAGAAACTTTTTGTAGTAAGAAGGGTATTACGCAAAACTTTTCAGCTCCAGAAAAACCTCAACAAAATGTTGTTATTAAGAGAATATATTGTATTCTTCAGGAAATGAAAAGAATTGTGTTGAGTGAATACTCAATTTCTAAGAATTTTTGGGCCGAAGATGTTAGTAATTCATGTTATACTATAAATCGAGTTTTAACTAGACCTTTTCTTAATGAAACACCTTATGAATTGTAGACTGGCCGAAAACCTAAAGTTCGTACTTCAGAGTATTTGGATGAAAATTATTAATATTGAATACAAAAGATAATTTGCGTAAATTCATACCCAAATATTTTAGGACCCCGAGACACCCTGAGAGGGGAGGGGTGAATCAGGGTGTCATCTTTTCTTTTAAACTAATTTATCTTGTTTCCACGTTGGTAGGAACTAGTCAAACCTGTATGATTTATACGATTAGAAATCAAACATTCACATACAAAAATATGACACAACACTTTTTACTTGGTTCACCACTAAGGGATACGTCCAAGGATCATACACCGACAGGATGTTGGTTGTACCTAATTCCACTATTCTTCACTAGTTGTGGATTAAAACGGTTTGAGTATAGTCACTCTGGACCAGGATCAATACCTTTACAAATGTTCAGGGATAGCCCACTGCATCCCTCAGGTCACTCCTGTTGACTCCCCCCGGCTCACTACCTTTGGTGATGTTTCAGTCAGTTTATAGATGTGAAGGTCTCTTCAATAGATTCTCATTGAATTATTTTCCTCTGCTAATCACAAGACTATGCTTGCATTGAAGACTAGAATTGATGCACTCTAACACACTAAACCACTGAACTGGACAATCAGAACGTGAAAACATGTTACACTGATGATTTCATGCAGTACCTACCCTTTGCGCGCAAGTTCTCACTTTTGTGTGCAATACATTTTTTTCATGTGGAAAGGTATTTCACAAAACTTCATTTATTTTTTGCGCAACCTCTCCTTTTTCACATAGCTCAGAATGTTTCATGAAGCTCACCCTTTTTCACACACCTCATAATTTTTCGTGCAACTCTGAATTTTTCACGCAAATGCCTTTTCATGAACCTTTTACATGCATCAGACCTGAGATCTTCTCTAAGTATTCAACTGTATGGAATGAGGGGGGTCACCACTTTTTTATAAGAATCTATGACCCCCACGCGCATAACCCCCTATGGCGCAAAAAACCTCTCATTTGGCGCATAATATTTTTCACAAGAGTCATTTTTCACGTACATCTCCAGATTTTTCACGCAACCCATCGCTTTTCCATTTTTCGACATTCTAATTCTGAAACACTATTTTCACAAAAACCCTAACACAACTATTTCGCGCAACATGTTGTTTTTCATGCACAACCCAAAAATTTCGCGCACGTCCCACCTTTTTCACGCACCACTTCCTCTTTGCGCACACCTCCTTTTACTAACAATCCATGTATTCACTTTCCGATTTTGAGACCCAAAGATTTAGAAAACACTGGGAAACAACGACACCTTCAATACTATTGTTTTCTTGAACTGTATGATCACTTTATTGGAAGACATTCTGAACTTCCACTGAGGATTGACAACAAACAAAAACCATACTCCAATTCATGCATAGAACAACCATGGTTCCAACAAATATGATTAAGGAATTTTTCTAGGTTATTCCACAACTTCTAATGCTTATATTGTTTTTAAAAAAACTCGTGTACTGTTAAAGAAACAATGCATATTAAATTTAATGAAACTAATCCCATAGTTTTTAAACAATATTTACCTATATCAGCTGATGTATTTTATAAAATTGATTATCAACCCATGATTAAAATCTCTTCTGATAAAGGGAATATTCAAGAAAATGTTTCTCAAACATTTACCCTATAATACTTTTTATCTTATGTTGATGAATAGATTTTGAAAAAACCCAAATCAATTGTTTCTTAGAAATTATCCTAGTGATAATTTCATTAGTAATATAAATCAAACTGTAAGGACTAGAAATTCCTTGAGAAATTAAATAGAACACGTTTCTTTTCTATCTCAATTTGAACCTAAAACTCCATGTGAGGCCTTAAATGATGATGATTGGATTAAAGTAATGCAAGATTAACTAAATGAATTTTAAAGGAATCATGTCTATACATTGGTTGAAAGACCTAAAGGAATAACTTTAATTAGTGTAAAATGGGTTTTTAGAAACAAATGTGATGAAAATGGAGTTAATGTAAGAAATAAAGCAGGACTTGTTGCTAAGGGAAATAATCAAAAAGAGGGACTAGAATATGAAGAAACCTATGATCTGGTAGCTAGACTTGAATCTATTCGTATTATATTAGCCACTTCATCATACTTCAATTTCAAACTATTTCAAATGGATATAAAATGTGATTTTCTTAATGGTTTTGTACAAAAATAAGTTTTTGTAGAACAACCTCCTGGATTTGTAGATTCAAAATATCCTGATCATGTTTTTAAACTTAACAAAGCTGTATATGGGATTAAACAAGCTCTTAAAGCATGGTATGATCGACTTACAAGATTTATTTTACAAAACAATTATGCAAAAGGTACAGTGTATCTAACTCTTTTAATAAAAAATGGGAAAAAATGTTTTTATTGTTCAAATCTATGTTGACGACATTATATTCGTATCAACGCATCCATCTCTAACTGATTCTTTTGTGAATCTAATAAAATCTGAGTTTGAAATGAGTTTGATGGATGAGTTAACATTCATTTTTAGGTTTTCAAATCTCTAAAAAAGTAGAAGGAACCTATATATCTCAACATAAGTATATCAAAGACTTACTTAAAATGCATGGATATGACAACACAAAATGTATTTAGACTTAAATCAGTACCTCAAATACACGTAATCTTGATGAATCTAGGAAACCAGTGGATCAAACAACTTTTAGAAGTATGATAGAAAGTTTTTTTATACTTGTCTTATTTTCATCCATAATTAATTTTTTTCATTATGCTTATGTGAAATATATCAATAAAATCCAAAAAAATCCCATTTAAAAGATGTGAAAAGGATTTTCCAGTATTTAAAAGGAACTTTTGATTTAGGCTTTTTTTTTATTCTTTTGGAAATGATTTTTTGAAAGGTTTTTTAGATTCTGACTTTGGTGGTTGTAGAATGGATAGAAAGAGTACATCTAGAACATGTCATTTCTTACGAGATTATTTAATTTCTTGGTCATGAATGAAACAAAACTTAGTAACACTTTCCACTTCTAAAGCTAAATATGTAGTAGTTAGAAGTTATTGTGCTCAAGTGTTGTGGATGAAACACACACTCACTGATTATGGCATGATTTTTTTCCAAAACTCAAATACTATGTGATAATACTAGTTCCATAGATCTTAGTATAAACCCAGTACATCACTTATGTGTAAAACACATAGATATTAGGCATCACTTTCTAAGGGATCAGACACAAAAAGGATATATTATTTTACAATTCATCAGAATACAAGTACAACTTGCTGATATTTTTACAAAACCTTTACCTTCTGAAAGATTTGAATTTATTAAATAGAAGATATGAATGATTAAACTAAAATAATCATTCTCATTTTCTTTTTTTACAATTCTCTTTACATTAAAACACTTTTTCTCAAGAGGATAAAATTTGTCGTTTGATATTTGTTTTACCTATTTTATAGTATTTTGTTTTATATTTTATATTTTATTTTATTTTAAATCATTAAGATTAGTTTTATTTTTTTTATTTTTTTCTTTAGTTATGTCATTTGGTTTCATTTTTATTTTGACATTCTATATTTTATAATTCTGACATTCTGTTAATCAGTCTAACATAGTCTTTTCCATCAGCTTGACAACAAATGGTAATGACTTTGTTTTCCATCGGCTTGACAACCAATGGTAATGACTTTGTTTTCCATCATATTGACAACCAATGGTAATGAATTTTTTTCAACCGGCTTGACAACTGATGGTAATGACTTTTTTTCCATCAGCTTGATAACCAATGGTAATGGCTTTGTTTTTCATCGGCTTGAAAACCAATGGTAATGACCTTTTTTCATCAACTTGACAACCAATGGTAATGATTTTGTTTCTATCAGATTGACAACCAATGGTAATGACTTTATTTTCCATCGGTCTAACAACCGATCATATTCAATTTCTTTTTCATCAGTTTGATGCTTTATTTTCATTATTTCAACTATTTGTTTCTATATTGTATTATGTATTTACTCTCATAAAACTATGAAACCAAAAACATACTTGAAATCTCTAATAGGTACATTATCTTTTTTTGTATTGCCTTTATTTCGTTTTATTATTTCCAAATTTTAATTTTTTTAATTTTTTAAAACACCTCTTCTATTCTCCACTATTGTATTTTTTTCTAATATCAACCGTAGAAGACCAAAAGTCATCAAAATTTTCATATAAATAGAGGAATCCCACTTCAAACCCACACCAGCATTTTAGATTTCTCCGTGAAGCTCTACCTCTCCTCTTTAACACAGGGTAAGATATTTTCTTTTTCCAATCATCTTTATGTTTCACTCTTCTGACCATAGTCTTGCCTAAATGTATTTAAAAACCTTCTCAAAAAAATATTTTTTTAGAGAAAAGTTAGTTTCTCGAGATTTTTTTGACTATTATGACTCAACAATGAAGAGGATTATTTTATTTCAAGGCTAAGAACAACTTTTTGTAGAGAAACCCAAATCTTAAGACCCGATTATTGTGGAAGAGGTTAGAAAATTCTATAATACGGTGTCTTTTGATAAGAATATGATGATAAATTTTTTTTTATAGGATAGAAAATTTTTAATGTCTGTAAAACAAGAATCTAATTTCCTCAATGTTTCTATGGAAGGTGACACTTTTTGTCCTTCTCATAAAATACCTAAGGATGTTGGTATGTTTAATAGGGAAATAGCTGAAAATCGTTATTTCTTATAAATGAGGAGAAAAGAAAAGTAGCTCATTTTTTCTCCAGACAACTAGTTTGTTGTTCTTTGGATGCAAGGATTATAATTACAAGGAAAGGGGATCGAGAAACTCTTATAGATTATAAAATTTTTATGATAGACTATCTTGTAAACATGATAAAGGTAAACCTCATGGGTTACATTTTAGAAACTGTCAAGAATGTGAAGTCTGGAGCGATCAAGTCTCACCTTATCATGTATCCATATATTCTCTCAAAGTTCATTCTTGAATGTTTGATGTTTTGTAATATTCCTCTGAAATGGGAATTGAAAGAACTGAAGATTTCTTGGATAAGTAATAATATGTTGAATAAATTGTATGTTTATTTTGATGAAGAATCAAAATTCTTCATCAAATATGTGGAAGAATAATCGACACCAATGCTAATAGAATCATATCCAACAATTTTTTCTTCTCAAAAGTCATATCCTCATATCAGTGAAAATCCGATGAAAAAAAACAAATACAGTAAAGAGGTTGTAGCCAAGTGGAGAAAGGAGAAAGAACAAAGAACATAAGGTAATCCTAAATTTGGTCTTGATCTAGCTGATGCTCTAGCTGTGAAGATATGGGTATAAGATACTCTATAGGATAATAAGAAAAAGAATAATCTTTTGAAAATAAAAGCTCAAGATTTTGATGTTTGTAAAATCATAAAAGGAGTTGAGTTAAAAAGTGCTCAATAGACAGAAGAAGTTCAAAAAGAACTAATCGTATAGACTTTTCTAGAGAAAAAAATGGAAAACAATTAGTACTAGAAGTTTAGGAATTTGAATAAGAGGGAGAATATTTTATTTTAGAGTATATTTAGAGTTCTAAAAAGAGTATAGAAGAATCTTCTTTTTAAAAACAAAGTGAAGGAATACAAAAAAATATTCACCATGCTGATCAAGAACCAACTCAATCTTTAGAAACCCATTCAGAAATAATTTCATATCCAGTAAAGCAAGGGGATAAAAGTTCTCATACCAAGAAAGAAATTATCATTAGTGACAAAGTGGAAGAGGAAAGAGCTCAAAAAGAAGTAGAAATGGTAGAAAAGGAAAAAATAGAAAGGAAAAGGAAAACAATATACTAAAGACTCTAACCGATCAAATGAACTAGAATCATACGATGATGATATTGATTTAGAACATACAATTTCATTGAAGAAAAGTGATCACATTTTTTGTGTTTTAATAATTATTTAGAAGACTATTCCATATTTTCCAAGAATATAAGGTACAACTAACTTTATTATAGACAATCAGAGGATGAAATCTAGTTCAGTAAGAGAGCTCAGAAAGAGACTAATGTCAATAGAATTCAATTTAGAAGTTTTGAGTGATAGTTGTGTTGCTCGTAAGAACGATTTCAACAAGATTACTAATTGGAAGTACAAAATATAAAGCTCAGTAAATGAACATGAGAAATTAACAAAAGACATAAGGATAATTTCAAATGATATTCCTATTGATTTAAATAATCTTGTTAAGGAAATAATCAACAGGTTGAATCATATTCCAAAATATCATGGTACTGATGCTCTTTTAGTAAAAGAATTGCAAGATAGGTTCATGTCTTTGTAGTTATATTTCAAGAAGGTTTCATCTTTAAATGATTGAATCGTTTTAAAAAAACACTTGGTTGACTGAGGAAAACAATAATATGCACAAAAGATTATATAATCTTGAAGAAGTGATCAGGGTGCAAGAATAAACTATCAAAAATAATGTTCAACTTTTTGCAGACCTACAAGAGCTTCTTAAATCTCAGGTTGATTCTATCACATATGAACATAAAGAGATAAATAATATGAAGTATGTTCTTCATGAGTTGATCAAGAAAGAAAAATAAAGAGAAAACAAATGATGTTTTTGTTTAATCTTTCTTTCTTGATTGTTCTTTCAATATTTTGATAGTTTAATGTATTGTATATTTTCAATTCCAGTGTTTTGTATTTTTTTCGCTAACATTTTCAGGAAACTCGACATTACCCCATTCCTTTTGTAGATCACAAAGGAGGGGAATGTTTTATAAAAGGGGGAGAATTTTTTATAAAAGGGGAGAAAGTTTCACAAAGGGAAAGAATTTTTTATTACAATATATCTAAATCCAGGAAAATCTATGAATACAATCCTTAGAAAATTGTATACCTAAAGGGATGTTATTTGTATTCAATTTCTTATTCAGAAGAGTTTGTATAACTCAAGGGGTTATAATTATTTCTTTTCTAGTTTTACTTTGTTTTTTGTGCTTTCCAAGAAGGGGGAAATTGTTAAGTCAAATGTCTTCTTTTGACTTTTTTGTATTTCGTTTTGGAAATAAAAAATCCTTTTATACTCTATTCTCAAAAATATTTTTTTACTTTGAATATGGTTTTTTAATCTATCATACTTAGTCTATCAATCGTATTGACTATGTCAATCGTATTGATTATGTCAATCATACTGAATCTGTCAATCATACTGACTCTGTCAATCGTACTGACTATGTCTAACGTACTGACTCATTCTATCGAACAAACTCTATCTACCATACCGATTAGGTTCATCTTACCCACATTGTTCGTCGTACTAACATTCATCATATCAATACATTTCAATAAGTAACATTAATTGTGCTCGTGTTATATGTTTCATATATATATTTTTTCTAACCAAACCAATATCGTGGAGTTAGTTATAATCTAATCAAAATGATGCCTTATTTTTGTTTCAATATGACCATTACAATGTCAGGTGTCCAAGTCCCTCTGAGTTGTTTGGAGAAATATGAACATTGGAGAAAATATGATTGTGGGAACCTAATGCCTAAAAATAAGAGGTCATTTGAAATATATAAGAGACTTTTGATCATCTTTTTCTTCTATTAGGTTCTAGATAGAGACGATATGACTTCTCTATTTATTCGTGCGAAATCCTTGGAATTAAAAAATGTGAATTGCTCGTTCTTAGATTTTGTATTCCAACAATTCTATGTTTTCCTTGTGTGACCGATCAGGTGATAAAGATATAGGGCTTCTGGGGATAAGAAGGCATGATTTCGATCATCGTATCGAGGGCATTCAATTTCTTGAAGGAAAGAGGTGTCGATTACCTTCATAATCAAGGACTTATGGGGATAGGAAGGTAGTTTTACTGATCCTCATATCAAGGTCTTACAAAGTTGTTGGTATGAAAAACCTTCTATCCTAGGTGAAAGGATACCATTCTCTTTTGGTTAAAATAATTTTAATACTGTTACATTTCTTCTACTATTTTTATTATAAAAGGGAATTGTATTGTTTCCCCTTTATTTTCATATTCAATTTAATTGTAATTGTTTCAATTATGATTATTTTGATATATATTGTGTTAATAGATTATATACGCTATATGGTATAATCTTTCTCACTTATATTACTCTGATCATTGTATTCAATTATAATATGATTGTTTTATATTACTTATTGTATTACATCATATAATATCCATTATATCCAAGACCATTGTGAATGTTCTTTCTTAAGTGTTTAAATATAAGTTTTTTAAACTTACAATTCACCCCCCTCTTGTATTGTTCCATCTAATATACATATACATCTATATTACGACTCAATAGTGTAGGCCCCTGCCACATGCTCTAATGGGAATCCTATTCGGTATAACCCACAACCATTATGAACTATGTGGGCTTTGATTCCCAACTAAATTGGATACATAGGAAGCCTACCTGAGGTCCAAACCCAACATCCAAATCCACCCCGATGCTCTATGGGTTACATCCCTATTAAGATTGTGCCCCTCACAAAGGAGGTCATGTCTCCTCTAGGTCCATTGGGAAGATTTCAAGAATAAGCCTCACATTATCTCTCATCAACACTCCTTTCAGGACATAGGCATCCTAGCTATATGAAGTTAAACTATAAGGACCAGTCATGTCACACAAATTTAAACTATGGAATCAAACTACATGGGTTTTGACCTGTTCCCTTTAAATAGGGTATGCAAGATGCCTCTCTAAATTTCAATCTCAACCAATTGTAAAATTAGTTTCTCCCTCCTTGGGATGTACCATACTCATTCTACCTTCATGGGGTGTTAGTTCCAGCCATCATGGGTCTATCTCCACAATCCATTCCCATTCATAGGTAAACTGTTTAGGTGTGACATCTTACCGCATAGGGAAACACCTCCTTGATTTGCCTCTACAAGGCCTTATGATCAATCTCATCTCATCACCAAAAGTTATTTAACTCATTCCATGATCCATCACAAGTAGTTGTTCCAATCTGTCTCTATAGGACATAGAACTTATGACCAAACCCCAAATACATACCTCATGAAAAACATGAGATGACTGAGATGAAATCCTATGAATATATGTACTGATGGAGTCATCTACCTCATGAAAAATGTGGTATTCCAGATGGAAAAAAGCCTTGGAATATATACACCCTTGTTGTTAATTACCTCTTGATCGAAAAGGGATTCCTTGGGTCTCATGCCTTAAGACTCCTCACAAGAGATGACCTCCTGAGAGGAATAATATAAGTGAGCTAAGTTCCCAACATCTTGACATGATAGTGATGCCCAATGTGAGTACTCTCCTGCTATAAGGTTTCCTCCCTGTCAAGACAAAATCAAAATGTCCAGAAAAAAGTAGTGTAATTAACCGACATCCACAAAGAGATGGAACTAGGGATGAGTTCCATGAACATGTTTGAACTCTTTGAGGGAGACCCAGGCTAGGTGAAAAGTTCTAAGGATAGATGCACGAAAGTAGGAATCAACATACCATCATCCCATTTTGAAAAGGGTACAACCATCATAGTTTAATGTAATGAAAGCTCATCACCTTTGGAATGCAGGAATTTAGGGAAACAAAGAAGCCAGCATGTGCAACCATGTGAAGATTCATGGGAGTGCCTCTTTGAAAAGGTAATAAATATAAATGGTAAAACCGATGTGAAACTCTTCATCTCAACGTGAGGACTAGTAGAGTTCATAAAATCATCAAATTAGTATGTCATCAGATTCAGACATCCAGTGTTATGTCCCACCAAGAAAATGGGGGGCCCATAATGGAACTCACCAAAAATTGGGGTCGTAAATGTAGGGAATTCCTTATTTTGTGACATTATCAGTATGGATATCCAACCATTTTCTAATATTGAATGATGTTGGGCCATTATAGATTGATTTCATTTCACATGTACTAATGGATGAATGCACCTGCCTTGTATGACCCCAGCTATAGGAAACCATCCAGCCAATGCCCACATACATAGGGTAAGAAGCAATGTTGTTGTGGAAATCATTCAAGACAACACCTCCCCCACAAATTCTACAATGGCATCATCTAATGGTTTCCCACACCCCCTCACACCGTCTGAAATCATCCAGTATAGGGTGATGGACGTCCAAGTATGACTATATGAGAAGGAGGTTGTCATTCCCACAAGGGACATGGACCACTAGGACCTTGAGGATTTAGTGCCCCACAAACACTACCACCCCCAAGGAACATTCCCTAGGAATTCACCCCCTTGTTCCAATATTGAACCACTTTAGGATGCTTCCCCAAAGAGATCCTATGGCTCGTTACCCTATGTTGAGGAGGAGGGGGATGCCCAAGTCACCCCGATTACAACGATTACTCAGGAGTCGCCAATGAGGGATCCCACTAGGCCTCGTCAATGATAACAAAGATCAGTCTTTTAGGCTGAAGAACAAGTGTAGTTTGAACTACAAGACACCATCATCAAGGGAAAGCCCAGGAAAATTCCTGACAAGGGGCATCATCTTCCACAACTCCAATGGATCTTTCCACCATTAGATCATTCCACCAGATTCCTGTGAAAGATTAGTAGGAATCTGTCTTCAGTTGTTTGGGATAAAGACCTCATCTTCCATGTAAGCAGGATGGGTTGACTCTATCAATCATTGGAACTACCATCACCCATTACTAGCTAACACATGATGATGAGTTTCAGTGCGGAGGCCCTCTCCACGCCATCACCAACCCATGAAAAGTTCTTCCCTACTCTCACAATCATCTTGGAGTTACTACTCATGTTATTCCTGACTTAAGGGAAGGTCCTCCCCACTCCAAAAATGATCAATGTGGTGGTCATCTCCACTTTTATCAATAGAAAATATAGAAGTCTTCTTCGTACTATCATCTCTAGCCAACATGGAGGTTATCCCCGTGTCACATCTAATTTGAGTAGATTTCATCCCCACTCCTTTAACAGTAATCATGGAGGTCCTCCCCATGTTTCCACCAATCAAAGAGGATTTCTTTCCCACACATTTAGTAATTATTATGGAGGTCTTCTCTATATTCCCAGTCCTCAACATTGAGGTCCTCCTTGTGTTCATTTTGGCCAGCATCAAGGTCTTCCTCATGATCAAATCACTCAACATATAGGTCCTCCCTAGGTTCCCACTAGTCATAGGAGAGGTCATCCTGACTCCTTCACCAGTAAATGTAGTGGTCCTCCCCAATATGACAGAAGTCGATACAAAGGACCTCCATGTATCCCAACTAACCAAAGTGATTGTCCTCCCCAATTTACCACCCATCAGGGTAAAGTTCCTCCTCATAAAAAATTCATACCCTTCGATAAAGAACATTCTATGCGAATAAGGGAAGAAACTTCAACAAAGTTGATGTACCAAAAAATGATGATTTTTCATCGACCTCATCGATCTTTCAGATTTTGAGGATATAATCGACTCAATAATGGTGTTTCCACCCTATCTTCCACAGTCTAGGGAATTATCCTAATAGGTGAAATTATTCATCCTATATGGTGAAATCCACCA
Organism: Viscum album; assembly: GCA_963277665.1. NCBI lineage: Eukaryota > Viridiplantae > Streptophyta > Magnoliopsida > Santalales > Viscaceae > Viscum > Viscum album. Next base: position 1,547,054,387 of record OY728150.1, read on the forward strand.
GATTCCTAGATCCCTCTACATGTATATGTAGGTGGAAGAAGTTTGGGGTCCCCTCCAGTGGCACACGGTTTATCCATCTCCATAATTTTCCATCTCTCACACTATCTACCACTACCCAAGATAATGGAGAGTTGTTCTAGTATGGGTTGACCCCTTCAAATGATGAGCTACTTATAGAGCCACTGATGAGAGCCACCACTATTACAAATGAGGCAGTATTGAAAACCTAGATCTACAAGGATCTGATGATGTGGATGGTGTTGTCTAGAAGAAAAAAACTCAACTTTTAGAAAATAGATGCCTCATGCAATGACCCTCTACTAGATGACCATCTTCCACACTAACCCACATCAGTTCCAGCAACTATCTCTCAGCCAGTGTAGTTCAATATTAGGCCGACCAAAGGGAGGGCCCCACCTTTGAGAAAGAAAGCTGAAGGGAGACTTTGGATACTGATTAGTTTTCAGTGGTGTTTTGGCCGAATGAAAAATCAAACATCGACATATCAAAGTCCCACAAAAAGTTCATTGGCATGTGTTTCTTCTAGACTATATGGGTGATGATTTACTAACTTTTTTCATAAATCGGTCTATCCATGAAGCTAGAGGCACCTTGAGGTTATCTATCAGCAATGCTCAAAGGTTGTGTTGGCAATTATTTTCATGAATCAACACCTTGGATCTCTCTAATAATTTTAGAACCTCAATCATTAATGAGTCAACCGCCTCATAATTCTCTACAGAATCATAGAAGAGGCATATACTCTTGTGTAGATCCGGGGATGGGAGAAATACACTACACTCCACTTCATCCCTATCTTGTGATAACCTAACCTACCTATCCAAATTGAGGATTTTCCACTAGGTTTAGTTAGGGTAAACCAGGTTGTTCCTAATTTTTCAAGGATGGGGGCACCAATGTAGTGTTTTATGGGGAAAGCATACCCCCAAGGGAAGCACAACACTAGTTAGGCCCTCATATAGGTGTCCTAACCCACTAATAGAGATAGGTTCTCGGTATTAGGGAACCCTTAGATGAATTACTCGCCGATCATCACCTCAACAGGGTTAAAGAGCATATTGGGTCCTCTAATCCTTCTGATCCATCATAGTTAACACCAAATATATTGGTTGATTCCATGAAATCTAACTTAATCTAACAGTCCTCATTGAAAAATAGTATCATATATGTATTCATTTTTTATCGATACCCATATTACAGTGCCACCCAACGGGATCCCATTTATCCTTTATTAGAGAAGCATCAAGTTCTCATTGTCCAGTTGTCCCTAGTTGAGCTTGGTGATCCCACACATCTAGATAAATCTGAGTTAGGAGTGTATGGAATGAAATCAAGGTATGCTTCACTAAACCCTTATGAGAAGCATGATAATCTTCTTTCAGGATCCAGGTCAAGCCTCCCCATGAGATGTTGGGCCTCTTATCATGTTGATGATATGGTCAAAGTTTTGGTGATTAGGAAACGTCATGAAGATAGAGTTCCCTACCATGAAAATTTTATATCTACTCTCATTGCTTGCCTTAAATCCCTAGAAATGTGGTAGTTGGTGATCCCACCTAATGGAATGGCATACCTTGCATGGGAGGATGACATGTGAGCAGCACCAAATTTTGGGAAACCCATATTTTCAATATCCAATGGTATGGGTGACCCGTTGTAACATTTCCACCACTTCATTTGAAGGAGTGCACCCAATTTGGGAACTAAAAAGAAAGAAGAGGCTACCAAGCTTCGATATTTCATCTAGACACTGGAAGGATGTGTGTTCTTATAATATATCCAGTTCCCATCAGGTCTATTACTTTTAGGGAATACCTTCACATGTACTTCCTCTACTAGATCATCTCCACCACACCCAAGTCAAGCATTTCATACCTCTTCAAGTGCATGATACATCCTAATGAAAGAGTCATAGATTTTTTTTCACTTGATGTAAAAGCATCCCATATTCACCTGATGTGTCACTGAATCAAGTGAAATTGGTAAATATGCGAATGGGGAATGACAAGAATGAGATGGTTCCTACCCTCATCACTCATAAATTCCCAAGTGGGTTCTGATATTTTTCAAATAAGGCCCAGTGTTTAGGGAAAGTCTTACATCATGATAATAAAGTGTTTTTTCTCCTATATCTCCAATTATAAGATATTCCCATGAAGAGGCTACCTCTATAGTACAAGTAGATTCCCATGTTCCATTAGAGTTGTTGTCTTATTTCCATGAAGATACTCATTGGGTGCAACAACCCTACAAGGCATAGCCTCAGCCAACACAGAATAGGCAGGCATCGCCTCACCAATGATAGTCATCTAGATGAGATAATGTGGTTTAGACACCCTATCAAGCTTCAATATGTCGTCAGGGACAGGCTCTCAGAGCACCCTTCCCAGGTAGAAGGAACCAAACCTATTCATTCAAAGATGAACAGGTACTCAATTATTTCCTCAATTCCATAGATCATAGAATTATGATGCTTATAGAGTGAACGAGTCCCCATAAAGTCAAACATATTGATCTCCCCACTACTTATCCTTACCAAATGATCATTTTACTTACCATTAAATATTTTTTTGTTTATGTATTTGATTTAGGACCAAGTGGATAATGGTCTAGTCAAGTTATAAAATGTCTCGATGTAGGAGGCATGTATCTCCTCCATGACTAGTACTGAAAATGCGGGTTTAGGTGAATACCAACAGGTTTCAAACCATGGGAATTAGAAGTATGATGAATGGTTATCTCGTAGAGAAGTTTCTCACACCCATGGTGTAGTCTATACCTGTTTATTCTAGATCAAACCTCTTGAATTAATCATGTATTCCCCATACTCTAATTATTCATATAAATAGCAACACTATAAATCTCATAAGAGTAGGCACTGATTATTTAAGGGAAACCAAAGTCCCTCATTGGTGCCAAATCCATCTCGCACCCTTAGTGACTTTATGCCTCTGGAGTTTAAAATCTCTCCTAGGGAATTCCCATCATTAGAATCCCATTATCATGATGAATATGTGTATTCTTGTGAGAATTTTTTTAAAGTTGATAGATTGCTTCATAGTTCCTGATGACAAAGAATATCAGTCAAACACCCTGACTGCCTCCGACCGATGTCATCGAAGGGGAGGTTGGGGAAAAGAGAAATGCCAAAAGGTTCACACCAAAAACTTGAACCTTGTTGTTAATCCTACCAAGACTAGGTAATAGATATTTTATAGACATAAATAGGCATATTCAACCCACCCCACTCTATCAGACATGCCACCATAGCTGACCTTGTTAACTGGCCAGGAAGAATAGTTGTACTAGCACCACGATCAGCTGTATCGAGGCCTTAGTCATTCAACAGTCAGCCGATAGTGGTTTTGGGAAATTTATCTTGTTATTATCAAGAAATTTACACTACTAGTCAAAATCGATTAGTATAGAAGGAATCACCTATTGCACAGCTGGAAACACATGTTATGCCCCCAGCTAAAGAGTAGCCCATGTGAGTAAAAATATGGATATAGAATAGAATTATGATGTATTAATGAACCTATATATAATAATATCAAGTATCTTTATCCTTGATAACATTGACTTATTATAATAGATGCATTAATCTCTCACAAAGTGCTTGAAAATCCCCCACCAGTTTGAAAAATATGCAGCGGCCGTATAAACCTACTATATAGAGGAGGTTGAGAAAGAAGAATTTCAACCCATCAACTGATTAACTTAGAAGATGAGGGATACCTCTTGAAGGTAAAAATCCTCCAATGGTAAATAATTTTCCACATCATTGGAATGGAAATCCACCACTTCCTGGTGGACATAGTTTTTGAGATCAATCTCATCCCAAACCGGATGCTCCCTGAGCTATGGCTAACTGAAGGAGACTTGACACCCTCTAAACAAAAGATTCAATGTTATAATGGGACTAAATAGAAACCTTCGAGTAGGATATGGATAAATAATCAATTCATATTCTTGGTATCAAGTGATGAATTCATCGTAGTCTCACAAGATACCAACTACAACACATTAATGGCTAGACCCTGAATGAGATAGAAAGATGGCTCCTTTCTCTCATGGATCGCTCCTCTCGCTCTCAACTACAACTAGGGTTTCCTTCTGAAACCCTCCACTACATGGTCATCAGCACACCTAAACACTATTATCCTTATTCCCTTACTCTTTTTTCTTATTCTCACCCCGTCTTGTCTTCTTCTAGCTCTGTTTGTGCGACGTCTACATGGGTTCTACATTGGTGTTTCTGTCATGGACGCTCCGCACCTGGGTTCTAGCGATGGTCATGTGATATTGAATCCATTGGCCTCTCTTTCCCCTATTTTGACCCCTTTTTCCTTAGTTCCTCTCCATGTTGGACAAAGAGTGGGGGTAACAAAGGGGTTTTGGGATTTGTTGTTGGCGGTCACTGGGTTTCAAGGCGCCACCCGAATCTTCTGCCTCATCATCGATGTTGTCACATGGGGTCCTCAGTTGCTCATCCCAAATCTAAACTCACATTATACAGCTCCTCTCTAGGTCGGATATAGATTGGTACTAACTATGAGGTTCTGGTTTGTGAGGATTGGTGGTCGTCACTATTCCAGTCACATGCTCTTCGATGTTAGTGATGTTCTGTGTTGGAAACAACTCTTCATTGATGAGTTTCTATGATCGATTTATGATTCATTTTGGGTATGTTTTCTTATGGTTGTGGTGGTGAAATGCATGGCTGATTTTCGCCTATCAATCGGTCAATGTTCTGGTGCTCTGCTAATGTGTATAGCAGCACTTGGGTCGAATCCTCGGAGATAATACTTTGTAATAGTCATTTGTTTTTAGTTGATTGTATTTTGATTAGGGGGGTTTGTTTGCAGAGCTTAATTGAAATGATTGATTGAATATAATTGATTTAACAAATTGATGAAGATTGGGGTGAGTTCATTGTTAGGGATTTAATCTTGTGATATCCTTGAGGTCTGCTTTATATTGCATTTAAATTAACACCCACTTCACAAGTAGACGTCGATTAGAATTCCTAAGTGTTAAAGAATTAATCAAAGCCTTAACTTAACTAGGATTCTAATCTCAATCAGTACATGTTTATGGTAGTTTATTTTTGGTTCCAATAATCCATGGAAACCACATGCTAAACAAAATATGTCATTAGTCCATGACATATTATGTCCAACATACACAATGTTAAATTAACGAATACTCATCGAGAAAATACTGTCAGTCACTTAACATCCCTAAATTTTGACTCACCCTAATGAGATATTTACTCATCAATTTGGGTGTTTAATATTCTGGTTATAATAATTATGATGATAAATTAAGAATAGAAAGAAAAAAAGGGATCAGAAAAGAGTGGTACGTCGAACACACACACACGAACAATTATTATAATTAAAAATATATTTTCGATTGAATGGGGAAGCAAAAGAAGGGAATGGGATTCAAATTAATTTAAACTATTTTAAGAACATTAATATTAAACTACATAAGGTGGATAATAATAAGATATATTAAATAAGAAACTTTCATTAAAACAGAATTACAATGAAAAGGACTTACAAAATTACAACAATGAAGAACATAAAAATAATGAAAACAAAGAGAAGAGGAAAGGTCTCTCAAGTGAAAAATTCAGTATGAAAGATCCTCCCAAGCCTTTTTCAAGGCTTTGGTCATGCCAATATTATCTCTTCTCTTATTAAATGCCAACCCCTATCAAGTAGAGACGGAGTGAGTATTTATAGCCCAAGGAGTTGACTGTTTGCATTCCCAATCTGTCCCTCCACATGCATAGCCATGTTGGCTATTCAGACAGTCGAATCTCGAGAACTATCCTTCTTTGAAGTTGTATATAATAAAGTTTTCCGGCCCCTCTCAAACGTTGGAGTCATTTTGACCTATGGATCCAATGTTATGGCCGGTTGATTAAACAATTTTAATATGTCCATTTCAATCCAGTATTTTTGAAGGCAAACATGTGAAGGGGTTTTTGAATAAGAAGATGCCTTAGAAACCAAATTATGTATTAAACAAAGTCATCCGCCAATATCTCTTATTTTACACTGAAAAATATCAGATTTATTGGATGCTTAAATCAGGATACATGTCATAAATACTATACTGATTTTATTTCTCAGTCAGAATGGTGGGCTAGAATTTAATGCTTTATTTGGGCCCCTTGTTCTTAGAGTTGGGACATGAAATTTTTTTCCATGATTATTTTGGATAATAAAGATCATATGATAGAGTTTAATGAAATTTGGGCTTCGGGAGTTAATCCATGAACTCAATCATCATTTCTGGTCCAGTTTCATCACATATTCTGTAGGTCATATTGTGTGGTAACTTTGATCCTTAAAATGACATAATTGGCCCATGATCCCTTCTAATGAAATGTTGTATATTGAATTAGGAATCCTAAAAGACAAGAACCACACAATTTGGATCATTATAGTGAGATGTATAAATAAAATAGTAAACTGACTCAATTAGACTACTTCTAAAAATGGTCAAAAATTATAGTTAGTATTAAAGCAGTAATATTTCACAAAAATTATGCAAATTTCATATAAAATCAGTAAATGGAGTATATAATAAGTCATGAAAATATTAACAACATCAGGTGTCAGCCATCGGTGGTCTATGAAGTTGACACACTTATGTGGGTTATGTTATGTTGAGGATGGTTATTCTGTGATGGTAGATGTTTTCAGCGTCAAAGATGATGGTTGAAGTTGTTTTTTTCGATGGTGGTTCGCACAAGATCTCCGGCTCTCATAGGGTTTGATGTCGTTGGTAAAATTTATGTTGTTCTCATGATGAGTTAGGATGTTGAAGGGTCCTTGGCTGATGCACATGATCATGGAAGAGATATTCTCAGGTCCGATGTTTGTCTACTATTTAATTTTTGAACTTTGAATTTTGAAGTTGGATATGATAGTTTTGGATTCCCTCTTGGTGGTTTTTGGTTACCTCTCACTCATTAAAATTATCCATCTTGAAAATAAATAAAAAAATAGAATTCATTGGTAGGCCCTGACTTAATCTACATGTTGTTGTTCCCTCCTCATATCACCAATGCCTCATGTACTCCTTCAATAGTCAAGTAGGTGTACTTCAAGGTGATTCATCCTCCATTGAATCCTATGAATCCTTTTATTTAGACATAGACTATTATAATAGGGAGGGTAAGAATGTTCAAAAAAATGAGGATCAGTGCACAACCATCACATCTAGCCCATGTTCATACTTGGATAATGCCTTCATTATCTTGATCCATCGGTCAGAGGCCACAATGCCTGACATGAAAATTTTCCTTTTAATTTCCTAGAGAAATTAGTTTCATTTCCCTAAATATAAGGTGCATATTAATATTACCTCATGCTCTTACATAGGATTATCATGTGTGATACCCAAAGGCCCTAACCCTGTGATGTATTGAGATTTTTTTCTCATGTAAACTATCTCATGACATGCCTTCTTATTGTACAAGTAAAGTATTCATTGAAAGACTACTCAACACTGTTACTTTGACATCAATAATAGATCCTATGGTTGAAGGACTAATATAATTGTCTCAAAATCCTTTATTTTTATGGTTTCAATAGATTAGCGGCCCCCTGGTGAGGATTCCACATCCACTCAAATGGAAACTAGTGTTCCCACTCAATCAATTGACATTGATGACCCTCCTCTTACTGATTTTTCTACATCATATGATGAATATGATTTAGAATATTATCCCTTATATTTGAAGAGGTCCTCTCCAATACCATTGATGTGTTCATTTAGGTGAACCTTAAGGTGGATCCAAGGCCAATTCTAATCAGTGAAACCATGCCTCTAGAGAAGCGTCATCAATATGTGTCTTTTCCAAAGAAACATTGTGATGTATTTTACTAGATTTACAATGATATTCCAACACTAGACCCTCAGGTATCCATCCACCATCTTCATCTCCAAGTGAGTCATCGTGGGTTCCAAAATCATCCTAAGAAAATGCACCATTCACATGGTGCCATGTCAAGGATGAGTTTGGTAAGCTTAAGAAATCCAACTTCAATAGGGAAGTTTAGTACACCAAATGGTTAGCAAACATTTCCCTAGTTAGGAAAAAAAAAATAATATCAGTGTCTGTATTAAATTTAAGGACCTTAGACACAATTTTCTAAAGGATTATTTTACTTCTTTTGGTGATAGAGATATTGATTGATGCTACAGTCGGGTTCTAGGCTCTCTCCTTTATGGATGGTTACTCTAGGTACAACCAGATCTATATGGCCCGAATGAATGGGGAGTATATCACCTTCAGAGAACCCCAAGGGACGTTTTTCTTCCATATAAATACCTTCAGCCTGAAGAATGCATGATTCTCTTATCAGCGGTCCATGAATCACATTTTCAAATTGATCCCCATGACACCATTGGAATGCTACATAGGTGATTTGGTGGTCAAATATCACCATAATAAGGACCATCTCAGAGACCTTGATAATTCTTTTATATTCTTCAGATTCCATAATTTGAATATAAATTCTTTGAAGTGTGACTTTAGGGTTTCCTAGGGGATGTTTCTCAGCTTCTCCATCAGATATAGAGGTATTGAGATCAACCCAAATAAGACCAAAGACATCATCCAGATGCCTCCCTCGAGAAACATTCAGGAGCTATAAAACTTCTAAGGCAACTTATCCTATATACACTGATTAATTTTCAACCTAGACAGAAATTGTATGCCCTTTTCCGTGCTCATAAAGAAATCTATGGTCTAGTAGTGGGATGAGAAGTTCCATACCACATTTGAGGAAAATAAGCGGTAACTATTACAAACACCATTTCTGATGCCACCCATCTCTGGGAAGACTTTAGAAATCTATGTGACTACCCTTGAATGTAATCCTTTAACCCTTATCAGAAAAGATAACAATGAATATTGAGAGAACAATTTATACTATCTTAGTTGCATGCTTCTAGACATGGAGGAGAGAAACTCCCCTATCAAGAAGAGTTGCCTCACACTATTTTTTGCAGTTCTAGAGTTTTGGAATTATCTATATCATCATGTGATATATTCTATGTCCCATTTGGATCTACTAAATTATATCCTTAATCATTATTTTTTGATAGGGCAGATGGCATGTTTGGCAGTGATCCTTCTGAAGTTCAATGTTAGGTTTGTTTCGCAGAAATTCTATAAAGGTCAACCATTAAAAGACTTTCTATCCATCCATATGGCTTCGGATGAATTTAATCTAGATTCCAATTTCTCAAGTAAGTATATTTTCTAAGTTGACCAAGAAAATCCATTACTTAAAATGCACTTTGATGTTTCCTCCTACATTCCAACTGGTATAAGTCTTGATAATCCTAAGATAAACAGAGTATGCATGATTTCATCCTCATCACCCCAATAATGGTTTTTCTACAATACATGTTCCTATTGGTAGGAGGTTTCACCAACATCAAGGAAGAGTATCCATGAATCATTATTGGTATTGATATGGCTCTTAGGATTGATGTCTATCACCTACATGTAAAGGGAGGCTCTAAGCTAATCATCAAACAGTTCAATAGTGACTACATTGACCGAAAGCCGAAGTTTGTGCCCCTTCTGGATCACACTTTATAGATAATGTCCTAGTTCCCTTATACATCATAAGTGACTCATATACCTTTTCCATCGAATGGCCAAGTTGAGGCCTTGACCAATCTTGTTTCATCTCTTATAGAACCTGGCCAGGATGATATGATTGTTCATGTGGTGTATCAGAGATTCATCCCTCCCATGATTCCTTATAATTATGATGGGTATTAGGTAAACTCGTTGATTGTTGGTCATTCCATATTAGGACCCCTAGCCCCCCCCCCAGTGGAAGAACCCTAAAATTGGATAACATATTTCATCATGTACCATAAACATTATATTTTTCTATAGGACCAAGATGAAAGTGAGTGAATCTGTTATTGTGTAGTAAATTATTCCCTCTATAGTGGGCCTAAACCTAGAGTTTCCTCTCTTCATATGTGTGTTTAATGTAATTCACCTAAACTTAATCTGAGGATATGAAATTACATGGTTATACTGTAATTTCATCTAGGGTCATGTGGTTCCCATCAGGTGTGATTGAAGATTTGCCACAAGAATTGGAGATTGGGCAACTTCTAGTCCACCATAGTTTATGATTGAATCAGGTATTCCATGTTTTTTCATGTGTTTCAAATCCATTACAACTTTTTGCATCAACCGCCGTAGAAACTCCACACCACTAAGTATTCTTGGCCCCATGTAGTATAGTGACTCGATGTTGGGGGGTCGTATCTGTCAGCCATAACTCTCCAGTGTAGGTTCATTCTGAGCACAATGGATTTTGTTCCAAGTGGGCGTAAGCTATTCCCCTCAAGAAAGTTAAGGCCCTATCCTTGATTGAATTCATGATCTCCCACATTATCCATTGATTCGGAGTTCCTCACATCATTACCACTGACAACGGTACAAACTTCCATGCTACTAAGTTGAAGATATTTTATTACAAGAACAAAATCAGGTCAAACCATACGTCCTACTATCACGCACATGAAAATGGATAGTTTGAGGCATTCAATAAGACCCTCTATAACTTTATAAAAAAGATATTGGTCAAGAAGAACAAGATTTGATCATAAAAATTCCCCAACGCCCTTTGGGTCTATTAGAAAATGACTTCAAATTCAACCTAGGTGACTCCAAATTCTCTAGTGTATGAAACATAGGCAATCCATACTATATAGGTTCAGTTTCCATCACTCCAATAGCTATTTATGACAAGTAAACACTAGAAAAAAATGAAAGAATCACATTTTGTTAAGCACAAATCTCTTCAAAAAAATAGGCTCCAAGACATGCACAATATATAGAGGCATCAGAACAAGATATCATTAGTGTTCAACAAGAAGGTTTTCCTCCACTTCTTCCTCTAGGGTGACACGGTACTAACTATCAAAATGTGAATGACACCTAGAAACAATCCACTAAAGCATTATACCAATTTGAAAACGCCATTTATTACTCATAAGTTCTATTCTAATGGTTCATACTCTTTGATCATCATAGAAAGAGATTGTATCACTCTCCCACTAATTACAATCTCCTCAAATAGAAATTTACATAAAGTGGAGCAGAGGGTCAGAACTTTGTAACCTTAAATTGAGAGTCCAAGTACAAGTATTACAACTCTAAATTATATGCAGGTCTTCTTAAGAATATTTGTTATGTCACTCTGCCTCCTAGTCCCTCATTCACATTGGTTTTTTCACTCTATCATACTACATGTATCCTTCTGAGAAGACCCCTCTCTATAGTCCAAACTATACTACCTTAAACTAAGAAGCTTATTATTACGATCATTATGAGCTTAAACTAATATCCAACCTTTTCTCCATAAAACATGACCTAAAATTGATCACAAGGGTCAGAACTCCTTTACCATAAAATAAGAGTCCATTTCCATGTGTTATGAATCTAAACTATATGCAGGTCCTCTCTAGAATATGTAGTTTAGCACTGGGCCCCTTATCCCTTAATCATGTTGGGTTTGCCACAAAATTTCACTAAATGTATATTTTTGATAATAAAACTCTCCATGATCCAAAATCTATGACCATAAAATAATATCCTTATTGGTTCGATATTTAATACCTTAAACTAATATCCATCCTTTTATCAATGCAACATGACTTTAAATTGTTCACATGGGTCTAAACTCTATGAACATAAACTATGAGTCCAAGTCCAATCATCCTAACTTTAAAATGTATGAAAGTTTTCTCTAGGATTTTTTGTGTGGTTTTGGGACTCCTTATTTTACATTAATTTTGGGTTTTTTTCATTAAACCACACTACATATAAAAATTTGAGATTCTCCCCCCGTCATAGTCTAAAATATATGACCTCAAACTAGGTGGTAACATCCTCAGTGCATGATGATAAACTATATTATTCCCTGAACAAGTTTATGATTCCACTTAAATACATAAGAGATGATGCTTACCCCAGTTCAAATCATAATTACTCATATAACAAGTATGGTACATTCGATAAAGATTACCCCATGTACAAAAAATGGGATTCCTCATGATAATCATGGGATACCTGAATTCCATTGTTAGAGAGGACCACCCTCACAGGTTTTGTTTATCCTCCATGCCATGTTCTAGAACTATGTTTTTCTTGATTCCCATCCTTATGAGGTATGTAGCGACACCCAGATTTTTCATCTTTGGGCCTATATGTAAATAAATTAATTTTTTTCCCCTTAGACCCCATTATGGTCAAATAGTTATGACCTTGAATCATATGTGGTTCTCCTTAAGGTGTGTATATGGTACATGAGACTCATTGGCTCCATTCACATCAAGTTTCACCTATTTCATGATATATATATATATATATATATCCTTAGAGTGAACATTCCCATTAGTCTAAGAAACATGACTCTAAAATATTCATCATGGTCCAAACCATACAACCTTAAATAGTGTGTGTGGCCTTCCAAAACTACTTGTGGCTAGATTACCATCCTTATGGAATACATAGTGATTGATGGAATTCACATCTCTTGGAACAATTTTAAATTAATCAAATACTTTGTATCCTTATCCCTATTATGGTTAGTACATTAATACCATAAACTATTTTTCACTCTCATTCCAATCATCACGACTTTTAAACTGTATGGGAGTCTTATCTGGAATGAATGGTGTAGCGTCAGGACTCCAAGGCCCTCATTCATGTTGGTTTGGTCACTATTCTATGGAATTAATCTCCCCTTTTAACATTATTCCCATGGTAAAAACTCTATGATTTTAAAACAAGATCTCATGGTCTGAGTTTCAAGACCTTAAGATAATATCCATGGTCCATGGAGTGTTACCTTAAACTATTTTCAATACTAGGGTTTGAATCCAACATTTTGTATTCACTGTTGGTGTGCTCTAATATATTGTGGAATGGATCCTATGGTGTTCAAGCCCACATAGGAATTACCTCATTTTACTCCACACATTGATCCTTTCCTAGTTTGGTTTTTCATCATCCTTAAAATCAAAAAGAGCTTCCCTAATGGTGATGGTTTCTAGCTGAATTGGCTCACCTCCCATCCTAGGATAGTGGCCTATCTGTAGGTTCTGGGGTTAGTGGAAGTGTGAGATGGGTGATTCCCAACTTTGAATTTTTTCCATGATCAATGATTAATCTAAGTTCTACAGGACGGTAAATGTTGTGTTCAATGGAAGTTAGTCAAATAAGATGAACAACCTGAATCATGCCAGAACCAAATAGAGGATCATCACACATTAGTTATAATTAATTTAATCAAATAAGAATTACCTTTATGGAATTATTTATTCATTGGTGGGTCTGGAAATAGATCTAAGATGTATTACAGTTGTTTTGTAAGAATAAAGTGCATATTCCCTCTAGCGGTGATCCCCACATGTTCCACGAATCACTAGATTTCATTGAAGGAATCTCTAGTGATAGCATCAAAGATTCTTGCACTTGTGTTGTCTACCTTTTATCAATTTGATAATTTCATCCGAGTGTTCTTTTTGATATGGTGGAGGAATATTTCTATTTATTCTTGGGAGAGATATTAGATAAGAGACATCTCAAGGTCTAGAGAGAATTCTCCAATTTCATTATGCACAACCAAAACAAATGAATTGTTCTCTTGAGAAAATAACATAATTGGGCTTATATATAGCTAGGGTTGAAATAAAATAATTGAAAAAGAACCCCAAATTAATTTTTTAATCCTAGAAAAAACACTATATAATATAATGTTATTATTATTATTAATTCTCAACATGCGCTTAACTTGCGAATTAAAATTAAATATTATTTAATCAAATAATATTCAAAATTTATTATTTTCTCACCAAACCTAAAATATTGGTTCATAATTCCTCCATAATATTTATCAAACCTTTAATAATGTCTATTTATTTATTAAATAAAAATATCACTACATTATTAACTAGTAAATATATAAATATTATAATCACTAAATAGAAAATAAATATTTATTAAATATTCTACCCTCAATATATTCTCTTAAATAACTAGTGATGGAATAAATATGATCAAGAAAACATGAATAATTATTAAACAAAGTGAATGAATAATATTTATTTAACTTTTAAATAATAAATAATTATATAGAATTTAACATAGATTTTGGATACACCTAGTGTCTAACCCTCTAAGCCCCTTTCTCAGTAGCATTAGGAAAATAATCCTAAAGTCCAAGGTTACATCTAGAAACACATCAAAGAAAACATAGAGAATGAATTTAATTACACAATGAAATAATATCTCATACATATACTTAATCGATATAGTAATCCATTTATCCTAATATCTCAAATCAAGTAGGTTTTATACTGGTTCGAAGAATCTATGTGCTCGATGTCTCTTTCGTTGACATTCTATAAATAAAACATTCCTATATAACACCATGTCCAGGGATTTATTTAGGCTATATTATTTACATCAAATTACCTAAGATATTAACTTTTGTTAAAGAATATATGGGATAAATCTTTTCTCACATTATTCATTAATGCAATATTGTTTATGACTCACCCAACATATCCTACCTTTCCACAAACATATATCATCATGGTTTTCATCAATAAATAAAATTATGCAACTCATGATACTCGTTAATAATAATGATAATGTCTAATGACCTATACACACATCCATAGATAGGAATATCTAATAACATATACAAATGTTGATTTTCTACTAGATGGTCATATTCTCATAATATCCTAACAGATATACCCAAGGGCATACACCATGATAAGGTGACTCAAAGTCCTATGAGTCTCCACCCCTAAAAGTATATATCATTTGTGTCCCAAAAATGATATCATCTAGCTATAGAATATTTATTTTAGAATAGTGTCATAGAACTTCTGAGTTTTCATCATAGTGGGGAACTACTAGGACATTTTTTTGTGACAGCTACTCTTGGGCCATTATCACATACTATGTTATATAGATGAACAATCACGGTTTGATAAGAAGATTATTCATATTCAATAATATTAATTCAAGTTATCATAATGTACAAAGAAGTTCATTCTTGGGAACCAGATCCAATATACTCTCACTTGAAATAGATCAAATTGCTAACAACATTTGGTATGCTATCTCTCGCATGATACCTATGCTTCTGCTGAGATAGGACATTTTTCTAGTGGTCTTCCACATTATCTTACATGGGTACTATACTCACTATAACATTACCAATTTGATAAAAATTACTCAATAGGTAATACTTATGGAGTATGTGTTCTGTCGGTTTGTGTAATGTTGGCTCTTTTTCAAGATCAACCAGTTCATTATTATAACAATACTATGTGATATGATCTTTACTTATAGGTAACACATCAAGCTCCTAGAAAAAGTTATGAATCCAAAAATATTCCTTGTCTGCACCCTAATCCACTATATACTCAGTCTCCAATGTAGAATCAGTGATAATGGGATGATTTGAACACTTCCCTCCCAGAAAACCTCCATTGAGAGAGAAAAAATAATATGACTGTGACTTTAGATCATTATGATCAATCTAAATCCTAGAATTAATATAACCCCTAAGGACTAGTTCCTCATCTACATAGTTCTTCTTACATACTTAATGATATCCTTAACAACGGTCTAATGTTGTTCTCTTAAAACATTCTGATATCCACGTACCATGCTCAATTCATATCCAACATCAAGTCTAGTACATATCACGACATGCATGATTGATCCTATCACTAAATAATATGGGACCTTAATCATTATCTCTTTCTCTAGTTGTGTCTAAGGCCACATTTTTTATAATGGTATAAACCATGTGAAACTGGAACTAATCCCCTCTTATATTATTCCATACTAAATCTTTTTAGTACTTAGTTAACATATGTTCATTGAATTAGTCGAAGAAGCCTCTTGGATCTATCAAAAATGATCTCAATCACTAGAATACAGGTTAATTCATCTATGTCCTTCATGGAGAAACACTTGGCTAGATATTCCTTATTAGTTTGTAAGGATGGTTTGTCATTTCTAATAAGTAATACACCATAGAAATATAATACTAGGACAACGACCACATTCCCCCTAAAACTCTTGTAAATAAATGAATCATATTTACAATTATTGAAACCAAATTCATTTATAGATTCATTGAATTGAATGTTCCATGAACAAGATGATTAAATCAATTCATAATTGGATCTATACAACTTGAAAATTATTTTGGCATCAACATGAGTTACAAACCCTTCTGGTTGTATTATATAGACATCTTCTTTAAGGCTCCCATTAAGGAAATAGGTTTCTACATCCATCTTCTAAATCTCAAAATCATGGTAAGATTCTATAGCAAGTAGAATTCTGATGGATATAAACATGGAAATTGGTGAAAATATTCCGTCATAGTAAATTCCTTGACAATATTTAAACCCTTTATCCACTAGTCTTTATTTACAGGTATTTAATTTACCTTCCATGTCTAGTTTCCTCTTGAATACACATTTTCATCCAATGGGCATTACATAAACTGGAACATTGAACAGAACCCAAAATTGGTTCTAACGTATGGAATCTATTTCAAAATTCATGGAATCATTCTATCTTGTAGCTTTTGATATCTCTACTTCCTCCTTTTATGATAGGGTTTCATTATTGTCAGCCAATATTGAGATAGGGGTTCATTATTGTCAGCCAATATTTAGTCACCATATTTAGTGACTAGAAAACCATATCTATCTAATTCTCTTACATCTCTTATGCTCCTGGATAGTACTTGTAATTAAAGAACTAATTCTTCCATAGGGACCTGTGGAATCTCTTCTTATACCAAATTTTGTGTATCTTGAGCATAAAATTCATCGAATTCAATCTTTCTCCCACTATCCTTGTTTATGATGTCATCACTCTCAAGAAATATGAATTTTCTAGAAACCATGAATTTCTTATATGAGGGGTTGTATAGTTAGAATCCCTTTGTTTCACTGGGATTCCTTATAAAGATAAACGTTTCTCCCCAAGGTGATAATTTGTTTCCTGATAAGGCCATAAAAATTTCCCAAAAACCCCATACACATGTAGGCAACAAACTGGGTTTCTTTCCACTCCATAACTTTAATGGAATTCTATGTTCTTCTTTATTTTTTACTCGGTTGAATGTGTATGCCATAGTTTTTAATGAATATTCCTAAAATGATAATGGATAAACTTCATGATTCATCATCTATCATACCATGTCTAAAAAGGTACAGTTCCTCCTTTCACTAACAACATTCCACTATCATGTATAATATGGAATGAGTTTATATAGAATACCAAATTCCATTAACAATTTTGATAAACTCTTGGTAAAGATATACACCACACAAATATCATCTAATATTTTTTATCTTCTTTCCTAGTTGATTATCTACTTCATTCTTGAATTCCTTTAATTTCTCAAAGGATTGGCACTTATACCTCATCAAGTGTATATAGCCATATATACTCAGTTCATTAGTAAAAGTTATGAAGTAAGAATATCCACCTCTAGATTCTATTGTAAATGGTCCACACACATAATTGGGTACCAATCCTAGAATCATTATGGACATTTCACCCTATCTACTGAATATAGGTTTGGTCATTTTTTCCTGTAAAAAATCATGATATCTTTCAAGTGATTTCATCTCAGATGATTCTAAATAATCATATTGGTAGATATTTGTTGAACACTTCTCATTTACATGACCATAATGGTGATTACATACCTGAGTGTTATATGAGTCATGTGAACTTGATTCATTATCCATTTCAAACACTTAGTTTTTATATTTTAATAAATAAATACCATTATTTAAATACATAATACCATAGCATATCTTGTCCTTATAAAAGAAACAAATTTTATTTCAAAATTTAAAAATAAAACTCATCTGCATCGACACATGATACATAAATTTTGTTCTTGGTGACCATTAGTACATAATAAAAATATTTAAAACCCAAAATCATCCTTTTTTCAATTAAATTTGGTAGTCACAAATGGATAGGTAATCCATCCTCACTCCATTATTAGCTCTCAGATCCACCCTTCCTCTATAAATATTTTTGAAATCTACTTAATTATTGCATTTTGATACAGATGTGATCCCCACAAGATGTATCTAATACCAAATGTGTAGATACTTAAATATTATACTTGATAAAATAACTCACATTTATCTTCCCCTAGCTTCTATTTTATTTTATCTTCTAGTGCCATAGCTCTCTATGTGCAAAACATACTATCTACTTTTCCTTACCTTGCCTCTGGGTCTTCCTCTTCTTGGAAGGATAATGCTTAGGAGCTTCAGACTATTTAAAGTTCTTTGGCCCATTTTCATTGTTGTTCCTTTTCTTATTCTCCATAAGGATAGCAGGTTTATCCTACCCCATGTAGTTATCCACTTGGAGAATCAAAGTAAGAAGTCCCCAAAGACTCTTCACATTATTTCTCATATTCCAATTATCAATAAAACTAGATAAGGTCATGGAAAATGAAGAAATTATGAGATCTATATGAAACCCATCTTTGAATTTAATCTGTAAGATGTATAAGAATTCAATGTATCCAATAATCTTGACTACGTGAGGCCCAACTAGAAAGGAACGTCCAATATTAGTTATGAACAAAGGATTGGATATCTCGTACCTCTCTTGTATTACTTCTCTTGATAGAGATCCTAAAGTTGTGACATCAGGTTTTATGCATCCATGTTCTCATACTGGTTCAAAAGATCATTTTACATGGATGATAGAATGGAACACTAAACTTCTGTAGCATCATTCATATGTTTCTCATAGAGAGATACCAATTCATCACTTACCTCATTACTAGGAAAAACTGGAAAAGGTTCTTCCAGCACATATAGCTTCCTTTCAGGGAAAAGTATGGCGTGTAGGTTCCTTTTCCTCTCTTAGAAATTTTTATCAGTGATATGGTTATACTTATCAATTATGGATCACAATTATATGTTTGAAGTCATTTTAATTTTGTTTCTACAAATAAGATCAGTACAATTTTAGTATATTATCTGATAAAATTTGACAAATAAATAAACATTAAATCTTTTAGTCTCCCACTATTTTATTAAAACATAATATACCTCACCATTGGCTTTGAAATATCTAGTATCTTGTATATTCTTATGGAAAGGATTTATATTATCGTTCTCATTACCTCACCTTTGTTTGGTCAAGAAACATGAATGGTTTTCGGAAGGCATTACAAATGTCAACTGCATTAACTCGCAGTTCCTTGATCCACTGAGTGGAATCCCCAATCCTAAAATCCTTAAATTGGATTTACACAACCCTTTTATCTCATTTAAACCAAGTCCTACTTTGATATTCAACACTTTATGTGAAGTAAATTAATTCAAACAAAAAATTCATGTTAAAATTCCCCAACAATTGAAAGCACCGCAACTTTTGTTGGTCAAGAAATTTGAACTACGATTTGATTTAAACTAAAGTAGTGGAATTATATAATGAATTAGTTTATAATTGTAGGTTTTTAAGAATAAATTTCAAATTATTATCTTTATTACTTGATTATTAATATTAATCAGTTTTACTTAAGTTATTAACCATGTCTTAGATAATATTTACACATAATCCAATTTATTTCAAGTATATCTTGCATGCCTGTTAATTTCATTAATTTATTTGATCATGACAAAGAATACATAATTAAATAACCTTGAAACTTGTAGAAATAAAAAAATAATTTTGTATGATCATGAGCTTTTACAAATGGTTAATTTTTCTAGTGCTTTATAAACTAGATATTGACCTAGGGGTTAACATCATGAACCAATTAAGATTTGTGTTACAACTTTACACATGTCCACCAATGTATCTTAATAGGATTTGTTTTTCCTCGACACAAAATTTAAACCACCTACACTATCTTGGGAGCTCCATCCGTTTCATATGCTTTTACTCAAATGCAGGTGAGGGGGAAAAGGTTTACATAAATGAAACCATAGTCACGTATGCCTTACTTAATAAGAGGAGAGATGGATCACATGACAACAATTTAATTTCATAATAAATTAAATTAATCCAATCACATACAAAGGTCTAGTATATGCTTGTTATCATCCACATGCATGCAAAAAATTACACATTTAATAAAACTATCATTAAATTTTTAATCGTTATTATTTTAGGTAAATCGTGTTTGAAAAAATTAATTATCATATTTAATTAATAAATTCTTTTATCATAATTCTCATCCAAAATTCCTTAATATTCTCATCCATTATTATTTTAAACAAATTAAATAAATTTGTTTAAAAATAACTATGTACATAAATATACCTTGGATGAAATATGATGAATACATGTATGAATCTACCCAATATGTATTATAATTCTATAAATTTTTATTCTTTGTGAAATATATAATACATGAATTATCATCTACTTTCATGACATGTAATATCAAATTATTGATTAAACAAATTACATTATTTTTTTGTAACATGTCCTACTTGAATGCATGTAGAGTAACAACTATAATACAACTCATACCTGATATGTAGATCCTATCATTACAAAGATGTTAATTAATCAATTATATATATAAATATATTAAAACCCATCTCATGGTGTTTCTTATAAACTTAATGACCACATGCAAGAACAAGTAACATGGTTTACAAAATATAATAAATAAATTTTAAATCTGCATAATTTGGTATAAGTACACAACATGTACAATAGAGATGCATAGTGTGTACATCTCTTACAATCTATATGAGGTACACTCCTAAGGATTAAATGTATAAATCCTACCGTGGAAAATGGGAGTACGTGGCGTATCCAATAGTCTACATGTCGTGTGATCTCTAAATTACATGGTCACCATTTAGGTAGTCTATGTATGGTAGTACACAGCCTGTCTGTGACTTAAAAGGACTAAACATAGTGTAAAAGGGCTATGAAACATGTACTCCGGTTGACTGTGAGCCACCCCGGACTGATCAACATGTGTTGTGAGGTATTTAATGAACCACGGGTAATCAATGCACGCGATTTGAATTAATTCCAAAATTAATTCCTAATGATTTGAAAATAAGTACACATTGTGTAATTAAAATTACACGGCATGTAAACCTATGTTATCTTGATAGAATCCTCGGAACCTCTAGTTGAGATATTTTATTTTAGTTTATTAATAAAATTAAACGTATTGATTATATCTACGATAAGTAAAGGAAGAAGAATCAAATCTCTTGATTCAAATTAAAAGATCAATTTATCTAAAATTAAAAAACTAAATTAAAATGAATAAATCACCAATGATATTTCAATAATTATATATAATTATGTGATCACTCTAATAACTCTTTTAGGTTCTAGGAGTAGTGAAATAATGTGATGGGTGGTGCCCAACTTTTATTTTCTTAGGGTTTAATGATCATCTTAAGATCTATAATAAAATAAATTGTGTGTTCAATATAATTGAATTAAAGAAGACAAACAACATGAATCATGCCAAAACTAGATAGAGAGGATCATCACATATTATTTAAAAGTAATTTACTTAAATAATAAATACCTTGATGTAATTACTTCTTTATCGATTGATCGAGGAATTGATCTATGATGCACTGTCATTTCATTGTAGGAATCAAGTGAAGATTCCTTCTAACAGTGATATACACATGTTTTACAAATATCCATACATCACTGAAGGAATCTTTAGGTGATTCAACGGTAGATCTAAGTGCTTGCATAATATACCTCTAATCGCTCTGACAATTGCTTCTAGATCATTCTTCTTAATCTAATGGAAGAATGTTTCTCTCCATTCCTGGGAGCAATTTTGGAGATGAGATATCTCAATGTATTGAGAGAATTCTCCAATTCTTTTATACACAACCCAAACAAATGAACTATTCTCTTAAGAATATAACATAATTGGGTTTTATATCGCTATGGTAAAAATAAAAAAATTACAGAATTTCCTTTAATTTTTTTTAATCATGGAAAAACATGTCAAATAATATTAATATTATTATTATTTCTCAACCTCCACTTAACATGAAATTTAAAATTAAATATTATTTAATCTAATAATATTCAGTATTTATTATTTTCTCCCCATGCCCAAAATTCTAGTTCCGTATTCCTCCATAATATTTATCATAACATGAATAATTACTATTTATTTATTTATTAAATATCATTTCATTATTCTCTAATAAAAAATAAAAAATATTTTCACTAAAGAGAAAATAAATATTTATTAAATATTCCGCTCACATTATATTCTCTAATATAAATGGTTAAAAAATAAATGAAATCAAGAAATCAGATTAATTGTTAAACTACATGTTGTAATAATATTTATTAACTTTTTTAAATAATAAATAATAATATATTATTTAACATGGATTTTAAATACACTTAGTGTGTGACCCTCTATGCCTCTTTCTCAATAGAATTAGGAGAAACAATATAATGTCTGAGGATAGAATCTAGAAACATTCCAAGGAACCCATAGATAAAAACATTAATCATAAAATGAAAAAATAACTCATACATATACTTACTGTGTAGTGGAATCTATTTATCACAATATCTCAAGTCAATCAAGTTGCATTCTAGTGCCATCAACCTATGTGCTCGATGTCTCTTTCATTGAATTTTTGGAAATTGAACATTCCTATAGAACACCATAGCTATGAATTTATTTAGGCTATATTATTTCCATAAAAGGTAATAATATATTAATTTCCATTAAAGAACATAAGTGATAAACCCTTTCTCGCATTATTCGTTAATGCAGTATTACTCGTGACACACCCAACGTGCACTACCTCTCCATGAACATCTGTCATCACAATTTTCATAAATACATCAAAGTATGTGACTAATAATACTCATTAATAATATTATTAATGTCTAAGGACCAATACACACATCCATATATAGAGACATCCAATGAAACATATAAATGTGGATATACTATTTACGGGACTCGTTCTCATAATATCCTACTAAATATTACCAAGGGGTACATCATGAGAAGGTGAATCAAAGTCCTATGAGTCTCCAAAAATGATAGATGATATCATTTGTGTCCCTTAAATAATATCATCTAGATATAGAACATGTATTTTAGATATTTTCATAGCACTTATGGGTTCTCATCATAGCGAGGAACTGTTATGACCTTTTAGTGTGACAACTACTCTAGCGACATTATAAAATAATATGCTATGAAGAAGAATAATCATTATGTGATATGAAATTTATTAATATTAAAAACATTGAATACAATTTATAATAATGTAAAAAAGAAGTTGGCTCTAGGGAACCAAATCCAACACTATCAAATCTCAGGCAACAAACAATGGATTCTATGTTTCGAATCTGGTCAGAAATCAATCCTGCATTTTTTCTACCCATTCTTGGATGATGTAGTTTAGGATTTTCTATTTTTAATGTGTTCAATATTAATTCCATAACCATCAGTCTCCCACCATATTTGGGCCTTTAAGTTCTTGATTTACCTCCTTCCCACCTCCTTATGTCTTGGTGGAATTCCAACACCCTTGGTGTCACCATTCCATGCATATGCACATGTTAAGAAATTGGTCAAATATAATTGGGAAATTATCAATTGGAACACTCCTCACCCCTTATTTTTTCTCCCATGTATTAGGGAAATTCCCTAAACGCTCTTTGTTTCTCACAATGAGCATGACTCATGTGGTCTTAAGAGTCTTGGTAGGAAGTGTACCGATGTGGTAAAGATGCATAGTACATATATTCCATGATTCATGACGATAAACTATATGTATTCTCTCTTTTTAATGTGTATTGTGAAATTAGGCCACATTGGATTCATTCATGTTGGGTTTTTCAAATCACTACACTACGTATATCCATTTGAGGAGCTCCCATGGTCCAAGCATTAAACTGTAAACTGTTTGATCAGGGTCTAAACTCTATGTACTAAAACAAAGATTTCATAGTATGAGATTTAGGACCTTAAACTAACAATCCACCTTACATTCCATGAAACCAGACTTTAAACGATCTACAGTAGGTCCAATAATTATGACTTTAAACTATTTGTATCACCAGCAGTCCAAGTAGTGTGACTTTAAACTATTTACCGTGGTCCAAGATTGACAACCTTAAAGTATGTACTATTTTCTTCTTGATACGTATGTGGTACCAAAGACTATTTTTCCTCTTTCTGGTTGGGTTTATCTCTTTCATTCCTCACAAGCACACTTAGAACAAACACTTATATACTCTATGGATCACAACTTTAAACTATTTTCCCATAGGCCTTTCCACATGACCTTAATTTTTTTTCTATGGTCCAGGCCATATGACCTTAAACTGTGTGCAACATCTTAGTTACATGACATTTAACTATGATATTCCTCTTGATCACGTGACATTAAACTATTCCATACACCATCTTCACCTAATAAATTTAAATTGCATGACCAATTTCTTTATAGTATGACATTAAACTGCAGTTCTATCATCTTCATTGCATGAAATAAATCAACAAGGAATCCTAGTCCCTTAGCTAAGAGGTCCTCTCCTCCATTTTCAATCACCTACCACATTGATCACATTTTTAGCTTTCGCTCAGCATCTGAGATAACATTCTCCTAGAATATGGTTTCTACTTTTATTCAGACTGATACACCCACACCAATGTTCTCTAAGCCATGGTTGTGTAATTTAATTTGTGTTATAATCAATTAAAACATTCTATCACTTCATATCCATGTTTTAAATACCCCTTATTTGTATCCTCATCTTCCTCCATGTTTGAAGGGACCCCCTAATGGCTTGGTGTTTGGCCAAGGCTCACCTACCATCCTAGGTCAACAACCCCGAAGACTTTAGATGACATTTTGAGACAAGTCTCAAATTTCGAATATGGTTAGTGGTTGACCCCCAATTTGTTTTTCCCCATTCACTGGCTAAGTGATATGGATGTTTTATTTTGAACATGGTCAAAAGTTATCTAATGTCATTATTCCACTCTCTTTGTGTTTCATATTTTGGGCATTTTAATTCACACTCTTCATTTAGGTAGAATTCAACACCTCTTCCATTATCACATTTGAGAACCATAACACATTAGAAATGAAATTGGGATGTTCCTAGGACCCCATTCCCCATCCATATCCTCTCTCAATTAGAACACTCTTAGTGGTCAGTTAATAATAGGAAACCCCAAGTGTTTGATGGTTGTCAGAAACTATCATAAAAATGAGCAATCATATGGGTGTCCCTTTTTTCTTAAATCGATCATGACTAATGTGAGCATAGGGATTGGTCATTGGTTGTTTCAAAAATATTATTGATGGGTAGTAATTAATTGAATCAAAGAGAATATGTCCATTCATGCTGAAAACGTTTAAACAAAAAAACTATGTCATATGGAGAGTGTTATCCATTTTCTAGATCCTCTTTCGTGTCCTTCAAAATTTCCCCTATGGATCAACACCAATAATTGAGAATTGTAGCTCCACAAACTTATGACATGTAGTTTCTAGTGATATTCACCACCTCACAAGCATGGCATCATCCTCATCTTATGTAGGATAAAAATCATCATCCTTGATCTATACTAAGACTTACTCAACCTGAAGCGCAACTATTTTAGATATTTATTGGATCATTTTCCTCTCATACTCCACTAGGTTTTCCCTCAACCGGCAGATGGAATTTGAGTGAGAATTAAGAAAGTAATCACACTAATTTTTTTATCCTCTTGGACATGTATCTTCATATTGACTTCCTTGAGCTTCCAAATGCTGTAATATCTCTATAGGTTCCAAGAAACCTCAAATGTTTGGATTCATTCGGACACATGCTCATCAAGGAAGTTGGCGACTAGGATGTGCAGACTGCAAGTGTTCACCACTCCAATTCTCATGTTATACTACCAGTGGTAGAGAAACCCCATCTAACTCACCAGGTCTGGTTCCTAGGTCTAGTTCATGAATCAATGTATGTGCCTCCATTCTCTACACTAGACAATGTGATTTTCTTAAGTGGACTTAGACCTAGAGACTTCTTTCTCTTTAAGAGGTGTAGGCTCATACTCTAGTAAAATAGTAAGAATGGTGGAAAAATGTTCCTCCTATATCATTCTATCTTATGGTATGGGATCCAGATCATGAGTTTGGTTATCCTCACTCTACTCTTCCAAAATAGCTTCACCCCTTCCAACCTCGAGTTTTTTCCCTACATGTGGCATCACTCATAACCATAGAATAATGTTCACCCGGGACTAAATTTAGATTATTTTTAATAAAGAACTACTTAGGGACTGGTGAAGCTATCAGAGAAGGTACCCTAGATGTTCTAAACTCATCTTCTTTTAGGGAACATGATCTTTTGGGAACTGCTTGAAATAAGAACATGTTAGTCAATTCGATCAAAAAATGTCCAGTTTAACTAACATAAGTGTGAGATACTTATGGGAGTAGATAATTGATAGACTGATTCCCCCTATCATGGTTGGTAACTCCACTACATGAGACCCCTTGATGATAGTGTTATATCCTCTTCCATTGATCGATTTGGAGTATCATGAAAAAGAAAAATGTGTTTATGAAAATGCTCTATGAAAAAATGATAAGGTCAAAGTGACTTGAAATATATTCTTTCTTTTAGGGATAATACTTAAGATGAAGAGTCACCCTTGATTTGCAACTTCGGTAGTAGTGGTTTTACCATTAGAAAATGAGAATGTTGTCCCCCTACAGATAACTAGGAGGACCGGGTGATCAGAGTTTGTCACCCTGAATTCATTGACCAACCCACCAACCACTTCAGTCACATAAATAGGCCCCAAAGCATGCTATCCAGCACCTAGTGGTTCACCTTCACCACCTTTAGTAGGGGTCCCTTTCCCATATTCATGAATCGAATATACAAAAAAATATTCAGTTAGATCTTCCAGATAATGAAAGAAAAGGATAAAGGGAGGTAACAAATTTAAGGATTACCTTGAGAAAGTAAACCAAGTGTTCATCAGAGGAAATTATTTTCCACATTCCTAGGGACTCCCTTAATAAGATTCTGATTACTAAGATTCTTCATTTATAGAGTATTGTTCTTTCTTGTTTGTTGACTCCTCCTTATATGATGATACATCAATTGGTGGTGTCTCCTCCCATCCTACCTCATTACCAAGAATCACCCAAACCGGGGTGGAAAGAGGTTTATACTACCCCTGTTGACATATGTAGATGTCCATTTCCATCATATATACATTTCTCAGATGGAATCCCACCCCTGATGGGATCTGTATGAGACCAACCTCTAGGATCTTGATTCCATTTCAGACCAGATTTCACCACATCTCCTTCATCTTCATTGACATTCACGACATCCACCAATATGACTAGAGAGAGGGAAATACATCATTGGAATTTTGGTGTAACATGTACCTTAGATTATTCTTTGGAGTCTCTCTCAATCTATTTATCTTAACATCGAATTCACTTGATTTCCCCCGAGGTCACTTCTTATACTGTACTTCTCTGGGAGGCAGGGGTAAACTACGCCTTGCGTTGTCACCACCCATCCTCGGGGAACGTGTCGTGACTACCCCAGGCCCACCTACCATAGGCCAAGGGCTGGCGACTAGCACCAAAGGCGTAAATCACAAAAACTAGGAAGGCATTGCCTTTATAAAAGTAAACAAAACACCACAGAGTACAAGTGGAAGTAAAACACTAAGTACAAAAAGGAAGTGTTGAAAAGTAAATGGGCCAGAATACAAACCCAATCGAAAGTACAGCTACAACTGAACAAAAGTACAACAAAAAAGACAAACAACTGGAATAATGGAAGCAGCTTCTGGGTCATCCTCCTCGGGTCCTACCTGACGGGTAGGTACAGATAGAGCAGCTGCTGGATCGTCCACCGTGGATCCTACCAGAAGGGTAGGTACAGATAGCCTCCACAACGCTCTCGCCTGTCAACCTCCTCCGAGTGTCATCTCATCGTGAAGTCCACCATCGGATACTGTCTTGTCATGAGGTCCACCTCCAGGTACCGTCCAGTCCTCGAACACTCGGCCTCTGTCTGCACTGCCCGTCGTCTGCAACCAACACAACGAGGTGCGGGCATAGCCCGTGCAGGGGTGAGTATAACGATACTCAGTAGGGACCCCGAGACCCTCAAGGTCTCACTAAAACCAACAAGGTTAACCACAAAGAAGATATCAACAGATAACCTCTACTTAGGTATATGCCCATACATATACCCAAGTTATCAAGTAACCCATCTCAATCATGAGGAAACACAAAGTTTATGAAATCAATGGATAACCACTACCCAAGTATATGCCCATACATATACCTAAGTTAACAAGTGACCCATCTCAATCATGATGTAAACACAAAGATCAAGACTCGGCTAAAAACAATATTTTCATTATCGATACAATAACTGCTGAAGAGATCATTCTCTGGAGAGTACAGTGATCCTGTCACGACTCCGAGGTACTGCTCACTAACCTAAGACTGTTGAGGTACTCCTCCTGTCGAGTACCGTGGGTCAGCCACCCAAACACAGTAGTGCTTCCTGCTGGGGTATGCCACCCAAACACAGAAGTGCACACCCCCTAATAGCCTGCAAAGGTACTCTCCAGACGATTACCGCGGGTCTGCACTGTCACATAGTAGTGCTCCGTCCGCCATGGGTCTGCACCCAAACAAAGTAGTGCTCTGTCCACTGGGCTAGTTTACTCACTCCAAGTCGAGTCGGTCAAGCAGTCGTCAGGTCTCAGCCGGCTACACGGTCTCCTTACTCTGTATGCTCGTTTCCGGGAGGGTCCTCTCCACAAGCTACAGGTCGACACTCCAAGTATCTCAAAGTCCCACGAAGAAGTATCTCAAAGGACCATCTCGTCATAGGGGTCTCAACGCAACAGATGGAGCGTCAATCAGACGCTGGGTCTGTGAGTTATTAGCCTTTTCGTCCCAGGGGCCCGGTTGGTTGCGTGTGCGAACCGACCCGGCCGTATCACAATTTTATCCCGAACTCTCATAGGGTGTACTCATAGGGACCGTTTCTCAACGTGATCACCAATGCCGCTAACAGTTCGTCAAATGGAATTCTGGTCTGAAAGTTATCAGCTTTTCCGTTCTAGGGGCCCGGTTGGATTTTGGGTTCAATCAAACCCGTACACTATCCAAATGCGTCCAAACCTCAGGATAAGTATTCCAAAAGCTCCGTCTCATCAAGAGGAATCCAACAAAGTCGACAGCACGTCAATCAGATGTCCGGTGCTCAAGATATATCCATATCTACTTTGAGGGCCCGGTTGGTCTCGTGTTCGAACCGACCCACCATACCCAAAGTTCTCCGAAACACTGAGTGTAATATACCGATTCGACCGCCTCAATCAAAGTATCGCTACGCAACTGACGGTGTATCGATCAGAGGTTCGTGGCCCAAATTATGGGTGTTTGAACAGAAACTGCCTGAAAATTGGGGGTTCGGGCCCGATCCGACCCGGCCCGAGACCCCCTGGGTCGGCCCGAATCGGGTCGACCCGAACCGGGTCTGGGTCCGGCTCGTTTGGGCGCATACCCACCTAGATGGCGCGGCCCGGCCCTGCCTTCGCGGCCCGGCACGGCCTGGGCGCGGCGCGGCCCGTCCTGGGCGTGGCCCGGCCTGGCCTGGCGCTGGCGCTGGCGCGGCGCGGCGCCCGCGTGGCCAGTGGGTGCGGGGGGGAGGAGGGGGTTACAACCCCCCGTGGATGAAGAACCGGCTTGGCTTAAAGCCGCGCCGCTTGGCTTCCAGAACGGCTAAGCCGTTCTGGTTCGGCCCACCGCCACGGCTCAGCCGCGGCGGTTCCTGTTCCGGCGGCGCGCCGCCGCCGCATTCCGCGGACCACCGGACGCGCTTCTATGCTCCATTTTGCTCGCCGCCTTCGCCAATGGTCCTCCCGGGACCCAACCTTCACTATGGAGGCTTCAAAATGACTTTTCGGCCCCGTTTTCCGTCACCCATAAATCCGCACACAACGTTCAACTAGCGGAGTCTTCGAATCGCTTCCATGGCCCCGACTCCGGCCGTGGTTTCGTTTGGTCTCAACGGTACGGTGCGACGGTGTCACGCATCCTTGCCGTAAATCTCCATGTTTCCGCACAGTGTCGTTGCACCGCGCCGCCTTCTTTCATGCCGCAACATAATAAACAACAAGGAGGTGGATGGTCGGCCATGTTTTTGTGGTCCGACCTCCTCCTGTTATAATGATAGCAAGTGGCCAACAAATAGAAGTCGACATATGATAAAGGAAACAATTAACCCCAAAATCAACCTACATGAACGAATGATCCGCAGATCAACCTGGAAATGGTTGGCCCGTGCTCATCGTTCTTTTCTCAAAGATAAGGAGAATACCAATGAGATTCCCTTAAAACCTCTTAAATAAAAAGAATCATACCAATATTTCCAACACGCAAAAATAAAGCATTCACGGATCAACTTAATGATGAGTTGATCTGGGTTCTTTGACTTAGAAGGAAAAACCAAGGGAATAATACCATTTTCAAATTAATCCCCCTACCTCGATAATGAGTCGATGATCGAAGAGGATCACGGAAATTGGCATCGCGGGGTGGTTTCGATGATGGCGTTGGTGTGCGTCAAAGAAAGGGAAATCTTCGTCAATCGTCGGAAGAGAGGAAGTCGGGGTAGACGTTGGCGTTCTTTGCGTTCTCCAACGAAGAAGATGAACTCTATCTCCTCCAATCCCCCAATACAATGATCCATCTCCCAATAAAATAAGTCCCTTATATTTTATTAAATCATGGAAAGTATTTGAAAATCCAAAATTCAGAACAACTCACCCCATAAATAAAACTTGAGTTGTCAAATTGAATTTTGTATTAATTTGGCATCATAAATGTGAAGAAGGAAGTCACATCATTTAAAACAAGGGGGTTTCAAGGGAAGGAGTTAAGGGGGTTAAAGAATATGAAGGGGTGGGGTTCGTGTGGGCCCCACATCACCTTTATCCTCACTTGGATAGTTTCCCCACTTCCAAACATAGGTTAAAACCAACTAGGCTAGAAATAAAATTGGAAAAAAAATTATTTTATTCTTCACTTAAACCTCTAATTGTAAAAAAACTCTTCTCGAGAAAACGCACCTTCGGAAAAGGTCTCATTAAGAAAACATCGGCGATGTGGTTCCATCGGTGCCCTCAGATTTCAATTCCGAGCACCGGTTCAGTAGTTCAAAAAACTGGCTCGTTCGTTCATTGAACGTACCCGAGCTAAACTTCGGAAATTGATTCTGGGCACACCGGGTCTCAGAATCAGGTACCGTCAGAAACTGCATTCTTGTAAAATACCAAATAAATTAATAAAAAAATTCCCTTTAAATTTCTGGGTCTTTACATTACTCCCACCTCTGGGCTTTATGTCCCCGTAAAGCATTAACACAAACTAGGGAAACAAAAGTGGTACTGAGCACGCATCTGAGCCTCTCGCTCCAATGTGCCCACTTGGAGGTTCCCCTGCTGTCAATGAAAGCACACAAGAGGAATCGACTATCCTTGTAGTACTCAGTCCTGTCGATCCTCAACCTCTACTGGAACCCCACAAAAGTCACCTTATCGCCAATGTCTAGCTCCCCAAGGTCGGTGATATGCATCGGGTCAAGCACGTATCTCCCCACTTGAGATACGTGGAAGACGTCGTGCACCTGGTGCAACTGAGGTGGATGGGTCAAACAGTAAGTCACCTCACCTACCCTGCTGAGGACCTGAAAAGATCTACTGAACCTAGGAGATTACTTGCCGCCATGGCCACATCTCTATAAACCTCATCGAAGTGAGACCCGTATAATTACTTGGTCGTCATCCTTGAACTCTAGAGGCTTCCTGTCAGCTCCGTGCAGTCTCATATATCGTGATCCATAGGTGATCACTGCCCACTCTTACATCAGGACACACCCAAGTCCAGTCCCTAATGTGTCGCAGTGAACTATGTAACCAACGCCCACAGGCTGGGCGCACTGATCAACCTAGCTCCTGAAAGCTCTGCTGGAAGTGGTGCCGCAACTCTGGAGAATTTTGGCACAAAAGTAAGTTTGGCCATCTCCTGAGTGATCGAATGCACCCTCTTATTCATTATTAAATCATGTGCTTCCTAGGTTTTCCTTTTCTCCGACCAAGGAAAATCCCATCCCAACATTGTAGATAAACCACAACCTTTTTTCCTAATACAGTCAATCCGTGTATGAACTTTGGATCCAATCCATACTCAGACCAACATCGTAAGGCCTCGACACTGCCACCAAGAGATTTCAACCGAAACTATCACCTCGTGGGTCAGATCACGCTGTCAGTGTAAGTGTGATTATCGAGTCTCCTCCCAAGGTATCTCCAGATGTGAGGGTAAAGTCTACGGCTTACCGGGAACTCTAGGTCTGGGACAAGATTCGTGGAAGGAAGGAATGATTCATTTCAACGTCTGTTACTACGGAAGCTATTAGTGGACACATACTACCCCTCGAATCATTCTTAGATCCATTGTGTCACTCTCCTTGACCGCATGCAGCTACTATCTTCCCCTACCTTCCAGCTCGAACCTGGCGGGGACTACAAAGGCTGGTGATTGTAACATGTTGAAAAGTACACCACCACATGATGCTCTCCTAGATCTACTTCCACGTCTGCTGCTCTGTAGATTCATCTTTCCTTGACACTTCCTCTTCTTGAAACATTTTAAACTTCCAAGTCTATGAGACTGATTCCAGTTCGCATCTTTCCACTGTTAACATACACTGGCTAAAACTGATCAGCCAAAGAACATTCAACCACAAAGGTTCTTTCTAGCACCCTAACATAAGTAGGAATGCATAGAGAAAAGAGTGATTACTTGGATATCCTTTAAACACACCTAGTTATGAGGTCCTATCTCTAAAGCACTGATCATATCGTAGTCATCAAGTACCAAGAATGATTGGTATGCCTCGATGATTACTCAGCTACTAAAACATCGTCCTGCCGAAGCTTTATAAGCTCTAGAAAAAGTATCATCCACCTCCCCAAGCCAGTTCTCAGCTGCCTGTGTGTCTGGCTTGCCTCATAACTTGAGGGTATCTGATTTTGAAACACGTGTAAGGCAGTAATCCAACATGTGTCACCTATCGGTACCACCGGTTGTAACTGCTGACCAACAGGTAGTGATGTATTGCTGGCACACTACCCGAAGGCACTATCTTAGGTATCGGTCCACATACCGAAGCCTCATCACTATGCCGACCATCCTCATGATCACTCATTAGAAAACACTAGTATCCAAGTCCACCATCCACTCTACTGATGTCTCAGCTAGGCGGAAAACTCTAGCAATCGCCTCCAGCCAGTGCTCTGTTGTCTAGGAATCTGCCTCGCCTCGTAACCTCAGAGGCCTCTATTGCTGGAACTCGTGCAATGCGCTCTGCCAGCGTGCACAGTTCTCTAGTAAGGCTAGTGGCATCTACTCCCCAACAGGTGGTGGTGCTGCTGGTACACCACCCGAGGGTGCCAATATAGTAAAAAGGGCCCCGCACCGGAGCCTCGCTGCTCGGTGGGCCATCATCGAGTACTCTCTCGGAACTCCAACTGACTATCTGTGTGGAGACATCCTAAATAGATATGAGATGGTCAACGATTTATATCTGGTGAGCTGACCTGGTTGAGTTGAAATTAAAACTTTTGGAAAAGACACACGCAATCAGTGTTTTCGTGCACAAAGTCGGAAATCAGAAGTCAGGGTCCTAGTGTACGGATATGTCGGCCGCTGCACCAACATTGGACTCCCTGAACAGAAAACCACACTCAGTACCCTTAACACTATTGCTTCAAAGAAAGAAAATATCAGATTCTTAAGTTCTGCGGTAGAACCGACTCCTCTGATACCAATTTGTCATGACCCGTCCTCGGGGGCCCAATGGTGACTACCCCAATCCCGCCTTCCAAAGGCCAGGGGCTGGCGACTAGTACCAAAGGCGTAAATCTCGAAAACTGGGAAGGCATTGCCTTTATAAAATAAACAAAACACCCCAGAGTACAAGCATATGTAAAACACTAAGTACAAAAAGGAAGTGCTGAAAAGTAAATGGGCCAGAATACAAACCCAATCGAAAGTACAGCTACAACTGAACAAAAGTACAACAGAAAAGACAAACAGCTGGAAGAATGGAAGCAGCTCTTGGGTCATCCTCCTCGGATCCTACCTAAAGGGTAGGTACAGATAGCGTAGCTACTGGATCATCCACCATGGATCCTACCTGAAGGGTAGATACAGATAGCCTCCACAATTCTCTCGCCCGTCAACCTCCTCCGAGTGTCGTCTCATCGTGAAGTCCACCATCTGATACTGTCTCGTCGTGAGGTCCACCTCCGGGTACCGTCCAGTCCTCGAACACTCGGCCTCTATCTGTGCTGCCCATCATCTGCAACCAAAACAATAAGGTGTGGGCATAACCCATGAAAAGGTGAGTATAACGATACTCAGTAGGTACCCCGAGACCCTCAAGGTCTCACTAAAACCAACAAGGTTAACCACAAAGAAGATCTCAACAGATAACCTCTACTTAGGTATATGCCCATACATATACCCAAGTTATCAAGTAACCCATCTCAATCATGAGGAAACACAATGTTTATGAAATCAACAGATAACCACTACCCAAGTATATTCCCATACATATACCTAAGTTAACAACTGACCCATCTCAATCATGAGGTAAACAAAAATATCACAACTCATCTCAAACCAGGATTTTCATTATCGAAACCGTAACTGCTGAAGAGCTCTGTCTCTGGAGATTACAGTGATCCTGTCACGACTCTAAGGTACTGCTCACTAACCTAAGACTGCTGAGGTACTCCTCCTGTCGAGTACCGCGGGTCAGCCACCCAAACACAGTAGTGCTTCCCGCCGGGGTGTGCCACCCAAACACAGAAGTGCACACCCCTTAATAGCTTGCAGAGGTACTCTCCGAATGAGTACCCCGGGTCTGCACTGTCACACAATAGTGCTCCGTCCGCCATGGGTCTGCACCCAAACAAAGTAGTGCACCGTCCACTGGGCTAGTGGACTCACTCCAAGTCGAGTCGGTCAAGCAGTCGTTAGGTCTCAGCCGGTTACACGGTCTTCGTACTCCGTACGCTCATCTCTAGGAGGGTCCGATCCATGAGCTACAGGTCGATACTCCAAGTATCTCAAAGTCCCACAAAGAAGTATCTCAAAGGACTGCCTCGTCATAGGGGTCTCAACGCAACAGACGGAGCGTCAGTCAGACACCCGGTCTGTGAGTTATTAGCCTTTTCGTCCCAGGGGCCCGGTTGGTTATGTGTGCGAACCAACCCGGCCATATCTCAACTGTACCCTGAACTCTCATAGGGTATACTCATAGGGACCATTTCTCAAAGTGATCACCAACGCCGCTGACGGTTCATCAAACGGGCGTCTGGTCTGAAAGTTATCAGCTTTTCCGTTCCAGGGGCTCGGTTGGATTTCGGGTTCAATCCAACCGGACACTATCCAACTTCATCCAAACCTCTGTCTAATTATTCCTAATGTTCCGTCTCATCAAGATGAATCCAACAATGTTGACGACACATCAATCGGACGTCCGGTGCTCAAGATATATCCATATCTGCTCCGAGGGCCCAGTTGGTCTCGTGTTCGAACCAACCTGACCATAACCAAAGATCTCTGAAACCCTGAGTGTAATTTACCAAAACGACCGCCTCGATCCAAGGATCTCTACGCAACTGACGGTGCATCGATCGGAGGTTAGTGTCCCAAGATATGGGCGTTTGAACAGAAACTGCCTGAAAATAGGGGGTTCAGGCCCGGTCCGACCAGGCCCGACGCCCCCTGGGTCGGCCCGAATCAGGTCGACCCGAACCAGGTCTGGGTCTGGCCCATTTGGGCACAGACCGACCCGGATGGTGCGGCCCGGCCCTGCCTTCATGGCCCGAACTGGCCTGGGCGCGGCCCGGCCCGGCCTGGCGCTGGCGCTGGCGCGGCGCGGCGCCCGCGTGGCTAGCGGGTGCGGGGGGGGGGGGGGGGGGTGGGGGTTACAACCCCCTGTGGATGAAGAACCGGCGCGGTATAAATCCATACCGCATGGCTTCTGGAACGTCTAATCCATTCCGGTTTGGCCCAGCACCGTGGCTCAGCCGCGGCGGTTCCTGTTCCGGTGGCGCGCCGCCACTGCCTTCCGCGGACCACCGAACGCGCTTCAGTGGTCCGTTTTGCTCGCCGCCTTCGCCAATGGTCCTCCCGGGACCCGACCTTTACTAAGGAGGCTTCAAAATGACTTTTCGGCCCTGTTTTCCATCACCCATAAATCCGCGCACAACGTTCAATCAGCAGAGTCTTCGAATCGCTTCCGCAGCCCCGACTCCGGCTGCGATTTCGTTTGGTCTCAACGGCGCGGCGTGAATGTGTTGTGCATCCTTGCTGTAAATCTCCATGATTCCACATGGTGTCGTTGCACCAAGACTCCTTCGTTCATGCCGCAACATAATCAAAAACAAGGAGGAGGAGGGTCAGATGTGTTTGTGCGGTCCGAACTCCTCCCGTTATAATGATAGCAAGCGGCCAACAAATAGAAGTCGATGTACGGAAAAGGAAACAAATAACCCCAACATCAACCCGCATGAACGAACGATTCGCAGATCAACCTTGAAATGGTTGGCCCATGCTCGTCATTCTTTTCTCAAAGATAAGGAGAATACCGAAGAGATTACCCTACAACCTCTTAAATAAAAAGAATCGTACCAATATTTCCAACCCATAAAAATAAAACATTTGCGAATCAACTTAATAATGAGTTGATCCAGGTTATTTGTTTTAGAAGGAACAACCAAGGGAATAATACCATTTTCAAATTAATCCCCTACGTCGATAACGAGTCTATGATCAAAGAGCGCCGTGGAAAGCGGCATCACGGGGTGGTTTCGATGACGGTGTTGGTGTGCGTCAAAGAAAGGGAAAGCTTCGTCAGTCGTTGGAAGAGAGGAAACCGGGGTAGACGTCGGCATTATTCGCGTTCTCCAACGAAGAATATGAACTCTATCTCCTCCAATCCCCCAATACAACAAGCCAACTCCCAATAAAATAAGTCCCTCTTATTTTATTAAAGCATGTAAAGTATTTGAAATTCCAAAATTCAAAACAACTCACCTCATAAATAAAACTTGAGTTGTCAAATTGAATTTTGTATTAAGTTGGCATTATAAATGTGAATAAGGAAGTCACATCATTAAAAACAAGGGGGTTTCAAGGGAAAGAGTTAAGGGGTTTAAAGAATATGAAGGGGTGGGGTTCGTGTGGGCCCCACCTCACCTTTATCCTCACTTGGATAGTTTCCAAACTTCCACACATAGGTTAAAACCACCTAGGCTAGAAATAAAATTGGAAAACAATTTTATTTTATTCTTCACTTAAACCTCTAATTTTAAACAACTCTTCCCAAGAAAACGCACCTTCAGAAAAGGTCTCCTTAAGAAAACATCGGCGTTGTAGTTCCATAGGTGCCTTTGGATTTCTATTCCGAGCACCGGTTCAAAAGTTATAAAAACTCGCTCGTTCGTTCATTGAACGTACCCGATCTAAACTTCAGAAATTGATTCCGGGCACACCGGGTCTCGGAATCAGTTGCCGTCAGAAACTGCGTTCTTGTAAAATACCAAAGAAATTATGAAAAAACATTCCTTGAAATTTCTGGGTCTTTACATGCGTCGTCCCTAAAACAGATCT
This sequence comes from Viscum album, assembly GCA_963277665.1. NCBI lineage: Eukaryota > Viridiplantae > Streptophyta > Magnoliopsida > Santalales > Viscaceae > Viscum > Viscum album. Next base: position 1,547,092,295 of record OY728150.1, read on the forward strand.
ATCCTAAGCTTCCCTTATTGCATGTATTATTCTATAAATAGAATATTTCCAACCACCTTGTTGTTTTGGAGCTACAATCACTGGTTCGATCACCTGAATATGCTTCCATATGATTTCCTCCAAATATGATTCCACCCAGTTTCTAGCATAGTCTGTCAATAGGACAGCATCGACATTGGTTGGCGGTAGCACAATTGTTTCCCCTAATCACACATTCAGTAGAATACACCCTATGTGAACAACCATAAAAGTGTTTTTCTTTATAGACATCCATTTAGACTCTCTTCACCACTCATTGGAGGCACTCGAACTGTCTGGAAAAGAGGGTAAGGGTGTACGGTTTAATGTAAACATGGTCGTCAATCCTCACTATCAACACTCCACCCATGACCCTCTACTGGTACTCCCATTTTTCACATGTCCCATATAGTATTTCAACCATTGGTCCAATGGGGTCAATAAAGGATAAAATTTGATTTTTTCATGTGTTATGATCTGAATTGTGACCTCTAACTCATCAAATGTCACCAAACGGACCCCATCAATGTTGAGTAGGGATGGCCTCAGACTAACATTTGGAGGGGTGGTGGAATTAATTATCTCATAACCCCTGAAGTGAACTCTGATCCAACTCTATTAAAATGGGAATGACCCACGTATCCTCCTCAACATGATTCCCCTCTCTACATGTCCCAATAGTCTCTAGGGTCATTCGAACACATCCATACCTAGGTTAACTCTGTTGTTGGCTGCCAGAATCACATCCATCACCAGTGTCTCTAAGAGTATCCCCATCTGCATTTCCCAGATTGGGATCAGAAAAATTCTCAAAAACGTAGAAATAAATGTGGTGTATCAGAATATTGGATCCTAGTATTCCACCATGTTATCCGCCACTGATCAAACGACCCTTCCTCAAGGATCAACCAATACGATCTTGGCCTTCTTCTTTAAGACGTTTCCAGACAACTTTTCCCCACCCCAACATCCTCATAATTTGTTCCATCTCCAAAAACATTTCAAAACATGCATTGAATAGGATTTACCTGTGAAATATGGGAGTATGTTTCAAAATTTTCTTCAGTACCTCAAGAAGATGTTGTGATGGGAGAGGGATCCACTAGCTATTATCCCAAGTGTTCTCTGAGGGGAGGAACTCATCTTACAAGAACCTTTCTATTTGAATTCTAGAAATTCATCTGATATCCCAAAAACTGATGCAGACTTCCCCATGTTGAAGATGAAACATGTTCGTATCTGGGGACCATCGGCTGAGGAGCTCCGACAACAACTCATTTTGATGGTAGAAGTGGAACTAGGATGTTGACACCACATCTTACAGTCCTACATGTAATTTCTCAACCCTTAACTCTAGGAAGGTATAGTGTACACAACACATACAAGACCATTAACTCATTAAGTTTCCACTGGATCACAGATCCTAGAAAGTTTGTCACCCTGACTTCCTCGACCAGCCCACCAACCACTTCAGTCTCATGAATAGGCCCCAGAGCATGCTATCCATCACCTATTGGTGCACCTTTACCCCTTCAGTAGGGTTTCATTTCCCATATTCATGACTCTCCTACACAAGAAAAATATCCAGTTAGATCTTCTGGTTAATGAAAGAGAAGGAAAAATGGAGGTGACAAATTTAAGGCTTTCCTTGAGAAAGTAAACCAAGTATTCTTCAGAGGACATGATTATCCACATTCCTAGGGACTCCCTAAATAAGAGTCTGATTACTAAGATTCTTCATTGATGGAGTATTTTTCTTCTTTTTTTGTTTATTCCACCTTATATGATGATACATCAACAGGTGGTGTCTCCTCCCATCCTAGCTCTTTACCAAGAATCACCCACATAGGGGTGGAAGGAGGTTTATACTACCCCTTCTGATATATGTTGGTGTCCATGGCCATCAGATATACATTCCTCGGATGGAATCCCACCCTTGATGGGATCTATATGGGCCCAACCTATAGGATAATGATTCCATTTCGGACCAGCTTTCATCACATCTCTTTCATCTTCATTGACATTCACGACATCCACCAATATGACCAAAGTGAGGGAAATACATAATTGGAATTATGGTGTAACATGTACCTTATATTATTAGTAGGATTCTCTCTCAATATACTTATCTCAGCATTGAATCCTCTTTCTTTCTCCCAAGGTCTCTTCTTATACCATTCTTCTCTGAGAGGTAAGGGTAAATTGTGCCTTGCGTCATCCCTACTGTAGATCTCGCCCAAGCTTCCCCTATTGCATGTATTACACTATAAAGAGAATCCCACCCACCACCTTGTTGTTTTGGAGCTACACTCACTAGTTAGATCACCTGAATATGATTCCATATGATTGCCTCCAAATATGATTCCACCCAGTGGCAAGCATAGTCTGTCAATAGGCCAACATCAACATTGGTTGGCGGCGGCACAATTATTTCCCCTAATCCCACATTCACTAGAATAAACCATATGTGAAAAACAATAAAAGTGTTTTTCCTCATAGACCTCTATTTAGACTCTCTTCACCACTCATTGGAGGCACTCAAACTGTCTGGAAAAGCAGGGCAAGGTGTATGGTTTAATGTAAACATGATCGTCAATCCTCACTACCAGCACTCCACCCATGAACCTATGCAGTTACTCCCATTTTTCTCATGTCCCCAATAGTATTTCTACCATTGGTCCAATGAGGGTCAATAAGGGATAGAATTTTTTTTTCGGGGTTTATGATCTGAATTGTGACCTCTAACTCATCAAATGTCACCGGACTGACCCCATCAATGTTGAGTAGGGATGGACATAGACTAAAATTTTCCGAGGTGATGGAATTAAATAACTCATAACACCTAAAGTTCATTGTGATCCAACTATATTAAAATGGGAATGACCAACATATCCACCTCGACATGCTTCCCCTCTCTACATAACCCAATAGGCTATAGAGCTAGTCGAACACATCCATCCTTAGGTTAACTCTGTTGTCGGCTACCAGAATCACTTCCATCACCTGTGTCTCTGAGAATATCCCCATTTTCATGTCCCAGAATGGGGTCAGAAAAATTATCAAAAACATAGAAAGAAATGTGGTGTATCAGACTATTGGATCCTAGTCTTCCACCATGTTATTCCCCTACTGATCAAACTACCCTTCCTCTATGATCAACCAACACGATCATGGCCTTGTTCTCTATGGCATTGTCACACAACTTTTCCCCACCTCAGCATCCTCATAATTTGTTCCATCTCCAAAAACACATCAAAATAGGCATTGAATAGGATTTACCTATGAAATACGGGAGTATGTTTCAAAATTTTCTTCAGTACCTCCAGAAGATGTCGTGATGGGAGATGGATCCACTAGCTATTATCCCAAGTGTTCTCTAATGGGAAGAAATCATAATACAAGAAACATTCCATTTGAATTCCAGCAATGCAGTGGACATCCCACAAACTGATGTAGACTTCCCCATGACGAAGATGAAACATTGTTGTATCTGGGGACCATCAGCTAAGGAGCACCGACAACAACTCCTGTTGACGGTAGAACTGAAACTATGACATTGACCCCACCTCATAGAGTCCTACATGGAATAGATCGATCCTTAAATATAGGAAATTATAGTGTACACAATTCATGAAATCCCATTCACTCATTAATTTTCCACCAGACCATAGATCCCAGACCATGGGCCATCCCAAGCTGTTATCTCTCACACTGCTCTAAAAAAGGGTGGCATAGTGGGTTGGAAAATCTTCTTCTTCTAGATCCTCCCGTATGACCATCCTAGTCTACCCATATAATATGTAAATGTATATATTCATGAAATCCAAGATACTATTTCCATGAACATTTATGTTTCGGTGATTGAGATCATTCTTATATGAGAACCAAGATCGTGGCATGTTAACCTTGAAAGCAAGGATGTTGACTTCATTCTCCATCCTGAAATTCCACAAAAAAAGGTATTTTATCAATGGATAGATATTTTTTCCTCTATTATCATAGACACATGGAACTAATTTTTCAACATGACCCACTTAGATTGATGGATCTGAATATTTCCAATCATTTTGGATCTTCGAGTAGTATCAACAGTTTTAGTCTTAGATGGGTTCTGTTGATGGTCCATTTCAGATGAGGCAAATTATTCAAAGTAATTAACATGTAGTAAAGTATATTTTTCATGAAAAATTTTCTGTTTCAAGAATGTGTTATAGTATGAGAACAATATGAGGGTTTGGGCATGGAAGCATGAACACAAAAGAGAGGGTTTCCATGAAAGAAAGGGTTGAAGACTAGTTTTTTTCACGCAAAAGCCATACTTACACACACGGGAGATGTATCCTATCATTTGAAAAGTAAAATTACTATATAGAGGTCCCCCATCAACTAATTTATAAACATGTACTATCCCCTTTAACACATGTGGAAAAATCTTTCACACCCAACCACCAGTTTTGCACGTACCTATAAGAATCAACACCTCTCACTAACGTCTCCCTTGGAACCTGACCATATAGTCCCCTTCAAGCTCATATTCTTAGGGAGCTATTTTTTGGCACTAAAATTTCATTTCAAGTCCTAAAGGTTTAGTTTTGGAAAAACCAACCATACACCCCACCCCGAAGGACCATTCCAAAATCGATGAGGGTGGTGCATGAATGATTTTATAGATGTGGGTCGGACCCCAATCTACATGAATGTCAATTTCATGATAAATGGAATGAAATTTTACACTTCTTCCATAAAGGATGGAAATATTTCAATGTAATTCACATTAAAAAAATTGTTTCATGATTGAAATAATGTTTGTGTGTAACACCTTGTATTTCACACCAAAAGTAACGTCAAGGGTGATATCTAGCAAGCCCAATATTCAATGGAAAAGGAACCAACTTCTCGAAAAGGCCTTACACACTCAAAATATTTTTTTATCATTACCAAAAATTTCTAGTATAAATATATGTTCACCCCCCCCCCATTTCAGGGAGGATTTACAAAGATGAAATGTCACTCTACTATGTTAAAATGATCGATCATAAGGACGCGCTATATGGATCACCCAAGGTAAAGATAATAGAATGATAGAACTCTTGTGGGGCCAAAAATTACATGGACCATATTTGATAAATCCTCACTCAACTACCCTTAATTTAATTCTGGTGAATAAAATTATCCTACTTGCACGCAACCCGGACATTGTGCGCAACTCCTGATCTTGTGCGAACCTAGGTTCTTTACCTCTATGGACTACCCTTGTTCTAGAGAACCATGCTCATGTAAATTTTTCATGAAAATCACTAACCTTGTGTCCAACTCTTAATAAAAACACTCCAATATTTTATGAAATAATTTCATGGTCTCTCACATGTTTTTCCTTATACCTCTAATTCATTTGTTTCCATATCTTCTACTTATCAGCATAGGTATCAAAACCCCTATTGATTATCAGTATAGGGACTTTAATGTGGTACTCATGAGCATCCAATCCTCCTGTTTTTGTACCCTTGTAGTTTCAAATCCATTCCCCGCCCAAAGGCGCATCAACATCTGTCACGTAATCTTAGAGGGTGAGGAGTGATTCCCCCTACATCCAAGTTGTATGACATAAATCTACCTAGTACCATCTTCCTCAACACATGATTTTAAACTATAGCCTCACACAATAAAATAATCACATGATGATCTATGTATGAGTTTCATGGGATGTTCCCCACACCACCTACCATCACATGTAATTATATCCTCCATGAATCCCTCCTAGAGTAAGCCCAATTTTTTCTTTTGGGAGGTGGAAATCTTGATCCTTTTCGCCTACCCTGGGTCGTAGATAGATAGATCATAATATGTGATATTCTAGTTACCAAAATAAAATTGGATACATGCACCAAATATCACCCTCTCAATTTCCATTTTGTTTAATAAACAATAATCTATATGGAAAATGGAATGTGTGATCATTATATCTACTGATTCCTCTTATTTCTCACATCAAGCATGACTCATGTGGGCTTAGAGTATAGAAGAGGTCATGAAATCTACACAATACGAAACCTTATATTCACCTATTATTTGATATAATCCTCATCCTACACCTCAAATGGTCCTCTTATCTAGTATCATTCCAAACCTCCACCTCAAATGGGCATCCGGTCAAGTATAAACCACAACCACCACCTCAAATGGGCCTCTTATCTAGTATAATCCCCAACCTCCACCTAAAATGGGCCTAATATTCAGTATAAGACCCGAACTCCACCTCAAATGGGCCTACTATTTAGTATAATCCCCAACCATACTGAAATGGGCATCTGACTGAGTTTATGACCCAACCACATTCTTTAATGGACCTCAGATTCGGTATAAGCCCCAACCATTCTGAGAAACATGGGATTTCATTCCCAACTAACTGGGATATATAGGAATACTCTTAGAGGAAAAAAACAACATCTAAATTCACCCTGATGTTCTCTAGTCCACATCCCTAATAATATCATGCCCCTCACCAAGGATACCATGTCTCCACCAGGTCTATTGAGAAGCTTTCATGTGTAGGCCTCACACCATCTCTTATTGACACTCCTTTCACGACATAAGAATCCTTACTACATGATGTTAAACTGCATGGATAGTTCCTATCACACAACCTTAAAATACGACATCAAAATATGTGGGTTTTGATCCATGTCTTCTAAAAAAGGTAGGTAAGACACCTTTGTGTGGTTAAATCTTGACTAAAGGAAAAAATAGTTGCTCTCTCCTTGGGATGTACCATCCTGGTTCCACCTCCCTAGGGAATTAGATCCAACCATACTAGTACTTACTCTATGAGGTGATTGATCCAAACAGATTTGGTCTATCTCCATGGGGAATTCCCATCCATATGTAAATCATACTGGTGTGACATCTTCCCTCCCAGGGACACACCTCTTTGACTAGCCTCTATGATTCGTTCTGATCAATCTTATCCCATCTCTGCAAGATGTTAAACTCAAGCCTCAATAAGGATTAACCAGAAATTATGATCCATCAACACCAAACAGAAAACCTATGAAATAACCCCAAATACGTACCTCATGAAAAACATGAGATGCCTGAGGTGAAATCCTTTGAAGATATGCACCCAGGATATCATCTAACTCATGAAAAACATGGGATTCTTGAAGTGAAAATCCTTGTAAGACATAATACCTTGGTGCTAATTATCACATGATCAACATGGGATACCTTTGGTATCATGCCTTAAGATTCTTCACATGATATTCCCTCATGAGTGGAAGAATATATGTAACCAATATTCCCAGTGTTCAGACATACCAGTGATGCCCAACGTGACTACTCTCCTGAATGATGGTTGTTTCCTTATTAATATGGAATCAGAATGTCCATAAATAAGTGTATTAACTAAATTTAATCCAAAAAGATATAGCACCATGAATTGTTTCCATGAATATAACTTAACTCTATGAGGGATACATGGACTAGGAGACGAGTTCTAAAGAGATGTCCATGGAAGGAGGAACTGACATCCCATCATCTGGTTTCGATCAAGGATTATACGTCATTGTTGAATGTGATGAAAGTTGCTCACCTTTAGAAAATGGGTTTGTGGGGGAAAAGGATTCCATCACAGGGAACCATGTGTGGATGCATGGGTCGGCCCCATCAAAAGCGTCAAAAACAATAGTCTACTTAGAACTTTTTGAATTCTAAGGATGAAAGTTCCTTCAGGTAGGTGGTTCTGGTTTATTATTTTCTTTGGATAGTCAATATATGTATTATTAAAAGCATTTAAATAAATATATTGTATTCTTGATTCATTTTAACTAACTATATGTGAATTTTGAAATCATTATTTGATAAAAGAATCGATTTTTTGGAAAACGGGGTTTTTAATATTCATCTTTATACAAATCAAATTTAAGGTTAATGATAAAATGTGTTGAAGAGGTTTTAAAATATTATTTTGATAAATAATTTCATAACTATGGGTTATGTTTGTGATTTAATGGTTGTTTTTTAAAGATTATTCCCTTGGATTTTATTATAAAATTTGTTGTTTATGAAAGTTATTTTTGAAAAAAAAATGATTACTTTTCCAAAACGAGTTCAAATATTTACATTATAGAGTTTTTTGTCATTGAAAATATTATTGATTAATTTATTTTTCTTGCGCATAAGTTTTATGATCAAGCTCATATGGAAAATAATCTATAAACATTATAGGGTTATGGGAGGGTAAGATAGGGGGTGTGTGGTTGAGAAATAATTTTCTCTATATTATTAATTAGGGTGAGTGATAATTCATCACTCTTAGGATTAAATTTATTTCTAGTTTATTACCTTGTGAGTTATGGGTATTATTTCTCATGAAAATAATTTATTAACATTTTTGTTAATGTGGATTATGTTTCATTGCTTTTACATGTTACCCTATATTATTTTATAATCAGATACAATCGGTTGTATAGTATTTAGTACACCTCATCATATTATTGGTTATGTTGTAGATGTTTTATCCATAATTATTATTATTGGTGAGTTCCACTATTTAAATTTTAAATAGAAGGATGGATTTAATTTTAAATTCATATTAACATATTACCTCTTGAAATAATGAGTTAATTAATAAAATTTTTTAAAAGAATAATTATTTAAATGTTTTATAAAACTTTAATAATCATTTCATGTTTGTATTACTCATCCTATTGATTTTATACTCATCCCTTACATAAAAATTTTGGTGGAATTATAGATATTATTGGACATAATATAAGTAAAATGAATACATTTTTCTCTATTAGTGGTGAGTTATAGAATCATGATAGAGTTAAGAAAATAGTATTTTTTGAGGATTGATACTTGAAATACGTTTTTGTTAGCATGTTTTATTTTTATATTGGTTTATAAAACATAAATCATTCCACGGTGAGATTGTGTTTTAAATGTTTTAACTAAAAATATTTTTATATCCTCATATATTTATTATCTTTATGGATTATATATATTTTAAAAAATGTTTCCCTAATGGTTTGTTTTATCCAATGACATTAATTTTTATCCTTTAGTGATTAGGGAATATACTTGAGTTCTTTTGGGGATATAACTCAAGTCTTAGGATTCAGGTAATTCACATAGGTCATTATTGATAGAGATTCATTAAATGTATATAATGGAAACATTGGATGTCTATTGCATTATGTTATAATCAATATTTTATTCTATATAAGAAACACAATTACACATTTATCTACACCATGTTATCTATTATTTGAGAGTTTTATCTAGATAGGGAGTAGGGGATAAATAATATGAGATCATTATTTCACTGTTAATGTGAAATTTAAGAGGAGGAATCCTGGGTGGTTCTCATATATTAGAGATGGTTGAGTGCATTAATTGAACTACTCAATTATCATTCAATATGAATAAATAATTATACAAATATCTCATACTTTATGACTTATAATCTGGTTTAGATTCATTATTAATTTTAACTGGAATGGTATGGAGAATCTACTACCATTTATTTTGGAAATGGTTCTCCAAGTTGATAAGAACATTATTAATAGAAAATATTTATTTCATAGAGTAAAAAAGAAGTAGGAAAAGATAAAATGGACAATGGAAGGATAAAATCTACATGAAACATTACAACATTCTACTAAGAAGTCAGTGATACATGGGGAAATAATTGATTAGGAAGTTTCATACATTGAAGAATTCAAATGTTGCAAAGATGAATCAAGGGGAACCTTATACTTCGTGTATATTTATCATTGAATATAATCTTTTTTTTGTATCTTATTTATTAGATACAACTTGTGGGTCACATATATGTCTCCAAATATAGGAACTAAGTTGGTTTAAGAAGATTAAATAGGTAAAGTTGATATTTTAGTTACTAATATTCTTAATATATTATCATTAACTAGCTGAGATTATCAAAATGATTCTTATTTTTAAATATATTACTATATGAATACGAAGAACATAATTTTATATCATTTTTATACATTGGTAGATTTTATTTCAAGTTTAAAAATATTCTACTTTCATTTTATATAGTTAAAAAATTGTAATAGTATAACATAGTTAAAAATGGTCTATATATACTTGAATTTAAAAAACATGTGTTGGAAATAAATTAAAAATATTAATCACATGAATCATATTACACAAATATTTTGTATAGGCAGGTTGGTCATATAAACCAAATATCTTAAAAAAATTACATTAAGAAGTGTATTTAGACACTTTTAAGTTAAAACCCTCAAATATTTTTATTTTTTGTTGACAAGGAAAAATAACAAAGAAACCAATTATTAGTAAAGTTGAGAGAGTTATAGAGTTTATATAATTAACTCACGCACATATATATATAAAATTTCTAGTAGAATCTATAGGTTAATTCCCATAGTTTAATGCTTTTATAGATAATATCCATAGGTATCGAAATTACACTTGATGAGGTATAAATATTGTTCCTTTTAAAAAATTAAGGAATATAAAATTAATCTAGAGATCCAAATTTCTAAGAATATAAAAAAAAATTGAATAGATCTTGGTAGAGAATATCTTTACCAATAATTTCATTATTTGTTTGAATGTGTGTGGAATAATATTTAAAAACACTCCTATATATATAGCATAATGGAAATATGTAAATGAAATGATGAATATCAACCTAAAAGATAGGGTTACATAAATTATAATTTATGGGTTTATTCTACTATCCTATTGGGGATATGCATTACAAAAAATAGTATACCCACTTAATCATGTGCTAGATAAGGCAATAGAATGGATCTCATATGATTTATGACAAGGGAATAAGCATTTCTTGTCACATATTCATGTAAAGGGATGTAATGCATTTTTATGTCTAATAAACGAAAAAAAACTTATATCATAAAGAATAAAGTATATCTATATGTGGTATCTTAAATAAATATAATGATATTGTTTATATAATCACTCGAATAACAAATTTATTATTAAAGGATGAGAAATATATCAATAAATATGGAACATCTCTAAAGAAGATAGTTGTAAAAATATAGACTTCGATGAAGTTTAATATAGGGATGTAAAAAAATGGTAGAAGAACAAAATCCATAAGACCTTGTAGAAGATTTAATTCCATGGACACAACTGTAGCATAAATCAAATATAAAAGTTAGATATATAAAGAGATATCTATTTTTATCCCCAAACAAGGTGATGCATTATTCATTATTATAACAATCCCCTATCCTATAAGAAGGTGATAAATAAATAAGAAGATAAAAATGGAAAGAAATTATGAATTTTATATTTGGATTTTATAATAAAAATTCATATTTGGACATCAGTATATATTGGGGTTGTACACCACTAATTTATCAGAAGATACAACATCCAAAACTCTTAGGAGTAGTGGAAAATTAATTGGAACATATTTAACTGAAATATAACCCCTTGATCATAAATGTTCTAGAACTTAATGAGAAATTTATTCACCCTAAATCACGGTATTGAGTCACTCCTTAGATACCCTCAAACATTGACTTACAAAAAATGGAACAATACAAAATTAATAAATTAAAGAAATGAACACTTTTATTTTATGTTCTTTGGACATGAGTCAAACATCCATAGGAGAACAATGTTTCATTTTCATTATAATTAGATGTTATAAAAATAAAAAAATAATAATTAAAAATTAAAACTCATATCAGATCACTTGGTATCCACATCACACACTACGGAAAAATGATTATTGCGACGGGGTATTTACGAGGGGCCTTATTCCCATCGCTAATGGTCATTTATTTGCGACGGAAATACAGGTCTTGTCGCAATTGCAATGGCGCGGTTTGCGCGCCAAAATGCGGGAAGCCTATTTGAGACGGGTAGAAGGCTACCAGTCACAAGTACCCGGCGGTGGTAAATAGTATTTGCGATGGGGAAATTTCCCCATCGCAAAAAAAATATTCACCCGGTGTTATTTGCGACGGGCCCCGTCGCCAATACCGGCCACTGTAAAGCCTATTTGTGACGGTCACCTTCAACCCGTCGCAACTACCCGGTGGTGGTAAATACTTTTTTGCAATGGGACTATTTACCTGTCGCAAAAGAGAATCCAATGGGTGGTATTTGCGATGGGACACGTCGCAAATACCGGTGGCGGTAAATAGGAATTTGCGACGAGGATATCCTCCCGTCGCAAATACCGACGGCGGTAAATAGTAATTTGAGATGGGGATATCCGCCCTTCGCTAATGGTGTGGAATTTGCAACGGGCCTGTCGCAACAACCCTTTTACCCACTTCCCGTAATTAATGTAGGCGAATGTATTTGTGACGGGAGCTTTCGCCAATACCAGTAGCGGTAAATAGAAATTTGCGACGGGGATATCCACCCGTTGCTAATGGTGGCTATTTGCGATGGGCCTGTCGCAAAATTCCTTTTACCCACCGCCCGTATTTAATGCGGGCGAAGGCATTTGCGATGGTATCCCATCGCAAATACTCGGTATTGCGACGAGATACCGTTGCAAATATGACCGTCGAAAATAATCTAACCTATATATACACCCCATCCTTTTTTCCATAACATTCAGATCTCTATTCTTCTCTCTCTCTAATTTTCAGTTCTGAGTAGAAATTTTTTTTGTTTTACTTTTTTCTTTCGAGAAGATTAAGGAAGGAGTAAGAAGGCGCATATTACTAAAGGTATTTATATTTTTTTTAATTATTAAATTATTTTTTATTGTTAATTTTATTGATAATTGATAATTTTATTTTTTTAATAGAATGCTTAGCTATATAGTATAATTAGATTATGTGGTTGTACCAAATAATCCTTGTCTGGATACGAACAAGTAGAGGCATCTCTGGCACAAATGTACCTAGGAGTGAAATCTCTGACAAGGTGTTTCGAGCTTGACTCGGGGTAACCCAGTACACGAAAACGGGCCTTGCTGCACTCTTGGTTCGATAATCCCAGGGGATGTTTTGGTAATAATTAGAAATAAATATATAATTATCAAATAATTAAGAAATAATTAGATTTAATTAAAATAATTATCAAATAATTAGGAAATAATTAGATTTAATTGATTAGAAATAATTAAGAAAAAAATTAACATAATTAGTAAACAATTAGATTTAATTAGGAAACAATTAGATTTAATTATGAAATAATTAGATTTAATTAGGACAAAATTATATTTAATTAGGAAACAATTAGATTTAATTAGGAAACAATTAGATTTAATTAGGAAACAATTAGATTTAATTAGGAAACAATTAGATTTAATTAGGAAACAATTAGATTTAATTTAGGAAAAAATTATAATAATTAGGAAACAATTAGGATAATTAGGAAACAATTAGGATAATTAGGAAACAATTAGGATAATTAGGAAACAATTAGGATAATTAGGAAACAATTAGGATAATTAGGAAACGATTAGGATAATTAGGAAACGATTAGGATAATTAGGAAACAATTAGGATAATTAAGAAACAATTAGAATAATTAGGAAACAATTAGGATAATTAGAAAACAATTAGGATAATTAGGAAACAATTAGGATAATTAAGAAACAATTTGGATAATCAGGAAACAATTAGGAAAATTAGGAAACAATTAGGAAAATTAGGAAACAATTAGGAAAATTAGGAAACAATTAGGAAAATTAGGAAACAATTAGGAATATTAGGAAACAATTAGAAAAATTGGGAAACAATTAAGAAAATTAGGAAACGATTAGGAAAATTTGTAAACAATTATAATAATAAAAAAACAATTAAGAAAATTAGCAAGTGTGATTGACCACTCATCTACCTCAATTTTATTTTTATTTGTGTGTTGAGGCTTGACAGGAAACTTCTACCTCCACATGAAATATCTGCTTTTACTTTCATAATTATCAACCTCCACGCCAATATAGAGGTGAGGAGGTTTATAATTTTGACAGTAAAAGCACATATTACATGTGGAGGTAGAAGTTTCCTGTCAACCTCAACACACAAATGAAATGAAAATTGAGGTAGATGATTGGTCAATTACGTTTGTTTTTCTATTCATTGATTGATTAACCACCCGACCTATATGCATATTTTTGTATTTCTAATTAGTAACATAATTAGAAATATAATTAGTAACATAAATAGTCACATAATATAGAATATTATATTACTCTAATATTAATAGTTAAATAATACATATAATATAATTATTTTATTATTATATGTTTAATATTTATAAAAAAATATAAATATTATTAAAATTATAAAAAATTTATGAAATATTACAATTATGAATATTTTCAACAAGTTTTGTTTTATTCTTAACAGTTAAAATCTTAATGGGTCACCAATTTTCAGGTCATGCCCAATAAAAAGTTGCGTCAACCGTGTCCAATGTAAACTCTATAATTGTTTTTGCTTGGTTGATCACCTAGCAAGTAGCATTGTAATAGGACAACCCAAGTCATGTCTTTCTCATTACTTGTGTCGTCCTATTGTAACACTACTTGCGAGATGATCAGCCATGTAAGGATAATTATAGAGTTTAAATTGGACAAGGTTGACGCAAAATTTTTATTGGGCATGACCTGAAAATTGACGACTCTTTAAGATTTGAACATGTTAAGAATATAGAAAAATATGTTGTAAATATTGATATTTGTCATAATTAGTAATAATTACTAATAAAATTAATCAAAAATCAAATAAATTCAAGTATATGGTTATAAATTGGCACAATTTCCTACGGATTGACGGCTACATTTTGTTCAAAGTCTCATATCTTTGTTACTTTATCCCACTGAAATCAGTATGAAAAATGTGCTCTAACGTATGTCAGAGCATGTTTTTTCATACTGATTTCAGTCGGGAGAAAGTTAAAAAGAGATGACCCATCGGACAAATCAGAAAAATTAGTAATATAATCTCCACAACGATGATTAAAAAATTATATTTCATTATTCAAGTGTATTTCATTTTTCCATGTATTGCTAAGTATTATTAAATTAATAATAATTAGTGGGGATGATTACAAACTAACTGTGTCGCCTATAATTATTGGTAATTACTAATAAATAACTATAATTATGTATCTACTTTTTTTAGGATATTGTTTCTTATATCAAATTATTTAACAACAGTAATGGTTTAAAATTTTTTAGAAACATATATATGAATATGGAACAAGGAAATCGACATCAATCATTTTTAGATGATCGTGCTTGGATAAATCAGCACAGAAATCCAAATGGTTCTAGTTTAAATCCTATATATGTTTATGGTGTTGAATCTTTTTTATCATTTGCATCATCAAACCTGTAATTTGTTTCTGAAGGGACAATTAAGTGTCCTTATAAAAAATGTGCACTGAGAACGTTTGAGACATTTGACATCGTTGGGAAAAATCTCTTGCGTTATGGTTTTCAATCAGATTATATTTTTTGGTATCAACACGTTGAATGCAGTTTCAGAGAAAATACTAATAATTTGATTTCGGATCCATCATGGTTTCAGAATTTAGTACATAATGTTGCAGGGTCATCCGTTCAACAAACAGAAATCGAGGATGATGTTGATTTACCTCTCGAGTTGGCACTATCTGAATTTGCTGAGTTTTTCAGGTCTGTTGAGGATGCATTATATCCTGGTTGCAAGATAAGAAAATTAGAAGCAGTTGCAAAATTTATGGCTATTAAATCAGGTAATGGAATGTAAAATAACTGTTTTTATCAGATATTTTCTTTGGTTAAATCACTGTTACCTGAAGGAAATGTGCTGCCTCCTAATTATTATGAGAGAAAAAGACTCGTTCGTAATCTAGGCCTTAGTTATCAGAAGATCCATGCATGTTCAAACAATTGCATCTTATATTATGGTGAAAATGAGTTGTTGGATAGTTGTCCCACATGTGGACAATCGAGGTTTAAAGAAGCTCAATCAGGGAAGTCTGGATTGATCCCTGTAAAACAGTTGAGATATTTCCCGCTTACACCCAGGTTGTAGCATTTATTTATGTCTCAGAACATAGTGACAATGATGTCATGGCACAAAACCAATATTTCAAATGGTAAAAGCTTGATTCATCCATCTGATGGTGATTCATGGAAACATTTTGATCAAGTTCATCAGTCTTTTCCTTTAGAATCTCAGAACGTGCGATTGGGTCTTTATACTAACAGTTTTTGCCCATTTGGATATTTTGGTAGTCAGTATTTCTATTGGCCTGTCTTTATAAATCTGTACAATTTGCCTCCATGGATGTTGATAAAACAGCCTTATATCTTTTTGACATTATTAATCCTAGGACATCCGAAAAAGAATATTGATGTTTATTTGAAACCATTCATTAGTGAGTTAAATTTATTGGGGAGTCATGGTGTTGGTACACATGATGTTTTTGTGAAACAAGAATTTTGTAATGAAATCTGCATTGATGTGGACAATTAGTGACTTCCCGGAATATGGTATGTTATCTGGCTAGTGTACACATGGTCCAAAATCATGTCCTTACTGTATGGGAGACAACAAAGCATTTCTTCTTGTGAATGGAAAAAAACCATTCTATTTTGACTGTCATCGCAGATTTCTTCCAATCGATCATCCTTTTTGGAGGAATAAATCTCATTTCAGAAAAGGCAGAATTGAAAGAGATGAAACTCCAAAAATTATCTATGGTACAGAGTTACAATCAGTTGTATTTTCATTACCTTCCATCACTTTTGGACCGACAATAAACGAACAGAAAATTCATGGTTTTGGGAAAGATCACAATTGGACAAAACAGAACATTTTTTAGAATCTGCCATATTGGTCGGATTTGTTGGTCTGACACATGTTTAATGTCATGCATATTGAGAAGAACTATTTTGATAATTTATTTCATACAGTTTTGGATACACTGGGTAAAACCAAAGATAATTTAAAGGCACGATTTGATCTTTCCCAAATTTGCAGGCGACCAGAACATGAATTGTTTGAAAATGTCAGATCACAGAGATTAATGTAGCCAAAAGCAGATTATACACTGACCAAAGATATTCGCTTATTATTTTGTCAGTGGATTGCATATTTGAGACTTCCAGATGGCTATGCTTCTAACTTGGGCAGATGTGTTAAAAATGGTCATATTACCGAATTAAAAAGTCATGACTGTCATGTTATAATAGAAAGACTTATGCCTATTGGATTAAGAGGTTTTTTGAATTTTAAGATTTGGGATTAGATAACATATATATCATATTGTTTCCGAGACATGTGTGCGGCGACAATAGACTACGATACAGTAAGAAAACTGGATGAAGCTGTTGTTGTAATTATATGCAAATTAGATAAAATCTTTCCGTCGGCTTTCTTTGATTCGATAGAACATTTGATATTACATTTTCCACATGAAGAAAAATGTGGAGGTCTGGTGAAGTTTCGATGGATGTACCCATTTGAGAGATGCATGCCGAAATTGAATAAAAAATTCTGTAACAAAGCATCAGTTGAAGGCTCAATTGCTGAAGCTTATTTGCAAGAAGAAATTGCTTCATTCTGCTCTCATTATTTTGAATCTGAATATCCCTCAAAATTTAACCGCATGGGCTGGAATGAGGGGAATGTTGAAGATGATATGAACAATCAATTATCATTTTTCAATCAGCCCAAAATTGGCTTTGGTGGAGTTCATGATAGATGGCTTTCAGATGATGAACATCATAGAGCACATACATATGTTCTACTCAACTGTGAAGAAATGTCACCAATTGTACAGTGAGCGCTCTTATCCCTTATTCTATAGATTCTGTTATAGTAAATTAATCATATTGTATTTGTAGGTTATAAGATGATCATATCAAGAAACAATTTCCACAAATTACAGTAGTTGGCTTAGAAGAGGGTCGGCAAAAAAAATTTGCCTACTGGTTTCAAAAACTGGTAACATTCATTCTTTTTTGGTTTTACATATAAAATCAAATTATTACCTGTAATAGTGATAAATGTTTTACAAATTTCCAGGTATCTGTACATGCTAATAATATTGATAGTCGATTGCATGTATTGAGTAACTCACCATCCAAAATGGTTAAATCTTATAATGCATATGTGGTGAATGGTTATCTCTTTCATACACGTGCATATGGGGAATCAATGAAAACAATTAATAGTGGTGTTTGTTTGAAGGGATCACATCATAGAGATATTGAATTTGACTTTTATGGCATGCTTGAAAAAATTATTGAACTGTGTTATTTGGGACAGAATTATATAACAATGTTTAAATGTTGATGGCTAGATACTGAGAGAGGCTTGCGTATTCATCCGACTCATGGAATTTTTGATATTAAACATAAAAGTCTTCTTGCAGTAAATGAACAATTTTTATTGGCTCATCAGGCACATCAAATTTATTATGAAAAATACTGTGTTACTGCAAAAGATTTGGATGATTGGTGGAGTATAATAAAAGTTAAATCTCGAGAAAATCAGTTTACTCAAAATGAATGTGGTTCCACAGAAGTGCAAGGAAATTAAATTTTTCAGGACACTCCTCAAAACACATCTTTTTCATAAAGAGACATGAGTATCGAGGATGACACCCCACAATTAAGGGTCGATGGTGACGATGTTGTCAATGATGTTACAACTGAATTTGAAATGACAAGAGATGATGAAAGTGAAACTAATATGGAAATTGATGATGTTTATGAGGAAGATGAAGACATTGACATTGAAAACTATGAAGATGATGATGAAGATGAACATTGACATAGTAAAATGATGGTTAGAATCATAATAAATATATATCTATACATAATAGTTATTGTCAACTGTTTGCAACTAAGAATCATTTCATGTTTCAGATGGACTCAGAAATGTATTGTCAGTTGCTGGAGGCTGATCTCTATATGGATAATGAGGTTTTCCAGTCATCTGACCCTCAGGCTGTTGGCACTACAGGGAGCACTCGAAGGGTGTGTAGTCTTTCCAGACTGAAGATTCCAGATCCTATCCCGGAGCGACGTCCACCTCTTGGATTCAATGCGCACATGCGGTGGTATGATAACCTATGTATTTTAGTTATCTTTCATTATAATTTATTAATATTCTAATTTTTTGATTATTTGTTCTTTTTCCACAGTTTTACGCTTATATCTATTGGACAGGGGAGCTCTATCATGCGCAATTATTTTTCTTAGCCCTGGCTCACATGGGATCAGATTCCTGCTGATGTGCATGCCGCCATGTTCAATCATTGGCTGGTACGTAATTAAATATTATTTATTTTGAAATTTAATTCATTAAAAACTTTATATTAGGGTTTATGGTATCCCATCGATGAGAGAATGCATGCCACTATCCACGCGGCATGGGTGGTGTCTATGCGTGACTATTTCCGTCAGTTTTTGCATAATTTGAGAAAGACGGCTGTGAAGAAAGCCGGAGTGACAGAATTTGATGAGTCCTGTAGAGCCCACTGACCAGAGTAAATTTCATCTCACGTTTGGGATGGATTATGTACACACTTTTTGGGTGGGGTGTTTCAAAGGAGATCTGCATTGGGTCAAAAGAATTGGGGGAGACAAGAGGTGACGCATCGAGCCGGTAGTCGTATATTCAGTGTGCATAGAGAGCATCTGGTAAGTAATTTTTTTAATATTTTATACAACTTTAAATATAAAAAGTTCATTTTATATTCATATAGGAAGCCGAGCAGCCCAGTATTTCGGCGTACGGCATTTATCGGAGGATGTACACTGACCCAGCTACTGGAGAGATTAGAGGTGACCGCCAGCGTCAGATTGTGGTTAGTATTTTTTCTTTTCAGTTTTCAAATTAAATTCATATAATCTTTTCATTATTTTAATTTCTAATTGAAACTTAAGAAGTCATATGAGGCCACGACCTCTCAGACACAGGCTGAGAGTCAGGATGAGACGGGTGATCAGACTAGTGCCCACCATTTTGATGAGACGTTATGGATGCAGGTGACCCAATATGGCTTCGAAAAGGACCGAGTAGTTGGTATCGACTCTCATTTGACTCCTACAGCTTATTATGGTACTGTTGCGATGTCGGCGTCCAGCTCTAGAGGAGCTTGTGGAGAGACATCATCTTCTGCCTCACAGTATTAGGAGCAGCTGTGTGCTCAGAGTCAGCTTATAGAAGATTTGCGTCAGGGGCAGCAGCAGATGCGTCAGCAGCACGATGAGGAGATGCGTCGATGGTAGGAGAAGATGCGTCAGCAACAGGATGAGGAGAGACGTCGATATGAGGAGCAACATCAGGAGTATATGGAGTATATGTGTTGTCTGACTCATATTTTAGGGATGGAGTTTCCTCCACCACCTCCTCCAGGTCCTCCAGGTCCTCCAGATTATCCACACCCCAGTGATTTTAGATGTAATAAACATTTGAGTTTGTAGTTTATTGTCATATTAACTATTTACAATTCCTCTTTCATATTGGTATGAATATTACGTGAGTTAATTTGTTTTTATTTTTTTAATATATTATTACTTATTAGTATTATTTTTAATGTCTGCTTATTTTTCTAATATTACTTTTAATATTTTATATTTATTGTTAATATCGAGAAGTTTATAATTTTATAATTTTATTAATATTAATAATATTAATATTATTTTTTCATAAATATGTATGTTTATTTTAATAATAATAATATTATATTACTTTTTTATATGAATAATATTAGTACTATTATTATTATTTTTTAATATTAATATTTCATAATATATAATATAATATTATTTATATTCATATTATTATTATTATTTTATATTAATACTTCATAATTATATTATATATTTTTTATTATTAATATTAAAATAATATAATTTTTTTATATTATTAATATTATTATTATTATTATATAGATAGTTTAATAATAATATTATTATTTTATTTTTTATATTATTAATATTAGTATTATTATATTATATTATATTATTTATATTCATATTATTATTATTTTATAATAATATTTCGTAATTATATTTTATATATTTTTTTATTTATATTATAATAATATAATTTTTTTATATTATTAATAATATTATTATTTTTATATAATATTATACGATTTGTAATTATTATTTTTTCTTATTATTTTTTTTAATATTTGCGATGGGAACATTTGCGACGGGATTTCCCGTCGTAAATGTTTTTTCACTGTACCATTTGCGACGGGACGAATACCCGTCGGGAAAACCTTTCTGCGACGGTCCATCGCAAATACCTCCGTCGCAAGTATTTTTTAAATTTCGCATTTTCAACGGGATTCTGACCCGTCGCAACTAATATATATGCGATGGCCCGTTGCAAATACCTTTTTTATATATAAATGAAAACTCATTTGTGACGGAGGAAAAATATTGTCGCAAATACTCTTTTTGCGACGGGACCGCCGCAAAAACACCTATTTGCGACGCCATTTTCGGCGACGGGCGATTTGCGACGGAGCCCCATCGCAAATATTCAGTTTTCCTGTAGTGATAGTACACATAACAAGGTGTGCTCACCCCACATTTACAGTGGGTTATATCCAGTCATCCAGGTGGAACTAACTTTTGATATTTTTCTATTTCTCACCATTTAACTATAGTGATTTTCAATCACTTGTAGTAAGAGGCACCTAACCACTAACATCTGTTTGAACATAAGAGGTTTTCCAATACATTCTGAAAAAAAAATTATGTATTCTTCTTTCCGCCAGACTATAAGGAAAAAACATAGGAATATTCATAAAAAACATATTAACTTTCATTCATATATTTAATAAAACTAAGAATTTCACAATACAATCGAAAGATATAACGTTCTGAAGAACCTTCCCCCACTAAATATTTTTCATTTCCATTATCTAGACCTTATGGTCAAGTTATCTTCCAAAGTTTCTCCATATAATAAAATAATTAAAAATTAAATAAGTACTCATATCCATAACAATATCCTACTTGAATACTTATTTGAAAATTATATAGAAACTCTCTAACACTTTGTTGAAATATCCAATTCTTATAGAACATAGTGGCTCTAACATTATTCATTTCACCCTAATCCCACTAAGGGACAATGTTTCTTTGACTTTCTTGGACTAAAACGTTATTTAATTTGTACAGTAAATTCTACTTCTAAATTATATCATACAACTATTGTACTCTATCCTCAAGTATATTATAGATAAAATGGTTATTTTGTTTCATGTGTTTTATCTGAGTATAAAACACCAGATTTTGATCCAAATGGATTGAAATATGGCTATCAAGAAATAACAAACCGTCAGTTTTTATCCTTTTAAGAACCTCTATTAGATGCCTCAACCAAACCAATTTTTTTATTACATATTTAACTGTTGCATACTCATCTAATTTTGGGGAAAAAGTAATAAAAAATTACAACTATGACCACCATATAACTTTCATTACTTCATAGATAAACACTAAACCTATATTTATATTCAGATTTCTGAGTACATGGAAAAGTTGGAATGAATGCTACCCTATAATAGATCATCAATCACAAATAAAATATCTATATTATATAATAATTTAAGATATTTGATGATCCAATGCATAGCCTCGTAATGTTCCTTCACTCGGTTAATATTAAGTTTCTCAAAACTCCCACTATAAAATAAATGTTCAGTTGAGTAAATATCATGGAAATATAACTTATATTATATACCTGACATCATATTTTTTTAGGTACCTCGACCTTGGATAATATAAAATTTCTAACTAAGTAAATTGGGGTTAGGTTATATCTGAAGATCCTAAATTTCTCAAAAATATTTTTTGATGTAGTACCTTGAGATAGAAATAAAATTCCATCTTCCTTGTATCTCTCATTCTCCATCCCTAATATTTTCTTGGTCTGACCTAGATGTTTTATCTCATATATTCTAGAAAGATTAAGATTTAACTCTTGAATCCTATTAATTTATAGACCCTATAAAGGAATTTTATCCACACATAGAATAATTATGATTAGATTTTCATCTTCTCATGCCATCCAATAGAAACACTTACATGTGTTACCCTGAGTGAAACTTTTCTCCACAATTAAAGCATCAAATTTATAATTCCACTACCATAGTGCATGTTTCAAACCAGAGAGACTCTAATTTAGTTTATACACCAATTACTTGTTTTTTTTGATCTATAAAACCTGATGGTTGCTTCGAAAAAATATCTTCATCTAATTCTCTATTGAGAAACATCATCATTATATCCATCTTATCTATGTAAAAATTATTCATATCAACAATTCCTAGTACTATCTAGATAGTATTATGCTAATAAAATAAGGGAAATTTTATGAGAAGTAAATACATTAATTCTATTGAAATCCCATCACCACCTATCACGATTTATACCTTTTCCTATCATCATCATTATCCTTTAAATAGAAAACTCAATTTTTATATTTTTTCTTCTTCCACTATGGTAACTGAGTCAGGACCCATTTTCTATTAAAACCAATGAATTATTTTTTCCTAACACCAACTTTTAAAAGTCACTAAGAGTTGTCTCCACTTCTAGGATTTCTATTTCTCTTCCATCCATTAGAATGTAATAACTATATTCTTGTTTTAAACCATTGAACGAGTTTCCTAACTATGGTAAATATTCACAATTGTTTCATAAAAATATGTTCTTTAAAGTACTTAATCCATTATAATAACACCTTTCTATATTCTGACCTAAGACATATTAATCCCAAAGTATTAAAGAACATATTACATGGGTCTATCTTCTTTAAATTCCATGCTCCCTAAACACAATGAAACATGTGTCTTTCTATAATTCCCATTCAGATCAACTTTTATTTGATTAGTTGATTTTTAGTTCTCAAATTCCATCTCAACCAAGTTACAGTATTTCTAAAAAACCTTATCATTAAATAGAACATCCTAAATCCCAATTATCTTCCAATTATCATAATTCTAGATCCATAATACAAATTATTTTTCATTATATCCCTCATGTAAACTTGTCCTGGACTTTTCCTTAAGTTTATCCCTATCCTTTACATTCACATGGATGTAGGAGATACTGAAAAACAATTATTTAAATATCTTCCATATGTTCATAGGAGCATAACTACTCTAGAATCTCATATCTCAATGGAGAGAACATACTTTTTTTAACTAGGTACATTATCTTGTTCACTAAATTTTCCCAAATTACTTGGTAAATCTTTGGGGTTACATCATGATCTACGCCTTCCCTATTAATTTATTATTTATACACTCTATCACATTGTTTTGGTGAGGTGTTTTTTTTAAAATATTCTATATCCTAATACATTTGTTTTGAAAAAAGTTTTAGAGGTCTATTTTATTATACTCACTCCCATTATTGGATCATATAAATTTTAACATATGATCAATTTCCCTTTTAACCATGGAATTACACTTAAATAGTCTCAAGCTCAAAATTCTGAGATATATACATAATGTCATTTAAATTAAACAATACCCATTCCTAATTACCAATCTTGTCACTCATACAATTTATGATATCAGTGTGATCAAGATTAAGTATGCATTTCATGATTAAAAATTTCATGTTCGTATTACTAAGATAACTATGTCATCAATTCCACAACTCTGGACATTCAAAAGTTATTGAAATGAAAATTTTAAATCCATGTGATCTACTTTTCAGATACAAGGTCCAATATTTTACTCCTAAATCCACAAACAAGGATCCTCTATTAATATTTCAAACTCCATATTCAAATCTTTTTCCAAATCATACCTTAGTAAGATATCTAATAAAAATTATATTCCCCTATATCCCCAGAATGTGCCTCACATATTTCAATTTCAAGAAGAAAGTTTTTCCATCTAAATATTAAAATTTACATTTCCTGTGACTTAATGAGCCTCATCATCAACTAAATACACATTTCAGAATTTTCTAGATACATAAGCCACCATGAATACTTGAACTTCCATTGATTAAAATAATTCATTTGGGTCTATCACACATGAATCCATAGATATATTAACACATAAAAATATATTATTATTTCCCTAAACCAAACTCAATGAACTCGAACTTCTAGAAGTAAAATTTTAGGAAATTAATTTGTTATTTTTTATTCCTTATTAAGATGTACCCTCTTTCCACACCACCAATGTACATTTATAGGACTAGTTAAATACCTTAGATATTTTATCACGATCTGCCTTCTTATTTCCTCTGACTTCATTGTAGTGATGATCGTCCTCTTCGATTGTAATTTAGAAATATTCTTGAAGGTTATTGGACTTAACTTCATCCATTTTCACCATTTCTAATTATATTTCATACATTATCAAACACTAAGTTATATTTCTGGTAATAAATTTTTATAGTCATTACCATCATATCCTATAATTCTGATAATGAAGAAATTGGTAGAAGATCTCATACATCATCTAAAAATTACATATTGACTAATTTTAGCTTCCCTAAAATCATTTTGAACTCGTTAACTTGGTTATTTATGGGTTCACCTTCTAATAACATTATACAGAAAAACCTCTTTATCATCAACACTTTTTTTAATGTTTTTATATTTTCATATATGTCTAGCAGGGCCTTCATCAACATCACCGTGGTTTTTTTACATATAGAATGTTAAAGGATGAAATTATAATCCAATTAAATCCTAATTAAACAATTTGATTTTTTCCTGGCCATTACAATTATTCATTCTCAATATTCTTTGGTTTGAATCCCATCAATGTAACTTCAATGTAATTTTGAATGAGATAGTCTTTAGTCTTCATTCACTAAAAACCAAAACCTATCCCATAAAAGTTTTCTATTGGAACCCAACAATATTCAATTTCAATACCTTCTAATAATATTAAACTCTCTCAAAAATTAAATAACATCAAAGAAATATAATGTTATCTAAGTCTATTGAATGTAAATTATTGATCCTTAAACAATGTTCTAATACAAATTATTGGGGGAAGACATCGTCAATCTATTAGACAGTATAAAAATTATGGAATAAAAAACCAAGATTTAAAACATCTATTATCAGGAGACAACACCATAAACTTCATTGTTCAAGATCATAGGAATAAAGTAACTCACCTTAAATTGTTTCAATGATTTTATCCTCACACATACTCACATAAAGAGTTATATGCATTCAAACAAGAATAAATTTAAAAAAAAATAAATGAACACTTTGTGTCTATATAGATCGAATTTGGGTCGTATATTCATGGGATAAAACTATTTTTACTTGAATTATATTTATAAATTATAAATTTATACAATCAAAATCGATAATTACAATAAAAATAAGATCACTTTGTTTAATCATTGTAGTACACATGTGCAACTGTTCCCACCCCACTTTTTGTAGTGGGCCCCAATTTTTTATCCAAGTGGAACTTACTTTCGATATTTTAATAAATCCCAACAACAAACCATAGTATATGTAAATCACTTGTATAAATCATCACCATACCTCTGAAATCTAGTTAAACATTAGAAGTTTCACAATATGCAATATTCTTAAAAAAACACATTATGCATTTTCTTAGTTTTTATCCTTTGAGGAAAAAAAATAAATCAACACTATCAAAAAAAGATATATATTATCTTTAATTCACATATTCTAAAAAACTAGTCAATATACACAACCATCATAAGATATTGTCTTCTAAATATCCTACCACTGTTGAAGATTTTCCACATCTAATATCTGAACCTCAAGGTTGTGCTATTTTTTAGAGTTTCTCCATCTGGTAAAATAATAATAACTTGAATTAGGTTTCACATTATTAATATTACAACCACCAGCTATATTTAAACTCATTAGATATTAATTTATAATCAAGAATAAGTTATAAAAGGATAGAAAATGATATCACCTATAAGGAAATAGTTTTTTCTAATGGTTTTAGGAAACATTAAAGTATGAAGTACGAAAACCCTTTTTAACATGGATATCTTAATATACATTATAATTATAATTTTCATAGAATATTACCATGATTATTATATTTTATATATGAATTTAAAATATTATTCTTGAATTGGAAACTGATGAAAAATTTCTATACAATACAACCAAAAGGGTGTGTGACACCGAAAGAGGCTAGTAAGTTATATAAGACACAATGATCCATTTACGGGTCAAAAGAAGTCTTCAAAATCATATAATTTTCATTTTAATGGGATTATAAGATAATTTGGTTGCATTGTATATGATATTGAGTTTTGTATTTATATGAATTTTAGTGGGAGTGTCACGGTTCTCTTAGTGATACATATCAATGAAATATTATTAATGGAAAACCTAGTATCAGTCATATAGTCATTAATAAATGTTTAAATGAATGTTTATCAATAATGGACATAAGAAAATAATCTTATATTATAAAGATTAATATCTAAGGTGATAATATAATATGTTGAAGTTAATTTTTTTTGGTATGTACTATTACCTTGTATTAAAAAATATAATATAGAACAATCATAGAGGGGACTATTACCTATTTCACATGGCATAAATCTCTCCAATGAGATATATCCTCAGTAAAAAGATGAGAAGTAAATAATGAATAAAATTCATTGTTCTTATGAAATTTTATTTATCATGTATTTCATGTTATGTATTAATTTTGATGTTACTTAAGACTTTATCATGGTAGGTAGATATCAAGAAGATCCTAGAGTGTTACATTATCCAGTATTTCAAACTATCCTAAGGTTTTAGAAATTTAAATTGGATATATTCCTATATTATGGAAGATATGAGGACCTAGTATTTAGGGGATTTTATTATAATATTTTTCATATAGCTTAATATGATCTAAAATCATACATACACAAGGTAGCCAATTTAACAATAAAACCCAAGTATGTCAGGTATTCATATGTTTCTAAACAAATGGTGTAAATATATGTTAAAAATCTATATATTGATGGATTTTACTCAAAAAAACTGAATTTTTAGTTAAAAACAGATAAAAAGGATAAAGTATTATACCCACTAACTAAATATATTTCTAAAAAAACATGAGTATCATGTGAGTGCGAGTTAGAACATGATTGTTAATAGTTGGATCTAGTGAATGTATATGTATATTAGATTTGGTGTCTTAGAACAAAATTTGGTATGAACTTTAGATTACAAGATCATGTATTCAATTTTATTTATAAATTTTTTATTCTTATCATATTATTTTTATTTTAAATTTATTTTGTTTTATATCCTTATAATATTTATCCGATCAAAATCTTATAACAATTTCCCACTATAATGAGAACCTAGAGATGTTATATCACGAACCAGCCTAGATACCCTAGTAACCTGATAACCGAGCTGGCCCTGACACATCCTGAAGGGAATTCTGGATCCCCATGGGTTGGCGACTAGCACCTTACATCACTCAGCATGCAAGTGGGAAAAAATTTTCCACAAACAATAAGAGAAAAAATAAAGCAAGATGGTATGCATAACAAAAGAAACTCCTTTGGGAGTAAAAGTACCAGAATACAAAGTGGCATAAAAATCCAAAGCACTACAACCCAAGGTACTAAAAAGGGAAACATCCCCAGGTTCCCTAAGAACACAACTCACCACGTCCGAAGCTCAACACCTGGATCTACCTCTAAGATATCCCTTCTCTTTGCTCGAACCTGGAAGAAGAAAGATTAAAAACACACAAAGACAAAAGTAGAGTGTGAGTCTAATATGAGTAGGATACCACCAAAGATTCCATAGAAAATTCCAAATATAAATTATCCAAAGATAAGATTTCAATTTTTAAATATAAACAAGATTGGAAATTCAAAATAAAATTTAAACAAAACATCTTATACATTCTAAAAATAATTGAAAATACTTTAAGAAAAGGCATTACAAATGATTGAATCTTTCTAAAACAATGGCTTAAATAAAAAATTTATATAAAATAGTTTATATAAATTCTGTAGAGTAATGTAAATTACTTTTACAACATTGAAATATATTTATATCTCATATATAAATAAACAAGCGAGTAACATGGTCATCTAAAAAAATTTATGATAGTATTAACCAGCTATAGGATTCCGCACTCTCTATGTGAACTTAGAAAATTGTGCATACACACTTCTCTATGAAAATGTCCAAAGGAGACTCGTCGCCAACCCATCAGGGATGTGACCCACTGCATGTATGTTTTGGAACGTTGTCGTACCATAAAGTGTATCCAAATAACTCACTAACTACCTGAGGATTTCATGCGCTCTTACATGATGTGAAAACTATTTTAATATTACATAAAATATGATCTTTCCCATTTTTCCATTTTAAAATTTTCAATTTCTTTCCATTTAAAACCAAAATAGGTTTTATTAAAAAAATATGTCTTTTCACAAGATAAAACCACTTGGTTTCTATCAAATCATTTTAATCCATTTTCACCGGTTTGAAATCCATTCAAAACCAATTCCATCATTAAACAATTTATTTCCATAATTATTTTAAACAATTTAATTGAAATCATTTCCATCAAATTCACAATTTAAATCATCCAATTTCCATAAACACACCTAATTCATTAGAATTGGGTTTTTTTTCAAATTTCCATGCCAAAACCATTTCAAATATCTCAATTCCCTGGAATTGGGTTTCTATCAATTTAATTGAAAGAAAATTTGAGAAAATGAATTTAAATCAACAATTGAAATAAATCAAGCAATACATGGATAATAAATATTTTTAATTGGAATGAAACCACCTACCTCAAGGGTGTTGATGACAGTGGAAAGTATAGACCACCTTGTGTGCTTCAATATACTTCATTACATCCTTATTATCGTAAGCATGGACTTACCAAATCTTAATGTTCTTAAAGGCTTCCTAGAACCAAAATATCTACTTTATTTCAAAATATATATAATATTACATGTGAAACATTTTCTCTCTCATGGGTAATTTTCAGATTATCATTTAAATTGTCACATATGATGATAATTTATCTCACCAGGAAAAGTTTCAAATTACATATATATTATCACATGTGATGATAATTTATCTCACTATTATAAGTCTGAAATTACATATATATTACTACATGTGATAATATTTATCTTCCATAAATAATTTTCAGTTTATCTTTAGTAAATGCATTTCCATGCGATTATCCATCAAGAATAATTATAAACCCCATTTGATAATTTTTATCCCTATATTAATTTGAGAACAAATATGGTATAACACATAATTATTTAGCATATTTATATATTTAAATATATATATATATTTCATGATATTATTTGACCATGCAATTATTGTTTAATAAAAAATTTCATTTATCTAGATATAAATTCTTTCATTACTACACTTTTGTAATTTTAACAAAATTATCTTTGATAGTACATGTAATTATCCAAGGATAATTTTCAATAAACTTTATCACTTGAGAATTAAATTTTTAATCATCCTTTAATAATTCCTATAAAATTATCTTTAATAATTTCATTAAAATTATTCTTTGATAATTTTATTCAATTATCAACCGATAATTCTTAACAATAACCTTTTGATAAATTTAATTTTTTATATTTTGATAATTTAATGGAAATATCATTTGATAATTATAATGATTATACTTGGATAAAAAAAATATTTATATCCTCGTTAAAAAAATTAGAAATTTTTTTTGATATATTTATTTTAAATGATCTATTTAAAATGTGGAAAAATTAAATTAAAAAATACATTGTTGTTTTAAAATAAAAAATACGATTTAAATTTTTCTCATCGATATAAGTCTATTGACACTGATGGACTCTTTTGGATTTATTTAATTATTTTGAATAAATTTCCTATGTTTAAAATAATATATTTAATATTTCTATTCCATCCTCCCTGAGGCTTTTTAGAGTTTGGAAACTCATACTTACTCAATGTTTAACTCAAAAAATGTTTAATCGAATAGTCCAGAGTATTAATTGGGTTTTATTACAATTATGCAATGTGTTTAACAACAACACCACTTTTCACTGATAAACCAGTTTTCCCCAATTAATGTAATAAAATAATAATTTAACACAAGATGATTTAGGAATACTCAAAAATAGTAATGAGATGTTACAACCACCCCACCATAGGAACTTTATATCCCCAAAAAGCCTATGAAGAAACCTCTGTGTCAAAAATATGAGGGAACTTCTCTCTCATTGGTGTCTCTCTCTCCCACATCTACTAAGAGTCCAAACCATGTTGTCATAGCACATGGACCAGATTTATAATCGTCCCACGAAGTAGCTTGTTCACAGAAACAATAGGCCTAATTGGTCATTCAGTCATAGATAAATTAAGTTCTACTTGAATTTCACTCCAACTCAGAACATGATATGGTTCAGATAAAAACATTAAATTTGAGATACATGAAACAAATTGTGTATAAATTTCATCTATGGTGGTAGTGCCAAATGATATGAAACTTTACCACCTTATCAATAACCTTAAAAGGTCCTAAAAATGAGGATAAAGCTTCCATTTCCTCTCAATTCATCGATGAAACAACTGAGTGAATTTTTTTAATAACACTTGGTTACTAACTTAGAACTCCAATGGTCTATGGTGATGATAAAATCATGACATATATCAGCTCTAGTACATTAACATTCACTGAAAAATCAACTAAAACTTTATTTTCATATCCTACACTAAACTTGTTCCAACCAAGGAACCTTCTCCAATCTTTGATAAACACAATAGTTATTTACAAGGACAACTATACAAGACAACAAAAGGATCCATTCTGATCACGGACTAGTAATTGTTGTTCATAAGAAAACTTAACCTCTATTACCAAGAAATAAACCGAAAATGTCAGAAATAAATATGACGTCAAGGGATTTCATGTTGAGTACTAGAAAACTCCAAGAAATATTGACATCTTATAGAAAAAAGACACAAGTATGACTATGAAGACTGTGCTCTCTCATCACGCCAAGGGGTGTAGTAATATTTATTGTACAAGATAAAATATCCATTGAAGGATTAAGAAGATTAACATTGTGGGTTGAAAAAAAAATGTGTGAGATGCACCGGTATCAAATAGAGAAGTCACAAAAGACAAATCTATAGTAATGAAATCTATCATGGTCATTGGACCTATATCAACTTCCTTTGGAGACTCTTTCACTGCATGAAGAAGCTTCATTCTAGATTCATATGGATAAAACTCTTTTGTACTTGAAGCATTTTACTTCCCCACAGTTCTTGATGGTTCCGATTATCTCGTTTCATTATATGTAGTGGAGAAGTTGTGGTAGAACTTTTTCAAGTGCCCTAAACGTCTGCAGAAGCCACGGTTTAGTCAGCCTACTCAAGCTTAAAAACTCCACAACCTTGGCCAACACCATTGACTCTAGATAGAAGTGGCTAGTGAAATGAACCTTGAAGTACTTCCACTCTAATCCCATAAGTTTCATTGCCATCACTATTGTATACCACTATCTCATGCTTGGTACCTCCAACCTGAAGGTGGAACACTTCACCATGATCTTGTCTAGTGTCTCCAAGAACTCAAATAGACATTCTATCCTTCCCAACCATTCTTCAGAATGTTAAGGATCAATGGTGCCTTTGAAAACTAGTGGATTCTGGCATTAGAACTCCCGAGAAGGATTTCATAGAATATTCCCCTAAGTTTACCTAACTGAATCCTGAATGGGGACTGGTGGTGCCTTCCTAAAAGCATGGATAGTACACATGATCACCTCAACTAGACATAGGCCCACTATATGATTCGCTCACTGAGGCTCAGTAGTATCAAGTTCTTGGATCTGATTCCCACATCTTATCTGATGCATGATGTTACACAACACCATCAAACAACAAGGAATGCATTAGATAATGCTCATACAGAGAAACAAGGGAAACATAATCCCAACTAATAAAACAGTAAATATTTTGATTTCACTCCATCCAAATGAAACTAGGGAAAATACTATAACTAATCCTTAAGAATTTTTTCTCTAACTACCCCTGGTGACTTAAGGTTCATTATGTTGAGTGTTGGTCAGGAACTCAATCACAACTACCTCATAAGCCCCGAAAAGATTTCATAAATGCATACTAACTTCAAAGAAAAAAGATCAACCTCCTCTGATACCATTTTGTCATGAACCTGCCCAGGTAACCTGGTAACCTGATAACTGAGCTAGCCCTAACATAGCTTTAAGGGCATTCCTTATCCCCACGGGTTAGCAACTAGAACATAGAATCACACAACATGCAAGTGGGAACAATGTTTTCACCAACAATGTGGAATGAATAAAACAAGATGGTATTCATAACAAAAGAAACTACATTGGGAGTAAAAGTACAAGAATACAAAGAGGAATAAAATCCAAAGTAAAAAGTATGTAACATATCATTACTATTTTATGGGTATTTCTAAATCCTCTTGTGTTAAATTATTAATTTCATACATTAAATGAGGGAAATTTTTTATCAGTGAAAAGGTGTTTTTTTGTTAAACACATCACAAAAATGGTAAAACACCGAATTTATACACTGGAATATTCAATTAAATATTTTCCGAGTTAAACACTAAGTATGAGTTTTTGAGGTTTGAAAGTCCTCGGGGAGGACGAGTTATAAATATTAAATATATTATTTTAAACACAGTTTATTTATTCAAAATAATTGAATAACTCCAAAATGGTCCATCATATTAGAAATATGAGACCACTGTTATGTCCAAAATACGGTATTTTCCATATGAGGGGTATATCATTTGAAGTATCCATACATTTGGATTCCTCAATCGTGAGTTAAAGTTATTAAATAATATTTAAAATATTATTTATTAAAAACAATTAAATATATCTTAAATGGTATGTCATATGGGAAATATGAAACCACTGATGGGTTCAGAATGAGGTGCTTACCATAGACAAGGTATAATATATGTTATCTTTGGGCGTTTGGATGTATCACTCACAAAAATTACACTTTTTATTTTAATTATTTATTTATTCTAATTCTTAATTAATAAATCATTAATATCTCTTAAACAGTGTGTCCTATGAGAAATCTGATACCACTATTGGGTCCCGAATGAGGTTTTTACCCTATATGGGGTATAAGTTTAATGTTCAATGCATGTTTGGTGTCATTTAATTTTTATGTTAAATAATTAAAATATTAATTATAAAAAAATGACATGTACTGTTCACCTTCTCTTTCATCACCAAAATCCACCATTTTTTACACAATGATGATCCCGAAACCTCTATTTCAACTCATTTTTTACCATTTAAAATGGAAAAGGCTTAATGAGTCCGAATTAATGACTCTATATTCAATATTGGGTTGAAACTCAAATTAAAATGAGAGTTTAGTTTCTACGCAGTTATGGAAAACTAAGACATGCGTTTGGGGGTCTTTAAATGTCTATACCACTTAACCTCCCTTACGGGCTGATTATATTGAATTTGGGTGATTCCAAAACCCCATTACATGAAATCAGTAGCATCTTATGGTCTCTTTTTCTTCTAGTTCCATGATGGGT
Organism: Viscum album; assembly: GCA_963277665.1. NCBI lineage: Eukaryota > Viridiplantae > Streptophyta > Magnoliopsida > Santalales > Viscaceae > Viscum > Viscum album. The sequence goes on from OY728150.1 coordinate 1,547,126,870, forward strand.
TCTCTTCCCTTTTGTAGCGCCTGAAGCTTTCTCGGGTTCTTAATTGATTTATTTTATTTAATTTGGTTTCTTTTTCTCCTTTTCTCAAAATCTCCTAAATTCTATATCTTTTTCGATATTGATCGGTTCTATGCACCATCAGTGTATTCCAACTTATATCAACGAGAAGAACATATATCATATTTTTTTATTAGAAAACAATAATGTAGTGTTTAATGTAATTATTTCACATTTTAAATATATAATTTAAAATAAAAATATCATATTTCTTTCTTAAAAAAATTCTTATCGGGGATAGAAATATTCTTTTTATCAAATTAAAATCATTATAATCATCAAATGATAATTACATTTAATTATCAAAAAATAAAAATTTGAATTTATCACAAGGTTATTATTAAGAATTATCGATTGATAATTGCATCAAATTATCAAAGAATAATTTTATATAAATTATTAAGGGATGATTAAAATTTTAATTATTGCATGACTGAATTTTATTGAAATTTATCCTAGGATAATTACATGTACTATCAAAAGATAATTTTGTTAAAATTATAATAATGCAGTTATGAAAGAATATATCGCTGGATAAATGAAATGTTTTATTAAACAATAATTGCATGGTTCAAGGATATTTTGATATATATATATATATATATAATAAATAATTATACAAAATACCATCTTTGTTCTCAAATTAATTTAGGGATAAAAATTATCGAATGGGGTTTATAATTATTCTTGATGGATAATCGTAGGTGCATGTGTTGACCTAATGATAAACTGAAAATTGATGAAAGATAAATATTACCAAATGTGATAATATATATGTAATTTGAAACTTATTCTGGTGTGATAAATTATCATCGCATGTGTTAATAGATATGTAATTTTAAACTTATCTTGGTGAGATAAATTATCATCGTATGTGATAATTTAAATGATAATATGAAGATCATCGAGGAGAGAGAAAATTTTAGCACATGTAATATTTTATTTCATTTTGAAATAATGCAGTTGATTTGGTTCTAGGAAGCCTTTACTAACATTAAGATTTGGTATGTTTATGCTTATGATAATAAGGCCATAAAGAAGTTAATCGAACCACACCAGGTGTTCTATCCTTGCCACTGTCATGGATGACCTTGAGGTAGGTGGTTTCATTCTGATTAGAAAAATTTATTATTCTTATATTGCTTGATTATTTCAATAGTTGTTGTTGGAATCAACTATTTTGATAATCCCAAATCGTGTTTTGATAATCGCAAATATTATTTTCATTTAATTGAGAACCGTGTTTTTATTCTATGCTAATTATGTTTCATTAATGTTTCCTATTTATATTGAGTAATATTCATATACTCTGAATATCGCTGCTTGATTAGTTAAGGTTACAGTGCAGAATTTATCTAAGTAAAAAGTTCACCGGTATAAAGGTCACTGATACAAGATCACCGGTACAAGGTCACCAATATAATATCACTGGTACAAGGTTACTGATACAAGGTCACTGATACAAAGGTCACCGATACAAGGTTAATGGTACATGGTCACCATTACAAGGTCACCAATGCAAGCCTACTATTGAAGGTCACCACTGAAGATTATTGATGGAAGGTTACAGTTGTAGGTTGCCGATGTGAACCTACTTTTGATGTCTACCGATGCAAAGGCTACCATTACCATTATACTGATACCCTTACCTTGTCAAATTCTTGATATTTTTCTAACAGTCATATTTTCTAAGATTAATGCTTCTGACTTAATTAATATTTGTTGTAGACATTTCTTGAGACCATATCTTGACAGTATGAGGTACAAGAAAGATTTCACATGATTTATGTACTCCTATTATAGGATCTCAAATATGAAAGAAAAATACTGAAGAAAAAGAATATATATATAGAGGCACAGATAAAAAAAATATAGAGTGAAGTTCACAAGTCAAATGCTTAAGGAAGAAACTGCTAAAGAACAAGGAAAACCCTTTTTTCGAGCACCTTCATTGTGAACCCCTAGAACTACAAGAAGATAATTTTTGGGAAAACAACTTGAGGCTGCCTTTTTTGTTTCATAAACATTCAATGAACTCAAGAAGCAGAACACTCAATTCTTGAAATCCAGTACCTGAAGTTGTGACGCTATGTTTTGAAGACAACTTCAAGAGATAGACCCAAGCTTCAAATTCTTCAAGGAGTCAAGAGATGAACTGCAAACACATAGATCCTTTTAAACTCTATCCCATCATAATTTCTCTATTGTGTTTATTATTTTTTACATTTTTGAGAAGTTTGTGTTCTTGCTTCACACACTGTCTTTTATGCTAGAACTGGAGGATATGGAATATCCTTACATCAAAACACACTTACATTTTTTCCCATGTAAAACAATGGAAGAGACCGTGTGTGGTATGTTTTGTTTGTCTTTCCCATGAAGAATAGTGGTGGAGGGTGTGAACCCTTGACAGTTTGTGAAAACTACTATAAAGACCAATACAGGCTGTGTATCAAGTTTATTTAAAATATAAACTACTTGGTGGAAGGTTATCACCAAGTGGATAGGATTAGGTCTTGGCTTGAGACTGAACCTCTTGTTTATATTGTTGTGTTAATCCTCATATACTCTATTGTATTTTATCTGCTGCTTATATTTTTCAAAGACAGAAACTTTTTTTACATTCACTCTGATAGTTAGTTTTGGGTAGTGTGTATATATGCTTAATTCAGTAAACCTGTTTCAAAAGTTGAATTAGTGGTTGCATTGATTCAACTGGGGACTAATCAACCTTAGATAAACTTGTTGACCAATTAAAAATTCATATCTCTACTACCTTAATTGACTGGTCTGTTTTAAATTGGGTATTTTAATAACAAATTTTTTTTAACAACAATTTAAATTGGAACTCAATACACCCCCTATTAAGTATCCACTCCAACCAACATTTATTATTAGAGGAAGGTTTATTCTATTTTTTTACTACCTGAACTGATGTGAAATCTACCAAATTCTTTAATTGTGATTTTAGTTGTATCTTAAAGATCTTAAAATTTCTGTCATATCTAAATTTTCAGTTATTTAAATTCTAAGTAACATGGAAAATAGAGTTGAGGGTGATGCTACTAATAAGCCACCTTTCTTTAATTCTAATAACTATACTCAGTGGAAATTAAAAATGAAAATGTATCTAGAGAGAATGGGACATGAAATCTGGGACACAATTGAAGAACAATATGTATTCTCTACTACTGCTAGGGATACATGGTCTCAGTTGACTAAAGACACATATAATAATAACTTTTAAGAAATTAATTCCTTGTACTATTATCTAGGTGACGATGGATTCAATAGAATATATGCATGTAAAACAGCATATGAATTTTGGGATACTTTAGCTATTTCTCATGTGGGAATAACCAATGTTAAAGAAATGAGATTAAATACATACACTATTAAATATGATAATTTTAAAATGAATTATGATGAACCTATCTCTAAAATGTATCTTAGGTTCAATGAAATAGGGAACACCATGAGTCTACTTGGAAGACCAGTGGACAACAATGACCAAATCATGAGACGGATTCGATGCCTACCTAACAGATGGTGGGGAACTTCTAAATCTATTCGATAATCTTGTGACATAAGTAAGCTACCGATAAAGGAACTAATTAGAAAGCTTATGATGTATAAATAAGATCTTAAGGTGAATCAAGAAGTAGATGAAGAACCAAAAAAAAAGTCAGTAGCATTCATGAATACTACCTCAAAGAGAAAATACAAATAAAAAGTTTAAGTTCTTTTAGATACTTCCACAAGTGAAGACTCATAATCTGACAGTGATGGTGAGATGGATCATCTGGCAAGAAGGTTCAAAAATTTCTACCGAAAGAAGAAATTATTTAGGAAGTCAAACTAAAAGGGAATGTATGATAGTTAAGGACAATAGAAGAAAGACAGGAAATGGAATGACAACTGAAATGAAATAATCTAATATGAGTGCATACGAAAAGGTCATGTGAAGGAAGACTGCCCCAAGCTAAAATTTAAGAAGAAATATAATGATAAGAGAAAGGGTTATAAAAAGGCTATGAAAGCTACCTTGAGTGCTTCAAAAGATAGATCCAGTGGATCTAATGCTTCTGATAGTGAATAGGACAATCATGAAAACTTATGTTTCATGATAGAAACATTTGAGGTAACACTTAATAATCCTATACATAATGCATATTATTCTGGGAATAAGAGTGAGTCACATAATGATGAAGATCTGACTAAGGATGAATTATTTGAATATTGTAAAATTATTGAAGATACCTTTGATGAGATCAAGGACAAATATAAATCATTAAAGAGACAACATTCTTTAAATGCAAATTATAAGTCTGATTTGGATATTTAAAAATAAAAATGTGCCCAGCTATTAATTGAAAATACTGAACTCAATTTATAAAATGAGCACTTAAAGATATATCTTGAGAAGTTTACTATCGGTAGAGATACCTTGAATCAGTTTCTCAGAAAACAGAATGCCCCAAAATATACAAATGGTCTAGGATGTCAACCAAGATAGGGAATGATCATTTAAACAAAATTTATTCCAAAATATAGACAATTCACAGCTAGTTCATGTTCTGGACCATTTCTTGAAAAACAATTCTCTAAAGGACTAAAAAAATTCTTTATGTCTCAAAATATATCGGTTGATTATAGGAAATCTGTGAGACAAGTATGGGTTCCCAAAGTTTTTCTTGCAAAACTCTGTGGACCCAAGAAAATCTGGGTACCAAAGTTACACTACACTTAATCTGTTTTGTAGGGAAATTGTCTAAAGAGTTCCTATAAAACTCGGTGGTACTTGGACAGTGGATGTTCAAGACATATGATAGGAGACTACTCATGATTCTGGAGCCTAATCTAATTTGATGGTGGACATGTAACTTTGGGTGATAATGCTAAAGGGAAGATCGTCGGCTTAGACCAGATTGGTAACCCTAATGTTATATTAATTTCAAAAGTACTTATTGTTGATGGGTTAAAATACAATCTGCTAAGTATTTATCAGTTGTGTGATGATGGTTTTAATGTCAAATTTTAAAATGATGCATGTAATGTTTTTAATTCTAAAAATGATTTATTATTTCCAGCTCTTACAAATGAGAATGTATATGTTGTTGATTTAGATTATTTAGCTAAGGAAAATGTTTCTTGTTTAAATGTGTTTCATAAGGAATCATGGTTGTGGAACCAAAGACTAGGACACTGCAATTTGAACTCACTTAGGAAACTGATTATGAATGGTTTAGTTAGAGACCTACCAAAATTTTAATTCCCTCTAAAAAAAGTGTGTAATATTTTTCAAAATGGAAAACAACACAAAGTTTCTTTCAACCCAAAGAAATAAGTTACTACTTCTTAACCACTTGAGTTGGTTCACATGGACTTTTTTAGACCATCAAGAGTTTCAAGTTTAAATGGGATGCACTATGTTTATGTTCTTGTAGATTATTTTTCTAGGTACACTTGGGTATACTTTCTGGCTCACAAAATTAAACCTTGTTCTTATTTTTTCAAATACTCCAAGTTTGTAGAAAATATTAGTGGACTTAGAATTAAGGCCTTGAGAAGTGATCTTGGTCGTGAGTCTGAAAATCAGGAGTTTGAATCTTATTGCTCACAGAATGGCTATAGTCACAATTTCTCTACTCTTAGAACACCTCAAAAAAATGGAGTCGTAGAAAGAACAAATAGGACACTTCAAGAGATTTCTCAAACTATGCTTAGTGAGTATAATCTACCTATTTATTTATGGGTTGAAGCTGTTAATACAACTTTTTATACCATCAATAGAGTCTAATTAGACCTATTATTAAGAAGACCCATTACGAACTTTGGAAAAATAGGAATCCTAAGTTTAACTACTTTAGAGTTTTTGACTGCAAAGTCGTTATTCGTAACACTAAGGGAAATCATGACAAGTATGCCTCCAAAAGCGATGAAGGGATTTTATAGGTTACTCGATCATGAGTAACGCCTATAGAGTATTCAATAAGAAAATAAAATGTTTGGAAGAGTTAGTTCATTTCAAATTTGATGAGGCTGATCCACATTAACCCAAAACATCTCTAGAATATCTTGAAGAAGATATGTCAATTATGGACCTTTAATGATAATGATAGTGAACACCCTACAAAAGTAACCAGTTCTGGGAATCTTCCAGAATCTTTACCTGTTGAGTCTGAACCTATAAAAACCATGGGGAGTCTTGTTCAACTCTTTTAGAGGAATTAAAACTCTCAAGAACCATCCTTTATATGTTGTAGTAACTAATTTAAATAGAGGGACACAAACTAGAACTTCTCTGAGAAACTAGTTTGAACATCAATAATTTCTCTCACAGCTTGAACCCAAAAATATTAATGATGCTATCAATGATTAATTTTTGGTGATGGATATTCTAGAAGAATTAAATCAATTTGAAATAAATAGATTCTGAGAACTAGTTGAAAGACCTAAGGATACTTTGACAATAGGCACTAAATGGGTTTTTATGAACAATGTTTATGAGTCTGGAAATATAGTTAGAAAAAAAAGCTAGGTTAGTTTCACAAGGATATAGTCATGAGGAAGGAATAGACTATAAAGAGACCTTTGAACCTGTAGCTAGGTTAGAGTCCATTAAAATACTACTTACTTATGCGGATCATTTGAATTTTAAACATTATCAAATGGATGTTAAAAGTTATTTTCAAAATGGGTACATAGTTGAGGATGTGTTTGTGGAAAAACCCCTTGGTTTTACAAATCCCTATTTTACAAATCATGTTTTTAAACTTTTAAAATATTTTTATGGTTTAAAAAAATCTCCAAGAGCTTGGTATGATAGGATCAACTCTTTTATTGTTTCAAAAAGTTTTACTAAAGGAATAGTTGATCCTACTCTCTTCATTAAAATAGTTTCCAAAGATGTTTTGTTAGTACAAATTTATGTAGATGATATAATTTTTGGATCTTCTAAAAATTATTTATGTACTAATTTTTCAAAAAAAAATGCAAAATAAATTTGAAATGAGTTTAATGGGAGAACTTAATTTTTTCCTTGGGTTTCAGATTTTTCAAAATAAAGAGAGTGGTGTTTTAAATAAAAGTAAATATGTTAAGGATCTTTTGAAACAATTTGGTTTGGATTGTATTAATGGTAGTGATACACATATTAGTACCAATTCCAAGTTGGATGCTGATGAAAATGGAGAATCAGTGGATCAAACTAATTACCAAAGTATGATTGGGAGTCTGCACTATCTTACTGCTAGCAGACCTGACATTATCTTCAGTGTATTCATGTGTGCTCGTTTTCAATCCAATACCAAATAGTTTCATCTAAATTTTGTTAAATTGATTTTTAAATATCTCATGTATACTATAAATTTAGGACTATTTTATCCAAGAATACAACCATTTGATTTAATAAGTTATTCGGATGCTGACTTTGCTGGTTGCAAGTTAGATAGAAAAAGCAGTTCAAGAACATGTCACATTTTAGAAAAGTCACTAGTATCTTGGGGTAGTAAGAAATATAATTATGTTGCATTATCTACTACCAAAGCTGAATATATAGTTTCTGGTAGTTTTTGTGCTCAAATTCTATGGATGAAACACACATTACTAGATTGTGGATATCATTTCAAACATGTCTCTAAAAACTGTGACAACACAAGTGCTATTAACATCTCTAAAAATCTAGTATCTCATACTAAGACAAATCATATTGATGTAATACATCAATTCTTAATAGACCATTATTAAATAGGTGATATCACACTTGAATTCATTGGTACTGAACACCAATTGGTGGATATATTCACAAAGCCTTTGAATTCTAAGAGGTTAAATTACATAAAACATGAGTTAGGTATGATAAACTGCTAGAGGTTAAGACCTCACCGTTAGACCTTATCGATAAGACCTCACCATTAGACCATACCAATAAGACCTCACCGTTAGACCTTACCCATAAGACCTCACCGTTAGACCTTACCGATAAGACCTCACCGTTAGACCTTACCAATTAGACCTCACTATTAGACTATACCGATAAAACCTTGCTGTTAGACCTTATTGATAAGACCTCACCATTAGACATTAGCGATAAGACCTCACCATTAGACCTCACTGATAAGACCTCACCATTAGACCTTACCGATAAGACCTCACCATTAGACCTTACCGATAAAACCTCACCTTCAGACATTACTAATAAGACCTCACTATTAGACCTTACCAATAAGACCTCACAGTTAGACCTTACTGATACGACCTCACTATTAGAGCTTATCGATAAGACCTCACCGTTAGACCTTACCAATAAGACCTCATCATTAGACCTCGCCGATAGAGCCTCACTGTTTGAACTTACCGATACCTCCTTACCGATAGACGACTTGAATCTAGGACTTTATGTTTTTGTTCTCTTAGTTAGAATCTGAAACGTTTTCTGCATATTACTTATTCATTTTATCTGTTTTATTTTTTGATCCCTAAATGATAAAATTAAAACATGGATCACATCTCAATCCACATCAAACCCTTTCCCTATCCTTTTTCTCCCCAATCTCAGAACCTAAACCTCTACTGAAACCTTGAACCTCTCCAGATCGATGGCAAGAGTCAAAAGGTCGTCGATTGCTGATGAAGGAGACACACCTGATCCTAAGAGACCTAGATCCGAGTCGAGTAGTGAAAGCCGAACAATGGAAAAGGTGTTGAACCTGCATTTATCCAAGAGGGAAATAGTAGTTGAGAAGGATTTAAGTTCAGAGTGGCTGCTATCAAGCCGGTCATTAGTACTTAAGGAACTGGAAGCTCAGGGCTGGGTTGAATGTTTTGCAAGCAATAATGGACCCTATTACCCAAAGTTAGTGAAATAATTTTATGAGTTCCTCAAGTTCGAGTAGTTTTAGGATGAGCACCCAATGATTTCCAATGTAAATGGAGTAAGTGTGAGCTTCTCCTCTGGTGAATGGGATGAATTCTTAAGGGTTTCACATGAAGCGATTTTTGATTTTTACTCAAAAGTGGTGCCTCCCACTAGTGAGTTATTCTGCTATGAAGAATCGTTAGCTGAACTAACTGGGAATGTAATTCCTAGGATATTCATTGCTGCTGAAATCGTAGGAGAAGATATGCTTCTTTTCAAGTTTATTAAATATGTTTTAAGTCCCAAGAGAGGGGACATTGCAACATTAAAGTTTCAGGATGCCTTTCTCTTGTATCTGTTAATGCATGAACAGAAGATCGTCTTCTGTAGGCTGTTGATGATTCAACTAGAATATATGACCAAGCCTAGTTCTAAATCCAAAGACCTATTCCATGTTAATTTGATATCCCTTATGTTGAAAGTGAAAGGATTTTCTATAGATAAGGAGGAAACTGTTGTTGGTCAAGATAACCATTGCATCACCAAAGTGATCTGCAAGATGATAAAGATTAACTTGAATCCATGGCTAAGGATATGGGTGAATGATGAGGCTAAGGTGTATGAAGAGTTTAATCCTGTGACTCATCCTACTAGGCCTAAGAATAAGAGAGAGCCTAGTCTTAAGCATGATGAAATGGAGCTTGATTATTCAGATGAAAAAGGGGAAGAAGTTTTTGATATGCAAGAAAGAGAAGATTCTCATATAGATGACGGGAGTGACCCTAACCTTCCCTCTAATCCTCATGTAAATATTGTATCCTTTGGTGAGCCTAACCCACAAAAAAGATTACCTAGAAGAAATACTGTACTAGGGGATAGTGATAAGGAAACCAGTGAAGAAGAAGGGGATGAAACTTTCTTAAGAGAAGTTAGAGATACCTCAGATGAGGATGAGAACTCTGAATCAAGTCATGATTACTTTTAGAAAGCTACTGCTGAAAATTAAGAGGAATGTTTCAGTCTTAGTCCTTTAATAGGACATAAATAAAGAGTAGAATGTATAGATAAAGAATTTTCTGATTCAGTCAAAGCTGGACTTGTTCTGGAAGTTGTTGAAGATTATGTGGAGAATGTTGAAGTGAACCTTCCTATTAATGAAGTTGATCAAGGAGGTCATATGGAGATAGATTTCGTTATTTAGGGGAATGCTCAAAGTGAGGGGGAGGAACCTTTTTCTACAGGATTAGTTGTTGTTGCTCATGAGATAGAGGACTGGACATAAGCGCCTAGCTTTGTGGTTTTTGTCCAAGATTATGGAGACTCTGACGATGAACATCCAATCAGAAGCCCTCCAATTCCTACTATCTCATAAACTACCATTGTGTAGCCAGTGGTTTTGTAACCTCGAGACTATATAAATAAGGATGAATTGGATTCTTTGAAATCAAAAATGAAGAGGTATATTTATGGGAAAAACACCGAGATAGTGAGAACAATAGCTCATAATCAAGAACTCGTGACATCTATAGTGGAAAATTATAGTCTCTACCTATCACTCACCTATGTTACATGAGGTCTGGGAATGTCAAAATTAGGTTAGAGATTTGGCAGAGTCTATGGAATCAATGAAATAGTTTATAGCCATCTTAGATGCATATATGGCTTCAAGAGATCAGGTGGACAGAGAGCTTAGATATGTTAAAAGTGTGGTTCAGCAAATGGTCACATTGTTTGAGGATTTTAAGAAGTCTATGGAAACACATGTGAAATGCCAAGATGATGATGTACAAAGGCTGATCATTAGGCTGACCAAATCATTTAAGGATAATGTGGCTTTCTCTATGGAACCTCTATGTGCATATACTTCTAGTTCAGCCTATCCTCTAGTTGACATTGAAGCATTCAGGACCGTTGTTATAGAATACCTGGAAAAGTTCTATAGTGCTAATACCATAGACTCTCGGTTCATTTCCGTCACCATGCAAATTAATAACCTTGTAGGAAATCATTTAAGGGAATATTATCAAGATCACAGGGTCATCAAGGATCAAGATGACTTTTATTACAAACGGGTTTACACTAAGCATCAGATTGATGGCCACTTCAAGTTGCTGTTGGAGAACTTGAGGATTCCACCTGTCACTCAGGCCTATAAAGGTCAAGTGATCAATCTTCGGGAGATGAATCCTATTTTGGAAAAATTCATGGAGAATAAGGATGATTTTATTTCTTCTATAAAAAGATGGGAAATCATTATTCTAGACTTCAAGAATCTTCTCTTGCCATTCCTCCATGTGGACTGCACTCCCATCATTGTTCCTCCTACTTTGCCTTCTTCTTCAGCTGCCTCATGTTCCAGTAGTACTACTCCTTTGATGACTCATTCTCAAGCCATCAGATGTTTGACCACAATGATTCCTCAAAGATCTACTCACTACAGGTATACTGAATCCTTGGTGGATGCTCCTCCTACACTACTTACTTCCATCCCTTGGCCTATCCCTCCACCTTTAGAACCTTCCTCCTCACCTTCCAAGTACAATGTTCCAATTGACATCTATAATGTGGATTGAGTGTATAATGTCTTAGATAATAGGTATTGGTGTATCTATTTTTTTATATTGTACTCATTTTTATTAATAAAACCCCTCTCTTTTCACTATTTTTGTTCTGCATGATTTTTTTAATCACAAAGGGGGAGAAGATATTCAAGGGGGAGTAAATATTCAAAAATTGAATTCTCCCATAGAAAGAAGTGTTTATATGTGTTTGTATATGTTCTGGCCTAAACATAGTGTTCTACATGATATTTGTGTATTCTCACATCACTGATGACATTAGCAGATGTGTATAACCTTGATTCAAAACACTTAAATCTAATGATTCAATGATATAATTTGTGATTATCAAAAATGGGGAGATTGTTGGACTCACCTATTTTGATAATCCAAAATCATATTTTGATAATCCCAAATCTTTTTTTCATTTAAGTGAGAACCATGTTTTCATCCTATGATAATTATGTTTCATTAATGTTTCCTGTTTCTATAGAGTAATATTCATATACTCTCAATCTCACTGCTTGATTGGTTAAGCTTACAGTGCAGAATTTATCTAAGTAAAAAAGGAAACTGTTATAATGGTCACCGATACAAGATCACCAGTACAAGGTCACCGATACAAGATCACTGGTACAAGTTTATTGATATAAGGTCACTGATACAAGGATACTGATACATCGTCACCATTACAAGGTCACCGATGCGAGCCTACTGTTGAAGGTCACCACTGAAGATTACCGATGCAAGGTTACAGTTGTAGGTTGCCAATGTGCACCTGCTGTTAAAGCCTACCAATGCGAAGGTTACCATTACCAGTCTACCGATACCCTTTGTCAAATTCTTGATATTTTTCTAACAGTCATATTTTCTAACTTTAATGCTTATGACTTAATTAATATTTGTTGAAGGCATATCTGGAGAAATATCATGACAGTACGAAGTATGAGAAAGATTTCACTTGATGTACGTACTCCTATTGTCGGACCTCAAATATGAAAGAAAAAGACTGAAGAAAAAGAAGATATATATAGATTCATAGAGAAAAACAAAAATATAGAGTGAAGTTCATAGGTCGAATTCATAAGGAAGAAACTACTGAAGAACAAGGAAGAACAGTTTTTCGAGCACCTTCACTACAAACCCTTGGAACTAAAAAAAGATCATTTTGGGAAAACAACTTGAGGTTGCCTTTTGTGTTTTGAAAACTTTTAATCAACTCAAGAAGCAGAACACTTAATTCCTGAAATTCAGTACCTATAGTTTTGACACTCTGTTTTGAAGACAACTTCATGAGATAGACTCAAGATTCAAATTCTTCAAGGATTCAAGTCCTAAACTAAAAACACATAGAGCCATCTAAACTCTATCTCATCATAATTTATCTATCATGTTTCTTCTTTTTAACATTTCTAAGAAGTGTTTATTCCGGATTCACACACTGTATCATGTGCTAGAAATAGAGGATATTGAATATCCTTACCTCAAACCTCACTTACATTTTGTTCCCACGTAAAACTGTGGAAGTGACCATGTGTGGTCTGCGTTTTTTGTCTTTCCCAGGAAGAACAATGGTGGAGGGTGTGAACCATGGACAGTTTGTGAAAACTGTTTTAAAACCAGATACATGCTATGTATCATGTTTATTTCTAATATAAACTACTTAGTGATAGGTGGTCACCCAGTGGAGAGGATTCAGTCTCAGCTTTAGACTGAACCTCTTGTTTATATTGTTTTTCTAATATTCATATAATCTATTGTATTTTATCTGTTTCTTATATTTTTCAAACATAGAAATTGTTTTTACATTCACTCTGATAGTTAGTTTTTGTTAGTGTGTGTATATTCTTAATTCAGTAAACCTGTTTCAAAAGTTGATTTATTGTTTGCAGTGATTCAACTAAGGACTAATGAACCTTAAGAAACTTGTTAACTAATTAAACATTTATATCTCTACTGTCGTAATTGACTAGGCTATTTTAAATTGGGTATTTTCATAAAAAAGTTTTTTTAACAGAAATTTTAATTGGAACTCAATTCACCTCTCCCCTCCTCTTGAGTATCCACTCCGACCAACAGTTGATTTAAATTCAATTTCTCATATTTTCTTTCAATTAAATTGATTAAAACCCAATTGTAGTGAATTGAGATATTTGAAATGGTTTTTCATGAAAAATTGTAAACACCATCAATTCCATTGAATTAGGTTTGTTTATGAAAATTAGATGATTTAAATTGTTTAATTTAATTTCTAAAGTTGATGGAAATTATTGAAATTAAAATTTTGAATTTAATTGTGGAAATAAATTGTGTAATGATGGAATCTGTTTTTAATGGACTTAAAACAGGTGAAAATAGCTTAAAATGATTTGATAAAACCCCTATGGTTTTATCTTATGTGAAGACATATTTTTGAATAAAGAAATTTTTGAATTAAATGGAATTAAATAAAAAAATTAAAATGGAAGAATAGAATTGATCGTATTTTAAGAATTATTAAAACAGTTCACCCATCATGTAAGAGTGAATGCAATACTTAGGTAGTTATTGAGTTATTTGGATACACTCTACACTACGACAACATTCTAAAACATACATGCAGTGGTTCACATCCCTGCTGGGTTGGTGACAAGTCTCCTTTGGCTAGTGTTATAGAGATGTGTGTATACACATTTTTTGTGTTCACATAGAACTTACGGAATCCTATAGCTGGTTAATACTATCACACCTATTAGAAGATGACCATGTTGATCACTTTTTTATTTATATATGAGATATAAATGTCAGGAAATGTTGTAAAACTACTTTACAAGCCTCTTCTAAATTTACATAAACCATTTTATGTAACTGTTTTATTTAAGACATTATTTTAGAAATATTCCATCATTAGAAAAGCCTTTACTTAAAGTATTTTTCCATCATTTTGAGAATGTATAGCATGTTTTGTTTAAATATGATTTTGAATTTTTCAAACTTTTTTATCTTTAAAAATTGAATTATTTTCTTTATCTAATCTATATTTTGAATATTTTATAGAATATTCGGTGGTATCATACTAGGATTCATCTCACACCCTACTTTTTTATTTAGTTGTTTATATGCTTTCTTCTTCCTGGTTTAAGTAAAGGGATGGGATATCTTGGAGGTAGATCTATCTATTGAGCTTTAGACATGGTGAGTTGTGTCCTTAGGGACAATGGGGTTGTTTCCCTATTTAATAATTTGGGTTTTAGTACTTTAGATTTTATACCTCTTTGTATTCTGGTACTTTTACTACCAATGGAGTTTATTTTGTTATCCACACTATCGTGTTTTCTTATTTTCTACATTGTAAGTGGAAGAATCATTCCCACTTGCATGTTATGTGATTCCAGGTTCTAGTCGTCGACCTATAGGGATCGGGAATGCTATTCGGGATATATCAGGGACAGCTCAGTTATCGGGTTACCAGGGTACCCGGGATGGTTTGTGACATGTTATGATAATATTATTGAAATGAATCTTATGGTCACGATACATAGGTATAACAATATAGACCAATTTAACATTACATAGAAGATGTTTGACTATTGTGTGTTTGAGGATAATAAAACATTGTTGCTTTTCAACATAAAGTTAAAAAATTTGGATCTCCAAAATAGGGGATCATGTAGATAATACCCCAAATAAGAACTCCTTGTGTTGTAAGAGTCATTGTTTATTCCTATATACAAGTGTGTATATTTTTCCTTAGACAAGATATTTTTATTAATGTATATAATGATTCACCTATATTCATGAATGACAAAAACAATGATATATATACTTATGGTGACGAAATTTATGTTGGTTTCATTATGAGTGATATGAAATTAATTGAATGATAATGATTATATGGGTCCCTTAAATATTATACAAGAGGATAACTATGCACCTTTTATTGAAATAGAAGCACGTAGAAAAATTTCATGGTCATGGTTATTATAAGAAAATTTATTTCAATAATTCAAATAAAATTAGATCAATTTTTAAAATTGATCCCACATATATACATCCTACATGATAAGATATTGGTTGAAAAATGAATTATATTTCAATATAGGTTTCATAGTAAGGTGGGTATTTTAAAAAAATTTAACTTTCTCTATGAGGATCATATTGTATTATTAGCTAATAATTATGATCAATTGGTTTGGATTATTTCTAATTATTAAATATATTTTTAGAGTTTAATAATGAGTGTTTCTAAAATCTCATTATATTCAGTTAAATCAAAGTGTTAGAATAGAATTAGTTCTAGTTTATTGATCGTTGATTATTTGAGCTATATCAATCAAAATATAATCAGAAGTTTTTCAAGAATGAAATAAGTGATTTGGATTTATCTCTAATGGTATTTACAATTTACCCTAGGTTGGATAAGTAAATGCATGTTATTTTATTAAAAAAATATTTATTTTATGATTCTACATTTTACACATTTATGATAATTATTCAAACCAAATTACTAATCCTAAATACACGTTGTATATAGATTACAATGATTTTTATTTATTTTATGAAGTTATATTACATGTCTATTTCATTTAAAATAATATAAAAAAACTAAATAAATTATTTTATTAAATGATATTATTTCATATTTTATTATTATTTAACTAAAGGGGATGTGTGAAATTATTTAACATAAATCAAATTATAATATTAATAATAAATCATGAAATATAGGAGTTATATTATTCTCTATATTTATAAAATACATGAATCTTAGAAATCTTCCCTCTTTTTCTAAAGATCTGTAGTGATAATAGAGAAATATAATCCTGTGTGACCCATCATAAATTGTATAAAACATGATTTAATTCTGTTAGAACCCTAAAAGTCAATATCTATGCCACAATACTATTAGATGACATGTGTATATTAATAAAGGAACTCTACACTAAGTTTTTTAAGAAACAATAACATCAATTATGAGTAATAATTTAATTAAAAAACAACAAATTGTGGTAATAATTTTTCACTCATAATTATTTATAAATTATATGTGATGATCTAATTTAAGGATTTGAGTATCAATCATTTGAATCTGGATAATTTTATTAATATTTACATATGAATCATAAACAATAATCCTGACATGTTATTTTTCTATGCCTAAATAATTTTGCCAACATCCATATTTATATACAACCTATAACATCTCGGCCCTGGTGCCACTAAACTACTGCCTCAGGCCGGTATGCCACTTGAGCTTAGGCATGCCTCCCCGTACTCCTGAGGCTTCCAAATAGTCGTGAGGGTATAAAAAGAAATTTTCGAAGACTATACCCTCTTTATTAGAGTAGAACCATAATATAAATAACATCAAAAGATACCACAATAAATATAAGAAGTAAATGGAATAACATATATCAAGTACCAACAAAAACCCAAAAAAAACATCATCTAATAATGATATGTACACTCTACATGAAAGGTTGTCATTTAATAAAAACAGAAAATACAAAAAATATGATAACCCCAAATTTGGTCCTAAATTCCAACTCAGACCTAACATCCCATGTTGAAACCCATCATCCCAAAATATATACCAATATCCATATCCCTTTCTTTAACTTTTACAGGAAATAAGTAGCATTTTCTCAGGTACCCAAGTGTCATAGACTCCCAAGAAAGGTGTGATAACAACACGGTTGACCATACCAAATAGTGTATAAAGAAATAACCAGTCAAAACAATAGTGTATGTAGATACATAAATAGTTGTAAAAAAAGAATTAGTGGGAAAGTTTATCTTTTTATAATTTATTAATTAACCACTTGGGTTCTCGAGTTCTACCATGTCACTCTAACCAACCAAACCTACTTCAACTATGCCAAAAATCTAAATAACATGTAAAGAGCGGTAAAACACATCAAGTCACAATGGAATTCTTTATTCAGTTCACTTGAACCTAATGTACCTTAGAGAACTAGTCTAGGTATCCAAACCATGTAATACATCAGTGGGAATAGAGCATCATTCTAGACAAACCCATGTAAAATGAGCCTCATTCTGACCAGTAAATCACATAATACATCGGTGGGATGAGATCATCAGCATATCCAAACCCAATGATGATGAGAATTAGTACATAATCCAAATCCAACCATTATTAATATCTTTTAAGTTTAACCATTAGTTATAGATTTATTAACTAATTCCCAAGGTTGAAAGTATATGGCCTTTTCATCAAAATATACATTAATGTTCTCCCAACGCATTTAATAACATCAAAATTGCCCTTTAACCATTTGTCATTTTCCAACATTATTACATCATTAACCAAGGACCCAATGGACATTTAAAACTAAAACATGGTTCAAATAGAACATAACCCCTTCTCATGGCATAAAACCCAAAAACCAAATAATTTTCTTATAACATATTGAAGCCACGTTTTATAACATCGGTATTCCTCATTGAAAATGCAAACAATTCCCCAAGGCCTTTGTTTCCATTAAAAGTCACTAAAATGATGCATGGAGTAATTTTCACAAAAAGGGGAATAAGACTCTCAATTCAATTCATCATTTGAGGTCCATTTTAAAACCCCTTTTAAATTCACCTTGAGGTAAACACCATATTTTTAAGTGTTACGAACATTATTTTTTCCACCCATTGAAATCCACAATGGGATCTAAATTAAAAACACAATATTTAAACCATTTCTAAATGATCCAGGTCATTTCAAAAAGATTAACCTTGATAACATTTCAAATCATCCTCTTAACATGTCATAAATTCCTTCCCCAAAATTAATCCAAGTAAACGATTAACCATACTAACATACCAAATGATAATCATGACCCCTTTACTCATAGGTTCTCTATATCATCATTTGAAATCACATTACACCACTTTTGAGGGGTTGGAATACACCATGAGTACACTTAGGCTCATTCTATACTCATCAATATACCTGATAGAGTCTGGGAAGGGTTTGATACACCAATTTAAAACTAAAATATAATTTTATTATTAAAATTCATAAAAATTTAGTAAGATGGTGCATAGGCAGACCCACATAAAAACAAGAAACAACAAGACTACGGGAAAAATTGTGTAGAACTACTACCTCCTACTCATAGAAAACCAATCATCCAACAATGACCCTTGATTCAAGCTAAAATGGCCACAAATGAAAAAAATAAGAACCTACAATAAATAGGATTCAGTATATTTGATTGAAGATAAAACAAAGAACAAAGAATCTTGTATAAAATAGAAAAAATAGAGTCTAAGTCTTTCCAAGAGTTTTTATTCTCACTATACAGAACTCCAAATGACTAAGAATCGATGTAAAATCATCTATGGAGGAGTTGAGATCTTCTGGTTCTCACATTAGTTTGTTGGGGTTGAATTGGAATGAAAATAGGGTAAGAAATAAATAATTTTAAAAGATAAAAATAGTAAAACATGAACTTTTAATGAGGCTGACTGGTTAGGTTGTAAGGGTTTCCTAACTGAGCACGAACCATTTAGTTCCCTCTATCCAAGAGGAAACCAAGTCACACAGTCTCTTGGGATAACTCCATGGTTTGAAAAATATGTGATATAAATTTTTTTGGATCTGTCTAGGGCCACATTCTCTCAATACCGTTTGTATAGAGTTTTTCAAACATGAACTTACCTCTACCAGGTACATGGTCTTAGAGAATGGTTACTACTAACTACGCACCAATCATACACCTTGAAAAATATGTCCCTTCTTCCCCCTTTTCATGTCATGAACCCCCAAGACACCATAAAGACCTCTCATTCTCTCAGAATGTATTCCATTAACCATATTAAAATTGATTTGACCAAAAATAAAATAAATCATACCTCGCCAAACATTGGGATCTTACAACCTCCCTACCACAGCACTTATCATCCTCAAGAATCCATGGTTGTTATCCATTAACATCACCCATTCTATATTGGTCTATGATTTAAGCCCTAATAGCCACATTCCAATATGAACATATAAAGTATAACCAAGGAACAACCTTCAAATCTTGCTGCACAACTACTACGACTCGATCTAATGCCCACTATTAGAACTGAAACATAGAGATGATTCTTACCCAACTCATCCAACCCAACCATTGATGGTGTTATCTCTTGGTCATCCTATTATCCTATGGTGATATACTCCATAAGATTCACCTTAACTCTACCAACCATTTATTTTAGGAATATATTCTATTAGAAAAGATCATTATAACCATAAACATGGGCTCCCAGAGTGCACTCGGTGTGGTTTCCAACCTATTGTTCCCAAAAACCCATAAGAACGCAAATAAACATTGGCACATGTTATCATAAATGAAAACCCCACTATAAAAATATGCATACCTACTATCCATGCATGAACTAAGAACCTAGATTATATTTCCATAATGAACCGATTTAATTCCCAATGCATCTTTCTCTTCCAAAGTGACACACCCATTGTGATTTTTGACTTACAAAATTCATTCCCCATGTTAATCGATGTTGGAGAATCCCTAGCTGACTCATCTAAAAACAAAAAGTTCCAACTACAAGAATATCACCAAAAAACCTAATCATAATAATTTTATTCTTAGTGGCACTCCACCATCATTCAAACAATCCCACTAGATTCCATACCCAACTCTTAATGAGATTACATAGTTATAACCTATACCATCCCAAAACCATCATTGTACTCTACCACACCTACTAACCCACCACAAACACAACACATCATATTATTTTGAGGCTATCTCAAGCTTAAACCCAAATCTCATCCTGATCAACCTCCCCATCCATTATTCCATTTTGCATTCCCCATAGAAGGAAAACCTATGCCTCATTAGTTCTTTACTAGAATATCAATACCCTCCTTGATGGATTTGTAACTATATCCACACATCTATGACACTTCCCACATGAGGGTCATTTCCCCACAACTGACACGTCACTCCCCACCATAGAAGTTTCATTTTCACCAACTCACTCAAGAAACTACTTCTACTATGGCCCATTCTCTAATCAAAATCGAACTCTAGAAGTTTATGTGGCTGCCCTACTCTCACTAAAGTGACAAAATGAAAATTAAACCATTTTCCATTTCTAGCTTCTGAGAATGGAACTCATGGCATTGGTCAATATCCATTCCATCCCAATGAACTTACTCACGAACACCCATTGGTGAAATTCACACCATATGCCTTCACTTACCCCAATCCATGATAAAAATATCCAAATATACCATTCATCAAATCAAAATTTTCATTCAGATAGATTGGCGTATAATTGAATCTTTTACTCGAGATGTTGTCAATATTTTGGGCACAATCATCTCTGAACTGTGAGTACACTATGATGTCTTCAATGAATACCACCAAAACCTTATCCATTTCTGATGTATTCTCTAGATATAGGGACATGTAAAATCCAATAAATGGAATTGTCTCTCCCTTTCCGTAAATGTATCATCAACAATAGGTCACCATGATTCAAAAAGTACATGCTAAGTAAACTTACTACCACCTCACAGATCCATGAAAATCATTCATGAACTAAAATTCTTTACAGAACTACCTCCACCAAACTACTCGAGTTCTTCCCCCATGGCATGTATGATTCCAAAAAAAAATCTTAAATGGTCCATCATATGCAAACAAAACCAACTGATTCTGCACATCCTGATCCATTGTTACACATATCCCAAATGGCATCACATATCTCCATCCTGTGCCTATAATACATACCTTACCATAAACCTCAGGTCACATTCATTATTTCAACCTTTCACCGATCCCAACTCAAAATATGATGAGCCATAAACTATTGTAACTAGGCTCAACACCCACTCAAACCGTTATCTGTGTGTCCTAGCCATCAACCCCATTAGACTCAAGGCATCATCGATGTTCCCATCCAACAGCTAAACCTTTTCATAATCCAAGTCCAACCACAAGGTCACCCATTATCCTGATAATATATTATGGATTATAATATTTTACACATTATTTAACCACCCTTGTCTCAACTATCCAAATTCAACCTTGATCCTCACATTAAACAACATCAAAACAAAATTTCCAGGTACCAAAACAATCCATAGCTTCAAAACTATCCTTAAATCCAAAAACAAAAGAACTAAAGGTGATTTTATTGTATAAGATACCAAGATATAGATCTTCCTTTTACAGAAACATTATTTCACCTATGGTTCATTGATTTTACCATTGAGACATCCAAATTTTCTTCAAAATCCAAAACAACTGCAACATCATGCTAAACTTTACCATGGTTTCCCTCAATATTTTAAGGCCACCATATCATGACCCCAACATGAGTTGCATTCCCAAAACCATTGGCTCTCCCATTGAGTCCTTCACATTGAACCTCACATAATCCATTGCTCATGGGTGACACTCTTATCCCTGTTATGAAATGCAATATATTTAGAACACAAAAACTGATCATTTACTCCATGTCATAAACCCATAGAAACACACACATATGCATAATAAATACAAGGTTGTCACTAAATAAATGATACAAACATAACTTACAAGGTATCATCCCCCAAGGGTCACTTCAACCACCTTAATATACAACACCTCACAACCTCAAAGTCACATCCTAACCAAAGGAACCTCGTATAACATTTTTTATCCATAACAACCAAACCCATTGAGACCTCATATACAATAACTGAGCATATAAAAACTAGATCACTCTCATAGAACAAGCCACACATATGTATGGTAAGATCATAACATAAGAGATTCCCCCACCACTGTCCCCCAAGTTCCATTAATTCTCACTTATCTTTAATTAGATTTTTCATTTTAAAACCAAAGGATTAACTTTTTCAATACCTTTCATTAAGTAATATATTTCACAATTATAAACATTATTTAATCCAATGATCCATGGATTTGGATAAATATAATTTAACTCAAAATTTATATCATCAATTTACCTTATAAATTTTTTACTGACAATTTATTTAACAAAAACTATCACCTTATAATTTATTTATACCAACCTATTACCAATAAGTCACCTGAGGAGTTGATCATGTAGAGTGACAGCATAAACTTTGATACAATATATATATATGGCCAAAAATATATTTAAATATTAACCCCTATAATCATTTATAACCATAGGTAGATATGAATGAGAAAAATATATAAACCATAAAGATAAAAGTACACTACCAGCATAAAAAATCCTAGGGAACTATCAATCATAGGTAGAATACTAATGACATTTCAATCCATTGTGCTTAGCATAATGAATAGAAAGACACACACCATCTCCTTTTATATCATTCCAATAAATAAAAACTTTATAAATCAGTAAAATTATGTAAAAGTGCACTACTAAAGGTGGAAAATATGTTAATGATAAAATCATATATCAATAACATCAATTTTCCGTCCATGGAAACTCGGTTACCCCCCAAGCATGGGGATGGATGAACCCATGATTGAGATAATTACCAAGATACAATAAGATAACAAACTCCTATATACCATTCCAAATTATTATTACAAAATGAAACCCCTCTATTTATAATTTATAATATCATGTCCTAGGTTCCACTAAAATGGTGCCTCCATCCAATGCGACACATGAACTCAAGTGCACCTCCATATACGCAATATGATGTCATCTAGGAGAGAGGTTCTAAAAATGAATGTGGGGAGTCTATACCACATTTATCATGGTATAAAAATAGTATATATAATAAAAAAATATACTATAATAAGTTTAATTCAAAAATAGAACAACATAAATCAAGTACAAAAAATAACCCAAGTGAAACTTGAACTAACAATGATATGTAAACTATACATAACAAGAAGTCATAGTAGTAAAACACAAAATAATAAAACTATGAAAATCCCTGAACATGGTCCTGAGTTATAACCCAAATATAAAATCCCATTCTTGAATCCATCAACCCAAAACATATACCATAATCCATGTATATGTCCATAACCTATACCTAAAACAAGTAACATACTCTTAAGTACACAATTTTCATGTAAGCCTGTGTAAAACTCAATAGGACACCACCAATTATGTCAAAATCAATAACCTTTAAAAATAATGGTGTATGTAGATAAAAAAATAATTTTAAAAAAATTAGTGACCATGTTTATCTTTTAACAATTTATTGACCATGTGGGTTTGTGGGACAATCGTGTCACTCTAACCAACCAAACCTACTTAATCCATGTCAAATTTCTAATTCACATGGAACGAAGGGTAAAATTATTCAACTCATAGTGGACTTCGTTGATCAATTCACTTTAACCAAATGTACCTTGGAGCATCAGTCTAGGTATCCAAACCATGCAAGACATCGGCAGGCGTAGAGCATCAGTATATCCAAACCCATGGATAAAGAACCTTAGTCCAACCTTAAAATCACATAATACATTGGTGGGAAAAGATAATCACTATAGATTAACTCAATGATGATTATAATCATTCCATCATCAAAATAAAACCCTTATTCCTATCTTTCAAGGTTCTCCATCAATGAATTGTTTATTAATAACTAATTTCCAATGTCCAACACACATTTTCTTTTAATAAAAATAATCATTAAAGGTTCTCCAAACCAATTTAACAAAATAAAAATTCCCCTTTAATGATTTATCATTTTACAAAATTAGTACATCATGTAAAAAGTCTCAAGGTAACATTAATAAAAATATATGGATCAAATAAAACCCAACCCCTTACCATGGAATAAAACACAAAAATCAAATACTCTTAAAAAATATTGAATCCACTTTATGAAACTTGGGTCATCCACTTTGAAAACTCAATCAAGTCCCCAAGGCCTTTATTTTCATTAAAAACTATTGAAAATATACTTAAAAAGGTTTAAAAAAATAGGGAACCACACCCCTATTTCAAATCACCATTTGAGTTCCATTT
This sequence comes from Viscum album, assembly GCA_963277665.1. Taxonomy (NCBI): domain Eukaryota; kingdom Viridiplantae; phylum Streptophyta; class Magnoliopsida; order Santalales; family Viscaceae; genus Viscum; species Viscum album. Next base: position 1,547,151,290 of record OY728150.1, read on the forward strand.
TAAAACCCCTTAAAAGTCACCTTAATGTGAACACCTCAATTTTAGGAATTTAACACTTTCAAAAAAATCATTCATTAAAATAAAAAATCAGACCAAAATTTAGAACATACTATTTAAACCATTTCAAAATACTTTTAGGAAATTTCAAAAATATTAACATAAATAACATTTCAAATGACCCTCTTAACATGTCATAAATGCTTGTCCCCAAATTATTCCAATTAGACCATTAAGAGTACTAACATACCAATTAATAATAATGACCCATTTATAGATAAGTTCTCTATATTATCATTTCTAATATAGTTACACCACTTTTGATAGATTGTAATAACAAATGGGTAATACTAGGCTCGGTCTCAAATCATCAATAGGTCTGATGGGGTCCAAGAATGGTCTCACACATCAATTTAATACCAAAATCTTCTTTTCTTAGTCAAATAAATAAAAATATAGCAAGGAAATACATAGAAACAACTAAATACACAAAATAAACATCAAAACTATAAGGAAACGATTTTATACCACCTACTTCATGCTTGTAGAAAACTACTCACCCAAAAAATGACCCTCGATTCAAGACAAAAAAACCAAAAAGTCCAAATCTAAGAACCTCTAGGAAATAGGGTTCATGAGGTTCAAAATAAAAGAAAAAACCAAAAAATAATATTCCATACAATATAAGGAAACATTGTGTATGACTTAACGAGTGAATTGATTAACACTAGAAAGAAAACATAATGCTTATGAATCGAAGGAGAATCATTCATGGATGAGGGAAGAGATCCTAGTTCACACCCAAGGTCAATGGGAATTAAATGGGGATGAAAATCAGGTAAGAAAGAAATAATTTAGAGAGCGAAAATGATAAAATAACCCATTTTTATTAAGATCATGGTTTAGATGCACAATTTTCCTTGCTTTTTACCAACTGTACAATTCCCTCTATTCAAGAGGAAACCGAGCCGCATGGTCTCATGGGGCTCCCACACAGTTTGGAAAATCGTGTGGATGCCATGCAGTTTTTCTCTATCAAAGGATACATGGTTTCTAACCCCTTTGTACATATTTTTTCAACTAATAGCATTACTCTACTAGGCCACAAGATCTTGGTGAACATTTACTAATAACTATGTGCTAACCATATACCTTGCACAGTATGGCATTTCTTGCCCCTATTTAGGTTTTGATCCCTCGAGACACCCATAATACCTCTAATATTGAAAGAAATTATTACATTAATCATATTGAGTAGGATATAAAAATAATTAAAATAAAATTCCCTTCACCGAACCCTGGGATCTTACACAACCTATCCCCAAATAAAATAAATTCTCTATGTAAGACCGACTCATAATAAACTCAACTTCGCATTTTTATTTCTCTAAAATTAACCATGGTGAACCACATGTATTTCATTATCCAACTACTATTTTAATTCACTTCATTCATCCATTAAACAAATTTTATCTCTTCTAATTTCATTCACTGCAAAAATAAACAACTCCATAATAATAATAACAAAATCAATAAACCATAATAATATATTTCCCATGATAATCACCTAAAATAAAATAAAAATAAGGGTGTAATAACCAACAACCACTTACATCCACCAAATAAAATAAAATATTGGTAGAGTCATAGATTTTTTACTCAATTAGAATAGTGAATCCCAAATTAATGATATTTGAGAATAAATTTCAGTTTTTATAGAGCAAATAATTTTAAAACCCCCAATTAGAAAAAAAACAACTCTTAAATTAGGGATAACCCATCCCATGGAACCTCTAACCTATATCCAAGAATGGATTATAAGAACACATAAATAATGTGGTAAACAATAGAGACCTGGAAAATTAAATTTTAACAATTAATGAAATTTTATAAATTTTTAGCTAACAAGGGTAAAATAGTAATTTTTCATTTCATATAGTGAACTTTTAAGTATTATTTTGGATTTTTAATGTGATTTTTACCCTGGGGTGGTAATTTGGTTATTTTTTAAGATAATTAGTTTTCCCATAAATTTTGGGAGGTGATGTGATTTAATAATTTTTTATTTATATAACAAATTCATATTTTACAGGTTATTTTTTAAAAAAAAATAATGCTCCATTTGAGATATTTAATATGGAGGTGGTGATGTGGGATTATTAGAGGAATACGAACTAGATATTAATAGTGATGACATTTCATAGTGATATCTTATTACCTCTATTTTCTCAAGGGAGATATGATTGGTGACAATATAATGGTAAATAGAGATAGAGGAGAATTAAGAATAGTTTTTGATGAATGATCAATGGTTATAATTGGAATATTAAGACTTTAATTCATCATAGAATCAGGGTAGGTGATTCAAAATTCTAATTTCTTTTATAACATTTTTGAATCTTCCATGGTTATTATTTTTCACGTTTATTAGACAATTCATAATAATTTGGTATAATGAATATGTGGTAAATTAAAATTGGAAAGGATTAATGAAAATGAAATTCATGGGATCATTATTCAAGTTGAATAGTTTAAATTAGATAAGTTATGAATTAGTGGGTTATTAATGAAATTGATATGGAATTGAAATATGAATATAGTTAGAAATATAATTCTTTGATAATATAATTTTAATTTATATATATTAAAATAGATAAATGATGGAAATATTAATAAAGGTTTATATGATCATGAAATTATTGAATTAATATTGAGTATTTATTTTAATTCATTCTATAATTATTTGATAAATGGTTAATGGTGGCAAATTGGTGTTGGTTATTGATTATGAATATTAAATATATATTTTATAAAACCTTAAAAATATTTTTATGCCTAAAATTATTAAAATTGGAGAAACTGATTTAACTGGAAAGATATGTGGATTTACTAGCTTTATCATGGGTTATGCTAATTTATATTTAGGTTTTTTCACTTACTAAGAAAGTGTACAACATTTATGTTGATGGTAAGGGTAAAAGGTGATAGTGAATTACATTGGGTTATTCAACATAGGTGTGAGGTAATTCTATATTCTATAATTTGGGGCCTTGTAGATATAATACATATGGGGTGTTGTAAATTATATAATGTTATACCATATTGACATAGGGTTGCTCCATATTTGATAGGGTTTTTAAGCCTAATACTTATGAGGTGTGTTAATTATGTGATGGTATGATTATTGTGGTGGAACACAAATCCAGTATGAACACTTAGTTAGCCTCTCTATTTTAGTGGTGTGAATGTATAAATTTTTTGGTTTATGTGATACAAGATATATTTTTATATGTGTGGCTACATAATGATATTGTATATATTTTTTATGACCATGGTATGAAGAAGGTTAGTGATATAGTAAATTAATCCCTAGGATATTTTGGGGGTGGACCTGTGTGGGACAATTTTATATGTATATGTTGTGATTTTATTTTATAGTACCTTTTTATGTGTGATGGTAAAGGGGTTTAAATGTATAATGGGAGTCAGAATCCATTTGTGATATGTCACAATGATGTGGTAGTTGTTTGAAATAATTAGTGGTGGTGATGAGGATGATTAAGAGTTGGATGGTGTTGATAATATGGTTTATATGTATTTTCATAATGGATCTTTAAGGTGGGATGGTGGTTGGGGAGAAAATATTCACTGAGGGTGAACACCTTGTAATATATCTAGAGTTTTCTAAGGTGTAAATCCATCCATCCAAAGCAGGTTATGGTTGGAAGAGTCCCCAAGGGTGGAAAACTAGAAAACGAGTTAGAGTCCAAGAGGGTGTACAATGGCTCAACCAATGGATATTGTTATTATAGATAATTCCCTACATGTTGATAGCTACTTGTTTGTGGTTATAAACATAGTGAGTTTCCCACTGGTGGATAACTACTTGGTACTGTAAAATGTGATACAAAGTTCTCAATAGGTGGATAGTTATTTATTGATGGTGATGGTATAGCGACTTCCATATCAGTGCATAACTACTTGTTTATATTGATGGTAGATTGTATTACCTATTCGTGGATAACTAATTTATGAGGAAATGTATTATTAAGGACCCTAGGGTGGATATATACATGATAATATTACAATTAGGTCCCTATGTGTGGACAACTACTTAGTTTTGGATGTAGATTTGTGATGGTTATCATTATTGTGGTGGTTTTTTGGTGGTGCATGATAAGGAAGGTGCTGGGGTATGAAAAGTTATAATTATGTGGTATAGAATAAAATTGTTTTAATGGTTGACTCTTAGGAGACTACTGTTTATTAATTATATTATTTTATTTATTATATATATAGACAAATTATCATGCATTGTTCATATGGATGCAAAAGTGTTTTGAGGAAGAAAATATTGATCATATTAATAATAACACTCTTAATTTGTGTATACTATTTTGTAGATTAACTTGATTGATTTGGTTTGGTGTCGGGAATCCCTAGTTATGTCCATGGGAGAGTTTTCATCAAAGGTGGATTACATTATACCTTGTTTAAGGTATAGAGTAATTGATTTAACTTATGCTTATTTTCCCATTTTTAGTTTGAATTTATATGACATGGAATGAATTGATATATATTATTCATGTATTATGGTTGGGAATTGATTTTATTATTCATGATGATATAGAGTTTTTATTTATAAAGGGAAATAACTTCTATATACGTGTGATGATATAACCATGGCATATTAAAGGCGTGATTTGGGGATTATGATCTAACTCATTATTGGCTCGGGTGAAGTCCTAATAAGAGAAGGTCATGATAAAATGGTATCATAGGGAGTACATTTAGGATAAAGATTTGATTAATCACTAGTGATAATTGAGTGGGTGGTAAGTAGTGGTACTACATAAACTTGGTGTGTATAGTGGTCAAGAGAAACATTTGAGATTTAAAATAGGCCCTTTTGAGATGAGGGACCACTATGTAACCTATAAATCAATATTTAGTGAATATTATACTAATTTTAGGGTATTTTAAGGTGTGGATTCAGGAAACATATAGTTTTAGGTCATGATGTTTGTGTGTGTATGTTGTGAATAGGATGATTTTTCAAATGAGATTTAATATTGTGCTAGTGTGGTTAGAAATTATTCATATATATATATCCTTAGTATAAGGTTGAATTATATTTTTATAGTCATATCAATCATAAGAAATTGACATGATGTTTGGTAAGAGGAAGTGAAACAACCACATGTGAGTATATGTCAAATGGTAGACCCAAAGGATAGGTTATATTGTAAAATAAACATGAGTGACTTCCAAAAGTATAAGTTGGTGAAGTAAAAGGGATCAATTTTTAGACATGGTAATAGGTGTTCATTAGGGGAGGATGAGATTTATTTTCATCTAACTCATTTGGGAAATGATCACCTTGTCACTTTGGTAGTGAGATTTCTGTGTGGTTTGGTGCAGTAAGGGTGGAAGATATACTTTGGAAACTTTAATGTGCATATGCTTGGATGGAATTATTTTATTGAGTTTTTAGAAGAGTTATTATAAAATACTCTTAAGTATAAGAGGTGTTAAGAGATTTTGGTGATATAGTAGGGGATTTTTTTTGTTTAATGATTTGGTGTGTAATTTGTGGAGTTAATGTGATATTATCCTAATTTCATTATCTATGTGAAGTTGATAGATTATAATTTCCAAACAGATTTACATCCTAAGATTCCCTATATTCCTCTATAGATATATTGTAAAAGTATAAGATAAAGGAAATTTTTTAATGATGATTATATATTTTCTAGGGAGAACCTAGAACAATGTGGATATAAGTGGATATATAAAAGTATGTTTTTAGTTTTTAAGGTAATCATGGTTCAATAGAGAACATGGAATTTAGCTTCCAGCACAATCTCAATTAAATATTGTGCTTAAAACATAACCATATAGTTTGATACAATGATTTTAATGTTTATATTATTAATGTATGGTCCATATATAGGTTTCATGCCCATATTTTTAAGGTTGTCATAAGAGTCATAAGAAAAGTGTTGTAGTTAACAGACCACCCCATCAGGTTTATCTATAAGGACCTGGCCTTAAACATTTCATATATTGAATTAAATGAATAATTCACATTTAGGATCATTTCAGGTTTAGAGTTTTAGAGAATTAGGCCATAACAATTACTTAACAACTTGAGTATTACATGTAGACACTACTACCCAGTATACATTTTTCATAAAATAAAAACTCTTAAAAAAAGAGACATGTCTAGTCCCATGTTTTAGATAACATGACTTTTCCTTGATCGAATCCTTGACACTATTCAACTTTAAGCCCTGTAGAAAACATTTCAAAAACATGGGATGAGCATAAAAATATCGGTAAGGGTTACAAAATAAGGAAGGGAAACATTATCCCATCAATAAATACAAATCAATGAAACCATACTTTTCAATCATAACATACCTCATGAAATCAGAATATTTATGAATAATACACAAAAACCATAAATCATAAAGGTAACTTATGACATTCATAACATAGTCACATTGTATCTATCACATCTATATAGGGATTCACATTTTGTATACTCATCACAATATATTCCCTAAATCTCTTAGGAGAAACATTGACATCTACCTCCGTCACATTACCCAATTCATTAGAGAGCTATCTCGAGCTCACCCGCCCTAGGTTTATCATGGAACCACCCATATATGTAAACAATGACCAATAACCATAACATATTCATAACACATAACACGATCATAATGTAAATATAACATTTCAACATTCCAATCACAATATATCAAATCAAGATATTGAAATAAACAATGCTTTATCAAATCATTTTCAAAACCATTTAAAACATTTAATATTAAGAGATTTTTGAATCAAAGTTCCCCATACCACATTGAAGCTTTTAAATGAATAATCATTTGAAAAAATTAATGTTCATATAAATAAATCCTCAAAACCATTTTTAAAACATGGACATTAATTAGAAATATTTAGAGGAATAAATCTTTTAAACATTTAAAATGATATTTTAGTTAAAGAGTTTTTAACAAAATGAGAGATGCTTGAATTCATATAATAAAGGAATAAAATTTATTCATAACTTTATAATATCATGAGAATAAAGGGATTCATGATATAATATGCCAAAGGGCAGTATATAGACCACATAAGATTGAATTGGTGCATAACAACAATGAAGTCACAATGGAATGTAAATTGAGATGAAATCCCTTATAAAGATGGTATCACTAGATTACAAATAAATAAATTACATAATAATTTGTGACAAATAGAAATACACTCAATATGATTTGATATTCAGTGTAAATCAATCATAGGAAATTCACACATGTTCTTTTTAATACAAAACCAATGACTTGGATGTTTAACTCAATGAATGGAAATTGAGTTAAAATTACTCTTATCAAGTTCATATTTATGACATGAGAATTTATCAATGATATGATTACGTGTATAAAAAGTATATCCCCAAAAAGGGGAGTGGAAATTACAACATAAATAAAAAAACAGTTATTACACACATAATCATATCATGACATATTCATGAATTAGAATATTAACCCAAGGAATGAAATTTGGGTTAAAAAGTTCCCTTACCGATTTGGTAACCTACGAAACATACACCAAAAGAAAGAAGGATCATTCAATGAAGATTTTAATACCCATAAATTTAAGTATATTAAATAAAGATTAAAAATCACGGGTAGTACATACACCACACATAGGGAAATATTGGAAAATATTGCATGAATCTCACGGGAATAAAAGTGAGATGAAAACGCCTTACCTCATTATAATCAATCGAGTCGTATGACCAAAATATAATAACCACCAAATGAATCATATAATACCATGAATATAAATAAAATCATGATAATATATATCAAATTTAAGTCTACAATACACCACATGCAATAAATAAGTGGGAAACAATGGAAATCTCACGGAATTGAAAGTGAGATAAGAAATCCCTTACCTCGTGTCTGATTTGACTTGTTTGTTCCTTGTTCTTACTGAATAATAAACTTAAGTTAATTTATACTTGAATAAGAACCATTTTCAAGGTTATTATTACTTTAATATCACTTATTACCATGTTATAAACAATATGTAATCATTTAAGTTAATAATGGTCATTTTGTCGATTTTTGGTGCTTGAGTAAAAAAACAAACACCTTAAAATTACAAGTTGTCTATGTGGTCAAGAGTATATTATCTCCAGAATTATATTAATGATTTATATATCTTATATATCATATATATCCAGTATATATATGTATTTATAATAGTACATAACATTTGGAGATAAGAAATGAAATGCACCCTTCATGGAGACAGTAAGTCGTACGTACGCAAGAACGCTACTTTCATTTTTATTTAGTATTTTAATTGAATGAAAACTTAATGATACATAGTTATATTATAATTATATTATAATATCATATATAATTTCAATAACTCAATCCTTTATATGTCCCATGTATGGTAAAAACGAGTCATATCACTTTGAGGGGGTGGTAGTCTGTACTTCCTCAAACGAAATTATTGCATTTACTCATAATGGAAACCATAAAGGTATGCTATAAATTAAAAATACAGAAAAATAAATAAAACTTAAACATAATATATACCATATATAATACATTTCCATCATAATGTAAACCATAAGAGGCGGTAGGAGATAATTGAACAATCATCGTTTCGTGAGGTGTTAGTTTTCCACCGATAGAAATAATATGTTCTTTACCAATTAGATAGAGGTGTGTGTAAGTGTAGTTTTAATACAAATCATAGCAACATCCTAGTATATTTAGGATAATGGTTATGTTATAAATGAAAGGAATAAAAAGAGTTTAGGGGTTTTAGAAGTAAAATAAAACAAAATAAAACAAATGAATTTATGAGAAACTGTTACCTTTAATTTGGGTAACTCCATTTGGTATGAATCAAAGGGTTTTCATGAAGCGCCTTATATCTAAGTAAAGTCCTCTAGGAGAAGTATAGGTATGTAGGGATATTAATTGTATAGATTTTTGAAGAGACAAAAGTCTTGAAAGGTGTTAGAAATTGGTTAGAATTGAGGGCTTTTTATAAGGGGGAGGAGGGGCTTTATAGGAAAGTGTGTTAATATTATTTTATTATATAATGATATTCTATTTATAAAGGTCCAAAACTCAATATTTTATAATATAATATAACTCATGGTCTAAATAAATTCATCAAATAAGAATTGGACAGGTTTTGGAGGTTATTTTAATATTTATAATCTTATTTATTTAAATCATTTATTAATGAGGTAAACACTGTACCATTATTGTGTCATAAATAATTTAATTTATTTGATGTCCAAAAATTATAAAAATAATACCAAGATATATTAAATCTTCTTATCTTTCCAATGAATATTTATAGTCTAAAATATAACTTATATAACAACATGTAAATATTAATTTACAAAGAGATATTTTTTTATATCATTTTTACCTTTAATTTAAGTTAATTAAAATAAAGTGGCATTATCATTCATAAGTGGCTCCATGGGGTCCCAAAATCGACCCAAGGATTCCCAGGGTCATCCATTAATCATAAAATAAGGTTAGGACAAGTGTTAAGGTAATTTATAATTATTATAATATTATTTTTACCTTGAATTACCATATTTACCTTGAACTGCTATAAATAAAAGTCAAAAGTTACTATTCACCAAAAATTATTTTCATCTTATTGAACCACATTTTATGTATTAATAACAACCATGTATGTCGTATTTTCAAAATTCAATCCACATAAGCGGTAAAATTTCATTTAAATGAAAATGTCAGTTTTTAACTACAACTTAATGGTTTCGCTATTCATCAAAAATTGAAATTTTTCAGAAAAACACCAAAATGTTTTCCTAAGATATATTTGATATTATGAATTCAAAAATGATGTCTATTTTACCAAATTAAAAACATAGAATTTTCATTAATTATTTTAAAATTAATTCCCGCTACCAAAACAGATAGCATGTTTTTAAGAAACAATAACTATCAAAAGATTGATACTTGTTTATATCCAATTTGAAAGTGAAATTAATTCCAATGACCACAATTGTATTAAATTGTAAAAATAGATTCATATTACAATTTAAAACCAATTAAAAAGATAATATAACCATATAAATAAATTATATTAAAAGTCACTTTTGAATTAAAATACAATATTTTTTACTATTCATAAAAAATGAATTTTATTAGAAAAAATAACAAATATTTTTTCAAAGTAAATTTTGATGTCCCGATTCTAAAGAATAATTTTATTTTGTCAAATGGAACATATAAAAGTTACCAAAACAATATTTAAAGAGGGGTCTCCATTAAAAGGTGGTAAATCGACCTTTTAGAGTATTTATGCATAAAATTATATTCATTCACATTTTACGCCACTAACTTTTATTGGATAAAAATAAAAACGTTTAAAAAACATGTAGAATAATATTATAGTTATTTATATTCATTCCTTCCAATACAATTGATAGGCGTTAACTACCATTTAAAATCATAATATTGTATTATTAGTATGCAGTGTAATATTTCAAAGAAACATGTTGTTGCGTTTCAGGTAAGCCATCGAACATAGCATCCCCATTAAAGTAAAATTAATAATTAATTTACAAATATTAATAAATATGAAAATTTCATATTCTTTATTTACATGGGATATTACATCCTTCCCCCCTTTTGGTAATTGCGTCCTTGAAATTGTAAAATTGGGCTCGGAAACATCATTGAATGTCCCACATCATAAAAAGAGTCAATAAAACTTTCACTTTAAAATAAAGGAAGATAAGTACAAAGGTCACCTGAGATAACCCATACTAGGATTCCATGTTGGAAAACATGAATATGGAAGAGAGAAAAATGGTCAAGTTTTGATGGAGAGTGATAGAAAATGTGATTAGGAGAAAGTTATCCACCAGAAAATCACAAACATGTGTTGGGTTCAACAGTCCTTGATTCCCCAGTAGGAAAAGTTAACCGAAAATGTTTTTGTTTTAAGTTACATTTCATAAAGTTGAGGAATTTATTTATGAGTTTACTAAAAAAAATAAGGAAACATACTTACTTGTCATGTAGACTGTCATCCTTTACTAAATTCCTACCACAAACTCATCTTTTCTCCAAATGATGAGTATTCAAACTGACTTGGTCACATTAAAAGCAATAGAATCAACTTCTAGAGTATCACATAATCCACAAAATATGAACTATATATTTCCTATATCTTTAGAAATTAACTAAAACCAAAATTCTTAGTATAAGATCATATAATCCCCAAAAAGGATAAACTTTTACAAAAAGAAAAACTACTCCAAAATTTTTCAAACAAAACACAATGTTCAACAAAGACCATTCAATAAACAAAAGTCCATAAAATTCATCAAAAGTAATTAGAACTAATATTGACATCAAAATCTCATAAGTATTTAATTACATAGTCTTCTAAGAAAAATCTTAACATTTATCTCCAAATAACATCTGTTACTCATAAAGTCTCATATTGAAAAGTAATTAACCTAATGACATATTCTCCACGATAGGTTAATAATTTTCATAAATAAACTAAATCATCATATGTCCACAATAAAAATATAGATTCTTCCAAGAAAAAAATTCAAACATTATTCCACAATTGAAATCACATTTTAATCTATCTTCCTTAGGCATATAGTGTTTCATCAAAAGAGAGAATGTCTTCCACAACAACCTTTATCACTTAATCATAAAATCATTTTTCTATATAAGTATATCCATTTGACAAAAAATAATTTTCCAAAATAAACTTATTATTGATTCATAAAATCTTCTAACTAAAAAGAATTAGTCATACTAACCAGGTACTTCACGTAGTCCTGTGGTAGGCGATAAATCCTTGTCTCATTTTGGTTGTGGGTTTGATTCCCCAGCTTTGTCTGACGTGATGGGTTGTCATGTGGTCTGTGTGTTGTCTTTTTTCATAAACTATATAATTTTATAACATTCCCAAAAAGAGATAAATTCATCAAAAATAACCACAACATATTTTAAAGGTTATCTAATAACTTTCATTTTACATCCCAAAATGTATTAACTTGTAATTGCCTCAAATTCAAATATCATATAAACCAAAATGGTTCTTTATAACTATATCCACAAAAGAAAAGATAATTATTCCTTGAATAAAATTTTCATATATAAAACTTAAGGGTTATAAATAATATAAAAATTCTTATAGTTTAATCTCATCATCAAAAGAGCCTTCATACTTTTAAGCATTTCACCATCCTAAAATTTACCATAAATCTTGAATACCTTATATGATGACTTCTTACTCATTCAAAGCCCATCATGATCCATTAACCATTCCTTTACAACTTATTCTAAAATAATTCATTCCTACAAACAAAATCATGAATCATATCCTTAGATTTCAATAATGTCTGAACATCAGTTTAGATATAATCCATACCATTGATTGGTCATTTTCAGTTTCTTCATCCTGAATCGGAATGGCATTAGATATTGGTAAACATATATTTGAATGATACAAGTGATCCCATTCCTGAAACTTCTTCGTAGGAAACTTGTTTGTATAATGACCATTCACACCACATTTAAAACATTCAACTGATCCCTCAGAAAGAACTTATTTCCCTTTCCTAGAGTCCACTGGATGCATCCTTTTTCCATGGTAGGTTCTTGCTTTATGACCATCACTTCCACATCTATTGTATCTTCCCATCCTTTTGAAAAATTTTCCTTAGTGTTCCTTTCCATATACTTGACACATAGGTTTTTGAACATTATTACCTTTATGATTATTAATTGAAATTCCGTAGGGATTTGTTTCACACATATATGATGCCATATAAAAATCACCAAGGTTCATGTGCTCAATCATGACTCCAGATAGTTAGTTGAGAATAACCACAAAAGTTGTCATTGTAGCACCGATTTCATTTAGTTTCTCATTTAGAAAACCATCACAGTTTTCTACACATCAACTGTTACTTTGGTGCCTACTAGATCCATCTATTTACTAAAATCAGAAAGGTAAGTGTGAGTATATTAGTAAAATCATCATATAATATCTTATGAGGAGGGAAAATACTAAGATATATTTATTCATGTTATCATAAACTTATTAACTTTATCTAAAATAACTATGACTCTTTCTAAAATCCTAACCATTATGGTTATGTCACTTATTCTTAGAGAACACCCTAACCTCTAAAGTTATCTAAACCGATCCTTGATACCAACTGTAAGGACCCGACCTTAAACATTTCATAATCTTGAATTAAATGAATAATTCACATTGAGTGTCTTTTCAGGTTAAGAGTTTAATAGAATTAGGCCATTACAATTAAATAACAACTTGAATATTACATGTAAACACTACAACCAAGTATCCATTTTTCAAAAAATAAAAACTCTTAAGAAAGAGACATGTCTAGTCCCATGTTTTTTACAGCATGAATTTTCCTTGATCTCATCCTTGACCCTATTCATCTTTATGTTATGTGGAAAACATTTCAAAAACATGGGATAATTATAAAAAGCTCAGTAAGGATTATAAAATAAGGAAGGAAAACATTATCCCATCAATAAATGAAAATCAATGAAACCATACTTTTCAATAATAACATACCTCATGAAATCCTAAGATTTATGAATAATACACACAAATCATAAATCATAAAGGTTACTTATGGAATTCATAACATACTTAAATTTTAACTATCATAGATACATAGGGAGTCACATTTGGAATACCCATCATAGTATATTCCCTAAATATCTTAGGAGAAACATTAACATTTAGCTCCATCACGTTACCCAATTCACTGGAGAGCTATCTCAGGCTCACCCACCCTATGTTTATCACGGAATCACCCATATATGTAAACAATGACCAATAACCATAACATATTCATAACACATAACACAATAATAATGTAAATATAACATTTCAACATTCCAATAACAATATATCAAATCAATATATTGAAATAAACAATGCTTTATCAAATCATTTTCAAAACCATTTAAAAAATTTAATAAAGAGATTTTTGAATCAAAGTGTCCCATACCACTTTGAAGCTTTTAAATGAATTATAATTTGAAAACATTAATGTCCATATAAATAAATCCACAAAACCATTTTTAAAACATGGACATTAATTATAAATATTTCGAAGAATAAATCTTATAAACATTTAAAATGATATTTTAGTTAGAGTTTTTAACCAAATGAGAAACGCTTGAATACAAATAATTGAGGACTAAAATTTAATCAAAACTTTATAATATCATGATAATAAATGGATTCATGATATAATATGCCAAAGAATATTATATACACCACATAATATTGAATTTGTGTATAACAACAATGATGTTTCAATGGAATGTAAATTGAGATGAAATCCCTTATAAAGACGATATCCTTAGACCAAGGATACATAAATTACATAATAATGTGTGAAAAATATAAATACACTCAATATGGTTTGATATTCAGTGTAAATAAATTATAGGACATTCACACATGTTCTTTTTAAGACAAAACCAATGACTTGGATGTTTAACTCAATAAATGGAAATTGAGTTAAAATTACTCTTATCATGTTCATATTGATGACTTGAGAATTTATCAATAGAGTGATTATGTGTATCAAAAGTATATCCACACAAATGGGAGTGGAAATTAAAACATAAATAAACAAATAGTTATTCCACACATAATCATAACATGACATATTTATTAATTAGAATATTGACCCAAGGAATGAAAATTGGGTTAAAACGTTCCCTTACCGATTTGGGAACTTACAAAACATACACCACACGAAAGAATGATCATTAAATAAAGATTTAAATACACATAAATGAAATTATATTACAAAAATAGTACAAATCATGGGTAGTACATACACCACAAAAAAGGAAATAGTGGAAAATATTGCATGAATATCATGGGGGTAAAAGTGAGATGAAAACACCTTACCTCGTTATAATCAATCAAGTCATATGACAAAAAGATAATAACCACAAAATTAATGAAAAAATACGATGAATATAAATAAAATAATGATAATATATATAAAATGTAAGTACAAAATACACCACATTGAATAAATAAGTGGTGAACAATGGAAATCTCATGGAATTGAAAGTGAGATAAGAACCCCCTTACCTCGTGTCTTACTTGACTTGTTTGTTCCTTGTTCTTCATGAATAATAAACTTAAATTAATTTATACTCGATTAAGAACCATTTTTCAAGTTTATTATCCCTTTTATATCACATGTTACCAAGTTATAAAAAATATGTAATCATTTAAGTTAATAATGGTCGTTTTGTCGATATTTGGTACATGAGTAAAAAAATAAACACCTTATAATTACAAGTTATCCATGTGGTCAAGAGTCTATTATCTCCATAATGATATTAATGATTTAAATATCTTATATATCATATATATTCAGTATATATATATGTATTTATAATAGTACATAACATTTAGTGATAAGAAATGAAATGCACAGTTCATGGAGACGGTAAGTCTTGCGTACGCATGAACGCTACTTTCATTTCTATGTCGTATTTTAATTCATTGAAAACTTAATGATACATAGTTATATTATAATTCCAAAATAATATAATATATAATTTCAATAAATAAATCCTATATATGTCCCATGTATGGTATGAACAAGTCATATCACTTTGAGGGGGCGGTAGTTCGCACTTCCTCAAATGCAATTACCACGTTTACTCATAATGGAAACCATAAGGGTATTTTGTAAATTAAAAATACTAATACATAAATAAAAAATAATCATAATATATATCATATATAAATACATTGCCACCATAATTTCCACCATAATAGGAGGTAAGATATAATTCAACAATCATCATTTCGTGAGGTGTTAGACTTCCTCCCACAGAAACAATGTGTTATTTACCCATTATATGGAGGTGTGTGTAAGTTTATTTAGAATACTTCTCATAAAAAATCCAAGTATATTTAGGATACTGGTGTTGTTATATAAAAAATTAATAAAAAGACTTTAGGGGTTGTAGAAGTAAAATAAATCAAAATAAAACAAAAGAATTTAAGAGAAACTGTTACCTTTAATTTGGTCAACACCCTTTGGTATGAAACAAAAGGGTTTCTTGAAGTGCCTTATGCTAAAGGTAAGGAATATAGTTGGAGGAGAGGGATGTAGTAAGCTTAATTGGGAAGAGTTTTCATGATACAAAATTATTTAGAGGTGTGAGGAATTGGTTAGAAGTGATGGCTTTTTATAAGGGGGGAGGGGATCTTTAGGAAAGTGTGATAATATTATTTTATTATATAATTATATTAGTTTTCTAAAGGTCCAAAACTCATTAAGGTAGAATATAAGATGACTCTTGGTTAAAATAAATTCATCCAATAATAATTGGGTAGGTTTTGGTTGTTATTTTAATATTTATAGTCATATTTATTTAAAACATTTATTAATGAGGTAAACACATCATCATTATTGTGTCATATATAATTTAATTTATTTGATATTTGAATATTATAAATCAAAATACCATGATTTAGGAAATCGTTTTAGATTTAAAATGAATATTTATAGTCTAAAAGATAACTTATATAACAACATGTAAAAATTAATTTACCAAGATATTTGTTTATGTCATTTTTACCTTTAAGTTAATTTAAAAAAGTGTCATTATCATTCATACATGGCTCCATGGGGTCCCAAAATCAACCCAAGGATTCCAATGGTCATCCATTACTCATACAATGAGGTTAGGAAATTTTTTAAGGTAATTTGAAATTATTATCATATTCTTTTTACCTTGATTTTCCATATTTACCTTTAACCGCGGTAAGTAAAAGTCAAAATTTACTATTCACCAAAAATTATTTTCATATTATTGAACCACATTTTACTTATTAATAACAACCATGTATTTCAAATTTTTTAAATTCAATCCATTGAAGCGATAAAACTTCATTTAAATGAAAATGTCAGTTTTTAACTACTACTTAGTGGTTTCACTATTCGTCAAAAATTGATGTTTTTCATAAAAACACCAAAAAATCAGCCTAAGCTATATTTTGTATTCTTAATTAAAAAATGATGTCTATTTTTCCAAATTAAAAACATAGATGTTGCATTAATTAAATTAAAATTAATTCCCGTTATCAAAACAAATAGCATGTTTTTAAGAAACAATAACTATCAAAAGATTGATACATTTTTATCTCCAATTTCAACGTGAAATTAAATCCAATGACCAACATTGGATTAAATGGAAAAAATATATTCTTATTACACATTAAAAATAATTAAAATTATTATCTAACAATATAAATAAATTATTTTAAAAATCACTTTTGAATTAAAATACAGTATTTTTCACTATTCATAAAAAATGAATTTTATTATAAAAATACCAAAAATTTACCCAAAGTAAATTTTGATGTCCCAATTATAAATAAGAATTTTATTTTGTCAAATGGAACATATAAAAGTGACCAAAACAAGAATTAAAGGGGGTTCTCCATAAAAAGGCGGTAAATCGACCTTTTAGAGTATTTATACTTAAAATTAGATTCATTCACATTTAATGCCACTAAATTTTATTTGATAAAATTAAAAACATTTAACAAACATGTATAATAATATTGTAGTTAGTTCTATTCATTATTTTCAATACAACAGCTATGCATTAACTAACATTTAAAATAATAATATTATATTATTAGTGTGCAAAGTAAAATTTCAAAGAAACCTATTGTTGCGTATCGGGTAAGCCATCGAACATAGCATCCCCTTTAAAGTAAAATTAATAATTAATTTAAAAATATTAATAAAAATGAAAATGTCATATTCTTTATTTACCTGGGACGTTACATTATCATCCTCCATAATAGAAGTTTCTATAGAATTAGTGGTAGATAACCAATGAGACCACTTTCATGAGGTTGTAATATTTGAGGACATCATGGAAGAACTCGCATAGAAATGACAAGAGTGGGGTTAAAGGTAGGTATTAGAGAAAGAAACCAGGTAGAGTTGTCATAGGGAAACTTTAGTCATTGGATGTTTAAGTAGTTGGGATACCATAGGTGTTTTGAGGTACAATTCATGTTTACTACACTCTTATTTTTTTGAGTGACATGAGTGCCTAAAATTAATTTATCACCCCTTTAATTGGTTATAGGTTATATATTATGTAATATAAGATTAAAATTCTACTATAGTTTATCATTATAGTTGGATTTCAAATGAGTTTTAATAAGATGTGTAATTTTTTAGATTTTTATTTGTGAGCTAGATTTTTTTAACTTCACATCATTATGGATACAACTAAAAGATGTTATCCTAGGGATGGGTTTTTTGTATTCTATACAGTAATTTTTAGATGATTATAAATGAAATTATATCTTATCTAGTATGTATGGATATCATCCAGTTTTTTTGGGGAAATAGATTTATGTTTTTGGTGAATAAATATTTATACTCGGATTATATTATCTCATTTAGGGAACTTTATGATAATTGAATCCTATTTGGAAATGGACATGTTTCCATGAATTGTGGATGATTATGTTGATTATTTTTCATTGGAGGTCATGAGTTTACCTCCAATCAAAGAGATTGAGTATGTAATTAAGTTGTATCCATTTGTTTCTCCTATTATTATAGAGGTTTATTATATGTAACCAACAAAGATTTATAATATGATATTTCTAATTGACGAGTTATTATATTAAGGACTTATTTGGAGTAGTGTGTCTTCATGTGCCACCATAGTGTTTTTTAAATAAGGTAGGTGGAAGATTGAAATTATATTTATATATATATATATATATATATATTAGGTAGTTAAATTAAGTGGAACCAATGTATCATTGCACACTTCTAAGGATAAATGATTTTTTGATTAATTGAAAGGTTTGACTTGACTTTCTAAGATTATTTGTGATCTAATTGTCAAAATATGAGGGTTAAGGAGGAATACATACCTATTATTGTATTTTTTCAGTGTGTACATTTTGATTTTGTGTAAATTCAGTTTGGATTTATGAATTACACAACTATTTATGGGGATTATGAATAGTTTTTTCAACCCTATAATGATTTTTGTATGGTTGATGATATCTTATTTTTTTCAAAAATTGAGACAAGTCATGTAGAGAAACTCAAGATAGTGTTAGAGTTTTTTAGGAAGCATCAGTTGTATGATAATATGTCTAAGTGTCTATTCTAGATTCATGAGGTTCATTTTCTAGGTAATGTTTTTTAGATCATAGTGTAGAAATTGGCCCAGATAAGAGTGAGGTCATTGCTTCATGGAATCCATTGAAGAATGCTTCAAAATTAAATAGTTTATTAGGCATATCTAGTTATTATAGGAGGTACATAACTAGGTTTTCCCATATTATTACCTCATTATAATATTTGAATCTATTTTTTATAGATTCATGATTGGTAATATTCTTTTGAAAATATTAAAGGGAATTTGATAAGTTCTCCAATTCATTATTTACCAAAAATGTGTATTCAATATAATTTTTATTATGACAAATCCCATTAGGGTTTTAGAAATTTTTCGTTATAAGAGAGAGAATTTGTTTATTATGGGTCTGGGCTCTTATGTCCCAATGAATATAATTATTCTACCAATTACA
Organism: Viscum album; assembly: GCA_963277665.1. Lineage (NCBI taxonomy): Eukaryota > Viridiplantae > Streptophyta > Magnoliopsida > Santalales > Viscaceae > Viscum > Viscum album. The sequence goes on from OY728150.1 coordinate 1,547,171,012, forward strand.
TGGAGAAAAAATAAGGGTATTTGTTCTTAAGAATTTGAATAATTTTTTTCTAAAAATAATTTGAATATGTTTTAAAGAATATGGGTTCAATGTTTTCCAAGATTAATATTTCAATATCACTTATACTTCTAGAAAGGGTAATTTGTTTACTAAAACATTATATCTAAAGTCTTATGGTGGGGATACTCGATAGAAGAATGATAAATTGAAATAGATTTTATATTTGGCCTCTCAGTAGCATTGTTATAAGGGAAAAAATAGTGGATCAAGTCATCATAAGATGATGGTGATATATTATATTCTATGGTAGGTAGAGGAATCTTAATTGGGGGATCATGAGGTTTAAGTTTGGAGAGATCATATTGTGAAGGGTTATTCTTTGGATATTTTGTTTGAGGATGAGTAAGATAGTGAGTTATTCTATGGAAATTTATTTTTTCATTAGAGTATGTTGGAATTAGTTTTTTATAAGGTTCATGGTTCAACTTTAGTGGTGTATCCTGGTGTTTTAATGACATATTACACTTTTTAAAAAAATCTGTAGCATGGGAAAGAAGGTAATGGGTGATTTTATCTCTCAATGTATTACGTTTTAGTATTTAAATGTTGAACATAAAGTTCCAATGGTTTTGATACATCCTTTAGAAATATCATAGAGGAAGTGGGAGGATATTTATATGGATTTCATTATCGGATTACCACATACCATGAAAGGATTTTAATCAATTGTGGTTATCATGGATATATTAATGATGTTATCATATTTATTATTGATTAAAGTATCAAACTTGGTGGTTATATAGGAAAATATTTATGTTGAAAAAGTGGTGAATCATGATGAAGACCCTAAGAGGATGTTTTCTCATCATGATTTTTAGTTTACATCATATATTTCAAAAATATAATTGTATACCTTCGGTTCCCAATTAGGATTTGGTATTGAATTATACACATATATATATGGTAAAAATAATAAAATGATCCAAACATTATAGTATATGTTATGATCATATATCTTGGATTTTAGAGGATAAGGGGAAATCATTAGACATGAAGGATCTGGATGCAGTGGAAGCACAGTGTTGGGTTGGGCCAAAATTCTTGTTTGCTGTAATCAATGACCAATATGGGATCAATACAAAAATTAATTCCATTATCCAAATATTAAAATCAAATATTTAGACAAAATAAGAAAGGAACTGGATCCAAGAGATAAATAATCTTTCACATCATGTTTATAATTAATTTAATTAATTTCAAAAAGAAAATAATATTGGAATCTTCGGTACTTTCTTCATTGATGATGTTGATCAGCTGGAATGACCCTTTCAGATTGTCTTGTTTCACATGAGAGGATCCAAACCATAATTCCTCTAGTGGTGATCCACACATGCTCTGATGGCCTTCGATCAACACCACTTATTCTCTGGGTGTTGGTACGGCGAAGTGAGTGTCTTGTGCCGGTTATTCTTAATCGATTTTTTTTCATTCATAAAGAATGTATCTTGTTCTTAAGAGGGGATGGAAGAGTATTCAAGAGACAAATTGTTTGGTTCAATAATTCTCAATTCCCTAGATGTGTAGTTCAGTACATGGAACATTAGACATACATGTCTATTTATCGACATGGGGCATCAGTTATAATATTTAATTGCGTAACTGCCATTAAATACATTTATAATCATAGAGAAAACCCATTATATTAATAAAAATACTAAGTCAATATTTATGGTGAAACAACTTGCACAAAATAAAATTATAAATAAACTTCCACGTCACAAAATAATAGCAGCATTATTGTTATTTTAACTTGTGTCAAATAGTTAAATAATTATTTATCATCTTGAAAATAACTATTTTACTACTAGATCGGCCTTAGTCCACTCAAAATCCACTTCAATTTATTGAACACTTGAATAAGTAAATAAATAACTTATTCTCTTAAAGAAATATTTTATTTACAAACTAGTAAAAAATATTTATTAAATGTTCAATAAATTAAAAAAATATATTTCACTCACAATCTGGTTAATAAATTTTTATTTAATTTATGAAATAATTTTAACTTGAATAAAATTATTCTGTGGTCTTAAGAATAACATTAATTTCATTAATTAAATCAAAATATAATATAACCATGACCACCAAAAACACTTAGTGTGTGACCCTCTAGGATTCTTTCTCATTGTCATTAGGAAGTCTTTTCAAAAGTCCAAGAGTGTCATCTAGAAAAGGGTCAAGGAACCCAAGAGAAAGAACATAAAGTCACAACAACGACATCCACATGTGAATTCTCAATGTGTAATATCATCCCATTGTCTCAATATCTCATCAAGTAGGATTCATGATAGTGTCATCACCCTTTGTTCTTGATACATTGTTCTTTGACTACCTAAAATAAACTTTTCATTACACCATGAACATGGAATTTCACATGAAGATTCTATTTGAATCAAAGGGACAAGAAATCAACTTCCATAAATGGAAGGGAAAAATACTTCCTCAACTTATTCATTAATAACATGCCACTCATGACACACCCAACATACCCTAATTTTCTCCAACATATGGCTTGACCATTTTTGTTTGTAAATCAAAGTGTGTGAGTCATGACACATATTAATTTTAATCATAAAGTATAAGGTCCATTACAAATGCTTGCATATAGGAATATCTAATGACAATAAAACATGAAGAAGTTCTACTGATGGGCCTGTTCTCATAATCTCCCATCTTATATATTTCCATGTGTGAACTTCATGAGTGGAAGTCTCATCTGCTTACGAGTACTCACACTTGACAGTATGTATACTATGTGTCCCATCATAGTATGTCATCCAACTGAAAACAATATTTATGAATATTTTAGTATAATTTAATGTTTCTCATCATAGTTATCAATTCAAAAAATACTCTAGGACATTGTTACATTATAGTCTTGAAGAACAATGAGAAATATGTAATAAGTTTTTTAATATTTCAATATATTAAATATCCATGTAATAAAAGTAAAAATAGTTGGTTCTAAGAAATCAACTCTAAAAAATCCTACTTTGACTAGAGACAAATGTCAATAACTTTCAGTTCGCTATACCTCACGTAATGATCATGTTTCTACTGAGTTAAGGCTTTACTCAAGGGGTCTGCCACATTGTCTTCCATGGAAATACTGCTCACTACAACTTCACCTCTTAGAGAAAAATCCCTCAAGAGAAGATACTTCTGAAGTATATTCTTCATCCACTGATGTGAGCTTGAATCTTTTGTGAGAGACACTGTTGTAGTATTATCATAATAGAGTGTGATATGATCTGTACTGCTAGGTATTACATCCCACTATTGGACAAAATTTTGCATCCAAACTACTTATTTAGCTGCCTCAGAAGATTCGATATACTCGAACTCTGCTATAGAATCTACGACCATACTCTTATTTGAGCTCTTCCAACTCACAGAAACTACATTCAAATTGAATAATTATCCCATTTGTGACTTCATGTCATCCTGGTCATTCTAGAAACTAGAATCTATATATCCTCTGATGACTAGTTCCTTATATCCTCCATAAACCAGGAACATATCCTTAGTAAACCTCATATACTTACGGATAATCTTGACTGCCATCCAATGGAAGTCACCTAGGTCAGCCTAATATCTTCCTACCACACTCAATTCATAGGAAACATCTAGCCTAGTTCATATCATAACAAACATGACTGACCCAATCACTGATTCATATGGATTCCTTTACATTATCTCTATTTCATCATGTGTTTGAGGATACATTTTCATTGAAAGATCAATGCCATGTGATGCTGGAAACAATACCATCTTGGATTGTTCCATACTGATTTTCTTTAGTATCTTATCAATGTTTGTACTTTGAGTTAGAGAATTCAATCTCATGGATCTATCACGATGAATATTTATCCCAATAATATATACTGTCATTCCCAAGTCCTTTATGGAGAATCATTGATTCAACCGTGCCTTAATAGATTCTATGACCGGTATCTCGTTTCCAATAATAAATATGTGATCAACATATAATGTTAGGAAAATGAACTTACTCGCACTAAACTTTTTGTCGACTCAAGGATCCTATTCATTCTTAATAAAACCAAATTTCTTTATGGATTCATTAAAATGATTGTTCCATGATCTGGATGCTTTATTTAATCCATTAATAGATTTCTTCAACTTAGATACCTTATTAGTATCCTTTGGAGTCAATAAACCTTTATGTTGTGTCATGTATACATATCTTCAAAGGATCCCATTAAGGAAGGATATTTTGACATCCATTTTCCAAATCTCATAGTCATGGTAAGTAGAAATGGCTAATTGAATTCTAATGTATTTCAGTATCATAACTGGTAAAAAGGTTTTGTCATAGTCAATGACTTGACATTGTTTAAACCCTTTTGAAACCATTCGTGACTTATAGGTACTGAATTATCCTTCCATGTCCATTTTTTTCTTGAATGCCCATTTGCAACCAGTAGGCATTACTTCACATGGAGGATCTACTAAAATCCAAACATGGTTTTGGTACATAGAATCCATTTTATAATTCATGGATTCTTTCCACATGGTAATAATTGTGCCACTTACCACTTATATGTAAGTTATAGGATCATTATTATCAACTAATAATGAGTCACCATCCTCAGTAACTAGAAAAAAGTATCATTCCAGTTCTCAAACCTCTCTTGTACTCCTATACAGTACTTTTTTCTCCAAAATCGATCTTTCTTCCAAGTGGATTTATGGAATCTAATCATATAACAACTCTTATATACCTTGAGCCTCAACTTCATTGAAGTCTATCTTTCTCCCACTATGTATTTTTGAGATGTGCTCCCTCTCAAGGAAGATAGCGTGTATTTCCACTGTAACCTTTTTGTCTGAGCGGTTGTATAGGTAATATCCACTTGTATCCTTAGAGTATCCTATAAAGGTACACTTTGGGCCTTTGGATTGATGTTTTTTACCTTAATAGACCTTAACAAATGCTTCGCTACCCCACACATGTAATTTCGATAACATGGATTTTTTCCCACTCCAAAACTTATATAGAATTCCATTTATCGATTTAGTTGGTAATTGGTTTTGTATGTGCACTTCTGTTTGTTACGCTTATCCCCAAAAGGATAATGGAAGACTCACATGACTCGTCATTAATCTCACCATGTCCAACAAGGTGTGGTTCTTCCATTAACATACACCATTCCACTAAGGCATTTAAGGAGAAGTGAGATGTGATAAGATCCCAAACTCCCATAAGTAATCAATGAAGTATTGATTAAGATAATATCTACCTTGGTCTGAGCGGAGTTTCTTAATATTCTTACCAAACTGGTTCTCAAATTAATTCTTGTATTATTTGAACTCATCAAGATAATTTGACTTATAACTAATTAAGTAGATATATCCATATCTACTAAAATCATGAATAAAAGTAATGAAGTATGAGTACCCACCCATTGCTTCCATTAGAAAGGGTCCAAACACATCGGTATGAACCAATTCAAGAAGATATTTGGACCTTTCACCTTTCCTACTAAATGGGGATTTGGTCATTCTTCTTTTTAACCATGTGTCACATACACCAAGTGGTTTTAGTTTGAAAGAACTTAAATATCCATCTTGATGTACCTTTTTCAATATTTTCTCATTTACATGACCAAACCGGTGATGCCAAAGTTAAGTGTTGTATGAGTCATGTGAGGTATCTTTATTATCGATTTACATTAATTGGTTTGTTTAATCTAACACATAAATACCACTATATAAGTGTTCCCTACCAAAACAAATGTTATCTTTATAAAACAAGCAATGTTCATTTCAAAAATTGAAAAAAATCCCTATATATCTAGTCTGGATACTAAAACAATGTTTTTAGTTATATAAGGCACATAAAAACAACCCTTTAAAACCAAGATCATCCCAGTTGACAATGTGAGGTTGTATTCCCCAACAGTTATAGCAGCAAGTCTGGCTCTGTGGGTTGCTCATAGATCTACCTCCCCTGGGTCAATTTTCTTGAATCCACTTGTTTCCTGTATTTGAATAAATATATGAGCACCCCAAGCAGTATACAATACCTAATTTGTAGAAACAGATAAATTGAACTCAATAAAAAATGCACCTGAAGCTTCCCCTTTCTTCTTTGGATGGGTTCAATTTTTCTTCCAGTATCCCTTCTTGCTACATGTGAAACAAATAGCCACTTGTTCTTGTGCCTCCCCTTTTATCTTCCTTTTCTTGGATGGATGTGAAGAATCTTTGGGCTTAAAGATCTTTACCTTTACCATTCCTCTTATTCACTATAATGACAGAAGGATTTTCATGCTTCATATCATTGTCCACTTGGAAAATTAGGATAAGAATATTAGATAGAGGCTTCTCAATGTTGTTCATATTGAAATTAACAACAAATCTAGAGAATCTATGAGGAAGTGATGCAATAATGAGATCGGTGCCCTGTTCTTCAGGGAATTTAAACCCTATAACCTCTAGGTTCTCAATGTAGGAAATGAGTTTGACTACATGAGGCCCAACTAGGGAACCCTCTTTATGCTTACTCTGAAAGAGTGCCTTGGAGATCTCAAACCTTTCCAGTATTTCTCTCTCATGGTAAAGACCATGGAGGTGGTCGAGCATGATATAAGCATTTATGTTTTCATGAGACTTCATGAGCTCACTGGACATTGATTATAGCATCAAACATTGAACATAGACCACATCATTCATATGTTTCTCATAGGCTAAGAAATAAACATCACTCACCCCTTTGGTAGGTGGATCATGTAATGCTGACTCAAGTATGTAAGACTTCTATTCATGGAATAAGAAAACCCGAAGGCGTCAAATCCATTCCATGAAGTTACTTCTAGTGAGGATGTTGTATTTATCACGAATTGATCACAAGGATAGTGTATTTGACAAGCTTTTCATATTTATTATATAATTAAAAGAACATATCTTTAGTACTTTTTTTATTACATTTTATGAGAAATAATTAATTAATTTTATTAATTCTCCCACTATATTATCAAGTCCTAATGGCCCACTCCATTGAACTCAGAATGTCCAGTTCCCATGAAATTATAGTGGAAAGGATTCATATTCCCCTTCTTATAACCCCAATAAGGGTTGGTCAAGCTATTTGAAGGTATTTAGGATGGAAGGTCTTTTCCCACTATAGGCTTGTAGCTCCTTGATCTGTTGAGTGGACTCCCCAATCTTGAAATCTAGACATGGATTTCCTCAACTGTTGCCTCCAATATTACACAAAGTCACGTGATGGATACTCTTCTTGATGAAATATGGTTAATCAAACCCAAAACATTTCATAAGGGATTCCTATATAAATGTAATTTTTTCAACAAGTGTTAATCAAACACATAGTTTTATTGATTCTTTTTTTTAATCAAGTAACAGAATGTTTAGTCTCACGTAATATTGTATTGAGGGGTTTTTATGTCTTATGAGAAAATTGATAATTATCTTTATCACATACTTGTTAATATTAATTGGAACTCACATAAGTTATTAATCATGTCTAGATAATATTTATGAATAATCCTAGATTATTTTAGTTCCATCTTGCATCCATCCAATGGCCTGAGAGCCTTTATTTTTTATTGATTTTGGATAATCCAGCTTTCAAGGGGTGAGGTGGAAACCATACAATGATCGTTGGTGTAATTATTACATAACCCTATAGGCCTTAAAGTAATTCATTTCCCATAGGCTTCAAACATTACATACAACCCAAACTAACTATTTGGAACTGCTCCTCCCAACATCTTCATTGTGAAATCATCTCTCCACCTTCGCATGGCTGTTCAGATAGGCTATGCCATGCATGCACAGGCTTGTCCCGATGGCAGCTGCCACACCCTCTCATTCTTGTAATCTATGTAGCTTCTGCAGTGGTGAAAGCTCCTTGCTCATCCTCCTATAGAGCTTGTTCCTTGTAGGTTTTCTGGTGTGCATCTTCACTAAAGGTGTCCCGAAGGCCTTGAGGTGGCCCAAAGGCCTTACTGGCCTGAAGGCTTGGGTGGCCCAAAGGCCTTAAAGGACTCGAGGACCAAATCGGTGGCCTGAAGGTCCAAATGGGGGAAATTCCTTGCTGCTACACTGCCAAACAGTGCCTGCTATAGTTCCCACTACAGTGCCTACGACAGTACTTCTACAGTGCCCGAAAATTGTGCCTCCACCTGGATTTGATCCCGGGTTGCCTGGATGCACTTAAGAGTCGTCACCAAACGGGTTGAGGCTCATGTGTTAGTTCTATCTTGCATTCTTTTAGTTTATTAATTATGTGATCACGACAACACATCCACAATGAAAAAACCATTCTAATGACATAAATAAAATAAAGGAAATGATCATGACATTTTCTAATGGTTAATTTATCTTGCAGTTGATAAACTAACCCTAACCTAGGAGAGAACTACCTTGATCCTTTTGGGTTCATGTTTACATATTTCCACTTGTCCACCTCTGTATCTCCTGGGATTGGTTTCGTCTTGGATATAGCTTGAACCACCTCCACTAGCATAGGAGTTCCATCCATTACATATTCTTTTTAACTCACGCACAGGTGAGTGGAAAATGGATTTTATATAAAAAACCATGGGCATGTAGACCGTACATATTAATAAAGAGAGATAGATAACAGGCCAAAAATTTAATTTTATAAATAAATTAAAAGGTAAACTAATCACATACAAAGGTCTGGTCTAGCTCATGATCATCTACATATATGAAACAAAGTATGCAGTTACTAAAACTATAATTCAATTCTTTGTTTTTCCTTATTAAAATAAATCATGCTCGAATCGATTAATTATTATATTTAATTAATCAATCCATTTATCTTAATTACTTTTTATGAATTTCCTTAAGATTCTTATCGTTGTACATAAATGCACCTTGGAGGTAAGCTTGTCAATACCCATTCAAATCTACCCAACACATATTTTATTATTATACTATTTTACTCTTCTGACATATGGAATACATGATGCTTCAATGCATAGTGTAACAACCTATAGTATGATTTATACATGAAAAAAATTCTGAACATTAACCAAACATTTAAGTTTTAACTTCTTGTAATATGGTAAAGTACACGACATGTTGTTCCGACTACACGGTGTGTACTACCTTCGCTGTCCTTCCTGAAGTACACACCTATGGACTCGGCGTGTGAGGTGTACTTTAGAAATTTTGGAGTACAGAACATGTACAATGAGCTACACACTATGTTGTCTCTACATTACACGGTTACCATTCATCTTATCCATTTACGAGATACATGATTTGGCCCCTAACCCGAAGAGACTACACACTCTGTCCAGTGGGCCAAATGACCTTTAATCTGGTATTTATGTGCCTATTTGTCCTGGTCAACACCTACTGTAAAATTAACTGCACCACATGTAATAAATGCACATGACTTGATTAATTTCTGAATTACTTATGATGCACTATACACTACTACACGACATGTAGTTCGGATTACACAATGTGTATGGAAGATAACACGACATGCAAGTTTGAACAAATGGAATGTACTTTTGTGTCACCTGGGAAGAATATTTGGTGCCTCCTAATGGGTTGCACGTTTTAATTCTAATCCAAAAATTATTCATTTCTATGAAATCTGTGAGAAACAAAAGAGGAAGAATAGATCCTAAAATTCAGATTAAAAGAACGATTACACCCTGAATTGAAAAACCTAATTATTATGCATAAATCATCAAAGATAATTAAATAATTATATATTATGATGAGCTCCCACTGATACCACTTTAAGGATTAGAATGCAGTGGAAGTGCAGCGTTGGGGGGAAAAACATTTCCTTTTCCATAATCGATGAACAAACTGGGATCAATATGATGATGAATGCTAGTATCCAAAGATTTATTTTTAAAGTTTGGATCTGAATCCTAATTTTTATTATTAAAGAAAAGAAAATTCCTCTTTTAACTAGGTAGAGGGAATGAACAATTCAGATTGTCTCATTGCGCTTGTGATGATCCAAACCAGAATCCCTCTAGAGGTGATCCACATGTTCTCTGATGGCCTCTGATCGAAACCACTCATTCTCCAGGTGCTATCGCAGTGAAGCGAGTGTCTTGTGTCGGTCGTTCTTGATTTCTTGTTCTTTGGTCTTGATAATGTCTCTTGTTCTTGAGAGGGGAGGTAAGAGGATTTGAGAGATAAATTGTTTGGCTCAACAATTCTCAATTCACCGGTTGTGTAGTTTGGTACATGGAACAATAGAAATACTTGTCTATTTATCAATATGGGGATTTAGTTACAATATTTAATTGCATAACACCAATTAAATACATTAATAACCTTAGAGAAAACTCATTCTCTTAATAATAATACTGCATCATTATTTTTGGTGTGATAACTTGCGCAAAATATAATTATAAATAAAATTATTTGTCACAAATTATAGTAACATTATTATTATTTTAACTTGTGTCAACTAGATAAATAATTATTTACAATCTTTCAAATAATTATTTTACTACCAGACCGGCCTTGGTCAGCTCGAACTCTATTTCCATTTGTTTAACACCAGAAAAAATAAATAAATAATTTATTCTCTTAATGACCATTTTATTTACAAACTAGTAAATAAAAATTTATTAAATGTTCAACTAAATAAATAAATATATTTTACTCACAATCTGGGAAATAAATATTTATTTAATTTATATGATCATTTTTACTTGAATAAAATTATTCTACAGTCTTGAGAATAATATTTATTTTACTAATTAAACTCCAATAGAATTTTACTGAGACCACCAAAAACACTTAGTGTGTGACCTTGTAGGATTCTTTCTAGTTGGCATTAGGCGAGCTTGCCTAAAATCCAAGAGAACTATCTAGAAATGGGTCAAGGAACCCAAGATAAATAAAATAAAGTCACAACAATGACATCCACATATGAACACTCACTGTGTAATATAATCCCTTTGTCTCAATATCTAATCAAGTAGGTTTCATGATATTGTCATCAACCTTTCTGCTTGATATGTCGTTCATTGACTACCTGAAATAAACTTTTCATTATACCATGGAAATGGAATTTCACGCTATGGTTCTATTTCAATCAAATGGTCGTGATATCTACTTTCATAAATGGAAGGGACAAATCCTTTCTAAATTTATCAATTAATAACATTCCACTTGTGACACACCCAATGTACCCTAATTCCCCCCAACATATGGCCTAACGATTTTTGTTAGTAAATCATAGTGTGTGAGTCATGACACATATTAATGATAATATTGAAGTCTAAATACCATTACACATGCTCGCAGATAGGAATATCTGATGACACCAAAACATGTGGAATTGATACGGGTGGGTTTGTTCTCATAATCTCTCATCTTGGAGATTAGCAAGTGAAATCTTCATGATAAGAAGTCTCATATTCTTAAGAGTACTCACGCCTGATGGACTATATAATTTGTTTCCCATCATAGAATTCCATTCAACTGTAGAACTATATTTAATAATATTGGTATAGAATTTCAGGGTTCCCGGCATAGCGGGGAACTTACATGACCTTATCAATGAAAAAAATAATCTAGGATATTATCACATCATAGTTATTAAGAACAATGACCAATATGTTATGAGATGTTTAATATTTTAATGCATTAAATATCTATGTAATAAATGTACAAACATTTGCTTCTAGGACACCAACTATAATAGTACAATGATATAATTTTATTATAATAATATTTTCCATTATAAAGATCCATAAGGGAGAGATTCAAGTGCCCTTGATGATTGGGGATTGATGAGTCTTGGATTTGAAGGAACTCTAAATTTGTAAATTGATTAATGGGGAGATGTGAGTTCATCTCAATTCAAATATTTTCAAAATAGTATTTTTCTTTACACTGAGAGTTGGTGAATTATCAAAAACATCATTATATCCTATGATTTTATTTTTATATAACTTTTTCGTTGGGATCATGTTACGAATTATTTCTTGAGATAATTCATTCAAGTGTTTTAAGGGTGAATTGATGTTGTATTTACTGAAAACATGCTCATGAATGAGTTAAAATTATAGCTAAGTGGAATGAAAATGAATATTTATTGAGAGGAAGAAAATGTCATAATTAAAGGAATCACAATTAATAGTTATGTACTGAACCATAGGATTAATATAGTCTTACACAAGAGGTCACTACATAACCTACACATTTTTAACTATAGAGAATCATTTAAGGAATCATGGATTATACTCCTGCATCATGATGGATGTCATAAAAATTTAATGTAGCTCTATACACGGCATTTTTTGATCATTAAACCATAAGAGGACAAACATTCTACATCAAAGTGGTTTATACCATAAGGAGTAAGTTTTTGAATATTTTTTTCCTTGATATCTTGGAGGGAAGATCCCACCTTCTTCAATGCATGGTTCCAGGTTGCAATCTCCTACATCAAATATGAAGAGTTTAAAATATAATTTTGTAGCATACCTGGTCATGCTACAAAGGTGTAGATAATTATATGGATCTTTTGTGTTTTTTAAAAGAGTTAGAAGTTGATATTTTTGGGTCAGAAGATCATTCCACAACCTAATGTGTCATTTGTGATACTTTTAGGGGAAATAAATATGAGGTTACTACTCATGAGAAACTATTAATGAAACATTGATATAACAATCCACATATTTCATATAAAATTCCAATGATATTTTGGTTAGGATGGAAAAGAATAATAAGGGTGTACATTTGATCCAAATTCTAGAGGAGCTTGAGTGGGGTTCCTGAGATCGATCAACTTGTTAAAACTCACCTAGATATTTATTTTAATATGAGTTTAAGACTATATTCCTTATCTAATTCCATGATATTATTGATAATAATATAATAACATGTATAGTATGATTGTATCTATTGGAAAAAAATATTATCCACTCAATAGCAGGATTGTGTAAACATTGTAAAAACTCTTGTTCCATGGGAATTTTCTCTATATCAATCATCATTTAATTGTTTTATATTTTGATCCTACACACTAACCATTAGTGTAAAAATAATTTTTATAGTTATTTTTTTGGTAACCACTTATTCACCCCTCTCCTTCATTGGTGGTGGTTCACTATCACTGAGCCATTTCATTTTATATCGATTTATAGTTGTTCTTAAAAATATTTTTCTATATTTATTGATTTTTATATGTTAGAGTATACCATAAAGAGAAATTTTTCTTGTTAGTTTTAAAATTATTAGAGTTTTTCATTATTTATTACATATTTTTAAACAAATAGACCCATGGAAAGTAGATCATGGATAAAAAAAGGATTTCCCAGGTTTTATGGGAAGAGATTTCATATATGGAAGGATAAGGTGGTTCCATGGCTTTAATATCTTGGATTAGATGTTACTAATATTATTCAAAATGTTTTTTATATTCTCAATTTTAGGAAAATATCCACCATGGTTGAAGAGAATAATATTGAAGCCAATGGGAGAGTGCGAAATGAAATACTCTAATCTCTATCTGTAGAAGTGATGAAACAAGACTTGGTGGAAAAGTGAATGGAATTTAGAGGAAACTATATAATAACACTGAGAGAGAGAAAATGTTGATTATTTATGGTTATAGAATTTTTTGGATTAATTCAAGGATATTAAAATTGATTAATATAAATTATTTGATAAGTTCTCAATTCAAGAAAAAAAATTTGATCTTGATTCAAATCAATGGTGATATTATTGAGGATTAAATGACATTGATTAATTTTATGACGATTATAGTAGATAAATTCAATTCATATATTTATTATCAGGTGTTTAATGAATTTAAGAAGTGGATAATTTATAATTTGGACAATGTTGTGATATCCTTTGAGGTGAGTATAGCTTCATCCTTAAGGAGAAAATTAAAATAGGATAAGGAGACAACATTCAAAATTTAAAAAGTTCCATTAATACAAATTAATTCCTTTAATTATTTTCAAGAGGAATTCATAAAATAAATGGTAAATATAAGTGTAAATTTCTATTTATTTCATAAACTATAGAAATATTTGAAACTTTTAGACTAGTTTCCCTGAGAAGGAATTGGGAGATATAGAAAACTTTCAAATCAAATGATTATATATGAGAACCAAGGTGGAAAGTTGTCATAATGGAGGAAATTACATTACAGGTAGAGGGAATTACAACACATCAAAGGAAAAGAACATTCTCTTAAAACCTGATGCCACATATTTTAATGTATAAATATAAAGGGAGGATGATAACTTATAGTATGATAGTCTCATAGTATTTATGGATAAATTGAAAAAATGATGCATATAGAAAACAAGATGATAATATAAAATAAGATAGAAGTGATGAGGAGACACCAAATTAGTTTTAGTAAAATATGAATTGTTTTGTGTGTTTAAAAGAAAAAATAAATTTTCAGAAATAAAATAAATAATTATAACTGAATAATTATTCATTAAAGAAATATCTTGATGAATCCAAAGATATGGATATTTCAATGATGAAAACAGAGTCTTCATTGAAGATATGTGAACTCAATTTTATCCCTAAATTAAGAGATGAGATTATTTAAATTTCCATTAACTTTCAATTTCAAATTATATGGGTGAAAAGAATCTTGAGGAAATTTTGGTTGATGCTAAAAATTTCTTTTATAGCACTCAGATTGAGTTTCAAAATTCTATCAAAGTAGTTTCTGAAAGATATAAATCTTTAGATAAATATGTTTATGCTACCATGAAATTTGGATAGTGTCCTTGTTGACGCTCCTTTTTCATCACAAAGTCCAAAGGAATGTAAAGGGGAATGACTTAGCATAAATTGATGCATCCTTTAAAGAAAACATCAAAAATCGACAAAGGGATGAACAAGGAGAACATTTCACATGTGCCGCCCAAGTTCTATCAATGTCGCGCAAGTACACTTGTGCGACACCTAATGGTCGTGCAAGTGACTTTCACGCCCCAAAGGATAACCGCCCGGGGTCTTCTCCAGCCTATAAAAAGACCATGTGGGCCCCCCATTGAAGGAGGAATTTTTCCAGAAACTCAGATTTGAGCTCCCGGTGCCCTAGTCTCTTCTCAAAGCTTCCAAAACACTTCTAAGGTAATTTATTACCTATAATGGAAGATATAAAGAGGGGTAGGAAGGCCTAAGTGTTGAAACTCATCAACACTTGCGCGCCTAAATGGCCAACCCTTAAGGGAAATGGCCACACGTGCGCGCCGCCTTACTCCTTCAATAGGACTTGCGCGCCCCTCTTCTGGAAGAACCTCAAGATGATTATAAAGGCATTAACCAAGAGTCACTCATGTATTACCTTACTGGTTAACCATCGCGCAAGCACCCTTGTGTCGCGCAGGTATACATGTGTGGCCAGGACTTGCGTGCCCACACAGTACCTATGCGCCTTCCAGGACTTGCACGCCCCTGCCTTTTTGGATGCCCTTCTTGCCCATTTCACCCCTCTTAAGCCATTCCACATCTCCTATTCAAGATTCAGTATTCAAGACACTCTTCAAAGCCATTTATGGGATTATTTCTTGATTTGACTTCCTTATCTAAAAGGAAATCTGTGGAATATCTATCAAAAACTAGTGATTTACACATCAATATGTCACTATGATTGAGATTTCATTCATTCAACCTCATCATTTAATATGAGAGAACTCATTAAACTGGGCCTCCTTTTCAGGAATAAGCCCCAGTCATAATTCTAAAATCAGGCTATCCTCTTTAGGAGTAAGCCTCAAGTCCTCATTAAACTGGGCCTCCTTTTTAGGAATAAGCCCCAAACAGAATTCTCAAATATGGGAATCCTCCTTAGGAGTAAGCCCAAGGTCCTCATTAAAACTGGGCCTCCTCCTTAGGAGTAAGCCCCAGTCATAATTCTCTTAACCTAGGCCTCCTTTTCAAGAATAAGCCTCAACCATAATTCTTAAATCTGGGCATCCTCCTTAGGAGTAAGCCCCAAGTCCTCATTAACCTGGGGCTCCTTTTTAAGAGTAAGCTCGAGTCTCAAATATGGACATCCTTTTTAGGAATAATCCCCAGTCATAATTCAATTAACCTAGGCCTCATTTTCAGGAATAATCCCCAATCATAATTATTAAATCTGGGCCTCCGCTTCAGGAGTAATCCCCAGTCCCCTAATATGGGCATCCTCCTTAGGAGTAAGCCCCGACCATAATTCTCTTAACCTGGGCCCCCTTTTCAGGAATAATCCCCAGTCATAATTCTCAAATCTGGGCATCCTCCTTAGGAGTAAGCCCCATTCCCCTAATTTGGGCATCCTCCTTAGGAGTAAGCCCCAAGTCCCTTAATTTTTCAAGTCTCTTAACCTGGTACCCCTTTTTTCAAGAGTAAGCCCCAATATTAATTCCTCTTAACCAGTCCTAATTTACCTTTGTTCTGGGATTCCTTCTCAGGAGTAAAAACCCAATCATAAGTCCTCTCCTAATTTGAGCCTCCTTTTCAAGAGTAAGCCCCATGTTAGAGTATTCGAATATCCGTGAAGCACATATACTTTTATGGACCCTGTTCCTAGATTTCATCTCTGAAGTAAATCCAAATCTTCATTTATCTGGGTAGTCATACATACATAAGTCCCACCTTATTTTTTATGATTGCATCTTTCATGGCACAATTGTCTGATTTTTACCAATACCTCTTGTTTCTCACACCGAGCATGACTCACGTGAGATTAGAGTGTAAAAGTAATTATGACATCCTTCTTTGAGCCATCAATCATAAACATCATACTCCCTTACTCGAACTACGTGGGTTCTGATTCCTTTTCAAAACAAAGGATACATAGGTAGCCCATCTGCGGGTTCGATCCCAACTCTGAAATAATTCGTGTCCTTCTAAATGACAATAAACTTCAAGTGCCCCACTGAGTGGCTTTCAAACCATCATGTTCAACATAATGACCAAATACTTTTACATATTAAAGGATACCATTGACTAAGAATCTCTAAAAAATACAAATGATTCTCTATCAATGAAAAACCTCGAATACATATAAAAGATTCTCTAAATTTCCTACATATTGATCATTGATTGTTAGATCTAAAGGAAAGCTCATTTTATACTTGGTAATGTAATAGGGATTCAAGAACATAACTTAAATCTATAAAGAGTGTACCGGAGTATACAATAATTCCCCTAAAAAGGTGTGATGAGTCCGACCTCCCATCCTCTCGACCAATGAAAAATCCTAAGCCTCATCAGTCCACAAACTAATGATCGCCTACCTTTGGAAAGTTGGTCCAAATAGATGTGGAATCATTGGATGTTTCTGGTTCTACGAACAAACCTGTTAGATACCAATCGATATGTTTGAACCTCCCATTAAAGGAGGTCCTCCCCAAATTCCAAGGGAAACAAAAATGGTGAACCCGATGTGAATCCTTAACCAAGTTAAAATGATATTTTACCTATTTGTCAGGCCCCTATTTAAAACTCAATGAGAGGGCCAACAAAAAAAACCATTGACATATGTGCTCATCCAAAAGATGTAATGGCTAAATTTATCTTGATTACGTCTGTTATATCAAACAGGCACTCTTTTTCCAAGATCTTCTGCATTTCCAGAATGGCTGCTCTCAACTTCACACCTGTGAATATGGCTGCTGCAAATGCCACTACTACTACTCCTACTGGATTGTCGTCCACTCTGAGGATGACATCACATACTCAGTGTCTTCAACGCTGGGTATCAAATGTGCTGGTTAAGGAGTACCGTCAACATGGTACCATACCAACTCTGGAGGCTGCCAGACAAGCCCTCCAAGTGAACAACTCACACCAGTCGTCCAGACAACGACGACCAGTGATCAAGAAGCAGGCGGTGCTGACTACCGTCTCCAACCGTTTTGGGTCGTTATCCCCGGAACACAGTCACCATTCGCTCCCTTATTCTTAGGAGGTGAATGAGTAGGTCTATCAGGGCCTTAATTCAAGCAGACAGGAGTCCTTCCTGAGGGATACCACCAACAATCGCTGCTAGACTCGTGCGGCAGTGCGCCCTCAACATGATGAGGGTACCGACTCTAGGTATTCGGCTCTGGTTCCTCGAACCCGAGAAGGCAAGACGAACCGCCAGAGGCGGAATCCGGTCAACAGTGAGCAGGTTCTCATCTCTGCCATCTCCGGAGAAGTCCACCAACCTAACTTGGTGGTAAGCAACGAGCGGGCATACACACCTCTCCGTTTTAATTCTGCTTTCCAGCAGACTGGTCTGGCAGCATCACGCCAATCCTGCCAGGGAATTCTGGCGGAGTAATATAGGCAGAAACATACACCTGTTTATACATCATCAGCTAGTCAGCAGACTCGTCTGACTACATATGACGGATCTTTTCAACTACGTTCGGCGAAGTGAAATCAGTAGGCACATACACCTGCTAGTACTAATCAAGCCTACCAACAGTCTCGCTTGGTAGCATTCGGAGAAGTTAGTCAGAAATCCCCAACAACAAATAGGAGTTAGACTCAACTCTCTGCCCCCACACTTGACTACTGTCAGGATTCACTAACAGGAAAAGGAGGATAGGAGCAGGCACATACACCTACTCCAAGCCCGGAATGGACGTATATCCCCGTTCCAGTAGCTAAAGTCACTAAGCATATTCTCTCAATGGTGAAAGAGTAGAAGCAAATCCCTGCTCATATTCTGGATGCCTGCCAGGATATTATGACAGCTTCAGCAGCATCTCAGGGAAAGACACATAAATATATCTCTACCAGTGGAGTGACACATCAACAATTCACTCAGGAACAGACACACACATCTGTTCCAGTCCAAGAGGGTTGTGGGGCATACTCCCCCATATCATACGGACAACCAAGTCAGGCACATACACCTAAATTTGAGTGGATATCATCAGCCTAACCTAACCATATTTCCTGATCAGGCACATACACCTGCTCAGAGCAGCCACTTTCGTCAACAAGTGGTTTCAAAAGCGAGTAAGAAGGTGTTTAATAAAAATACCTGCCCAACATAGTCAGGAGATCAAGATCCAATCTGTAACAAGGCCTTGCTTGATGGTGGAGTTCTTGAATCCCTCGGATAATTATCTATTGGAATTCAAGATTCTACTCCCTCATTTCCCAAAAGTGGGAACATTAATTGCGAAGGTCTTCAACAAACACTTCCTCATGAAGGCTTGCTTCATGACAATTCGTTCGATCTCGAAGTTTCATCTTCAGATGAGAGCCACAGGAACCCTCTATGTGGTCAGAAGACCAAGGAGTAAGAGATCTCATCTTTTGCTGTAACCCATTAAGGTGGTCCTCCCCATGATGATTCATTTCACTGCGAAATTCCTCTCCACAGTAGTGATGCACATTGCCCAAAAAATGCTCCAGTGGACAATGTAGTGCCGAAAAAGCCCTCTTATCTTGAGGCACTTGCAATTGTGAAACCAGTCATGTCTGATGCATCATCGTTAGAAAGTGAAATACTTTCTCTATCAGAAGATAGCCCAGGGTGTAGGTCATTCTCCGAACAACCCCTAAGTCATGCATCTTCTAGATTGATAAATGATTTCTCTACCAATCTTGTTGAATCCGATGAACCAACAAGGAAACACCAACTCTGGTCAAATTAGGTAGAAGAATCTTCATCAAATGATAAAGAGGAAATGATGAACATGAGAAAACAACTGGAAAAAGGTGAAGTGCCAGTCATGTTTTGGCCTCTGGATGACTCTCAGTATGACATTCCATAAATGTTGACGGAAGATGAAATTCATGATATTCATCTCAACATATAGAAAACTGTTTGTCAATTGAAAAAGAATATTATCTTATGATGAATATGAAAATCTTCTTAAGATAATAGAAGGGTTACAACGTCAGATTGATTTGTCATCTCTATCAGTCTCTCGATATCCGAAGGCTAAAAAGTAGCAGAGAGCCATTCAACATTCATGCCTTGGCGCACTAAGAAGATTGCGTTTGTTAATTGCTAATGTCCCATCTGGTATTTTTGTCAGAGGATGGGGTGTTCATGGAGCACTACATTTTATGGTGCTCTTGAGTCAGGAAAGCCTGCCGAAAATTGTCTCATGCAATGTTATTGCCCATGGCCGACCATAGTCAATGGGCTTTGTTTGTAATCAAAAGCTTGCCCAAGAGAAGGCCTCAACTAGCTCCTCTCAAAATCAAGAATACAGAGAACAAGTGGTTGAATTACTCCTGCATCAAGAAAACGAGAATATTGAACAGGCCTATCATTTGGAGCAAGCACATCATCAAGTGACAGAAGTGTCTAAAATCATCTAACGGTCTTTTGAACCAAGTGATAAAAGTTGATACAGGTTAATGCATCCAGCTAATTTCCGGGCTAAGGTTCGTAAGATCAGGAGAGCTTTTAAGAAAGTCTCAGACATAGCATGTCAAGAGCCACCCCAGCTCACCAGACTGGGGACTCTTTTAAATCAACCTTCATAATCAACAAATATGATTCAAGGAGTTGAGCAGGAACAGCAGGAACAGCCCCAGTCCACCGGACTGGGGACTTTTTCAAATCATCAAAACCCTCCTCAGAGAAAGTCGGTCTTTTCTCAACTCTTTTAAATCAACCCTCATAATCAACAAATATGATTCAAGGAGTTGAGCAGGAACAGCAGGAACAGCCCCAGTCCACCGGACTGGGGACTTTTTCAAATCATCAAAACCCTCCTCAGAGAAAGTCGGTCTTTTCTCAATTGGGGAAGAAGACACAAGAGGAACGAAGAGCCAAATTATCCAGAGATTCCCTCCAAATTACGGTTCTTTAAAAAAATTCCTGAGGAATCGAATCAACAAAAGGCAATGTCTCATCAAAGACATGGAAGAAGACAATATCACATAAATGTTGATAGAAGGGATGCGATGTGTTATGCATCAATCAATGTCATCAATGCCGTTGTTGCTGATCCACCAGATGAGGCTCACTCAGGGGACTTAGATGAAGAGGTTCCTGTTCAAGAAGATGTAAGCACCGACACAGATGAAGAAGGTGTGCGTACACGAAATCAAAGGGTTACTCAAGACCAAGGTAATCCTTTGAGTATCCCACTTCCCCCTCTCCGAAAAGGATCCAACAAATGGAGTGGAAAGAATTAGGTTACATATCATTCCTCTGGAGATGGCCAATCTCTCTCACTAGAGAAAAGGTTTGCACAACAGGAGGAAGAAATGAAGGAAATAAGAAGGTTGAATGAAGAACTACTTCAGAGTAGTCTTATTCTTAAGCATGCTGGAGTCAGTCAGCCAAATGAATTTGTTGCAGCTACAGAGATGGCTCAAGAATATCATCCTCTATCAGTACACCCTCATAGGTCTAATCCTATAGGTCAAGTGAAACAACAGTTGGCAGTGCTACCATCTGTTGCAGCACCAACCACCACATCTGTCCAAGCTCTAGTCATTGCACCTACCCAAGTCCAAGTTCAACCAGATGTTTCTCAAAAGTTAATAACTACTATTGAATCATTAACATCTCATTTAGAAACTATGGAAGGGAAAAATGAGCAGGTTCAACCAGAAAAGAAGGTTTACCCTGAATGGGTAGATTCAATCTCCCCTCCATCCAGTTTTGGAAACCCTGTATTCTCTATTTTCAATGGATCAGGCAACCTTGAACAACATTTGACGCATTACATGTCTTGTTGTGATCCAATGATTGGAACGTCGGAGCATCAAGAAGCAGTAAAACTCAGATGCTTCGTATAGAATTTGCAAGAACCAGCCTTTATCTGGTATACAAGCTTGAAATCCTAGTCAATTACTGGATGGGAAGATCTTCGTCAACAATTCCTTCTTCAGTTCAGCTCAACTTTGCCGAAGACAATAGTTTTTTATCTTACAAATTGTAATAAAAGGGAGAATGAAAGGGTCTCAGATTTCATTGATCGCTAGAAGGGGTTAACTTATTCCATGAGCCTATCACTCCCTCAATAGAAACTGTTGCCAATATGTGTGGAAAGTATGTGTGACAAATTACGCACGCCATTGATCCATGTGAAATACAGAGGAGGCTTTCGTGACCTTACTTCAATCGCTTAGTAGATTGAAGACTCCCTTATACAGGATAAGGCTAAATCTCGTGTAATTCCATCAGCTCCAGGAAGGAGAATGGGTAAAGAAGAAACTGCTACAGTTATTCTTAAACAAGAACCTATACCTGTTTATACCTCAAAACCTTCATCTTCTCGAAGGGCTCCACCTCCTGAGCGCCAACAACAAAGTCCGTTTCATGCATATGATCAAAGAGATAAAAGAAGAAAACAATTTGAGGATCTGAAGTTCAAAACATACTCTTTCCAAAATGAACAAGTTCCTGGTTACTTCATTTCAGCTCTGGAAAATAATCTGGTTCAATTGCCAATGCCCATGAGGCCAAACAAGAAAGAAGATGAAGACCGTCCAAATTATTGCCCTTTTCATCAAATGCTAGGGCATCCCATCCAGGAGTGTTTTGTCTTCAAAGACCTCCTGCAAAAGATGCTCAACTTGGGACAAGTCAAACTGAAATGTTCTTCAGCTCAGGAAGCATCTGTTACTACTACAGTTCCAGAGGAGGAAGGTGAATAGAAAGAAGTCAAAAGCAAAAATGCACAAAAGTATGATTATTGGATGGTCAGAAAGACAATCAACCAAACTCATGCTATTTTGAAAACACAATTAATGAAACCGATTGTGTCTTCTTCCATGAATGTTATGGCAAAACCCTCTTCTTCAGAGGGAATGTCCTCAAAAAAATGACATGATTCAATGAAAGAAAAAATAATCAGAAGAAGATGATTATGTGTCAAAGCCTAAGTTGTCTTTGACTTTGGCAGACTTCATTCCATCTACTTCAAAGCCACGGGCACCGCCCCACAAAATGGCACAGCCTAAACAGGATAATCAGGCAGAGTATTCATCAGACAAAGAGTTAATCATCAGTTATGTTAATATGATTCAATTAACAGATCCATATGCCTGTCGCAGTTTTGATTTCGATGATCCTGAATTCCCTGTATCAAAAAGGGGAATTAGAGGAAGTTCTCGAGGCTCAGGATATAGGGGAAGACGTGGATATTTTAGAAGCCACTATTCCAATTCTACCCCTGCTAGAACTGTGTACGCAGCAGAAACTCATGGTAGAGCCCTTCAGCGAGCTCAGAAAGAACAAGAAAGTTCTTCTACCAATAGAAAATTTAATCCTGGCACAGTTATTTTGGAAGACCGGTTGAAGGTTCCATCTTCTTCCTCTCTGAAAGTAAATGGATCTAATCGGTCTAATCTTCCAAAACCAGGAATATTGCCAACTCCTATCCCGATACAAGATGCATTAACTTCAAAAGCATCTGCTTCCAAGGTACCTGCTAAACCACATATTCCAATTGGGAAACGTAGATCTCTGGATCAAAAATATGATGTATTGAAACACTTGGCCCAAGTACCAGCCATGTTATCAATTTTGGATTCTCTGAATCTGTCAAAAGATCTTCAGGAATCACTCATCGAGGCTTTATCAAGTCATCAGGAGTTTGAAACTGAAATTGTTGCAGCTGAAGTCTATCACATAGAGAATAATCCTGCAGAATTACATGAAATAAGATCTTTTACTAATGAAGATGAATATGATGTTGTGCATGGAGATATTAGACCTTTGTACTTATCTGGCAAGGTCAATGGCATAGATGTCCGAAGAGCATTCACTGACAATGGTTCAGAAGTCAACCTCATGCCCATTCGTACACTTCGTTGATTGGGCCTCACAGAATCTGATTTATCTCCTTATACCATGATGTTACAAGGATATGATAAAAATGAACAAGAACCACTGGGAGAAGTTACACTCAGAACTCATTTTGGAGATCTTGTATCCAATTCATATTTCATGGTTGTTGATCAAGACTCAGCCTTCAACATCTTGCTTGGAATACCCTGGCTACATCAACATGCAGCTATCCCTTCATCATACCATCAATGTCTCAAATATTGTTTTGATGGTCGAGTTGGGACATTGTATGGTGATAAGGCCCCATTCAATACATGTGAGTCTCAATACATTGAGGCTGAATTCTATCACATGAAGGAAAGGGAGAAATCCACAACAAAGGAGATTACCAAACTTAATGCTCCATATGGTTTGAAGAAGATTCCAGTAAATCCATTTACACATGTGAGTACAGATTTTGTGTTGCCTATCAGTAAAATTGACAAGATAGACCCAAATCAAAATACTCTTATGGAATGATCCATAATGTCAGTTACGACAATTGAGCTAGACAACATGGGAGAAATTGGTAACCCACCAAGAAGTAATGAAAGCACAAATGGTGATGTCTTCATTTCATCTGCTGAAAACCAACAAGTCTATAATTTTCCAATTAGGCCAGAAGAAGTTATAGAAACAACGGAGGTGAACAATGATGTCGATTCTCAATCCATTGTCTCCTCTTTATTACCCAAAGAAGACCCTTCATAATCAATCGGGTCGGAAATGGAAGATTCTTCTTCAAGATATGAAAATTTTGACATCTCTTCTGATCATGAAAATTCTACTTTATCATCTAATATGCAAGTATAAACAGAAGAAATAACACATGATGAAGAATAAGTGGAAGATCTCAAAGATGTTCCTCCAGCATTTGAAGAGGGTATCTCTACCACTGTGGATGAACTCAGAGAAATAAATCTGGGTACAAAAGAAGATCCACACCCCACTTTAATCAGTGCGGCCATGACTCTTGAAGAGCAAGAGAAGTATATTTCTTTTAAAAATAAAAATAGAGATATATTTTCTTGGAACTATACAGAAATTCCCGGGCTTGATCCTGATGTTGCTACTCAACATTTGGGTTTATCAGAAGAACATCGAGGATTTAAGCAAGCCGCGAGAAGAACACACCCAACTTATGCTTCTAAAATTGAGGCTGAAGTGGATAAGCTTATCAAAGATAAATTATTCAGAGAAGTTCAATATCCCAAGTGGTTGGATAATATTTTCCCTGTAAAGAAGAAGAACAGACAAATTAGAGTTTGCATCGATTTCAGAGATCTTAATCGGCATTGTCCTAAGGATGATTTCCCAGTTCCGATTACAGAACTTTTAATTGATGAAACAGATGGATATGAAGCAATTTCCTTCATGGATGGATATTATGGATATAATCAGATCCGAATGGCCCCAGAAGACGAGAAATCCACAGCCTTCAGATCCCCTCAGGGTGTGTTTTTCTACCGGGTAATGCCCTTTGGCTTAAACAATGCAAGTGCAACATATCAGCATGCCATGCATCATATCTTCAAACTCTTCTTAGGGAAGTTTGTTGAATGATATGTAGATGATTTGGTGGTAAAATCCAAACAACGTTCTACTCACTTGGATAATTTGGAAGTCATATTCCGCAAGCTTCGACAAAATAATTTGAAGATGAACCCCTTAAAATGTGCTTTTGGGGTAACGTCAGGAAAATTTCTCGGCTTCGTTGTATGCCATCGTGGTATTGAAGTCAATCCTGAGAATACCAATTAAATCCTTGGTATGTCACCTCCTCAAAATTTGAATGAATTAAGAGGACTTCAAGGAAACATAGCCTATATTTAGCGTTTCATCGCCAATTTAGCAAGAAAAATTTTACCCTTCACCAAATTGATGAAGAAGGGAGTCACTTACCAGTGGACTGAAGAATGTTAAGAAGCATTCGATATTCTCATGAAATACCTCTTGAGTCCACCGGTACTCATGCCACCTATTTAAGGAAGACCACTTATCCTCTACTTGATATCTCTAGAGCAATCATTGGGTGCCTTTTTTGCTCGGAAGAATGATGCTGGGAATGAAAACATCCTCTACTATCTCAGTCGAACTATGATTGAAGCATAAACCGGTATTCAAGTATTGAGAAATGCTGCCTGGAATTAATCTTTTCAATTAAGAAGTTGATACACTACCTGCAACATCACGAGGTCCAATTGGTATCTCTCAATAACCCGCTCAAATTCATCCTTAGTAGTCCAATGCTTACAGGACGTCTGGCAATGTGGGAAGTTATTTTGCAGTAATTCAACATTCATTATGTGTCTCAAAAGGCAATAAAGGGCCAATCTCTGGCTGATTTCCTGGCTGAACACCCTTCAGTGGAAGACACATCTTCAGATATTAAACTCCCTGATGAGAAAGTCTTCTCTATTCAAGAATGTCCTCAGGCATGGGAAATGTATTTTTATGGTGATTCCAGAAGTCCAATAGGGAGGAAAATGGAAAATTCTAAATTCAACAAAGTTGGCTTAGGAATTGAGCTCATTTATCCAGAAAAGGCAGTGTTACCTTATTCCTTCTTATTGTGGGAAGGTGGTACCAATAATGAAGCCAAATACCAAGCTCTCATCGTAGGCTTGGAATTATCACTTCAAGCACAAGTGAATCACTTGAAGGTGAAAGGTGATTCAGACCTGGTAATCAAACAAGTAAATGGGGATTATTCCATCAGAAAAGAAGAACTAATCCCTTTGTATTATTATGTTAGAGATTTAATGGAGGAATTCCCTTCGGAACCCACATTTTCTTATGTCCCAAGATCACAAAATGCTCAAGCTGATGCACTGGCTAATATAGCAACAACTTTGGAAGATCCAAATCGGGATGAGACAACCATCAGTATTTCCCACCATCATGCAATTTCACCTTATATTCGAATCAAAACAGAGGAAATTAATGGAATTAGTCCCATTCCTGAACCGTATGTTCATACTACAGGATGGATGTCACCTATCATGGAATACCTTCAAAATGGAACACTTCCACCTGATAGAGATGAGAAAGAACAAATTTGGCAACATGTGGTCAATTTTACTCTTTATGATAGCCCAGATCACTTCGAGAAAATTCTCTACAAATGTGGTTTTGATGGAGTTCTCTTAAGATGAATTAATGGTGAAGAGACAATGGCCATCATGAAAGAAGTGCGTGTATGAGTCTTTGGTGCCCACCAGTCTGGACATAGACTGTCTGATCATATTCGAAGGCTTCGATACTTTTTCTCTTCAATGATACAAGATTGTGTCGATATCACAAAGAAGTTTCATTCATGCCAAGTACATGCCAGCTTCATTCATCATCCTCCAGAGTTTCTTCATACAGCTAAATACTCATGGCCATTTGCCACATGGGGAATGGATGTGGTGGGACCCTACCCTTCGGCTACGGCCAAGCAGTTTAAATATATTCTTACTGATACTAACTTCTTTTCCAAATGGGCAGAGGCAATACCTCTCAAGGAAGTCAGTTCTAAATGCGTTGTTAGCTTCATCAAGTCTAACATCATTACCAGATTAGGTGTCCCTCATACCATATTGACGGAAAATGGCACCAACTTCTGTTTATCCGAGGTGAAGAAGTTGTATCAAGAATACAACATCAAATCCAACCATTCATCTCAGTATCATGAAGCGGCCAATGGCCTGATAGAAGCTTTCAACAAGACTATTTCAAATATAATGCATAATATGGTGGATAAAGATAAGAATTCATGGCCTGATAAACTCTTGCATGCTTTATGGGCTTATCGGGCTACCACCCACACTGCAACTCGGTCAACTCCATATTCATTGGTATATGGAACGGAAGCAGTCTTGCCCATTGAAGTTCAACTACCCTCACTCAGAGTTTCCATTTGTGATCAATCATCTACAGATGAACAATCTAAAAAGCAATTGAATGAATTGGAACGGTTAGATGAGAAACTATTGTGCACTTTGCACCACTTGGAAGTCTATCAGAATCGAATAGCACAAGCTTTTAACAAAAAAGATCATCTTCGTTCATTCACTCTGGGAGAATTGGTTTTAGTTCTCATAACTCCAATGATACCAGGAAATAAACCTCTCAAGCTTGATCCAAAATGGGAAGGGCCTTACTCAGTACATAGAGTCTCCTCCAATGGATCTTATTCATTAATCTTGATGGATGGAGAACTCATCACTACTCCAACCAATGCCAGATTTTTTAAGAAGTATTTTGTATAAACACAAAATTTCCCTAAATGGTCCAGTATGACCTTAAACTGCATCATCAATGGTCCATACATATGACCTTAAACTATTTTTACTTTCATCCCACATGACGTTAAACTATGAAAAAGTTCCCTAAATGGTCCATTATGACCTTAAACTGCACCAAGGTCCAGTATGACCTTAAATTGCATCATCAATGGTCCATAAATATGACCTTAAACTATTTGTACTTTCATCCCATACGACATTAAACGGTGTTCCCTTCATCTTCCTTGCTATATGACGTTAAACTGTAGAGTAATGGTCCATACATATGACCTTAAACTATTTTTACTTTCGTCCCACACGACGTTAAACTGTGAAAAAGTTCCCTAAATGGTCCAGTATGGCCTTAAACTACACCACAGTCTAGTATGACCTTAAACCTCATCATCAATGGTCCATACATATGACCTTAAACTATTTTTACATTCATCCCATGCGTCGTTAAAATGTGTCCACTTCATCATCCTTGCTATATGATGTTAAACTGTATAGCAATGGTCTATACATATGACCTTAAACTATTTGTACTTTCGTCTCACACAACGTTAAACTGTGAAAAAGTTCCCTAAATGGTCCAGTATGACCTTAAACTGCAACTATGGTCTAGTATGACCATAAACTACATCATAAATGGTCCATAAATATGACCTTAAACTATTTTTACTTTCATCCCACACAACGTTAAACTGTGAAAAAGTTCCCTAAATGGTCCAGTATGACCTTAAACTGCAACTAGGTCCTGTATGACCTTAAACCGCATCATCAACGGTCCATGCATATGTCCCTAAACTATTTGCAAGTCCCTTACGTCCAGCAAGACGTTAAACTGTGACGTCTTAACTACATGACACTAAACTATAAAAAGACCCTTACGTCCGAAAAGACGTTAAACTACATAATCATCAAAGGCCCTATATAACCTTAAACTACACCACCGTCCAGTTTGACATTAAACTGCACCATCCACAGTCCATGCGTATGACCTTAAACTATTCGCACTTTTTTCCAATATAACGCTAAACTGTATCGTACCTTTTTCATCCAACATGATGTTAAACTGTGAAAAGGTCCCTAATACGTCCAACATGACATTAAATGATGTACTCTTTTGTCCTCACTGCATGACATTAAACTGCGCAGCCCCCCTTTCGTCCAACATGACGTTAAACTATATTGTCCCCATCGTCCTAACTACATGACGCCAAACTGTACAGAAAGCCCGTGATATGTCCTATATGACATTAAACTGTACATTTTCCCTGCTACATGACATTAAACTGTGTAGCGCCAATAGTCCGAACTGTAAGACTTTGAACTACATAGTCCCTTCATATGTCCTACATGACATTAAACTGTTCATCGTTAAGGTTGTTGTTACCTCTTGTTTCTCACACTGAGTATGACTCACGTGACCTTAGAGAAAACCTCAACCATAACACTCTCTTTGTAATACTAACCATGTGTATGTCCCAACATCATCATGTTTTTTAGGACGTTTTCCCCAAGAAAAACTTGATCATTAATTCATTCTTTAATTGAACTACGCGGAATTTGATCCTTGCCTTCCAGGATGGGTACGTAGGCAACCTCCCAAAGTTCAAGCCCAAAACCAATCTCTTCACATCGGTTCACCTCCATCTCATACAATGATTATTCGTGGAACTGCCCCCATAATCAATATCTTTACATTGGTTCACTTTCTTCCTTATTATACGATGTTAAACAATACAACACTTTTGTCTAGTATGACAATAAACTACAATATTCTTTGATACCCTCACCTGAGAGGGAATCATTATTTACATTTATTTTCAATCATTTTTCATTTCAAAGACTATGTGCATACATGGAAATGCCCAAACCTTTTATCTTGGGTTAAACCATCATTGTACTAAAGTCCCCTTTCACCCTTCACATATACGAACAAAATTTGTACAAAGGGAATTTCTAGAACTACGTAGGATTGATTCCCATCCTTATGGGATACGTAGTAACGTTCGAGTGTCCCTCGAATTCAGCCCCATGTCTTTGGGCCTAACCCCAAATTCCACTTTCAGTCCCTTGGGGGAAAAGTCCCCATGAAAACACACACTGTGTATTTCTTAAAATGGTCCAATATCTATGACCCTAAACTAAGATCTCTAATCCTTTTGTCCCACACGAAGTTAAACTGTAGTTTAAGAACTACATATGGCTTGATTCTTATCCTTATGGGATACGTAGTGAAGTCCAACATTTCAATTCAGGACCCAGCCACAACATGATTATGGTTAGCATTGATCTGTGTATCTCTGTATACATTAGACAATACCCATCTTTTTGTGTCATAATCCTAACCTTAAATATTTTCATATCTTCATAACCCTTCTCATGACTTCTAGTCACAAAAATTTCAATCTTCTGAGAGTTCTTTTTCCTTACTATGCAGCACGTTCCCATAGGCGGCCTTGCATAAATAGTCTACATAACAGATTTTTCATCCAAAAGATACTATTTATTTGACTATGCAGTCAATGCCCTTAGGTGGCCCTACATAATTAAACCCCCTAACAGGTTTTTCGGATAGTGGTAACTTCATTCTTGAGAAGAATGCCTCTTTTGTCCTTATTTGTCTTAAATGAGAGTATGTAGGGATCCGCAAAAGCAACCATCCTTAACATATTTGTCCCATATCCTTTTTCATGATCTGAAAAGTATTCAAGTCTATGGTTTATATTCTCCTTCCCTACGTTTGGGTCAGTCCTTCGTAGGAGTGATATCCATCCAGTTCTTCGATAATCTTGTTTGGAAATATCTTCTCCATATTCAAGTAACACTTTCCATACAACAAACTCTATACTTTGGAAGATTTGAATCTCCATAAACATTCACTGGATTTTAGCAGTAGAAAGGTAAATTTATGAGAGTTCTTTTTCATGACTATGCAGCACGTGCCCATAGGCGGCCTTGCATAAAAATTCAACATAACAGACTGTTAGCTAAAAGATACTATTTATTTAACTATGCATCCAATTCCCTTAGGTGGCCCTGCATAATTCAACCCCCTAACGGGTTTGTTAAATAATGGTAACTTCATTCTTGGAAACTATTTCTTCTAATTCCTTTTATCTATTTTTCTTGTCATTCCTCAGATTCAAATATTATTAAGTCATTGCTTACATATTTTACCTCATAACTTGAGTATGGTACTATGTTTTTAGATGAATTTTCAAGGAATTGTGTCGATTCTAATTCATTCTTTCAAAGCTATTTCGACCTTAAACATTAGCCTTTTTTTGTCCGACGTGCATGACTTTAAAATTCCCACAAAAGACAATGGAACTCTGAATAAAAGTCAAGTTCCATCTCACTAAACATACATTTTGTATGATTTAGGTAACATTGAGAAATTAAAATTTTCAAAGTTTGTAGGGTTATATACATTAATACTAATAAAAATCACACTATGCTTACTAGGCCCATTGGCTTAGGTAAAATCTAAAGATTGTAGCAAAAGAGAATGCAGGTACAAATGAGTGAAGGTGAAATTGTTTTTCATTAATGCACAAGAGTTAGAAGGACATCCACAGATTGGAGTCTCTTCTCTCTTACAAGGAATTACAAAGTACTGTCAACATAAGTCTTCATTTGATGTACAACATCCCGAGATTCATCAGAAACTACTTGAAGCTCGTGCACTCGACCAGCTTCACTCTTCCCAGCTTGATGGAGTGCCTTCTTGGCATCTGAAATGGCTTTCATACCATTCGTTTCAGCTCCATCCAATGAATTATTGAGCTTATCAAGTTCCCCAGTAACAACATATAACTTTTTCTAGAGCTGCACTTGTTGGACGACTTTTTCTTTGAATTTATTCTTTAGCTCCTTCATCTTGGCAGCATAATCAGCCTCATCTCGGGATATCACAACCTCAAATTCGCCGATTTTAACTGACAGTTTCACCCTGGTCAGATCTTCACGACACTTTTTCTCCTACTCCCTCCTGAAGATGAAATGTTTCACCGTAGCATGGATCTTTTAATATCCAAAACCGCTGTGTCCTAGCATGACAAACTGGGATGACAATCGAGGGATCTTCGATGATAGCTGTTCTAAAGGCACCTCAGATATGATTTTCCATATGTTGTTCCATGCCTTGCATCATGAAAAGCGGAACACTTTAAGCACCTATGGGTCTGATTCAACATCATCATCACAGGGGGGGCATGTAATATGGGATTAATGCACTTAAGGAAGTGCCTTGTTCTGCTCTTTCCCACCTGACCTGTGCTTCTTCGCTTTCAATTCCCATTGGGGTAGAGGCTGAGGCCTCACATACAGATCTAGCCACTGTAGTTTATAGCCCTGCATGATTAATTAAAAGCTTTGGTTAGCTTCAAAGGATATCAAAAGAATCGATTGTCTTTCAAATTAATTAAAATCACAAATATTGTTATCCCTTACCTGACGGTGGATCAACAACCTGAGAAGACTCCTCCCCATCTTTCTCAGTCTCAACAGGATATTTAAGATGGGTATTAGGAGGGTTTACTGGGTTTATCTCTACTTGATCTAATGTTTCTGCAATGGTAGGGTTGACATCAATGTCCACACCCTCTTCAGGCATTGGCAGTTTAGCAGTTTCTATGGATGGAACTGCATATCATTTTCAGTCATGATTAGAAGTGAAAATTATAAGAAAGTTTACTGGGCGAAGGATAACACTCACGCCCAAGGTCTTCTAAATCACATGACAACTTAGCATGATCATAAAATTCTTTGAAAGACATGCCATGATTCATCATTTCATCCAATGATATTTAAGAATCCTGGTTAATCTCACCAGTGAAAGTGTTTGATGTGTCTTATTGACGACTTACGTCCTGCAGCCCCTGACCCTAGACAACATCTTTGGGTAAGATCACAGCATCAATTTCATCAGTTGCAACAGTCTCCAGAAGCTCTAATGCAGGAGTTGAACATGAAGTATCACAGAATGGATGTCAGTCAGTGTTTTGTTCAACATTTTTTATGAATCATTATTGACTTACTAGAAACAGGTTCTTCTCTTCTTGCAACAACAGCATGAGGGATAATGGAAATATATGCTAGCTCTTCTCCAGGAGCAGCCAAGTGAGCTTGGATCTATGATTGTTCCACAGCACCCTCCGTAGTCTTTGAAGGAGGATCAGTCCTTTCCCTTAGGGGGGAAATTGAAGAAGCCCCTGAAATCCCCAAAAATATGAGTAACCATGTGGTCATGGGTATAAACTCATGATTACCCGAAGGAATTACCACTGTTAATGAATCATTTAGCTGTGGACTTCCTCCTTCATTGCCTTTGCTTATTTGGTTTTTTGGGAGTATCAGTATTCTCCCTTATTGGTACTTGTATTGGTGAATGGAAGGTTATGTCCAACGCCTCATTCATGGCCTGCTGGCCTGGAGATATCTCGCCCGGTTCGCAAGGAGAATCAGTAGCAGCCCTGATGGCAGTACCAACAGGGCTATACTGTGGCGAAGGAACCTCAGTTCCTTTCTTTTCAAGCTACAAGATGAAGAAAGTAACTTCCTTAAGTAACAAATCTTTGACTGAAATCAAGTTGCAACGAAAATAAGGAAAGAAAACTTACATCTTCAGGAGCTGCATACTCATGCCACTCCTCATCTCCAGAACCACTAGCCCCCTCAGTGGCGCCATGATCAATCATTTCCTTCACCCTCCTGGTTACAGGAACAGACTCATCAGTGGCATATATGAGCATTTCCAGCTCTATGATGTAAGCCCGTAGTTCATTGGGGTTATCCTCGTATTGAATATTTTTAGAAGCCATATGATTCCCTATTCCAAGAAGTTGTAGGCCCTCACATAAATCTAGCCAGGAGGTCTCAGTACCACAGTATAAACTCTGCCATAGCTGGACAGCCTCTGGTCTTATATATGAAGGCTATAAGGAAGGTCCTACAATCTTTGACTTCAATTTCATCCCATCTCCTTCAACTACAGATAGAGAATAAGAAATTAAGACTTATTGATTTATAAAGTAGCAGTGATTAAATTACTACAATGAAGTAACTCACCAGGAGTTTATGGATTGGGTCTTTTAATTCTGGCTGGAGGATTATATCGGGCACGAAACCACTTTTCCACTGGTTGTGCCTCATCATCCCCATCATGGGAATCCAGTGAATCAGTTCTAGAGGGGGAGTCTGTCGAATCAACTTCAGGTGGGGAAGCATCACCTTCATGAGGAAGGGTTTCTTTCTCTACAGCCCTCTTCCTTTTCCCCACCTAATAAACTGGGTGATTCAATATCCATTTGGGGAATGATTCTATCCAATGTTCGGTATAATATGTAGTCAAATTATGTGCCTCTTTTTCAACTGGTAGATCAAATTTTTCCCCAGTCTTCTCCCTTGACGTCATCATCCATGGTTTCCGAGCAACCATTAGATGTTTCTCTAACCTGACATGTACTGGAAGAGATACAACAATCTGTTGCATACATATGAATTGATGTGTAAATCTATATGGATAATAGGCCTCGCATATTATTTCTTCGTCAATCTTGGAAACTAGCACACCATCCCTGCAAGCTAGAATGTATGCCCTTAAATCCAAATGGTATGTTCCATCATCAACAAACCGCTCGGTTGGCGGACTTCTATAGGGAAAGAAGTTGAATTCCTTAAACTTTCTCATCCTCACTTTCATGTCATAGGCATTAACATCTAATGGAACAACTCTAGATAATGCTTGCACTAATGGCCTGAAAGAACTTCAGGGAATTTGTAATCCATTTTGTACATTGTATGTCTTGAAGTGAGTGGAAATCCATCCACATAAAACATGGAATCGTCCCACTATTCTTAAAAGAGATTTACCCATGAAGACATGAAGTAAAATCCTGTGAATCTTTGCTAAAATGGGGGTAGCCAACCCAACCATTTTTTCCTCATCCAACTTTGCCGCAATGACGAAGGTCCTTGGCCTAACGCCTCCCTTTGAATCCCTAACTGGCAAGAGATAAACACTGAGCCACATTTCCAAGAATCCTTCCAGACGAGTCTTCTTTGGGAATCTTTGATTCACCTCATATCCCCACTTCTCGAACTCTCCTTCATCTAGATTTGGCCAGAATGTTCCAGGGGCACACCTCTTCTCAGGTTTTGGGCAGGTGGTAGGACGTTTGGGCCTCTTATCCATGGATTTCTTTTTCTTGGATCCTTTTTCTTTTGGATCCTTCTCCTTTGGTTCCCTCTCTTTCTTCTCAATAATAAATATATTCATCCATTCCTCTGAATGAATATCCTTTCAAGAATGAGTTAATGAGGTATCTGAACTCTTGAGCCTGTGGAAGATCTTAAATAATTCTCAAGATAAAGAAGGAGTCTTCTCTGAATCATTCCAAGTCACCTTGGGAGGAATGAATTCATCATACATATCGCCCAAAATTGGAGCCCCTGAGATCTTTTGGACATCCCACAGACTAATGCATACTTCTCCATGAGTCAGATGGAAAGAATTAGTTGCTGGGCTCCAGTGGCTGAGTATCTCCGGCACGAAGTTACCATGTTTGTAAACATATGTTAGCCCAACCCAGACAGCTTCGTATATCGCCACTCCTTTCAGATCCTCGACAAACTCTGCACAAGTTTGTCGCACCCAGTATGCCCACATCCAATTTGGCTTCATGCCTCCCCTAGGATAAAAGTACCAAATTTTCTTCCAGCCTTTGGATTGATCCATATGAGAATTTTGGAAGATTGAAGGATGGCAATGTGGTTTCATCTCAGTTGTATGATCTTTCAGATCTGGTGTGCAAGGGCTATGATGCATCATGTGGGCCTTCTCCACTGTTCCAGCATTTAGAAATACTCCTCCACCTGAGATATTTGCTGAAGCAAAGTTGGTGTAATTATGAAACCATGAAAATGGAAGATAGTTCTTTGCATCTGGAATGGTGACTTCTCACAGATGACCATAGCCATACAAAGGCAGATAAGTGCTATGTGGTAAGTCATGATGATATTTCTTCAGATACATAGCCAAATCCGGAAGAGTGCTATCTTTGAAAGTATAATAATCATGGCCAATGATGTTCATCATATCATCAATCTGCTTGCTAGACAGTTCATCAACTATTCTGGTTCTAAGAGCCATTGATTCTGCACAAAATTTGAATAAATTAACTTTTAAGTAAGTTGATTTTTCATAAAATTTGTGAAAGAATTCGAGAAAAATGGCTAAGGAATTAAGGCGCACAAGTATGGATGTGTTGCGCAATTGATTGTGTGTCGCGCAATTTTATGTCACGCAAGTATCCCCACACAAGTCCTATTACCTTGACAGTAGCGCGACGGAGAAGAAACAGCGGAAAACGAGAGACTTGGGCGGTAAAGGTGACCTGCACATCGAGAGCTCGAGAATTCAGAATCAGATGTTATGCGCTGCAAATGACTGTGTATTTATAGGCCAGGCGGCCTAGCTGCATGCCTACACCCAGTGTGCTTCAGCCCTACGTGAATCGAACCTGCGCACCAAGTTTGGTTCACTAAAAGACTTGCGCGCCACCTTTCCTTTGGTTTTCTTCTTTTCCTCATAGTCACATCCTCATTTCTCTCGGATCCAACTCTGAGGGGGGGACTTTTGTTGACTCTCCTTTTTCATCACAGAGTCCAAAGGAATGTAAAGGGAAGTGACTTAGCATAAATTGATGCATCCTTTGAAGAAAACATCAAAAATTGACAAAGGTATGAACAAGGAGAACATTTCACATGTGTTGCGCAAGTTCTATCACTGTCGCGTAAGTCCACTTGCGCGACACCTAATGGTCGTGCAAGTGACTTGTGAGACCCAAAGGATAACTGCCCGGGGTCTTCTCCAGCCTATAAATAGACCCTGTGGGGCCCCCATTCAAGGAGAAATTTTTTCAGAAACTCAGATTTGAGCTCCCGGCACCCTAGTCTCTTCTCAATGCTTCTGAAACACTTCTAAGGTAATTTCTTACCTAGAACGGAAGATCTAAAGAGGTGGAGGAAGGCCTAAGTGTTGAAACTCAAAAATACTTGCGCGCTTGAATGGAAAACCCTTAAGGTAAATGGCCACACTTGCGCGCCGCCTTACTCCTTCAATAGGACTTGTGCTCCCCTCTTCTAGAAGAACCTCAAGATTATTCTAAAGGCTTTAACCAAGAGTCGCTCAAGTATTACCCTGCTGGTTAACCATCGCGCAAGAACCCATGTGTCGCGCATGTATACATGCGTGGCCAGGACTTGCATGCCCACGCAGTACCTGCGCGCCTGCCAGGACTTGCGTGCCCCTGCCTTTTTGGATGCCCTTCGTGCCCATTTCACCCCTCTTAAGCCATTCCACCTCTCTTATTCAAGATTCAGTCTTCAAGACACTCTTCAAATCCATTTATGGCATGATTTCTTGATTTGACTTCCTTATTTGAAAGGAAATCTGTGGAATATCTCTCAAAACCTAGTGATTTACACATATTTATGTCACTAAGATTGAGATTTCATTCATTCAACCTCATCCTTTAATATGAGAGAACTCAATAAACTGGGCCTCCTTTTCAGGAATAAGACCCAGTCATAATTCTCAAATATGGGAATCCTCCTTAAGAGTAAGCCCCAAGTACTCATTAAAGTGGGACAACTTTTCAGGAATAAGCCTTAGCCATAATTCTCACATCTGGGCATCCTCCTTAGGAGTAAGCCCCAATTACTCATTAAAACTGGGCCTCCTCCTTAGTGGTAAGCCCCAGTCATAATTATCTTAACCTGGGCCTCCTTTTTAGGAATACGCCCCAGCCATAATTCTTAAATCTGTGCATCCTCCTTAGGAGTAAGTCCCAAGTCCTCATTAACCTGGGCCTCCTTTTCAGGAGTAATCCCCAGTCTCAAATACGGGCATACTTTTTAGGAATAATACCCAATCATAATTCTCTTAACTTGGGCCTCCTTTTCAGGAATAAGCCCCAGTCATAATTCTTAAATCTGGGCCTCCTTTTCATGAGTAATCCCCAGTCCCCTAATATGGGCATCCTCCATAGGAGTAAGCCCCAACCATAATTCTCTTAACCTAGGCCTCCTTTTCAAGAATAATCCCCAGTCATAATTCTCAAATCTGGGCATCCTCTTTAAGAGTAAGCCCCAGTCCCCTAATTTGGGAATCCTCCTCAGGAGTAAGCCCCAAGTCCCTTAATTTTTCATGCCTCTTAACCTGGGCCTCCTTTTTATGAGTAAGCCCCAGTCTCAATTCCTCTTAACCATTCCTAATTTACCTTTGATCTGGGATTCCTTATTAGGAGTAAAAAACCTAATCATAAGTCCTCTCTTAATTTGAGCCTCTATTTCAGGAATAATCCCCAAGTTAGATTATTCGAATCTTAGTGAATCACAAATAACTTTATGGA
The DNA here is from genome assembly GCA_963277665.1 of Viscum album. Taxonomy (NCBI): domain Eukaryota; kingdom Viridiplantae; phylum Streptophyta; class Magnoliopsida; order Santalales; family Viscaceae; genus Viscum; species Viscum album. The sequence continues at coordinate 1,547,209,531 of OY728150.1, forward strand.
CCATGTTCCTAGATTTCTTCCCTGAAGTAAATCCAAATCTTCATTTATCTGGGCAGTCATACGTACATAAGCCCCACCTTATTTTTTATGATTTCATCTTTCATGGAACAATTGTCTGATTTTTACCAATACCTCTTGTTTCTCACACCGAGCATGACTCACGTGATCTTAGAGTGTAAAATTAATTATGACACCCTTCTTTGACCCACCAATCATAAACATCATACTCCCATACACGAACTACGTGGGTTCTGATTCCATTTCTAAACAAAGGATACGTAGGTAGCCCATCTGAAGGTTAAATCCCAACTATGAAATAATCCATGTCCTTCTGAATGACAATAAACTTCAAGTGCCCCACTGAGTGGCTTTAAAACCATCATGGTCATCATAATGACCAAGATACTTTTACGTATTAAAGGATACCATTGACTAAGAATCTCTAAAAAAATATAGATGATTCTCAATCAATGAAGAACCTCTAATACATATAAAAGATTCTCTAAATTTCCTACATATCGATCATTGATTTTCAGATATAAAGGAAAGCTCATTTTATACTTGGTAATGTAATAGGGATTCACGAATATAACTTAAATCTATAAAGAGAGTCCCAGAGTAGAAAATAATTCCCCTCAAAAGGTGGGATGAGTCTGACCTCCCATCCTCTCGACCAATAAAAATTACTAAGCCTCATCAGTCCACAAACTAATGAGCGCCTACCTTTGGAAAGTAGGTCCAAATGGATGTGGAATCATTGGATGTTTTCGGTTCTACGAACAAACCCATTAGAAACTGATCGGAATGTTTGAACCTCCCATCAAGGGAGGTCATCCCCGAATTCTGAGGGAAACAATCCTATAATTCACAGAATAATTGTAGTTTACACATTAATGTTCATTAAAAATGGTGTAAGTAGTAATAAGAAGGGGAAAAAGATGATTAATTCACTTAATAAGAAGAAATTACCACTTTAACTCCATGTGATTGTGATATAAATTAGTGAATTAATTATTTGTGTTGAAGAAAGAAGTTGAAGATAAGGCTAATGGAAAATACATGATAAATGAGGATTATTCTAAGTATGCTGAGGTTGAGATGGAGAATCTTATTTCAAATAAAAAGTAAAATCCATGATTATACATTCAAAAACCATATTTATAACTAAAGATATTTTACTCTAAAGGGAGATATTGGTGTTGCATAGTGTGAAAGAACAAGGAATAAAAGTGCCAGTGTAATTTATCAATCCCTAATTAAATAGATTCAATGAATTAATGGTAATTTATTTGACAATTCATATAATTTAACTCAGACAACGACCAAAAGAGAAGATAAAATTGATTAATACCATTGATTATATTGAGGAAACTTATGGGAGGTTTGATAAACCTAAACACATTTCCAACAAGTGTCTCATGGTAATACTAGAGTTGATGAAGTAAAAAAGATAACTCTAATATGTTATGTTTAGTATTAAAAAAAAATAGCATTGGTGGTTAAGGTTTATTAAAAATAAGTATAATGTGTAAAACCATGAATATTGGAAGTTGGTTTCTTTTCACACATGTCTAGAAATAAAAAACTCTAGAAATTTTTTCCAAGGTATTTTTGGTGGATGTTTTACTTTAAAAATGATGGATTAGTAAATGTTAAAGGAGTTGGAAGTGCTAAAATTGGGTATAAGAAACATTAATCAAATGACATTATCTTTGATGATGGTCAGAGTCACAATCTCTAGAGTCTCTCACAAAATTTTGATAATGGAAATGAGTTAATATTTAACAATAATGGATTTCTCATAAAAATATTGATGGATAGAAAAATCATTAGGAAGGGATTTTGAAACAAAGGTTACCTATTTCAAATATCCAATGATCAAAATAGTTATTTCAGGATTATAAAGTGAACATTACTTTTCATGGGGGACTAGGCAATTTGGGCCAAATGAACATAGAAAAGATGATCAAATATAAATCCATGAGGAGTATACTAAATAAAAATCATGTAAGACTCAACAATTGTGACACATGTCACAAAATTGAAGCTGGTGAAGAAGAATAACAAGGCGGTATAGAGCAAAATAAAACTTCATTTTTAGTTGATTCACTCAAATGTGTGTGGTCTAATGATATGAAGTCAACCAAAATAGATATATATTTCACAAATTTTATTGATTATTACACTCATATAGCCTATATTTATATTTTTTTATATAAATAAAAAGAACTTAGAATTTTTACATACTTTCATAAGTGTGCCAAAAATATAACATAATATGTTTCCAATAGGTTTTGGTATAACAGTGGATTGGAATACCAAAATAAATATTCTGAGAAATATATTGAGAATCAGGGAATAAGGTATAAATATATTTCTCTATACATACCAAAAAATGGATTATCAAATAAAAATAAATATAGTTTGGTGGAAATGAGAAGGACCATGTTATCGAATCATGAAATTGTAATGTATTTTTTGGGACAAGACATTATAGTGGTTGTTTACATTCTCAATAGATTCATATTCTAACCAAATTTAGTTAAGAAAAATTATGAGAAATGGTTCATAAATGAGTTCAAATTGAAGAGTTTAAATGTATTCAACATCTCATGTTATATCTAGATCAAATGTAGATATTTGGGTAGGTTTATGGGAGAGTAGGTGAGAAGATATTCATTAGATATACACCTAGTTGAAGGAATTATCATCGTCTAAATGAAATATAAGGAATATCATAGATAGTTTGGGTGTTATTGATTTTTAAAATAAATATTAATTAAAAACATAAATAACATTTTCTTACGAGATTAAACAATATTGGAGTGAAAGCATTAATAGCATGGGAGAGAATGTAATGATATAAAAGATTTTTAAAATTACTATGATGATAAAGAAATTTAAAAGGATGGGGAAGTCCCAGAGAATGGTAGATATAAATTATCAAAATATTGATCCTAGAAATATTATTTTAAATAGCATAAATAGAGTAAAAATTCATAGACTTTAGAGAATCCATGATCATGCTAGATTTATTTCACAAGATTAACCATATTGTGTTAAAGAAGAATTGAAATAAAAGTATTGGATTGTAGTGATGGAAAATTAACTAAACCAAATTTAGAAGAATGAAACTTGAGAGCTATTTTCACAACCCAAATACAGGAATGTGATAGGTGTTAAGTGTATTTTCATATTTAATCTCAATGATAAGGGAGAATTGGTTTGAAAAAAAAATATCTTTCATTTAATAGATACTATCAAATTAAGGGAATATATTTCAATGATATATTTACTCCAATCACAATACCTAAAATTATAATTATTTTTATATTATATGTGCTCAAAATAATTAAAAAGTGTTCCAAATAGATGTTAGTTTTGTATTTCCAAATGGTAAGCTTGAATAATATGTATACATTGAAAAACAAGAAGTGTTTAAACTTGTTGGTGATGGATCTAAAATATTTATGTTAATGAAAGAACTTTATGGATTGAAAAAGTTATCTGATCATGGTATTCAAAGATAAATATTAGCTTAATGAGAATAATATTTAAGAAATCATATTTTTTATTATAATCCCTATATTAATGGAGATTCTGTAATCTCATTTATTATGACAATATACATTGTGGACATTATTGTTGTCAAAAAAAGGAAACTTTTTTTGGGATTTTCTTCCTAAAGGAGGAAATATATTAAATTTTCAATTATTGGTGCAGTGAAATTATATTTTTTGGGTTTTAAAGTTATAAACATAGTAGGTATTATCATTATATCACAAAAAAATTATAGTCATAAGTTATTGAATAATTTTGGAATGGCATAATTAACAGAGGTCTCTAGTCCTATAGTACTTGGGTAAAAATTTACCATTCATAAAGAAGAAAGGATTGTGGATAAATTGAGTTTCAAATGGTTATTTTTATCCTACTCTACTTTATAGAATTTAGATCATACAACATGTTTGTGTTTATTGTTTTTCCATGATTCCAAATTAATCCTATGGATTCCCATCATACGAAAATGAAATAGTTCTTTCATTATTTTAAAGGAAATATTAATTATATCTTAAAGTATGATAAAGATATATCTCTTAATCTTATGGATATTTATATAAGGATTAGGTGTGTGTAATAAGTGATTGAAATTAAACTTCTTAAGGTACATTCTTTATCAGATTAAAATGTATTGGTTGGCACAATAAAAAGAAATTTTTTTATTAAGAATATTGTAAAATAATTATGTTGTATAATCACTAATCATAACCAAAATGTTTTGTATGAAATCACAACTTAATTGAATGAGGATGAATGTTTTATACCATTTTATGATAGGGTGTATGATCAAAATGTGATTAACATTTCAAGGAATATGAAATAAAATTTAAGGCATAAACATATTTACATCAACTAAAAATTCATCAAGGATAATGTTAAATACATTGAGATTTCATTATAATATATTTCAATGAAGTATTAAGTGGGGGTCTATTAACAAATCTCATAATAAAGGACACTTACAATAGTTGAGATTACTGTTGGGAGTTTATTATCATCCAAAATCCCTATAATTTTTCTAATTTATTTTCACTCTTCCATTAATTTTCATTTTTTAACAAAGGATGAGAACAAAAATGATCACTTCTTACATAGGTTGAGAGACTCTATTTAATTTTTATATGTTATTATAGATGGGGGTCAGAGATGGAAAGATTTTTTCCTTATAGGATGAGATATGAGGATTTGGAAAATGAAGTTTAGATAAGATAAATATCTTATTTATTAGGTTTAAAAAAATATAAAGGGGTATATTTGAGTCCCTTTAATTATTTTGGGTTTATGAGTCTTATAGTTGAAGAATATCTCATTGAATGAATTGGAAAATAGGGGTTGACAAGTTAATCGCATTTGAGACATGTTCAATTTATCATTATTATTTACATTAAAACTTAATGATTTATCAAAAACATCATTCTACCCTATAATATGGTGTCCTATTAACTTTCATATTAGGATAATTATATAGATTATATTTTTGAGGTAATTTATTAATGAGTTTTGAAGGTGAATTCATGTAGTATTTATTGATAAAATTATCATTGATGACTTGTATACCAATTTGATCTAAGTGAAATTTAATGGAATGGATTATTCTTGAGGAAAGGAATCATGGAATGAAGGGAATCACATTTCACCATTATTTATTAAACCTAAGGAAAAATATAATCTTATATAAAGGTTCATTTTGTAAACTACACATGTTATATCACAGAGAATCTTCTGAGGAATCATGGGTACTACTATTATGTCATGATGATGAACCAATAAAATTTTGTGTGGTGTTTTCTATGATATTTAAGGATCATCATACTACAAACTAAAACCCATGCTACTAAAGAGGGATTTATGTTGTAAGGAGGAAGGATAAGAAAATTTCATTTATGTATATCTTAGATGGAAGATTCCCCATTTAATAATGTATGGTTCCATGAAACAAAATTCCTTCCATAAATATAAAGAGATGAAAATATCATGTCGTAGTGCACGAGGCCATGCCATAAAGATGGAATTAATTTTTTTAAATATTTTATGTTTTGTGAAAGAGATAGAATCTATGTTTCTTTAAATTGGAGATAATGTTTCAACCTAGGGAATCAAGTGAGGATGCTTATAATGTTTATAAATATGAGGTTACATGATTAAAGATAATTATGATTATTATTTAATATAATTCATCATATATTCCATAGATCACTCCTAGGATATTTTTTCTAGTATTGGGGATAATAACAAGGGAGAAAACATGACCCAATGTGCATACACACTTGAGGGAGCTTCATGAGATCAATAAAATTATTTAAAATCTTCTAGATTTTTCTCATGCTAACATTTCAGGACCAAATTACTACCTATATTCCTTAATCTTGTTGTTAATAAGTGTAAAAACTCTTGTGTTGTGTGTTTCTTATCACTATATATAGTCATTATATTATTTTATAATTAGAATTTACACCAATTGGTTTTGGGAAAAAAACTCTATGATTTTTCATTTTGGTAGATATTGATTTAGTCCCATCTCAATTGTGGTTTACTCTCACTTAGGCCTATCACATTCCCCCATTGATATGGAACCATTTGAGGCTTCATATGGGTGACTATTTCATTCACCAATATATTATGTCGACATTGGTAAGACTATTTTAGTTGAGCTGTAGATGGTGTAAGATGCAATAAATAGGGTAAAATTTATTTGATAGCACATAAGGACTACTCAAAGTAGACATAAATCTGCTACATCTAATAAGAGAATATCGTTAGATTTTACAATTAGAGATCAGAGGATTTTATGAGTTTCTCCATGGTGTGGGTAGTGGGTATTTATAAAGTGGAGTAAGTTTTCCCCAAAATTTATTATCGCTTTTGAGGTGTTAAAGTAAATTATTTTTTAAGATTATTGGTTGGAGATACCTCCATGATTAAGAAATGTTTATGATGTATTACACATGTATCAAATTCAAAATTATTATCAGGATACTTCACTTGTGATAGTTTTAACTAGTATTAATATCAAACAGTGATATAAAATTTATAGTCTATTCTATAGAAATTAAGTATAAAAATGGAAGGTCCTTAGTAGGTTAGTTGTTTCCTTAGTAAAAGTTATTTGTATTCATGGTGGTTTAAATAAAAGCACATAGGAGAATGAATCACATATGAATGTATAATATCCTAAATTGATTTTAATTTTTCTTGATGTGATTTATATGGAATTATATTGTTTTATGAGAGTTGATTGAAAATTTTTATGCGATATTTTATCTTTTTAAGACTATGGTTAAAGTAATTTAAGGATGATAATTTTTAAAATTGTTTCTGATATTGAGACATGAAAATTTGAATGTTGATATTTTGTGAAATATTATTGATTTTTAATAAAGAATAGTATATTTTTAATTTTTAATTTTTCATAATGAAAATTGGAGAATATTATTGGATTCATGTGGTAACATTTATCATATGGGGTGATTTAGTAATTTTTTAAGGTGATTGGTTTTCTTATTAATAACAACTTGTGATGGAATATAATATTTATTTATTTTATTATTTTATTTATTTATAGATTATTTTTTGAAAATAAAAAATGTGGAATGTGAGATATTTTATGTAGTGATGGGGACATGGGATTATAAGATAAATAGGGTTTGAACATATATATATATTTTATGGTAAGTTAGATAAATCAAAATGTCATGACCCATCCTCGGGTCCCGTGCTGTGACTACCCCAAGCCCGCCTTCCATAGGCTAGGGGCTGGCAACTAGCACCAAAAGCATAAATCCCGATAAAAGGGAAGGAATTTCCTTTATAGAAGTAAACAAACACAACAGAGTATGAAACTGGAGTAAACACAAAGTAAACTGAGTACAAAAGTAAGTGTTGTAAAGTAAATGGGCCAGTATACAAACCCAACTGGAAGTACAGTACAACTGAGAAAGAAAGTGCAACAGCTGTAAAGTAAAGCAGCAACCACCGAGTCATCCTCCGGGAATCCCACCTGAAGGGTGGGTACATATAGTCTCGTCGGTACCTCGGGTCCGTCCGTCCGCTCCATGTACGTCCCGCCAGGTGGTCCACCTCCACATACCGTCCAGCTTCACAAGCCTCAACCACGATCAGTGTTGTCCATCATCTGCAACTAACACAACGTAGTGCAGGCAATGCCCATGAAGGGGTGAGTATAATGATACTCAGTAGGGACCCCAAGACCTCTGAAGGTCTCCCATAATCCACAAAGGATAAACCACAAAGTAAAGATCCAAACAATTTGTATCAACCAACTCTACTTAGGGATATTTCCATACATATACCTAAGTCATCAATCATAGTATGGCTCTAAATTCCAAGCCCAAGAACAATCCAATCCACACAGGAAAGAATTCAATCATACCAATGATAAGGATTGAGAGTCAAGATTCAACTCACACAGGTATACTACTCACGAAGAGGGTTGGAGATGATTAGATGTACCCTCTGAATCATCTCCTCTGTCAAACCCACGTAGGATCCAAGTACAGAAGTTGTTGCTGCCCAACCCACATAGGATCCAAGTACAGTAACCATCACTGCCAAACCCACATAGGATCCAAGTAAAGTCTTCATCGATGTCGAACCCATGGAGGATCTAAGTATAGTCGTCCTCACTGTCGAACCCACGTAGGATCCAAGTATAGTCATCATGGTCGTCGCAGTCGCAGCCAGCTCTAGGGTTCCCGCACACAGCGTACTCGATTCCGAGAGGGTCCGCTCCATGAGTAAAAGGGGTCAATACATCAACGGTCACGAAGACCAGAGTTGATATTTCCTGAAGTTCCATATCATCAAAAGAAACTCAATGTGAAAGACAGCGCATCAAACGGACGCCTAGTCTGAGAGATATTTGATTTTCAGTTTTAGGGGCCCGGTTGGAAATATGCTCGTTCCAAACCCGGCTATTTATCAAAGTTTCCCAAAACTCTTTTATAGTATCGCAAAAGGGCCTCCTCGTCGAAAGGGTCCCAGTTCCGTAGAAGACGCGTCGATCAGACGTGCGATTGTTAAGTTATTCATGTTTAAGTGAATAATGGACCCGACCCGTTTAGCCCAGAGGGCCCACGGGTCGGGTTAACCCAGTTTAACGGGTTCGACCCGGCAGGGGTGTTGGACCAGTCCAAAGGAAAATACATCCCGTCTTGAAGGGGCACAGCCCAGCCTGAAGTGGCGTGGCCTGGCCCGGTGGGGTGCAGCCCAACCCGGCCTGGGGCGGCCCGGCTGGGCGCGTGGCCCGGCTGGCTGAGTGGCTCGGCCCGAAGGCCGAGTGGTTCCGAGGGGGGGTGGGGGTGGCCCCCCAGCAGTCCAAACCGGCGATGCCAAGTGACACCACCCTTCCCAAACTGGCTGGCTAGGCTGGCCGGCCTTCTGGAGCACGTGGCCCACACGGCGGGCCGCATATTTCTTCAACGCGGTGCCCTCCTTGCGGCGCGACTTCCCTTCACCCGGCTGGCCGACGGGCCAGTCGGTTCTTCTGCCGAAGCGGCCCGTGATGCAGGCCGCAGTTCCTCCCTCACATTCAGCGCGACAGCGCCAGCTTCCTTCGCCACGTTCCTGGCACGGCGCGACGACGCCGTCTTCCTTCTTCGCGTTCCTGACATAGCGCGACAACGTCATGCCTTTTCCGCCTTCGGTTTCCGATTCTAAGAATAATAATCGAGATCAACGGAGGGTCATCGGGCCGTGTTCGTTCGGCCCGCACCCTCCACATAAAGCGATAGCAATTGTCCATATTTAAACAACAATTTTCAACAAATAACGAGGTACGCCAACATCTAATTTCAAGAATAAACCCCTACCTCAAAAATTAATGGCGTACATCGGGCATCGTAGAAGACAGCGTCGCGGGGTGAGGTTTCGTAGACGACTTCGGTGTGTATCATCATTCTTCGTGGAACTGGCATTCTTTGTCGAGAGATGAGTTATCTTATTCTCCACACAAGAGTTCTCTCAAAAACTCAAGAACTTCACCAAAGTTTCTCCACACACCAAAATATCCCCCTAAAAATAATATCTCATGATATTAGTTTTATTCACACCACAAAGATTTGAAAATTCAAAATCAAATCACTTAATTAATTAAATGAAGTGACTCATCTCATTAATTAAGGCATGTTGGTAAGAATTAACGGTGGAAGGGAAAGGTGAAGAGTTGCACAAATTTGGGAGAGTTTTCATGTTTAATGGGGGGAGTTTATGAGAGTTATGGGGAGTTTAAAGAGGGTTATAGGAATTTGTAAGGTTGGGGATCATGTGGTCCCACCTCCCATATATCCACACATGGGAGGTTGGGTGGTTGTGGGCCCCAGCAAAAACATCCCATGGAAGGGTTTAACTTCCAAGGATAATAAAATAAAATTGTACAAACAATTTTATTTACTTCTTAATTAAACCCCAAATAATAATTCTCATCCCGCTTAAAATGCAACTGTAGTAAAGGTCCCCTTAAGCAATTATCGGTGCTGCAAGTTCATCAGTGCCCTCAGATTTTAATTCCGAGCACCGGTTCAAAAGATAGAAAAACCTGCTCGTTCATTTACTGAACGTACCTGAGCTAAGCATTTGAAATTCATTCTGGGCACACCGGGCCTCAGAATCAAGTGTCGTCAAAAGCCACAGACTCGTAAAATTAAAAAGTATTTAAGAAAAAAATTTACTTGAAATTTCCGGGTCTTTATATTACTCCCACTTCAGGGATTTACGTCCCCATAAAGCTACAACATAAACTAGGGAAACAAATGAGGGTACTGAGCACGCATCTGTGTCTCCCGCTCCCATGTGCTCTCTTGGAGGATCATGTGCTGACAACGAATGTGCACAAGAGGAGTCAACCATCCATGTAGGACCCGCTCCTGTCGATCCTCGATCTCCACCAGGACCTCCGCAAATGTCTCCCAATCATCGATGTCCAGCTCCCCATGATCAATGATGTCAGTCGGGTCGTGCATGTATCTCCTCAGCTTAGATACATAGAAGACGTTGTGCACCCAGTGCAATTGAGGTGGAAGGGTCAGGCGGTAAGCCACATCGCCTACCCTGCTGAGGATCTATAATAGTCCGATGAAGCGCAGAGATAACTTGCCGCCCCTGCCAAATCTTCGTAATCCACGTTGAGGTGAGACCCATAAGAAAACTTGGTCGCCATCCTCAAACTCTAGTGGTATCCACCTCCTATCAGCATAGGACTTTTTTCTGCTCTGTGTAGTCCTCATCTGCTCCTGGATGATCTGAACCTTCTCTGTCGTAGCCTTAATCATCTCTGGTCCTACGAGTGCTGACTCCCCCAGGTCAGTCCAGCACAGAGGTGATCTACAAGGTCGGTCGTACAGTGCCTCGTAAGGTTCCATCCCGATGGTGGAGTGGTAGCTGTTGTTGTACGCAAACTCCACCAAGGGTAGGTGATCCTCCCAACTGCGACCAAAGTCAAGGACACTTGCACGGAGCATTTCCTCAAGTGTCTGAATGGTCCTCTACGTCTGGCCATCCGTCTGAAGATAAAAGGTAGTGCTCAGGCGTAGCTGCGTCCCAAATTCCTCCTGCAACCCCATCCAACATTGGGAAGTAAAGTGAGCATCCCGATCAGAGATTATAAATGATGTCACTCCATGAAGTTTTACGATCTCCTGAACATAGAGGCATCCCAAGCTCTCTACTGATCCCTTCTCTCTGATCGGTAGGAAGTGGGCCGACTTGGTGAGTCGGTCTACGATCACCCAGATGGATTCATGTACGTTGGAAGTACGTGGGAGACCCATCACGAATTAAGTGGATATTCCATCCCACTTCCACTCCAAAACCTCTAAGGGCTGTAACAAGCCTGCTAGTACCTGGTGCTCCGCCTTCACTTGCTGGAAAGTGAGGCATCGTGAAAGGAAATCTACTACAACCTTCTTCAAACCCGGACACCAGTGATGTCGTATGAGGTCTTGGTACATCTTCTCCACTCTATGATGTACCGTTAGAGGGGAAGTGTGAAACTCACTCAGCACTTCCTCTTGCAGTGCAACTGGTACCATGGTATGTCCCCTGATGAGGATGACGCGCTCTCCTACTTCAGAAAATCCATCAGGCGCCTGCCCTGTGGAAATATGAGCATGTCGTGTCTTATAGTCAACGTCCCCATGTTGTGCCTCTCTGACCCATTGAAGTATTAGAGGATTGACTATGAGGTATTGTAGAAAGGATGTCCCATCCTTATTCATGAAGGATATCTTCAAAGTGGCTAACTGCTTCGTCGCCTCTCCAAGTAGTTGAATGCCTGATCTCCTACTTAGAGCATCAGCCACACCGTTCCCCTTCCTACGAGTATAGACTATCTCAAAGTCATAGTCCTGGAAGAAATTGATCCATTGCCGCTATTTCAGGTTCAGGTCCTTCTGCGAGAAGATGTACCTGAGACTCTGGTGGTCAGAGTAGACTGTAAAGCACTCTCCCATCAGATAGTTCCGCCACATCTTCAAGGCGAAGACCACTGCTGCTAACTCCAGGTAATGGGTATCGTAGTTCTGCTATTTCTGACTCAACTATCATAAACCATAGGCGATCACTGCCTGCTCCTACATCAGGACACACCTGAGTCTGGTCCCTGATGCATCGTAGTAAACTACGTACCCTATGCCCTCCTCTGGTAGCCTCAAGATGGGCACACTAGTCAATCTCTATCTCAGCTCTTAGAAGCTCTGCTAACATCTATATATGACCACACGAAGGGTTTCCCCTTATTTTTCAAAGCTAAAAGCGGTGCTGCAACTCTGGAGAAGTCTGGAACAAATCTCCGATAGTACCCAGCCAGACCTAGGAAACTCTGCAACTCTGTCACGCTCTTGGGTGGATCCCAAGAAAGTACTGCCTTGATATTCGCAGGATCGACAACAACTCCCGCCTCCAAGATGAAGTGCCTCATGAAGTGAACCTCTCGAATCCAAAACTGGCACTTCGAGAGCTTACTATAAAGGTGGTTCTCTCAAAGTATGTCCTGTACAACCCGCATGTTGTAGCCGTTCTCCTCCTCAGTATTCGAGTAAATCAGTATGTCGTTGATGAATACTATGACAAAACGATCGAGGTAAGGATTGAAGATCCTATTCATGAGACTCATGAACACTGCTGGTGCGTTGGTTATGCCAAAGGGAATAACCAAGAACTTGTAGTGGCCATATCGACATCTGAAGTCCCTCTTCTGCACATCCTCGTCTCGAACTCTGAGCTGATGATACCCGAACCTGAGGTCTATCTTCGAGAACAATCGTGCTCCCATGAATTGATTAAAAAGGTCGCCCATCCTCGAGAGTGGATACTTGTTCTTTACGGTCACCTGATTTAGGCGATGGTAGTCGACACATAGTCGTAAGCTCTCATCCGCCTTCTTGGTGAATAAAATCGGAGAAGCCCAGGGTAAAACACTGGGTCGGATGAATCCCTTTCCCTGTAAATCCTTTAACTATACCCATACCTCACGAAGCTCGGTGGGAGCCATCCGATATGCTGGAGTAGATATCGGTATTTTCCTAGGGTATAGGTCAATGTAAAATTCAACCTCTCTGCGAGGAGTTAGTCCTGGAATGTCTTTAGGAAAAACATCCGCAAACTGATCCACCACAATAGGAAAACTTGGACTCTGCACATCAACCGCTCCTAGGATGAGACTATCCAACTGATGGGTGATTGGCTGCCCTCTCCTCTGCGTAAGTCCATCATGCACTGCAAAGGCTCCCTTCTTGCCGGTGAAGGTGAACCTACTCCCATCTGTGTGGACACACCGCACTTTGCGCCTAATACAGTCGATCTGAGCATGGACTGTAGATAACCAATCCATGCCCAAGATGACGTCGTAAGGCCTCGACGTCGCTACAAGAAGATCACAGCCGAATCTATGGCCTCCTAGAGTAACCTCACTCTTCTGAAACCAATGCGTAATCGTCAAGTCTTCTCCCGTAGGAGTCTCTAGTCATAAAGATCAAGCCAACGGCTCCTTTGGAATCTCTGAGATCCGAACGAGGGCAGCGGTAATGAAAGAATGACTCACTCTTGTGTCTATAAGAACTGCAGAAAGGGTGAAGTAGACATAGATAGTACCTCAAATCATATTAGATGCGTCGTGGTCATAGGCCTTGACTAATTTGAGCTGAGCATTCATTTTTCTTCCAGCTCCCTTTGGTCGAGGTGGTCCTGGTGGTGGTAGTGGTAGAGCCTCGAAGCATCGTCCACCACATGCTACTCAACCTGCTCCTATGCCTTGCCCAACTGCTCCCTGTGGACCTCCATAGTCGAACCTCTACCTCTTCCTAGAAGGTCCCTCCACTATCTGCTACTCCTCTGCATAGCGGGTCGGGTAGTCACGAGCTATGTGGCCCTACCCGCCGCATGCATAGCACAGCCTGCCTCTCGTATGACTGGCCCTGCTGCGTTTGCCCGCACATCCAAACCAATATCCTGACCTCACCCACCTATTGGCCTGGTCCTCTTGGACCTCTACGACATCTGTCTACTATCGGCTGTAGAAGAATCCTCTACTTGTCGCCCTACGGTAGGCCTCACTACTGGCATAGGATCAGCAAGAAAGCTCTCCCCTAGAAGGTCTCGCTCTAGTACTCCTGCCAACATCGGAATGCTGAGGGAGGTCATCGAATCCCTGATCTCGTGCCTCAGTCCCTGATCAAAGGTCCGGCCTAGAAGAATGGGTCTCGTACTATGTCTGTGGAGTAGCACGAGAGGTTGGTAAATCTCGCCGAGTACTGGGCTATTGTCATGATGCCTTGCCCAGCTGTAGTAACTCCGAGATGTGCACCGCACGAAGGGTGGCTGGAACAAACTCCAAGAGGAAGAGGCTCTCGAAGTCCATCCAAAGTAGAGATGCCTCGATGTGCACCTGAAGCATCAAGCTCCAACATCTACCTGCTTCTGCATGCAGGAGACTCACGGCTAGGATCACCATAAGGTCAGCTGGTGTCCCTACCAATATGAAGACTCTGACGATAGCCTCCATCCAATCCTCAGCTGCCTGAGGATCCATCTCTCCACAGAACCTGGGCAGCCTCTGTCACTGAAACTCATCCAACGGACTCAGGCGTCGTGAACTCTTCACTGCTGGGGTTGGTGGTATCTGTGGCCTAGTGGGTAGTGGTACCGCTGGTTCCTCCGCTGTAATGGGGCCCTGCACTGAGGCCCTGTCACTCGGTGGGCTACCATGCCACAACTACTAGGAACCATAGCTGGCTGCCTTCATGGGGCCATCCTGAGAAGAAACAGGTGCCCCACGGTTAATACAGTATACCTGGTGAGATGACACAAAGTAATCATGAAGAAAACTTTTGAAACACACACGCAATCATTGTTTTCAAGCACTGAGTCAGAAATCAAAAGTCAGGGTCCTGGTGTATGGATACATCGGCCTCCGCACCAACACTGGACTCCCTGGACTGAAAACCACACTCATTATTCTTAACACTATTGGTTCATAGAGAAGAAATTATCAAAGTCGTGAGTTCTGTGATAGAACAGACTCCTCTGATACCAATTTGTCACGACCCGTCCTCGGGGGCCATGTCGTGACTACCCCAAGCCCACCTTCCATAGGCCAGGGGCTGGAGACAAGCACCAAAGGCATAAATCCCAATAAAAGGAAAGGAATTGCCTTTATAGAAGTAAAAAAACACAACAGAGTACGCAAGCTGGAGTAAACAAAAAGTAAACTAAGTACAAAAGTAAGTGTTATAAAGTAAATGGGCCAGTATACAAACCCAAATGGAAGTACAATACAACTGAGAAAGAAAGTACAACAGCTCTAAAGTAAATCAACAACCACCGAGTCGTCCTCCGTGAATCCCACCTGAAGGGTGGGTACAGATAGTCTCATCGGTACCTCAGGTTCGTCCGTCCGCTCCGTGTACGTCCTGCCAGGTGGTCCACCTCCAGATACTGTCCAGCTCCACACGCCTCAACCACGATCATTATTGTCTGTCATCTGTAACCAACACAACGTAGTGTGGGAAATGCTCAGGCAGGGGTGAGTATAAAAATACTTAGTAGGGACCCCGAGACCTCCGAAGGTCTCCCCGAATCCAAAAAGGATAAATCACAAAGGAAAGATACAAACACAAAGTATCAACCAACTCTATTTAGGTATATGCCCATACATATACCTAAGTCATCAATCTCAGTACGACTCCGAATTCCGAGGCCAAGCACAATCCAGTACACAGAGGAAAGAAGTCAATAATACCAATGATAATGATTGATAGTCAAGACTGAGGTCACATAGGTATACTACTCGCAAAGAAAGGTGGAGATGTTTAGATGCATCCTCTGAATCATATCCTCTACCGAACCCACGTAGGATCCAAGTATAGAATTCATTGCTGCCGAACCCACATAGGATCCAAGTACAGTAACCATCACTACCAAACCCACATAGGATCCAAGTACAGTCTTCATCGCTGCCGAACCCACAGATGATCCAAGTACAGTCGTCCTCGCTGCCGAACCCACGTAGTATCTAAGTACAGTCGTCGCAGTCATAGGCAGCTCTAGGGTTCCTGCACACAGCGTACTCGATTCCAGGAGGGTCCGCTCCATGAGTAAAAGGGGTAGATACATTAACTATCACGAAGTATAAAGTTTATGTATCCCGAAGTTTTGTCTCGTCAAAATGAACCTAACGCAACAGACGGTGCGTCAAACGGACGCCCGGTCTGAGAGATATTCGCTTTTCAGTTCCAGGGGCCCAGTGGGAAATATGCTCATTCCAAACCCATCTGTTTACCAAAGATTCCCAAAACACACTTAGAGTATTGCAAAAGTACTGCCTCGTCGAAAGGGTCCCAGTTCCGCAGACGGCTCATCGATCAGACACACGGTCTTTAAGTTATTCATGTTTAAGTGAATAACGGACTAGGCCTATTTAGCCCAGAGGGCCCATGGTTCGGGTTAACCCAATTTGATGGGTTCGACCCAGCAGGGGTGTCAGACCGGTCCAAAGGAAAACACAGATCGGCCCGAATGGCGTGGCCTAGCCCGAAGGGGCACGACCAGGCCCGAAGTGGCACGGCGTGGCCCGGCGGGCCGCAACCCGGCTCAGCCTGGCCCGACGCAGCCCGGCTAGGCGTGGCCCGGCACCACCCGGCTGGCTCTATCGGTTGGCTGAGCAGCTCATCCCAAAGTCCGAGTGGTTCCATGGGGGGGGGGGGGGGGGGGGCTCGGCCCCCCGGTTTTCTGAACCGGCGGTGCCAAGCAGCGCCGCCCTTCGCAAACTGGCTAGCTCGGTCGGCCGGCCTTCTAGCGCACACGGCCCACATGTCGGGGCACAGATTTCTTCAGTGCGGTGCCCTCCTGGTTCTGCGCTCTGGCTCCACCCAGTCGGCCGATGGGACAGCCGGTTTTTCAGCCGAAGCGGCCCGTGAAGTGGGTCGCGGTTCCTTTTGCACAGCTAGCACGATTATGTCGGCTTCCTTCATTATGTTCCTAACACGGTGCGGTGGTGCTGGCTTCCTTCGTCACGTTCTCGACATAGCACGATGACGTCATGACTCCTCCGGCATCGATTGTCGATTCTAAGAATAATAAACGAGATCAACCGAGGGTCGTCGGGCCGTGTTCGTTCGTCCTGCACCCTCTGCGTAAAGTGATAGCAATTGGCCATATTTGAACAATGATTTCCAATGAAGAACGGGGTACGCAAACATCCACTTTCAAGAATAAACCCCTACCTCAATAATTTATGGCGTACATTGGGCTTCGTGGAAGACGGCGTCGAGGGGTGAGGTTTTATAGATGACGTCGGTGTGCATCGTCGTTCTTTTTGGAACTAGCGTTCTTCATCGAGAGTTGACTTCTCTTCTTCTCCACAAAGGAGTTCTCTCAAAAACTCAAGAACTTCACCAAAGTTTCTCCACACACCAAAATCTCCCCTAAAAATAATATCTCATGATATTATTTTTATTCACAACACAAAGATTTTAAAATTCAAAATCAAATAACTTAATTAATTAAATGAAGTGACTCATCTCATTAATTAAGGCATGTTGGCAAGAATTAATGGTGGAAGGGAAATGTGAAGAGTTACACAAATTTTGGAGAGTTTTCAAGTTTAATGGGGGGAGTTTATGAGAGTTATGGGGAGTTTAAAGAGGGTTATGGGAAGTTGTAAGGTTTTGGCTCGTGTGGGCCCCACCTACCATATAACCACACATGGGAAGTTGGGTGGTTTTGGGCCCCACCAACAACTTCCCATGGAAGGGTTTAACTTCCAAGGATAATAAAATAAAATTGTACAAACAATTTTATTAACTTCTTAATTAAACCCCAAATAAGAATTCTCAATCCTCTTAAAACACAACTACGGTAAAGGTCCCCTTAAGTAATTACTGGTGCTGTGAGTTCATCGGTGCCCTCAAATTTCAATTCTGAGTACTGGTTTAAAAGATTGAAAAACTCACTCATTTGTTTACTGAACGTACCCGAGCTAAACTTGGGAAATTGATTCTGGGCATACCAGGCCTCAGAATCAAGTGTAGTCAGAAAGCACAGACTCTAAAATTCCAAAGTATTTAAGAAAAAAAATTCCTTGAAATTTCTGGGTCTTTACACAAAATTTATATTAAATATGATTTTGAATGTGATGTAATGAAATATTTAACGATTGCTTCTCACACTGATGTGATGAGAGAAAGTTAGAGTAAGTGATTTGTGGAGGAAGTGATTATCCACTAGTAACATTTCATAATCATATATTATTTCTTATATCCAATTAAGGGATAGATCCTTGTTGATAGTATCATCATGGATAAAAATATAATAGAATGAAGAAAGGTTTTTTATGAATGACCAGTGATTATTATCAGAGGATAAAAACTTATGTCTATCATAGAATTGAGTTTGGTGACATAAGATTATCATTTATTTTATAATCCTTATGAATATACCATTATTATGCTTATTTATGCTAGATAAATAATTCATAATAATAGTGAAGAAATAATATGTAATAAATTAAATTTGTAAATGGTATGTGAATATAAAATTGATGGGATCATTATTCTAGATGAATAATTGAATGTGATAAGTTATGAAATGGAATATTATTATTGAATTTAATGGTGATGAAATTAAAATGTTAATATAGATTGAAATATAATTCTATGATAATATAATTTGAATTGATATAGATGAAAATAGATGGATGGGGGAAATTTTAAGGATGGATCATATGAGTATGAAATTACTTAATTGGTGTTATATATTTATTATTTTACATTTTTGAATTATTTAACATGTTTTTTATGTGTCTAAATTAGTGTTTATTATTTATTTTAAATATTCATAAAATATTTGTGAAGTCCCTAAAAATATTTTTTTATGATAATATTGAAAATCATTGGAAATGATTTAAGTGGTGACATTGGTAGATTTATGAATTTTAGCATGAGTCATGATATTTCAACATGGAGATTATTCCATGTTATAAGAAAGTGTGTGGAAGTGATGGTGAGGTATATGGGATGAAGTGGAAATGGGTTACGTAGGGACATTCCACATTCTATAATTGGGTGACCTTTTTAGAAATGGGTCACATAGGGTAGTGTGAATTCAAGATGGTTATACCACAATAACATGGGATCATTCTGTATTTGGTAATGGTCATGCAGTCTAATTCTTATGAGGTGTGTTGATAGCAGGATGATATAATATTGTTGGTTGAAATTGAATCAAATATGAACCCCTTATTTTTCCTCTCTAAAGTGAATGGATTAAGGTGTGAAGTTGGAAGGTTGTGGTTTAGGTTGTGAAAGTGTTATTTAAATATATATGTCTATGTTATGGGGATGTAAAGATTATATATTCCTAGTATATGAGTAATTTTAGTTATGTGGTGAATTAATCCCTATGATCTAGTAGTGGTGGACTTAGGTGGGGGTGTATTATATGTATTTTGTGTGATTATATTCCCATGGACCATTGTTTATATTGTGTCTTAGAGGAAGTAAAATAATAGTATGATTATAAATCCATTTTTGAATTGTGATAATGATGTGGTAGTGGATTAAGATACATTGTACTAATAATGGTGAAAACAAATAGAATTGTATTGTTGATTGTGTGGTTTATTGGCAAGTCATCGTGTATGAATTAGGTGGGGTTGTTTTGACATGGTTGAGGAAGGTAGTGTCCTTAAGGGTGGATAATTAGTAATATATTGAGTTTCCAAGAGTGGAAATATTCCAATGTAATGTTCATTATGGTGGGGACCCACCACAATGATGGACACCCAAAAAAACTAGATTGATCCCCTAAGGGTGGAAAGTGATCACACCAATGGATATGAATGTTATAATGAGTTCACTATGGGTGGAGAGCTACTTGTTTCTGGTGATTGACATAGTGTTTTACATGAGTTTGAATAACAATATGTATATATTATATATAGTTACCTACAAGTGGACAACAACCTATTGATGATGATGGTAGAGTTAGTTCCATGCAGGTGGATAACTACTTGTTGATGGTGATAGTATAGTTTGTTCCCTATGGTTGGATTTTTACTTTATGAGTTGATGTCATAGTAAGTTATCTATGGTTGGAAAACTAATTGACTATACTAAAGTGTGGTCTCTATTGATAGGAAACTACTTTTTTTTAAGATGTAGATTAGTATTGGTTATTGTTATATAAGTGGTTTTTAGTGGTGTGTGATGTGAAATGTAATAGGGTAATGGAATTTAGGATTATTTTCTATGAAATATAAGTAATTTAATAGTTATATATTTGGAGATTATTTTTACAAATTGATTTTGATTTATTTCATACATGGATGCATTATCATGATTCATTCACATGTATACATGAGAGTTCTAAGGAGGAAAATACTAGGTATATTTATAATATCACCTACATATTATATATATTATTTTTATATTATCATGATAGGTTTGGTAGTAGTTTATGGAAACCATAACTCTAGACACTGGAGACTTAGTGGTGGATGTGAATTCCGTTATACCTTGCTTGAGGTATAGAGGAGTTGATGGACCTTTTGGTTTTTTCCATTTGAGGTTTGGATTTATATGACATGAAATTCACTAATACATATTATTCATGTATTGTGATTGGTAATGTATTTTATTGCTTTAGATGATTTTGATTTATCATATATAATTTTTAATTTCATCCATTTATGTGTGCTGATATACCATTGGTTATAGTTATCAATTTGTTACATACTAAAGGTAAACTTTGAGGGTCACACTCTAACATATTTTTGGGTTAGGTAGATCCCCAATGGTGGTGGGTTATGGAAAATTGGTATTAGAGTGAGTGATTTAGGATGGAGTTTAGTGTAGGAACTAGTGGGGATTACATAGGAGGTAGGGAAATTGAATAACATGAACCCAATATATGAAGTAGACTAGAGAAACTAGCTTGACATACAATGAGACCTTATAATATATGTGAGGACCTGTAACATATGTATTAATAATTAATAAATATTATGTTAACTATATGGTATATTTATAGGTTTTAAATAATGTATCTTATATTTTCAAGTCATGATGATTGCGTATGTTCTGTGCTCATGGTGATTTCCCAAGTGGAGGTCAATGATATAATAGTGTTATTAGACATTCCTTGTGTGTGTGTCTATATATATTCATATTCTTAGTTTTCCTTATCTATTTTTATTTATATTGTTCATATGATCCCAATGTGAGGTTTTGAAATTGGAGTTGTGGAAAGCACCAGATGCTTTGCATAATAGATAAGACCCAAATAATTGGAAATCTTGAAAAATAACCCCGACTGATTTTCCAACGTACAATCAGTCAATTTTTAGTCATGATAATAAGAATTGGTTATATGAGGTTGAGATATCTTTTAAACTAATGAATATGGGAGAGATAATTGGTCCCTTTTGTAGTGAGTCTATTGTGGGGTTCATCTTGTTATGGGTGGATGGTATTATTAAAATATAATTATGTGTGTAAAATCAAATGAAATACATTTTGATATTTTTCAAGAAATATTTCGTATTAAATATTATTATACTTGAGTGGAAGTGGGTTCTATTAATTATACTATAAGATAGTTTTTCCACCCCGGAATTTGGTGTGTAGTTTATAGAGTTGATGTGATACTAACAAATTTTTTAAAAAAATTATAATCTTAGATTTCAATATTTATAAAGTGTTTTGAGTAATGAGGTCAAGATATAGTTGGGTATTATATCTATAAATTATTTTATAGAGATATTGGAAAAGTTGATATTGTGAATAATTTTTTGATAAGGACAAGGTCATTTCAAGGGAGTACCAAATAGGTTATTAAATAGGATATTTTATTAACTTCTAATACTTTGAAATGTGTAATGAAATATGTTTCGATCTAATCACTAAGAAAGTGTGAGATTTCGAGGCCCGGTGATCCCAGAATTGATATTATAAAAATATTAAATATATTAATATCATGCATGCATAGTTTTTTAGAATTAATGGAATATCTTCTGAATGGAGTCTCAAATTGAAGATCTAAGACCATATTTGAATATTTATCATGGGTTTTACCCTAGTCACAACCAAAGTTTGGTTGGTGTAAACATCTAGTTGATGTGGCCGTTGGTGGGTACTTTAATTAAAATAAATAAATAATTTATTTATTTATTCTATTAAATGGTCAAATTAAGTCGTCTATAAATAATCCATTAAAATAATTATCTACAATTAGATGAATAAATATTATGAGAATTTATAAGATATCTAACAACCATTGTTGGAAAATTGACATCGAATAATGATCGGTGATCGGATCGAGGTGGATCAATAATCAGTGGATGCATTGGATCTTCCTCATCGCTTGAAAATGTTTCTTTCACCAATGATCAAACCATAATTGAGTTAGGTCTCATCAATTTATGTTTTTTTCCATTATTAAGCGTTTGAGCATGTGTATTTGATTGTCTTCTTTTGGTTCTATGTATTCCCACCCTCCACATGAACCCATTATCCAATTAAATTATTTATTCAATTTATTATTTCTTATTCCATGATCTCTCCCTAGATTCCCATATTTGAAATTGTGGGCTGATATTTCTTGGAAAAAAATGTTTATCACCATTTTTATTATAAATTTCTCCAATATTTATTTTCATTCTTCTCCATTGGCATATGGGTTCATGGTTCGACCTTTTCATGACGGATATCAACATGATTGAACCACTGGATTCATGGTGGTTTTACAAACAATGATTGAGATGGTGATTTTTGGATCAAATAAAATTATTTGTAGGATTTGTGTGATGGGTTACATATATCTGGGATCTAAGATGACCAATGAGATATGGGATGTCTTCAATAAAAATTAAAGACCACTTTGGATGATCGAGATCTGATTTAAATCAACTTATAGGATGGAATCAATGGCTAGCAGCAAACCCCACCAGTTTTGTGTAGTCAAGCAGTGGGAATCGTAGTTGAATCCATGGATATAGAATATACATGAAGTACATGAATGTTTGTGAAAATATCAACTACATGGCATGTAATGGTATGAACACCCATTTTTTAGTCATGAAACAATGGTGGTTAGGGTTTAGTAAAAAGATAAGGTTCATACACAATGTATCTAAGTCACACACACCATGTGATTCTTCTCGTGTATCCAAGTGATGTAAAAAATGCACGTGTCCAAGACCCTTTGTGAGAGGAAAATCCAAGTACTCTAGGAGTACATGATCATCTGCTAGTATCTGGGCATGGACAAGTACACTACATGGCCCGACATACATAGAAACATCCATAAGCACATGAACATTCCCCAAGTGGCTGATAAATGTTTTGTGGGTCAAGTATAAATCATGTATGGTGACATAGCCACTGACCCATGTCCAAAGGAGAACCTGACTAGGTATGGGAATAGGACCATATGTTATGCGGACCCCCTACATGCTATTTAACCCCCCCCTAGGAACTTCTACATCTCATATCTCTTTTGTTTTGCTGTTGATTTTGTCCCACAAGTAGACTATGTTGACTTTTTTAACTCAAAATGAAAATGTGGACTTCAAAGAGGTTTTTGATATATGATGAAATATGTTCCAAGTGTGATTATTCTTTCGGTGATGCTCGATGATGGTAGTGATCAAGTATGATAGTCATAGAGATTCCTGGTAGAGACAAAATCCCATATTCAGGGCATGGGTCCTCTATCTAAGGGGACAGTACACCAATATCGCTCAAGGGTACATGTCCCCAATACTGATTAATATAGGAATAGATAGTACTCACCTATTGAAGGTGTGGGTCCCCTATCTATAGGGAGGGTACACCCCTATCCTACTAGGGAATCAGTCCCCCATATTCTGTGCATAGGTAGATATGGAACTCATATATATAGGGCACGAGTCCTATATTTAATGGGATGGTACTCCCATAAATCACCAGGGAATAGGTCCCCCCATACTCTTTAATATAGGTTGAGAATGTATCTATGTGGGCGATACTTCCTTATCTCACCATGGAATGGGTCCCCCATATTCTGTACACAGATAGAGATGGTACTACCCTACATGGTAACTAGTCCTCTATCTACTGAGTGACATCCCTCTTTTATACCAGGGTATGAGTCCTCTATCATTTGTATATTCTGATCCATTAGGTTGTGGAGCAGTGGTGAGGTGTTGGCCCTCCTAGTGACTTTGTTAGTCAGACATGTGATATGCTTGACATTGATGATGGACCTTTGGAGATACATCCTTACTCATCAACCTCAGTTGGTATATGAGATGGTGATCTCATTTATCTAATCTAGGTTTATTATATAAGAAAATATCTATGTTGTTGAGTTTTATTTCCCTCTTATTTTGGGTTGATTTGATTACTTTAATTTTTTATTCTATTACTCTCACTTTATTTTTCAGGGAGTCCTTTTGGGTATGTATATACTCACCCCTACATGGGTTTTTTCACACGTTTCATGTCTTATGATGATGATATATAGATCAGTGGTGATTTTAGAGGATTATAAGGATAATCGGGTGCATTGTCTACATGATGTGGTCGAGGATTGGAGATCTAAGGCTACTCTCTCTTTGAAATTTTCTGTTCCAGTTATTTTTGTGTTGGGACATATTTTATGGGTGGGTGTGTATTTTTTTCCTTTTAATTTGGGATTACACTATCATTCTTGTTTGTATTCCCTATATATTTTTACATGCATAGTTTTTACTCTAGATGTTATTGTCTTATATTTTTATTCCTCTTCACATATACATGGAGATAGTTGAGTGCATGCATACAGGTACTTTTGGAAAAGGAATTATAAATTAGTTATGCCTTATTGAAACTTTTATCTAGCCCCTAGCCTATGGAGGTGGGTTTGGGTTATGGAATCTCAGTCATCTATTGGATAGGTGGGCACCAATTGGTTGGGTCATTATAGAGTGGTATCATAGGTGGTTCGACCTTGGGATGGTGTTTGGAGATTTTCCCCTTATAAGGTTTGGCTGTAAAATTAGGGAAATAGTGATAAAGTGTTTGAAGTGTGTATTTTTGGCTGAGGAACCTAGTTTTGGTGTATTTGATGATGTATCCATAAACCAAGACTCTAACCACATACATTTAAACTTAGTATATAGAGACATTAGATGTTGGGAACATTGGTACATACATCATATTGTATTGAGACATTTGATTTTCCTTCTTGAATCATCTCCCCCATATATATATGATCATTTTATAGTCGTACTCTTGATTACTTTTAGTATACCTCAAAAAATACACCCAGTCAGGTTACTGGTTCAGGATCAGGATGATTGTTTGATGAGTGTTGAGGCCTTAGTTCAGGGGCCAACTCTTAAGGTCTTTCCCCTAGGTGGGAAGTTAGCATCACCCCCTCCTGTTGAGTAGTATATTGTACATGAAAAGTAGGATGAGGATGTGCACAAGCTTAGCGTACTCCAAGAGTTCCAACACCAGAGGCTACTGAGGTTCCATGGTGATTCAGATCCCCAGGCAGTAGCAGATTGGTTGGAGTGTGCAATCCATGTTTTAGACTTTTGCGGACCCTAAATGATAAGATGGTTTCACCAGGATATAGTCTTTCTATAGAGTAGTATGTAACTGGTGGATTCTAGTCACACAGACTCAGGATGATTCATCACTCTCATTGTTTGAATTCCTTTATCTATTTCTTGGGGAGTATTACCCCTCAATCTTTCACTCAATTTAGATTTAGAATCTTTTAGAGCAGAAGTTGGGAGGGATGATAGTTTCTAAGTATACCATGAGTTTAAATAACCTTAAATAGTACTCCTTTGACATGGTTTGTGATGGTTACCGCCAATAATAGATGTTTTAGTAGGGTATCTATAGATAAATTCGTGCCAATGTGGGGCCCCTTTGCATTCCCACATATGTTAGAGTGCTAGAGTGTGCCCTGGTGATGGAGAGAAACCTATCTGGGGGATGGCATGTAGCTGGATCCATTATTGGGAATTTCATGGTTGAGTCATCTATAATGTCTTATAGATGATAGGTGTTGAGGCATAGGAGGTGTACACATTCTTAGATTTAGGCATGTGGTCATGAGACTCAGGGACTGTGCAGAGCACGAGAACATCATGGAGATGGGTGATGTTATGCATGTTATTAGAGA
This sequence comes from Viscum album, assembly GCA_963277665.1. Lineage (NCBI taxonomy): Eukaryota > Viridiplantae > Streptophyta > Magnoliopsida > Santalales > Viscaceae > Viscum > Viscum album. The sequence goes on from OY728150.1 coordinate 1,547,235,760, forward strand.
GGTCACATGGAACATGATTTACCAACATGATGTGCTGAGGTGGGTAGGGATACATAGGATGGACCGATACAGTAGAGGAAGAACCATGATCACAGATCTCCCAGATGAGGCTAGGGTATAACCTAGTGAGGTGGTACTGGCAGAGGAGTGGGTGTAGCTCTGGATTGAGGAGCTATTAGTGGTGGATGATGTAATGAGCTACATCCACCACCTTCATAAGGAGTCCCACGTTAGGGTCATGAAGCTAGTAATCGGGGCCATAGGAAGCTACGAGATATGGAGGATTATTAACCAGAAGCTCACAAGGTGATCAAAGGTATGATATGTATTTATTATAATATTGATTAAGTATTAGTAGACATGGGTGTTAGTCATTCCTCCATCTGCTTACTTGTGGTGTGAGAGTAATATCTCCTAGTTGAGACTTTATCCCAACACCTTCAGATTTAGGTTTCTATAGGTAATACTTCTTTGATTACACTTATCTACCAATAGTTAAATCTATCTCTTGGTGGTGAGAGTTTCTCATGGAACCTCTTGGTAATCATGATCATACCTTATGATGCCGTCTTGGGTATGGTATAGTTTTCCATAGTTTGATCCTAGATTGACTATCACTATACATGAGTCATATTCATTTATATATATGAGAATATATATTCCTTTGTGGGAAAGAGGGATCTCGTAGTGTAGAGAGTTGGTTTTGAGAGCAGGAAGTTACAACCTATCACCCATAAGCTGGCGAGATTATCCCTTGTAATAGTGGGATATTTAGGTATTTGGGTTCATCCAGCCCTGGAGGATTATATGGATGTCCTCCCAGATTATATTTTGGGAATACCTCTGAGGAAGGAGCTGAATTTGTATATCTAATTACACCCCAAGACTGCTCTAATATCTTCTACACCATATCGGATGGACCATACCTAGCTTTGGGAGTTTTGGGTGTAGTTTGAGGACCTTCAATAGAATGTTTTTGTCAAACTCAGTGAATCCCCTTATGAAGATTAGTTTTTGTTTGTGAAAAAGGTGGATGAGAGCTTATGGATTTTTTTATTATCATTACCTAAATAATGACATGATAATGAAAACGTACCCCTTATCGAGGATTGATGACCTCTTTGATCAATTGAAATACATGGTATGGTTCTTGAAGATCGATATCAGATCTTCCTACCACCATTTGAGGGTTTTTGAGGCTGATATTATCAATCTAGACTTCCAATTTCACTATGAACACTATGAGTTATTAGTGATTCCTTTTAGTGTGAATAATTCCCCCACAAAGTTTATGTCTTTGATGAATCAAGTCTTCCATCCATACATGGACTAATTTGGGGTTTTCTCTATTGATGACATACTCATCAACATTTCATTAGAGGAGGAGCATGAAAATCACTTGATGATGGTCCGATACTTACACTAAGAGAGACAAGTTAATAATAATCTCTCAAAGTTCCATTTTTTCCTTTGAGGTTCACTTTATAGGGAATAACATTTCGGAGAAATGATTAACTATTGAACTAGTGAATATTGATTTAGTTCTTGTTTGGTATCCACCCAAAAGTGTGTAATTGGTTCACAACTTTCTTGGCATGGAATTTTACTATGGGAGGTTGATGGTGGAATTAACTAGGATTGTAGACCATTTTACCTCCCTAAAATGGAAAGGAATGACATTTACATGGACTATGTAGTTTCAGAGAGTCATTGAGGATTTGAGGATGAGGCTAACAAGTGATCCTATTTGGAGACTATTGAAGGAGTCTATGGAGTACATATTGTATTATGATGACTCTAGAGATGGGATCAGTTTTTGGTTGATGCAAAAGCAAGAAGTGATCACATATGGGTTGAGTCAGTTGAGACCCCATAAGAATAACTAGGAAACATATGAACTAGACTTGGTTTTAGTATTCTTCACTCTGAGGATGTGTAGGTACTATCATTTGAAATATAACTTTATTGATTACTCATACAATAAGTGTATCATGTATGTATTCACATATATAGATATGAACCTGAGATAGGGGAACTATTTGGAGTTTCTATAGAGGAATGTGTCTTTGAGATAGTCTATAATATTGGGAAGGGAATGTGGTGGAAGAATCCCTTAATAGGAAGTTCCATTCTCATCTAGTAGAGGAGTTATATGAGAAGATGGCTTATTTGTAGCTAAATATGGTGAAGGTGAGGCGTGAATCTTATCTTCAATCGATGGTGTGAACTCATTCTCTTCTCCATCGTGTGAGGGTGGATCAATTAGGATATATCAACTGTGAGGTCTTACATGACCAAATGTCCAAAAGAGATTCACTATATAGATTATTTGAAGGAGTGAATTGCATCTTCATGTTCCAATGATGAATACTGCTTCTAGTCATGTTGTGAGAGGAGGTTATGATGTAGTTTCATGATTATACTTTAAATGAACATCCTAGTCTAGGGATTTTTTAAAAATACCTTTAGTGGTATTTTTGATGTTATGGCATGAGTTGGACCGTGGATGAGTTCATATTTTAGTGTCTCACATGTCATCATTTGAAGGCTAAGTGCCAGGTTTTGGAAGGTCAGTTGACTCCTTATCTTCTCCAGCATGTGATAGAGGCTTGGTTAGAATACATCAACTATGAGTTCCCCCATGACCAAATATCCATAGGGGATTCACCAAATGGATTCCATGAAGGAGGTAATCAAGTCATTATTTCTCAATGAAGGATGGTGGTTCCAGTCACATTGTGAGAGGAGGTTATGAGGTAGATCCATGCTTCTTCTTTATTTGTACATCCTAATATAGGGAATATTTATAGATTCCTTCATCGATAGTTTTGGTGGTCTCACATGAGTTGTACAGTGGATGAGCTCATCTCTGAGTGTCTCATATGTCAACTGGTGAAGGTTGAACACTAGGTTTCTGTAGGTTTGTTGTTTCCTCTTGAGATCCCATAGTGAAAATGGGACAACATATACATGGAATTTTTGACAAGGATTCTATTTATGGTGAGAGGTCACAATTTTATATGGGTGATAGTTTACTAAATTATTATGTTGGGGCACTTCCTTTCTATCGAGGAGTGTAGTTCAGAGAAGATTTTGAGGTAGTTTTACATATTGGAGATCATATAACTTTATGGGGTTCCCTTGACAATTTTCATCAACCATATTGCACGGTTCATTTCATGGATGTGGAGAGGCATACATGGTGACTTCAGGACCTAGTTGAGTATGAGTATATATTTTCACCATTAGATATATGGGAAGACTAATCACACTATCCAGGTGTTGGAGGATATGTTGAGGGCTTTTGTTTTAGACTTCAGCCAGATCTGGGAGGACCAGTTACCTTCAGTATAGTTTTCTCATAATAATAGCTATCACTATACTATTATCATGGATCATTTAAGGCTATATATGAAAGATCCTGTAGGGTTCCCTTAAATGGGACTAATATCATTAAAGAATCTCTTTTTGGGCCAAAGATGGTGCGGGTGATGATGGAGAAGTTCCATGTGATCAGTGAGTAGTCAAAGACATTCTAGACCTAATATAAATCTTAAACAGACCAACATAGTATTCACTAATAGTTCAAGAAGAGATACCAAGTTTCCCTAAGATTCTCCCCATAATGAGGACTACATATATTCATCTGGGGACTAGATTTACCCTTGATGTTTATCAAGTTGTTTGAGATCCTGAATAGGGTTGGGGGGACTTCTTATCACCTAACATTTCCCCCATGTTTAGATTAGGTACTTTACATCTTTCATGTGTTTCATTTTAGGAGAAACAAGAATGGTCCAAATCATGTTATTGAATTGGGTGACCTGGAAATTAAGTATGGATCCAACTTCAAGGAGTACCTGGTGGTGATCAAGGATCGGTAGGAGAGGAGCCTGTGTGGATAGGCCATTCTTTTTCATGTGTTGTGGAATCATGGGAGTATAAAGTAGGGCTCCTGGGTGTGGGAGAGTCAGATTTGGTCTCATTATCCCCACCTTATGGTTTAGTTTGTTCTTTTCATTGAAAAAAAACTTTGTCAAGGGAATAATGTAGAGACTCCATTTTTCCCTTGTGAGACTTTAAAATATCGTAAAAAACATTTTCAGAGTTAGGTATTGAGATGACATGAGATTCTGAATCTCAATAATCATAAAATTAATATTATAAAAATATTAAATATTTAAATATCATGCACATTTAGTTTTTTATAATTAATGTAATATCTCTTGAATGGATTCTCAAATAAAAAATTTGAGATCACAGTTGAATCTGGAGCATAGGGTTTACCCTATTTGCACCCGAAGGTTGGTCAGTGACATATATATAGTTAAGTTAGTCATTGGCATGTTTATTTAATAAAAATAAATTATTTATTCATTTATTCATTTTATTAAAAAACGTAATTAAATATTCTATAAATATTCTATTAAAAATATGGTTCTATACATAATCCCATGGAAAATTTAGATGAGTTCTGATGGCCTTTGTTGGATAATCGACATCGAACAATGATCATTGATTGAATCAATATGGTTTGATAGTTAGTAAATGAAATAGATCATTCTTTTAATTGGAAAACTCATCATTCACTAACTTTTGATACATAATTGAGGCAGGGTTCATTAATTTGTAGTTTCTATCCTCGAATAAATGTTTGAGCATGGATATTTTTCTCTTATTTTTGGTTTTGTATATTCCCACCCTTTTCATGATCCCATTGTCAAATTTAAATTTTTTTTCAATTTATTATTTCTTATAACATGATATCACCCTGTATTGCGCATTTTGAAATAATTGCCTAAGAAATCTTGTCCAATGATTTTTATCACCATTTGTTTGTGTGTTTCCTCCACCAGTATTTGTGTTCTATATAATTTGCCTATGGGGTCATAGTTCAACTTTTCTGGGGCGGGTTTGAGTGTGATAAAAACCATGGATTCATGGTAATTGTACAAATGATTATTGAGATGGCTATTTGTGGATTTATTTAGATTATTTGTAGGATTTGGGTGGTTAATTATAGAAAATTGGGATATAGTACGATCGATGGTGATAGGAGGTGTACGCGATGCATGAAGGACTAGCATGGGTGATCGATATCGGATTTCGATCCACCAGAGGGAAAAAATCAAAGGCCTAAGGTAACAACCACTATTTTTTGGTTAGTCAAAGGGTGGGAATCTCGGTAGTGTTTTTGGATCTAGAATCTATGTGATGAACATCAATTTCTATTAAAAAACCCAACTACACGATATGTAATGGGATGAACACACATTGTGTAGTCACCCAGATGTGACGACCAGGGTTCCAGAAAAAGTTAAGGATCACATGGTTTGACTCTAGGTCTCACACTCTGTGTAACCCTTCCCGTGTATCCAGTCCATGTTCCAAGTGAACATGACTACAACCCAGTGTGGGAAGACACACTCTATACTATAGAATTACTTGGGAATTTTTCAGTACCTGATCACATCTAGTTATGTGGCTTGGTACACGGCATGGCCTGACAGACACAGGATGGTCAAAAGCACATGGGATTTCTCTAGGTGTCCATGAAATGTCATTTGGGTCTTATACATGTTGTGTACAGTGATATTCCCACCAAGTTGTGTCTATAGGCGAACACAACAAGGTGGTCGAGTGAGACCACATGGCATGTGGACCCCATACAAACTATGTACCCCCCTCCCCCTGAGGAACTTCTACCACTCATATTTCCTACATTTTTTCTTAGCTTTCTTCCCACGAGTAGCCAATAAATTTTTTTCCCATGTACAACATGATAATAGACTTTGTAGTGGCTTTTGAGATGTGATTCAAGATGTTCTAACCATGGATCTTATATAGGTAATGCCCGACGGTGACAATGATTGGGTAGGATCATCAGAGAGATTCCATGTATAGAAGGTACTCCACTATTTAGGGAGAAGGTACTCTATCTATGGGGATGTTACTTATATATCTCACTTGGGTGAGGGTCCCCCATAGTCATTATTCTAGGTAGATATGGTAATCCACTATTTGGGGTGCAAGTCCTCTATATATAGTGATGTCACTCACATGTCACACTAGGGAGTGGGTCCCCCATATTCTGCACACAGTTAGAGATGGTACTCCCCTATTCAAGGTGAAGGTACCCTATCTATAGGTATGGTTCTCCCTTATCATACTAGGGTGCATGTCCCCCATACTCATTATTCTAGGTAAATATAGTACTACCATATTCAACACGTGGGTCCTCTATATATGGGGATGGTATTCCTCTATCACACTAGGGAATGGTTCCCCCATATTCTATACAAAGATGGAGATGGTCTGACCCTACATGGGCGTAGGTCCTCTGTCAACTTAGTCAAATCCCCCTTTTGTGCCTAGGTAGGGTCCTCTATCTTTTGGATATTGTGCTCCCTCATGTTGTAAAATAGTAGTGACGTGTGGTCCCTCCTCGCAACTTTTTTGGTCAGACACGTGATATGTTGGACATCAATGATATACCTTTAAAGATTCAAGATTACACATAAAACTAGGCTGGTATGTGAGATAAAGATCCCCTTTCTCTCATCCGGGTTTCTTATATGAGTATATGTCATTGTTGTTTTCATTTGTTTCCATCTTACTATGGGTTTAGCTAACTACTTCTATCGTGTCTTCTATTACTCCCTCTCGACTTTCCAGGGCATCCAACTGGGTATGTATATAATCACCCATACATGATATTTTCCAAAATTAGTCTTGTATTATATAGATGAAGGATATATTGGTGATGATTTCATAATAATATAGAGATACTTAGGTACATTGACCATGTGTGGTGGTCCAGAATGGAGATTAAAATTTCGACTCTCGACTATTTTTTATTCCAATTTTTGTTGGGTTGGGACATATTATCTAGGTGGGTGTGTATTTTTAAATTTTCATTTTGGATTCCACTATCGTACTTTTTTATATTCCATAGAAATTATTACATACATTGTTTTTTTACTCTAGATTTCACTATTTTTATTTTTATTCCAATTCACTTCTCCATGGATATGGTTGATTGTTTGCATACATGTACTTTAGGAAAAGGCCTCCAAATTTAGTTATACATTCTTGGGTCTTGTGACCATACCCTAGCCTATGGTGGTGGGCTTGGGGTTTTGGAAGCTAAGTCTTCTACTGGACAGATGGGCCTTGGAGGGTTGGGTTGTTATAGTTGTGGCTTAGATTGGATCTTGAGGTTTCAGCTCTTAATTTTATAAGAATTCTTTGTTTAAGAGAGTTCATGGTAGTTGGTTATTAGTGTAACTCATTTATCTAGTGTGGGAAGTTTATATTCGTCTGGTGGGATTGAGATATTTTTATTTTCCCTTATATTAGTATGGGTCATCTTCAAGTTTTGCGCCTAAGTATTTATGGGTGGATAGAGGATGTGTGTATAGAGTGTGATAGATAATGAACCACCAAATACGGTTTTCATTAGCCTCCTCAGTAGTTTTTTAATTGTTGAATCATGATATATTTCCAATATAACAACATATTAGGGTGATTCTATAAGATTAATTCATGGAGGATCTTAGCAGAGATTTCACCAGAGAAGAGGTAGAGTCATGTGGAATTGACAACAAGGAGGAAGAGTTTGTAGAGGGGAACTTTATGCCATGGAATTTTAAGAATTAGATGGAACATAAGTGGTTCGAGATATAATTGGCCTTTAACACACTTGTAATAATTTTTATATGAATCACTATCTCATATTTTTTTATCACCCTATATCTATTTTATGTGTTTGATCTTTCAACAGATAAGCTTTAGAGGTCACTAGAGTTTATTACACTAGGGATATATCATCTAAGGTTGGATGAGGTATATAGTTGTTTTTTGGTTATGAGGTGAAATCATGTGTCATGGAACATAGTCTTGTAATGAATATTACCAAATGGATTTATCATTTGGATGGATTGGTTATACTCGAATATTTTGTTTATTATTATAGTTAAAGGGTAACATTATCTATTCTAGATGGTGATCATGTTTTTTTGGAAAATGGATTCATGTTTTACGTGGAGATGAATTGAGACATATAGTATTTTATCTTAGTTTGTGATATTTATAATTTATTCATGTTATGTAGAAAAAGTAATTTTCTATAGTTGAAAAGGATTATTCTAATGTATTTATAAATGAGGTTGTAAATTTACCTTAAAGGAAAGATATTGAGATAAGGATTGAATTATATCCAAATGTTTTTCTTATTAATATATAGAATTATCATATAGTTCTAGTAAATATTTTGGAGTTGAAATTTCAAATAAATGAGTTTTTCTAATTGGTATTTATTCATAATAGTTTCTCACTATGGGATATTTTTGTGTTGATTATTAAGAAGGAGGATTGGAGTTTGAGATTATATATATATTACTCATATTTGAATCATGTTATATTATTCCTATGTTATAACATTTATATGATTAATTTTAAAGCATGATTTGTTTTTATAAGATTAATTTTTGATTGGGATATCACTAGATGAGGGTTGAGGATAAAGACATCCCAAATACAGTGTTTCAATGTCAGTATGGGACTTTAAAGTTTTTGTTAATATCATTTATAGTTACTATTGGAACTGGAAAATGAAACCATAAGATTTACCAAATGCTTCCATATATGATCTCATAGTGTATCTCATTTCATATGCTTTTATTTGATTGGTCTTAAAGCTCTAATGGAGTTAAAATTAGAAGTTATGGTCATTCAAAGTTAGGATAGAAAACTAGTTCGTGGAGCCCATTTGTGGACCTCCCTTTACGACCACATGAACGTATGTGCTCCATGGCGTCCACTTTCTTGATGTCATGCTTGTGATAATCGTGGTTCATGGAGCTACTAGTGCGAAGTTATATCCTCTCTTGTGTCAGATTTCCTTTGAGATCTGACCACAAACGTATTTCTTTCACGACATCACTTTTTCCTTTCAATGCCCGATTGTTCTCTATGGTGATCCCTACAGATCCCCTTTTCCTATAAATTCCAAGATCACCCCCTCATAAGAATGGTCACACATCCCATTCAGGGGTCGATCTCCCATTTTCAGTGCTCCCTAACACCATGAAGGAGGGATCCCCTTCAGGTTGCTCGAGGTTCCATGAATCATTAAGACTTTACGGAGCACTCCCCAAATATTGAGATCTTTTCTAAGGTGAATACCTTATTTTTTGAAGTCCTTTCTTCACAAAGAAACCTTCCTTTAGGAATCCCCATCCTTCGCAAGACCCTAATCTCTACAAACCCCTTTCCTCCATGAAGAACCTTCACAGAGCTCCTTCCTTTGCACCCACCAGTCCATAATGTCGTGGTTGCAGCCCCACACCCCCACTCAGGATCAGTGTCCGGATGGCCTCTTTAATGCCTTCATTGGCCCCCATTAAAAATATGGAGTCACACCGTGAACTTTTTGGGATGGTTCAAAGGCATCTTACCGTTCACCCTTATGCACACCCATCTTCCACCCATGGAATACCATTATTAGAGATACTCCTCTACACTTAATGAAACACCTTGAGTTGATATATTCCTCTAGGTCACTTTCCCATGCCTTGAGTTAAGATTATCATCTATAATTCCCCAAGTACCTCGAGTTGAACTATTCCTCAAGAAACTCATCAAGCCTCCTAACTTGGATCCTATGTAGGGTTGAACCAGAAAGCACTGCTCTTCTATAAGACCCACACCATCCATTTATAGGAACATTGTTCTTAATTGTCCCTATCACATGACGTTAAACCATGCTTTCATGGTCCTCGCTACATGGATTTAAACTATATTACACCCTATATGACAAACATAGGATGCCTCTTGTTCTAAAAAAGAGATGCCTTATTCCCCAATCATAATATTCCAATAGTCCTCACTACATGTATTTAAATTGAAACATACCCTATCATCCATTAATTGGATTCCTTGTGCATTAAGGATAATATTCCCACATGTCCGCACATGAGGAACATAGAACATAAATCTCATTGCATAAGACCCACACAACTCATCCATTCACATGACGTTAAGCTGAATCCTTACTCATTACAATGAACATGGGATACCCACATGGCCTGACATATGGAAGACATTATGGGAAGATTTTGTGTGTAAGTCCCATCCATCATTTCCACTCATTAGTAGTACTCGGGCATCTTCCACATGTAATCCCCATCCACCATTACCCTACCTTAGCGGCACTCGGGTAGCTTTTGTGTGTAAGCCCCATTCACCATTCCTAATCCATATTTGTACCTATGAACCTTCCACACATAAGCCTCATTCACCATTTTTGCTCCATATCTATACCTATAAACCTTCCATGAATAAGCCCCATTCACCATTACTTCTCCATAGAGGTACCTGGGTTGCTTCCACGCGTAAGCCCCACACCATCTATCATGAGTACACCTCCCGTGACACGATTTTTGGGTCTAATTTTACCTATTGTTTCTCACACTGAGCATGACTCATGTGATCTTAGAGTAAACAACAAACATGACATTCTCCTTGGTCCAATAATCATGTGTAATACCCATGTCCCTCATCCTACATGACTTTAAACTGTATGAACCACCAAGCTACGTGGACTTTGATCCCTATCCTCCCAATAGGGTACGTAGAAAGGCTCTATGATATTTAGGACCATCACTCTCCACAATTTATTTGTCATGAATACTTTATGCCAGTTCATTCATACTACATAACATTAAACTGAACCTACTGAACTATGTGAGTTTTGATCCCCTTTGGGTTTGTAGGAATCCTCCACGAGGTTCAATCCCAACCAATGGTAAACTCTGGTGCTCCCTTCTAGGGATGTACCCTTCTTATGTGACATCATCCATTTTGGGACACATTACCTATATCCACCTCTCTAAGGTTTTCTAACCATGCCTAATCCCCAAACACTTCACCACACTCCTAAAACCAAGAATTTCTCTCTTGAGAAGGGATGATAACGATGTGTAAGCCCTTGTCATGTCTCTAGGTTATCATCCTTTGTGTACACCCCAATTCAATGCCTCCATTATGAACTATGTGGAATTTTATTCCCAAATACTGGGATATATAGAAAGCCTTCTTGAGGTTCAATCCCCTCACCCATTTCTATCCTGACTGTTCCTTTGAGCCTTTGTGTCTTGGGAAGATCATGCCCCAACCCAGAGGTTTCACTTTTTTCAAATCATTTTTCATGCACTCCATTTCTCATGAGTTTCCTCCTCATGTGTCTCATTTACCCCAAAAAACTATTTGAACTTTGATTCCTATCTATTAGGATACATAGGAACCCTCTTTTAGGTTCAAGCCCAACATCCCCATCTTCACATCGGTTCCATATAATTCATCCTCACCCTCCAAAACGTAATCCATATCCATCCTGATCCTTATCTAGGATGCCAAATCCTTGTGAGATCATTCCTTCCATCATTTCCACTCCTTATTGGCACCCAAGAATCTAATCATGCATAATCCCTTCACAATCCATATTCATACAACCAAGAGTTCCCCTCTTATAAAGGGGAGCAAGCCATGTGTAATCCTCAAACCAGACCTTTGGACTACGTGGGTTTTGATCCCTATCCTATAAACAGGGTATGTAGGAAGACTCTATGAGGGTCAATCCCAACCAAAAATAAACCTTATTTTCCTCTTTTGTGGGGCCCAACATTCCCTAATCCACCCTTTTGGGTGTTCAGATCAGCCTTCACGGTGTGACAAATTTCCTTTTTTGGGACACACCACCCTGAGTCCACTCTTTTTGAGAATACTAATCCATCCATATAGTGATCCCTTTCTGGGATGCACCCTCACTGTGTAACATCTTTCCTTACTTGGAAACACCACCCTAGGTATGATCTTATTGGGAAAATTGATCCATCCATCTGGTGCACTACTTTTGGGATGCACCCTCACAGTGTGACATCCTCCCTTTTTGGGATACACCACCCCAGGTCTGCTCTTTTTGGGTGTTTTGATCCATCCACCTGGTAAATATCTTAGGTACCCCCTTTCAGGGGTGTACCAATATGATCTTCCCTTAATAGTGTCCAGATAAATCCTATCCATCTCCTCAAGATGTTAAACTCACGGCATGCATCGTGTTGAACAAAGGATGTCTGTGCAAAACCTCAAAAACTAAACCTTAATTGTAACCATCTATAAAAGGTGTTAAACTCAGGGAATACCCTACGTTAGACATGGGAAGTCATGGAAAATCTCAAAGACATCCCTTTGGAATAGGATACTCCACAATCAATGTGGGATTCCTTTGGTTTCCTCACCCTTGAGAACACCTCTTATGAAGAAGAATACAAGTTCTCCGATGTCCTAGCATCCAAAGATGCCCCGACATGCATAATGTTACCATCTACTCCAATCAAAGGTTTCTACCCTATCAAGTCCCTTTGGAATGTCCTAACAGAAGCAGCGTAATTAATTAGAATCTATAAAGAGATGGAACTAGGAATGAGATTCACAAAAAACAACTAAAATCTATGAGGGGACCCGTACTAGGCGAAGAATTATGAGAAGTAATCGAAAAAAAGGATGAACCTACATCCCATCATCCCATTACGATCAAGGAGAAAACTTATCTTAATAAGTGAAGAATCTATCCCACCTTTGGAAACCAAGAATGTGGTTCCACAATTAGCATGTCTCCACAGGTGGTGTGTGCCCTGAAGGAAAGCATCCGAAATAGTTACGAATTCACTTGTGTGTTTATGAGGCTTTTGAATTGGATGTTTCAAATATTAAATATTTTTTGGTTTTTTCAATGATGATATTTTATTTTATCAAAATATAGAGGAAGATCATGTAGGGAATCTATGGATGGTTTTGGATTTTCTCAGATAGCATCAATTTTAGGGAGAGATGTCTATGTTTTGATTCTAGATACATGAGGTGAATTTTCCAGTTTATGTTATTTTGAATCATAGTTTAGTTTTTGACCCAGATAAGATTGTTCTATTTTTTTTTCTTCAAATCCATCAAATAATGTTTCAAATGTAAATGTTTTTCTAGCCTAAGTTTGTTACTATAGAGGGTTCATAAACTGATTTTCTCGGAATGTGATCCCATTAACATATTTGACTAAATAAGGGAATGTTTTTCAATAAATATAAGAGTGTAAATATACTTTCTAATATCTGAAGTAGATGTTGAAAAGTGATCCAATTATATATTTACCCTAAGAGGGATTCTATATGAGGTATATTGTAATGCATCTCAATAAGGTTTTATAGGTTTCTTGATTAAAGAGAGAGTATTCATTTATTATTGGTCTTGGATGTTACATCCTTTTGAACATAATTATCCTACCTATGATTTGAATATTATAGTTATATTATTTATGCTTAATATTTAGAGGAATTACATACTTGGGGAATAATTTATAGTTTATTTAGATCATAAGAACTTGAGTTATAACTTCTCTTAGAAGGATTTGAATTTTATATGGATAATATGAATTTAATATTTCCAAGATTATGATTTCAATACCATATATACTCTTATAAATATGGTGGTAGACACTTTTCATATAAATTATTAAGGTGATAATTCTCAATGAATGGATAATAAGTATAAAGAAATATAATTTTTTTAATCTCTTCAACTTGTTTATGATTTGAATAATATAAGATCATGTATTTATTGAATAATAGTGAAACATTATATTGTATGATAGGTTGAATAATATTACTTTATATTGATTTATATAGAAGTGTATAGAGACCATATTGTGAATGGTGATACTTTAGATGTCCTTTCTGAGAATTCGGAACATTGGGTAATGTTCCATGGAAAGTTATTTGTTCCTCAAATCATGTGAGGAGTGGTTTTTCATGAGTTCAATGGTTTATCTTTAGTGATGAATCCAGATGTTTCAAATATGTATCACACTTTGAAAAGGTTTTTCTTATGTATTGGGATGAGGAATGTGTTATTATAGTTATTTCTTTATGTCTTGTGTTCCATCAGGTGAAAGTTGAATATCAAGTCCTAATATTTTTTTCATCATTTAGAAATTTATCAGGGGTAGTGAGAGGAAATTTATATGGATTTAATTATGATATTTCCTGATAGCTTGAAGTTATTTTATTATATTTGTTTTATTATTAATCAATTTATGAATTTGTATTATTTTTAATGATTAAGAAATAAAACATAGATGAAATTTTACGAATGAATTTTGCGATAGAGGTGGTGAAACTTCATGGATTCCCTAGGATAATGGTGTCTCAACATGATTTTATATTTATATTATAGATGTGTAAAATCGTCCATCATAACTTCAATAACCATTTATTCATTAAAACCACATTTCACCTTCAGAGTGATTGTTAATCTAAGAAAATTATCTTATCATTGGATGACTAGTTAAGATTGTGTATCTTGGATTTTTAATGATTCTGGTTGGATAATTTATCAATGATGGATTTTTCCTAAAATAATAGTTTTCATTACTCCATTTACTGAATATTGTGAGTATTTTTATGGGAACCCACATTTTTTACTTTGTTGGGTTGAGTTTGGTAATACCACTATAGTTATGCTAGAGATAGTTTGGGATATGACAAATAGTTTGAATGTTATTTGAGATCTCATGATGACTAATCACAGTAAACAAAAAAATTATATAGGAGAATGGAGGGGATCATTGAAGTTTTAGGATGCAAATACTGTGATTTTTAGAGTCTTTCTTTAGTATGGGTAGTAAATATTTGGAAAGGGAATCATATTTTTACATATATTTATTATAACTTTTGTGGTGTTTAAGTCAGTTAGATAGGTATCATATTAGTCAGTGTTACCACTGTGATTGGAAAAGGTTCCTGACATTTTTTATGTGTCTCGTTTTCAGAAGTATTATCATGAAGCTTCATATAAAACCTCAAATACATACAAGGTATGATTTTGATTCAAATTATTTAAAACCTCATTTAGTTTTGTCATTTATGAGTTTTAAGGTGTTGTAAAGATACTCGGGAGGTCATTTTTATTATTTGACCCTAGGATTAGTCTGAAATTTTATAGTAACTTCACAATCAATCCATGAAAATTGGATTACACTATGAATATCTATTAGAGGGGAAGTTATTACACTATAGAGGTCCCAATTATGGAATGTAAAGGATTTAATATGATTAAATTCAACCTATATGAGATAAAATTTCCTTATAATCAAAAGAGACCATGCCGTAGTTGATGGAATTGTGTTATTATGAGGGATGCATAAGCATAAAAATCATACTCAGATGGTGGGTCACACCGCAACCCCTTGGGTATCAATATGAAGGATAACTAAGTGGTGGGATGTGTTACATTACAAAAAAGGAGAAATATTAAGAAGATATTTTAAGGTAGATTTTGTGCAATAAGGTGGTGGTTATACCATAATGGCCAAGGGCCTGCATTTTTTTGTTCTTCCCAAAAGAGGGGTTCTACACTGTGACTAGAGGGTCCATGTCATAGGGGGGCCTAGAAGGTCGTTATGCCATGAAAAGTATAGTAAAAATATAATTTATTATATTGAAAATTATTAAAAAAATCATTAAATTAAATTAATTAAATAAATAGTTTTAATGATATAATCTTAATAAATTATATTTTCATCATTTTTATTGGTACACACTTCCATAGATTATCTCACTCTTCCTTTTTCCCTTTAACTAAGATGTGTTACATCCCTCGTTGGATTCTCACACTTTTTTATTCATTTGTTTGACATCATTGAGTCTACAATTACTCTTTAAATTTTTAATATTTTATTTTTTCTTAAGAATACACTTATTATGGTCAATTATTCCTATTTTTAGGGATTTTCTCTAATTTTTTTATTCTAGTTATTTAGGACAAGATCAGTCGATGGTATTTAATGGAAATATTTCTAAAGGAATAAGGTAAGTAGTCCCAAATATATATCAAAGGACTAGATTCATTTTTTATATGTGTGTGATGTGTGGTCTTCCAACCTATTTCGATCTTGACCTAAAAATCAAATAAATGTTCCCTTCATTTGTTATATATTGGACTTAACTTTTTTAAAACCATGGGTGGTCCATGGATAACTTTATAAAATAATAATTGGCCACCATGTCTGGTGACCCTAAATCTAATAGAAGTGTTAAAATGTAAAAGGAAACCCAAAGTGGTTACCATTGTTGAATTCATGGCTTAGTGAGATGAAAATAGATTTCCTAGGATGATTCACTTGATCAAGATTGTGTGAAAAGTGTGATAAATTATAGTGATATCCCTATGTTATTATGGTTTTGGGACCTTGGTTGGGTAGGTGATAAATTTATTGAAACCCATTAATGTTCTCAGGTTAGGTGAGTGACAAATTCTTCAAATCTATAATTATATGCTTGGGAATTGATGTGATTTGTCATGATAGTAATTTATGAATGGTATATAACATTGTTGTTTATAAATTAAAAAATTTGATTGGTATCTAATATTTATTTGTAAATATAAAACAATTTTTTATTAAGTAATTATCGGTTTGGTGGTTATCCAACCAGAGTCTGAGTAATGATCAATGATGGCGCTAGTGGTGGGTACGACAATAACTCTTGGTTTTCATGTTGTGAGATGGTTACAGGGGAGGGAATCATTATAAATCATGTGGATTTATGTTATGTAGTTTTACCAGGGGTGGGAGCCATTCCAAATCATCATGTGGATAACATTTTATGAGATGAGTTAATACCAAGGAAAGGAACAATTGTGACTCTTAGATTGTAATGTGAGATGGACCATGAGAGGATTATTATCCATCCCATGTGGTTGATGACATGTTATGGTATTTGGGGAGAGCATCTATACAACCTCATAGATTGATGATAATAAGTGATGGTATTCATATAGGTAACATATCTGACCTTGGGGATCAATTGATATACATTAGGGTATCTAGGGATGGTGTATATCCATCCCTAGGGATGGATGATTCCATGTGACGGTATCCGAAGTTAGTGCTTATCCAACCCCATGGTTTGGTGATAGAATATGATACTATTTATGGTGATTGACTATCCAACCCTTGGGGTTTTGAGATGTCTGATGATATTGTGGGTGGGTGTAACTATAGTCCTTGTTTTGGTCATGTATAAAGTTTAGAGACACCCCAACACCGATCGAGGTAGGTATTTTTTATCTCAAGTTTCACTGTGGAACCGGAGGATTGATGGTGGTTTATGTATTTTCAATTTCATTTATTTATTATGGAATATCTTAATTTTCCCAATTAAGACTATATATATATTTATGGACACTTTTGGTGGTGTCCAACTAAGTTATACTAACACCCGACTTCAGTCTTCATGGGTACTCTTACTAACATTATGGTTACAGTTTTTAGTAAGAGATATGGACCTATGTTTGACTTGACAGTTGATCTAGTTAATTGGAATGGAGCTGGGGATTTGGGACTAGGCCATGACATGGGACCCATTTTAATATCTATACTGGAGATAGGTTTTTTTAACTTGAGGTATATGATTCACCCGTATGGGATCTTGATTACGTTTATTTCCCTTATATGACATGTGAAGTTGTTCATATTTCTATATAATGGGTTATGTATTTGTCAACTATAATTTATGGATGATGTTTGTTTATTATTATTTTATTTGGATGGTTTTTACTATTTTTAGTACCATTTTTATTTTCTTTACCTAATTAAAGGGGTATAATCTCCCCATGCTATTATCATAACCATACCACTAGTCGACAACCTCTGGTGCATGGGGATCAATGATAGAGGTATGTATAGTCACGGTGAAGGTGAATTGGGTTGGGGCTGTTACGAAGTGATCCTTGTTTTATTTTCTTTCATCTTAGTATTTCTGAATTATATACAGGAGATAGGATGTGTTAGGGATTGGTATAGACTTTTTTATATAGAGTTTCTAACCAATATATAAGGAAATTAAAACTCACCAAGGATGAGATTTTTTTCTTTATTTTCAAGATTTTCAGTTTTGTGACACTTAAAGAATGGATTTAAATGCTTTACAGTATATGATATTTTTACTCTTATCTTAGGGTAGAGAGAGGGTGTGTGTTCATTCATCATGTTAGACACCATTTCTGATAGGAAATTATGATTTTTCTTCCCCAATCTACAATGATTCAATGGGAACATCATTGCATATCTACTTTCCAAATGCATGTAGTCATTGGAGGTTCTTACCAATAATGTTTTGGGATGTGAATTAGTCGAGAGGGTAGATGTTCGAGCTCATCCACATTTATTAGGGGATTATTACCTACTCTTGGACTCACTTATATATTTTAGATGTTTTTGTGAATAATTTCTATATATAATTGGGGGACTAGTTACCCTTGTTCCAGTGATTTTATAAAATCCATGTGGAGATGTGAACATTTGTCTGCATGAGTGGTACTTAAAATTTATCTTATTAATTAGATATGCTTTGGTTTAAATCCATATATCTAAGGAACCTGAAATCTATTAGCACAAAGGAGTTGGATAGTTTTTTAGTTTTAGGATTGGGCATGTGATATAGATTCATATATATTTATTTGAAGGGAATAAAAACCCAAATAGTGTCATTCCACATAACAATACACATAATACCTTTTAAGGTCATTTGACAAGGAATAATTCATGTAGTTTAATGTCATGTGATAAGGAATACTTAGTGTAAAGTTACCTAGAAATAGTTAGTGTGGACTTACATATGGGTTTCCCATTATGATTCATAATATGAGTTAATGGATAAAGTGGAGAAGGTGTGGTTGGGGATTAAACCTAGTAGAAGGACCATATGTGGTTGTCAACCCCCTATCTGTTAGTAATGAAATGAGGATGTAAGACTAAATAGAATGGGGCTTACACCTTGATGGAGACCTAGATATAATTAATCTAAGAAAATCATATCATCTCAAATAATATGATGAAATCCTAAAGGAGAATACTGAATTAAAGAATATGAGAGAACTAATAGGAGTATATCAACTTATGGTGTATGGGTGAATCAAAAAAGATAATCTCAACTTTAGTAATATGGTAAATAAATCCTTTGCTTTCCACATCAGGGAAAGGTATTTTTGAGGATATTGGGATTGAAACTTGTAGATTCATTAAATATATCCTCTTTAAACGGAATTAAATACATTATAGTTTGAGTGACATGGTTTAAGGTCATATGCAAGGATAGGTCCATGTAGTTTATGTTTATGTGGTAAGGACATGTGTTATGCAGTTTAGAGTCATGTAGATATGACTTGATGGTAATTCCTATAGAATATCTCAATTATGATTATAGAATGATCAAATAAACCTCTAATACCACATGAGTCATGCTCAGTGTGAGAAATAAGAGATAGAGGATGAATTGAATTGCATTGGAGTGAAGAACAGAGGATTGAGTGGGGATTATGAATTGGAGAAACCCTTAAATGAAAATTTGTGTCTTACAAATAGTAAAATTCCCATATGTGATAAACAAGAAGAGTTTCACAACTCAAGGGGATTAATTGGATATTATGTATATAAAATTTCTTGAGATACATGACCTAGTAGGTGAATCAGGTGAAGATATTGATGGGGATTCTTCATAGGAGGAGTCCTACATATGTTAACCAATATAAGTTTATCAAATCAATGAATTTCGGAATATTAAGAAGATTATCTTAACTCAATGTGATAATGGAATCAAAATGAGTATCTCTACTCAAGGTAAATATGATGAAACCATGAGAAGAATCTAAATAAGTTTCTTTTAGAATTCATCAAGAATATCTTGACTCAAGGATGTATTTAAGGGTCAAGGTTGGGGTTATAGGTATTGAAACCCAAAATATGTTGAACCTGTATTCAAAATATTATGATCCAACTCTTGATTTTTAATTTTGAATAATGATACAAGTGAAGGGAGTAGTTTAAAATCTATATAGCACCACCCACCACTAATCCCTACTAAGGATGTGGGGGTGGATCCCTCACGGTATGGAGTGGTGGAAATATTATGAATAGGTCCTCGCAAAAGGGAAGAAAAATAATTGAATGAGAAGGGGGTTTATGTAGTAGTTTCACCTGGTATATAGAACATGTGATAATATCAGGAGTGCGGTGGTATGTTTATTAAGTGGAGCATAGAAGGTATGTGGCCAAAAAAATGCATGTGGTTGGTGTGTTAGTAGGGTTACAATGTGGTATAAAAACACATGAGGTGGATCATAATGTAAGATCATTCAGGGGATAGTTTTTATAGTATAAGACATGTATAGGAATGTGTTCTCATGATAAGTACACATAGAAAATTACTCGTGTGTAATTTGTATTAATTATAAAGAGGTGTACACACATTGGCCTTACACAGGAGGACGGTGTACTTGAAGGAGCATGCAGAATTGTTCTTGTGTGATAAGTGCATGTGAAGTGTCCTTGCATGGGAGTTCTACATAGTTTTAGGTATGTATAAAATTGAATTCATGTGGTTGGTTCACATGGGGAGGGAATCACATGGGAGGTGTGTAGCCACAAGGGTAGGTATGCAGACACTAAGGAAGGTGCATGACTGTCTGTAAGGAATACAGATTTCTGGAAGTCATGTAGCCATCTGGAAGGTGTGCATCTTGTTAAAACTTTCATTTCCACTTGAATTATGTGGGTCCTCCAAGATGTTAATTGGATATTGGTCTCATGTAGAGGGTGTGTGTGGGACGTACACACAGAGTATTTCCTAAAGGGTCTCTCAGAGACTCTTCCTCCCCGATCGATCTCTCAAGTGTCTCCAAATATCTCTATTTTTGAGGCATGAATGGGATATTTATAGGTGGTGATGGATAAATACTTCCCTAAAATGGTCATATGCACATTAGTTAGTGTGAGACTATATAGTGACTGCACCAAGTGTTAACACTTGAGGGTTTCTTATATATAATGTGAGCAGGTGTGAAGTATAGTGCCTCAGAACCATGTGGTATATGGTCAATCCAACAGTAGAAACTATAAGGACCCATCCTTAAAACATTATATAATCTTGATTTAAGTCAATAATTTTACTTTATTTCACATTAAGGATCTTTTTAGGTTTAGAGATTTAGATAATTAGGGCATAAATCAAAAATAACAAAACCATAATAATATAAATTGGTCACTTCTGTCTAGTATCCATTTTTCCCATAATCTAAAACATTTTAAATAAAGAATGATCGCTTTTATAAAAACTATTCACGACATTTAACATGACATATACATATCCTTAATGATCCTTAAGTTCTGTAAACAACATTAAAAAACATGGGATGAGCATAAAAATCTAAATAAGGTATATAAGAAGAAGGAAACTGGTAGTCCATTGATAAAAATTAAAACCCAAGAAAGCTTTATCATAAAGTAATACTTTACACCCTTAATAACTAGTAAATACTTTCCTTTAAAAAAATTCATCTCATACTTTTTTTAATCACAATATTACCATAAAATCCAATATAAAGCATAGAAAATTCATAAAGGCACCTTGGGACTTTATTATACTTGCCACTCTTATAAATGGAATAACCATGTGATCGAATTCCATACATGTCACTCATACAAATGGAATAGTCATAAAACTGACTTCCATACCCAATGTATTGGAGGTTATAATATAACCATCTATCCTTGGTTTATCACGGAACAACCCATAATTGGTTTATCATGTAACCACAAATCTGATTTCCAATAATCCTTTACATTATAATAACACATAAAAGCTTTCGATTTTTGACATGTCACTTTTAAAATTTCATAAGAAAAAATTTCATATTAAAGAAATAATAAAACCATTTTTAAAACTCATTGTTAATAATAAAATACCTATAAAAGTAAAATGGGGGTTTATTTAAAAACAATTGATCCTAGAGGAATCCAAATAACAAATAATGATCACAATGGTGGACAATTTTCTGATACCATATATGTTAAAAAGAAAAATCCTTTTTTCATTTTTTAAAAAGTTCCATATAAAACATTTAAAAAGATTCCTTTTGAAAATTTTGAACGAAATAAAAAATATAGATTAAATTTACTTTAGAATACTTTTTTATCGATAATAAATATGTAAAATAATATCAAGAATATTGATGTGGATAAAAATATTTTACAACTAAATATTTAAACATTCAAAGTGTCTCGTACCACTTTGAACATTTAATTGAGAAACCCCATGAAAAAATAACATTTATGAAAACATTAAATAAAATGAAGATAAAATTAATTCATGATATAATATTTAAATGTTTATTTATCTACACCTCAAAAAATAAGGTGGTTGTATGACAAAAAGATATGCCTCAATGAAAAGAAATTGATGCGAAGTACCTTACCTTGAGTCTGATTCGTCACGTATGTTTCATATCTTTCTTAATAAAAAACATATGTTAATTATTTAGTTTTCTATGAAAATTTTTAAAGATTATTATTCATTTCTCTTACTTAATATTATTTTATAAAAATTACATAATAATATATGTTCATGTTGTATTTTTTGATGATATTTGGCACATGAGTCCAAAATGACTTTGGTTTGATGTTTATAGTCAAAATGGTATTATTCAATCATATCAAAAATAAAATTTATGAGATAATAATAAGTTATATATATAAATTATAATTTTAAATAAAACCATTTATTTATGGATATGAAAAATGAACTACGTTATAATCATGGAGATGGTAGGTCATACATACGCACGAGTAACGTTTCCATTTTTCAATAATCCTTATGGAAATAAGGAAATTATTATTTTATGTTTCCATAATTATTATAATTTAATCAATATAATATTAATAATTTTAATATACTTATATATATCATCCATGTGATGTGGTGATGAAAAATGAATCTTATCGCTTCATGGAGGTGATAGTTTATACGTATGCACAAACTTTATTATCATTTCTAAGTGCATAGAAATGTAAGGATAAAAATGATATATTATTCTTTAATAATGATAAATATTTCATGAATGTAATATATTAAGATCAATTACATCATTATAACCAGTCTTGATATATGGTGATGGAAAATGAATTTTAATGTTTAGCAAGGAATTAGTTCACCATCCGCACGAACGATAATTATTTTCCCATTAGATGGAAGTGGAGATGAATTTAGGTGATGATATTAACATAATAACATCTCAGTATATTGATTACACTATATTTTTTTAATCATGGTTTAATATTAATTTAACAATGTTGACCAAAATATAAAATAGAAATAAAAAATTAAAAATGATACCACTTCTTTGGATGATCTCCTTTAATTAACATCCTAACACCTATAAGGAGGGTTTTATCCCTAAAATAAGCCTTATATAATGTGAGGAGGAACT
This sequence comes from Viscum album, assembly GCA_963277665.1. Classification (NCBI taxonomy): domain Eukaryota; kingdom Viridiplantae; phylum Streptophyta; class Magnoliopsida; order Santalales; family Viscaceae; genus Viscum; species Viscum album. The sequence continues at coordinate 1,547,259,133 of OY728150.1, forward strand.
CAAGTAAAGTATTAAGGTATATATTTGAAAATATAGGTTTTTAAGTGTGAATAAAAGAGAATAAGGGGTTCCCCTTTATGTGATAAGGAAGGGGAACTCTTGAAAACATCCAAATATTAAATTAATATAAATTAATTTTATTTTCCAAATGGATAAAAACAAATTTATTTTGAATATAGAATGATTTTTTATATAAATACATTCATAAAATGAATTTTATGTAAGTTTTTATTATTTTTTAATTCTTATCTTTTCGTTTTAACCCTTATTTAACCCTTATAACTCTTATCATGATATCATATAATTTACATTTTGAGGGTTAATATAATTAATATTAAATGAAAAATGACCAAAAAATGAGTCATTGATTAAATTTTAAGAATTATCCCAATCATTTGGGCCAAGTTTATATTTTTATTAATTTAATATCATTTAATAAAATATTATTTATTTTAAAATAACATTTATGTCAATTTCGACACTATCCATTACTTGAAATTTTAAAAATATCATAAAAACATGTTATATTTAATCCAAATCCCTAAAATCATCACTAAAATGTAAGATTAATCCATAAAATTTATGTATGACTTTAATTATTTAAAATTGTATTTATTTTTTTACTTTTAATATCATTTCTTTGATATTTCATTTAATTAAATGATTACTCCATCATCATTGTGTAAGACTTTAATGTGATTATTTGTTTCTTAAAAATTAAAAATAAATTACCATGTTGAAGGTAAAAATATTATATTTCAAATTGATATTTATATTTAAATTTATCCCTTTAATAAAACAATATTAAAAAATATTTTTCTTGTTAAAAATAAGAGTGTAACAAAATTGACTTCCCTTGAACATAATATTATAAATCTCATACTCTAATAATAGTGGCTTCTAAATGTTATAATTTAAGACAAATGATGTTTTTGGATGGAAAAAAGTCATTGAATTAAATTATTACAAGTGTTAGGGTAATTTTGTAATACATATTATATTATTTTTACCTTTAATTACCTGTTTTACCCTTAACCGTAGTAATACAAAATTATAAAGTTACTATTTATATTATTAAAAAAAGGACCTATTTAATAAATTTTCACATTTTGATTAAAAATATGGTATCCATTTTTGAAAATTCAAAACGCAAAAATTTCATAAATTAATAAAAAATTAATCCCATTGATGGAATGAGAAAACGAGTTTTTAAAGTAAAATCATTTAAAATATTGAAATGTTTTTAAATCCAAATTCAATGTGAACTTGATTAAAATGAAATTAATTGGATAAAATTATAAAATATTGACCTAAATATACTTTAAAACCACTTTAAAATATAATCTAAAATTATAAATAAATCAGAAGAATAAACATTTTTCAAAAAAATACGATATTTTTTTCATTATTCACCAAAAAAACAATCTTATCATAAAAATACCAAAAAATAAACAAAAGTAAAATTTGATAATCCGATTTCAAATAAGAATTTTATTTTTTCAAATTGAATTTATAAATGTTTCAAAAACTAGATTTAAAACAAATTCACAATCCAAAGGCGGTAAATATGCCTTTTTAGAAAAATACTTCTTTTATCTATAAATTTGGATTTTTTTTTCTAATATCTTGCCTATAAAACAAATATGATAATCCAAAAAGAGAGATTTTATTATTTATTGATATAAAACACACTTTTTATCATTAAAATATTTTTTCAAATAAACATTTTATTTTATTTTAAAATAGTTTCTATTTTCATTTATAATTAATTTATCATCAAAGAATTAGTTATATATACTTGTGTAAACCAAATTTTTCATAATTTAGTTAATAATGATCATTACTACCATTATAATGGATATGATTTAATGGTAGAATAATAATATTTTTTTGTTTGTTTAATCTCGACGTGGTGTATCATATATTATATCGAACATATTATTATTTTTAACTCAGGATGTTACTTCCCCCCCCCCCTTGGAAATTTAATCCTCAAAATTATGAATTTGGGCTTGATAACTATGGTTTGAATTTTCAAAATACCTTTATTAAAATAACGCATAAAAATGATTAATGTGACTACCACTTTCAAATAATAAAATTGTAGTACGAAGGCCACCTGAGATAACACATACTAGACTTCCATGTAAGAAAACATGGACATGGACGAGAAAAAAAACTATCAAGTAATTATGGACTGTGATAGAGAACATGGTCATGATAATTTTATCAATCACAAAACAATAAATTTTTAATGAGTTAAAAGGTCATTTATTTATCAGTACGAAAATTAAACGGGCATTGTTTTATTTTTAAGATCATTTTTACAGAGTTGAGGAATTATTTTACTTAATAGAATTATAAAATAAGAAAATATACTTACTTGAAAAGTATAGTGTCATACTTTAATAAATTCCCACCCCAAACACATATTTTTCTCCAAATGATGGGTATTTAATATGATTTTTTCATGCCTAAATCACTAGAATCAACTTCAATAGATTCACATTATCAAAAAAATGTTTAACGCTCTATTTCTCCTATCATGAAAAATTAACCAAAACAAAAATGGTTGGAATAAGATAAGATAATCCCCCAAAAAGAAAAAAACATTTATAGGGTGATAAACTACTTCAATCTCCAAAATTAAATTATAATACCCAAAGTTCAACATTGACCATTTAATAAATTATTGTCCTTAAAATTCCACAAAATAATCCAATAAAATATTGAAACCCATTTTTCAAAATCATTTTATCATATAGTCTTCCAATATTAATTTTAAAAATTATTTTCAAATAACATAAATTACTCAGAAAGTCTTATACCAAAAAGTAATTTCCCTAATAATCTTCAAGATATGCTCATCATATCCATAAATAACCCACAAATCCACAATATAATCAATTATTCTTCCAAAATATTATTATACCTTTACTCCTTAAACAAAATATTCATAGTACTATATTCACCTTAATCTTATTGGATTCCAAAAATAGAAAACATATTCAGAAACAATATTAATCCCTTAATCAACAAATCATTTCCCAATACCAGGGTTATCTGTTTGATAAAACATATGTTCTCAAAATCAACTTATTATTATTCCATAAAACTATTTAACTAAAAAATAAAACATCATAATAACTTTGTACTTCACATAGTCCAATGGTAGGCAATGAACCCTTATCTCCCTTCAATTGTTGGTTCAATTCTCATAGCCTTTCTAGATAAGACGAGTTGTCACAAATCCAATGAGGTATCCTTTTTATAAAACTATATAATCCTTATAACATTCTCGAGTTATGATAAATTTCTAAAAATAACCATATCATGTTTTAACCTCAAATTTATCTCATACATTTCATTATTAACCCCTAAATGTAATAACCCATAATTTCCTTAAAAATAAATGTCTCCAAAATTAATGTCATTGACCATAAAACTTCAAAACATAAATCCTAAAATTGTTTCTATGACATTAAACTTATGTTCAACCGAAAAATTACAAACTCATGATGATATCTCTAACTCTAAAGAAAACATCCAAGTCTCCAAAGTTTTTGAAACCTTTCCTTTGTTACCAACTATAAGGACCTAGCCTTAAAACAATACATAATATTGACTTTAAGTGAAGAATTTTACATTATTTCATATTGAGGATATTTTTAGGTTTATAGGTTTAGATAATTAGGTCATAAATTAAAAATAAAAAACCATTAAAATAGAAATTGGACACTTTCAAACAACATCCATTTTTCAAATAATAAAAAACATTTAAAATAAATCATAGTTACTTTTATGAAAAATCTTTACGAAATTTAACATGACATATCCAAATCATTACTCATGCTTATTTCTTGTGAACAAAATTAAAAATGTGGGGTTAGAATAAAAATATCAGTAATTGATATAGAAATAATGAAATTGTTCGTCCATTGGTAAACATTAAAACCTATAAAAACATTATCATAAAGTAACACTTTTTATTCTTAATAAGTAGTAAATAATTTCATTTGAAAATAATATCTTTTTGTAGTTTTTTTAATCACAATATTACTATAAAACCCACAGAATATATTGAAAACACATAAAGTTACCTTTGTACATAATTAAACTTTTCACGCTTATATATGGAATTATCGTTTGGCTAAATTTCGTACTTGTCACTCTTAAAAATGGAATAACCATACGACTGATTTCCATACCCAATGCATTAGAGGTTATAATCTAACCATACATACTTTTTTATCACATAACCACCCATCCTTGGTTTATCATGTAACCACCTATCAAATTTTTAGGTACCATTACATAATCACAACACATAAAATCTTTCAATTTTCAATATGTCGCTATTAAAATTTCATAAAAAAGAATTTAATTTTAGAGAAATAATTAATCCATTTTAACACCCCATTTTAATTAATAAAATACCCAAAAAATAAAAATATGGGTTTCTTTATAAACAACATGAATTATTCTAGACTAAACCAAATATAAAATTGTTTGAGAAGTTTTTGTCATTATATACGTTAAAAAACATTCCTTTTTTTATTTTTCAAAACATTCCATTCAAAACACATAAAAAGATTATTTTTTATAAACATCATATGAAATTTAAAATTTAGGTTAAATTTCCTTTAAAATAATTTTACATCCATATAATAAATATTTAAAATAATATCAATAATATTGGCATGCAGAAAAAGTTTTGATAATTAAATATTGAAACATTAAAAGTGTCATGTACCACTTTGAACATTTGAATCATAAACCACATGAAATAATAATACTTTAAAAAATTATATAACATGATAATAAAATAAATTTATGATATTATATGTAAAATATTAAGTATATACACCTCAAAAAATAATGTGGTGTATAACATCATGATATGCCTTCGTGAAAGGATATTGAGATGAAGTCCCTTACCTTGAGTCGGATTCATCATGTATGTTACTTATATTCCTAAATAATAAACATATTATAATTATTTAGTTTCTTTAGATCCTTTTTAAAATTTATTATTCATTTTATATAACTTAATATCATGTTTGAACAAATACTTAATTATATAAGTTCATGTTGGAGGTTTTGACAATATTTGGTACACGAGTCCAAAATGAATTTTGTTTGATGTCAAAAGTCAAAATGGTATTATTAAATCATCAGTTGAATAATATTTATGACATAATAATCACTTTAATACATCAATTAACTTTTAAATAAAACCATTTATTTATGGATATGAAAAACAAACAATGTTATAATCCTGGAGATGGTAGGTTGTACGTACGCATGAGTAAAGTTTCTATTTTTCAATGATCATTTTGGAAAGAATGAAATTATTAATTTATCTTTACAGAATTATAATAATATCACAAATATAATATTAATAATTTAGATATACTTATATATTTTATCCATGTTATGTGATGAGGAAAAATTAATCGCACCACTTCGTGGAGGTGATAGTTCAGACGTACGCATGAACGATGTTATCATTTTTATCTGCATAGAAAGGTAATAATGTAAATGATATATTAATATTTAATAATTATAAATAACTCATTAATATAATGCACAAATTTTAATTCCATGATTATTACCATTATTGAGGTGATGGAAAAGGAATTATAGTAGTTCGTGAGAAGGTAGTTCATCTTACGCATGAATGATAATTATATTCCCTTTTGGTGTAACTAAAGTTGGATTTAGGTGATGATATGGACATAATAAAATATATGTATATTTAGTATATTTCAGTAATTATTTAATCATGGTTTAATAATATTTTATTTAATTATGAGTGTAAATAAAATAGATATACTTAATTTAAAATGATACCACTTCTTCGAATGATCTCCTTTGATAAACACCTTAACACCTCTAAGGAAATTGTTCTGTATAACCTAAGGAATATAAAATGTATGAAGTAATTCTAGGAAGTTATTTGGGAAGATATTTTAAGAACCAAATAGGTTTTTAGGTGTGAATAAAATATAATAAGTGGTTCCATTTTATAGGAGAGGGAAGGGGCACTCTTGGAAATATTCAAAATATTAAAATAATATAAATTAATTTTGTATTCCAAATGACTAAAAAATTTTATTTATAAGATATGATGATTTTGGGTTGAAATAAACTCATAAAATTAAAATTAGACATTTTTTATTATTTTTTAAATCTTAATCTTTTTGTTTTAACCCTTATTTAACCCTTTTAACTCTTATAGTGATGTCATATAATTTACACTTTGACATTTAATATAACTACTATTAAATAGAAAAATACCAATAAATGAGTCATTTATGACATTTCAATATGTATACAAATAATTTTTATTGATTTTATATTTTTATAAATTTCATATCACTTAAGAAAATATTATTTACTTTAAAATAGAATTTATGTGATCTTTGACACTATTCATTACTTGAATTTTTAAAATTATCATAATAACATGATATCTTTAGAAAACCCTATTTAATAATAATTAACATTTCAATGTCATTGTAACACCCGAAGATTCCACGGTACGTTTCCCTTTGAATAATAAAATAGTGTGTGTTGTACGCAACTTCGAGTTCTAACACACCACAACCAATCAAACTAGCTATTATGAATAGTAATACCCACTTTTTAAAATTTTATAAATTTTATCTCTCAAAATGGACTTTATTTTTGGATTTGGAATATCAAAATTAGATTAGGGTGAATTATTGGTATTTTTCTGAAAACATTCAATTTTTGATGAATAGTGGAAAACACTAAGTTATAGTTTAAAACCAAATTTTTATTTAAATAATTATTTATTTTATTTAAATTTATTTTATGTCAAAATTGATATATAATACCTATATAAGTTCAATTTAATTCATTGGATTCAGTTTATAATAATTTTATATATATAAAAATTTTATTGAACTTTTCACCGTCTTTTACCCACCTCCTAGGAGAATTTGAAAATTCACATAAAACATAATTTTACTACTTCTATCAGTGGAATTTCAAAAATCTGAGAGACACAATTGATATCAGTAAGAAAAATTTGGTTCAATAAGATGAAAGTAATTTTTGGTGAATAATAACTTTTTACTTTTATTTACCACGGTTAAAAGTAAATAGGGTATTTAAGGGTAAAAATGATATTATTATTACCCTAAAACATTTCCTAATTATATTGGATAAGTATAATTCGACCAAAAAAACCCTAGTAATAATATATTAACCTCTTTGGTTCACTTGGACTAGATTAGGACACTTATTATTATTTAATTTAAAGAAGAGTTAAAAGAGTTAATATCAAAGTTTAATAACTAAAACATTTTTAATATAGGGTTATACATAAGATAAATTCGACTATAACTATTAATTAGAAATATAAAAATATTTCATATGTAATTGTATTTTATTTATATTTTTTCGACATTAAATAAATTAATTTATTGATGACCCAATGATGATGTAGTAATTACCTAATTAATGAAATATTAAAATAATTGATATGATAAATATCCAAATAAATGTAATTTGAGACTTTTTTTGAATTAAAATAATTTTATAGGTTAATATGACGTATTAGGGTTGGTTATATTAATTCTATTGGGTAATAATTCTGTTATGAATTTAGAAAAAACAAAATACCAAATAGTGTCAAAAATGACATAAAAGAGGTTTGAAAACAAATATTATATTATTAATTGATATTCTATTCCTAAAAATATAAGGTTCGGCCGAAATACTTATAAAATGATATTTATATCATTAATGAACCACTTGGGTTTCTATTGTATGTATATAGTATGTTTATTAACCATATAATATAAAAATACAAAGAGACCTGGTAAATGTCAAACTATTTAACTAAGAGTTAAATCTAAAAGATAAAGTTAATATAGTGACCCAAACTTGTATAAAACCTATTGTTTGAGTGGTTTTAGACCCATACCCACCTTATAATTTAAATAAATAATTTCTGAGACATTAGAAACCGAGATTTATTTTATTATAAAATAATATTTCTAGCTTTTCCTAAGGTGCCCCTCACCCCACATATAAAAGGGCACTCCCCCTTCTCTCTAATTAACACCTTAAAAGAAATTTTTCTTGGCCAAACCCTACCCAGATACCCTCTAAACTATCCTACCTTCATCTTAGAGGCCTTCTTTTAGTCATAAATCCAACCTAAGGATCCCTTTTGATCAAATCAAAAAGAAGAACCTGAAAAAGAGGTAAATATTTCATCACCTTTTTCATGTTCCTTTCTTCTTACACTTCCTTTTTCTTTTTTGTTTCCATTATAAAATAATAAATCTAGTATCTTCTGTATATTGTGATGTTATTAAAAATATTTTACAACCAAATTCATTATTCTATCTATTCTTTGAATGACATGTCACCATACGTGCGTACGTACGGCTTACCGTCTCCACGTCATGGTATAATTGTTATTAAATAAATTATTATTTGGATGGGTATAATAATGATGTGTAATTTATTTAAATAATAAATATAATATGATAATGATTATGTATACCATCCAATTATATATTATTCTAATATAAAAAGAATGATATTGTCGCTCGTGTGTATGTACGGATTACCATCTCCACGAATACGATGAGATTCATTCCCCATCGTATCCATTCAAGAATAATTTTCATTAGATGATTAAAAATCATGTTTAAAGACATGATATAATTTTGTATATGAATAATATACATCCCATTCATAACAAATATGACTCACATAAAAAATAATATGAAGTAAAACGAATCCGTTAACACCCAAAACAACGATAATACTAAGATATTATTAACAAAGAAATGTTAAAAGATCATATATGATATAATATTAATGTATAAGATTATTGTATAATTTAATAAAAATTATTTCACCATTATACAGGAGTTTAACCTACCCTTGACCAAGGAAAATTACAAGGTAAGGGTTAATTTCATAATCTCTTTATTATCCGAGGTTGTTTTTTACGTAAGTATTTACTAGGACCTCTTTATCATCCACATCCATGTTTCTTAAAAATATATTTCAAAACATAATTAATTTTTTATAGAATATGGGTTAAAGTCATTAATACCCTTATTTTACTTTTTATAAGATGTTTATAAAGGAATATTTCCATTTTTTCCAAACAATGTCCTTTATAACATTTTCGAAAAAATTAAGGTAAGATTGTTTTTTTAACTTATACAGCAGGTGCGGCTATTTTCAGCCATTATAACATCATCAAAGATTCCCTTAAAAGCTTATAAGAATATTTCCAAAGTAAATGTTTTATTTTATAATTATATTAATTTTAAAAGATTTCAAAATAGAAAGACATATTTCTCTAAAAAGGCTTTGATTTCATCTATGTCAACATCCATTGATGGATTTTAAGCTTATTTGAAGTTGATTTATTATGATAAAAACATCCATATTGTATTGAAGGTTTTGTGATATGTTTGATTGTCGATGTTTTATTTTTACACCATTAATGGTTCATGGATAAATTATTTACATTTCGTATGATAGTTTTAATATGAATGTTTATGTTATGTTTAAACCTTTTCATATGAGGAATGCATTGGACTTAGTAAGTGATGCATGGAGCCCACTATAGCTCCACGATGCATTGGTAGGTCTCATGAGACCAAATAGTGTCTTGGAATAAGGCCTTGACAAAATCTTATTTGTATTCTAGGCACAATGCCTTGACTATGTGGTTATGAAATTCTGGCATTATGCATTCCATCATTATGAAAGTGGATATTGATATTGCATGTGATTATTTGACTAGTAGAATATCAATGTGAGTAATTAAATGGAATTATTTGATTTTATCTTTTCCATATTATGCTGAAGTTCAATTTTAAAAGTCTTTTGTTTTAGTCTAATACATTACCTTAAATGTTTATGCTTATTTATGAAAGTTTTCGCTATATTGTTATCCTTACTGAGCATCTGAGCTCACCCCTTCCTATGTTTTATTTTTCCTAGGTTGCGAAGTAGTATTTCATGACTGACCTGTAGGGATAGTCTGAGGGGATATGAGTGTGGTATATTGAAATAATTTTGTTGTAGTTTTTCATTTTATGATGTAATGTAAACCTTATCAATGTATCTAGTATTTCCAAGGATACTAAACTAATCGGTCTTTCGAGACTTGATCTTTTGTGATCATGCCAATGTTATGTAATAATGAACCGACTCTGGGTAACTAGGGTCAGGGCATTAAATCCATCTATAAAGTGTATGGATGACATTAATTATCTCAAATTATATTTATTTTAATATTTTTAATATCATTTATTTAATATTTTCTTTAATTAAAAAGTTATTACAACATCATTGTGTAAGCCTTTAATATAATTATTTATTTCTTAAAAATTAAAAATAAATTACCATGATTTAGATAAAAAAATGTACCTTTAAAATGGATACTTATAGTCTAACATATCACTTATATAAACCCATACTAAATTTTTTTATTTGTTAAAAACGACAGTGAAATTTTTTACTTTGATTGAATATAATATTATAAATGTCATACTCTCATCCAAGAGGATTCAAAAGGTTATAATTTTTTCCTAAGGATTATTTTTGTGGAAACACACTCATCCAATTAAATTAGAACAGGTGTTATTGTAATTTTATAATATTTATGATATTATTTTTACCTTTAATTACCTAATTTACCCTTAACCGTGGCAATAAAGAAATTACTAAATATACTGTTCATGTTGTCCAAAATTAAAAGGGACCTATTTATTAAATTTATAACTTCTAATTAAAAGTGTGTAATCCATTTTTAAAATTTTGAAACATAGAAATTTTATAAATTAATTAAAAATTAATCTCATTGATGGAATGAGAAAACATGTTTTTAAAGAAAAAACATTCAAAAGATTGAAATATTTTTATATCCAAATTCAATGGGAAATTAAATCTAATAAAATTAAATATATTAAATGATAAAATATTGATCTAATAATACATTAAATATAGTCTAAAATATAATATAACAATAAAAATAAATCAAATGAAAAAGAGGTTTTCAATTAAAATTTAGTATTCTTTCACTATTCACTATAAAATTAATCTTATCAGAAAAATACTAAAAAATAAACCAAGGAAAGTATTGATAGTAATCTATTAAATGAGATGTTTATATTTTCAAATTCAATTTATAAAAGTGTCAAAACTAGATATAAAATAAGTGCACCCCTTTGATAAAACTACTTCTTTTATCTATAAAATTTGATTTATTATTATATAATTTCTATAAAACATATAAGATAATCCAATAAGAGTGATTTTATTTTTTATTAGTATAAAACAAACTTGTGCATATTTAAATATATTTTTCCCAGAAAAACATTTCCTATTATTTTAAAAATGGTTTTATTTTTATTTATAATTAATTAATCACCAAAGAATTAATTATATATATATGTGTAAACCACATTTTCATAATTAAATTAATCTTTCTCATTGCCTCCATTATAATAGATAGGTTATAATAGTAGCATAATAATATTTAGTTTTTCATTTAAGATCAATGTAGTGTATCATGTATGCCACCGAACATAGTTTTTCATTAAAAAAACTCCAGATATTATAGAAACTTTGGGAACCATGTGTTATGTAGGTATCCATATAGTGTTTATTTATCTCACAACTACACATTTGGTACAAAAACATGTGATGTTTCTAGATCTTATAATTTTGAAGTAAGTGCATGGTGTATTTAGAAATTGTGTGGATCATGAAGGAAGTGTGTTCTCTACTTAGAAAGTGTGTGCACCATGAATGAACTACACAAGGATTTTACATTTATATTTCATTTATTATGAAATGAATACAAACATAAAATATTCAAAACGTTTTATCTTTAAGTTATTTTGGACTCCAAAACTAGTTAAATCAGAGTCTATAAAGTGAAATATTCCCTTGGATATGGGTGTACCCCCTAAAATTATGTTTTATGAGGCCAAAAGTTTTTCATAAGACACTAAAAATGGGCATTTATCTTCAATTCTACTTTTTCATAAATTGTTGAAATCCACTGCCTACTTCTAAATGTAGGTTCCTACCAACATTTCACTAGATTGGGAAAAAATTTCATTTATCTTCATACCTCATTGTGTGAGCTATCTTTTAGCATATTAAGATATGTTCATGTTATTATTTTGGTATGGAATAAATTTTTCTCTAACTCAACTAGTGTCCACTAAGTGATTATTGGGTCATGGATTCCAAAAAAAATGTTCATGGCATGAATTTATCAATGCCAATAGACATTTTGGATTCACATGAAATTTTTGTTCTTACTAGTGATTAATTTCCTTGGTCACGATATTGGGTTTGGTTATTCATAATGGTATCACCTACTTATATATCTTTTTTCTATATAACTTCATAATGGATACTTAGATAACTAATTACTTATATAATTTTTTGTTATTTTTATATATTTATTGATTATATGGATCTTGTATATATTATTAACCCTTATAATGGGTAGATAGGGATAGAGAGGATGGCTATGTTATAAGACCGTATTGATGTGGGGTGTATATAGAGTAGCGGGATGATATGATTATTACTATTTTCCAAAAAATTGATATTAGTAACTGTAATAAAAATGTATTTTGAGACATGTATTTTTCATTATAGAGACATGCCACTATAATATATTCAGGTGGAACACCAAGAGGGTGAGGAAAAGCATTCCCTACTAGTATTTGAGTCATAAATCACAATTATTTTAGCACTAAAAAGGGATGATAATTTCCAAGAGACGTTAGTATGAATCATACAATTTATGGATAAAGAGACACCATGATCTACAACTTCTATTAATGAGCGAAACTGGAAGTTTTCTATGTGGAATCCACCCATATTCATCGGTGAGGGTAGACCCTAGGTTTTTGATATCTTGTTGGATTCTATGCATATCATATTTGATCATCTCAAGAAACCCCCTGAGAGGAGGATGGATCTAGTGAAATATATGTTATATGGACCATATAAGCACCAGTGATATATCCTGGTGTTGGATGACCAGAATATTGGGTTATCCTGGAAGAACATTCAAGTCTGGTTTTTTATCATTTCTTTCTAGAAACATTAAGGGTGGATATGGTCTAAAATTTTCTTAATCTCACCTATGAAGATATATTAGTTATGAAGTATTTAATTTACTTTATAGAGAATTAGTATTTTTCCTGATGTTGAATAAGGATAAGGTAGTTAGGGTTAGTCACTTTGATGATGGTTTGAGGTATGTGATTTGGATATAGTTAAATGTATTTCACTTATCATCTTTCTCAAATTTTATGAATCATTACCTTATATTTTAGAGGAACCTCGATGAGGGAAGATGCTATGAGTAGTTTACTTCTACAGAAGGGACCATTAGGAGGACCTTGGGTAGTAGGATAAGAAATTTTTTATGGTTCATACTACTATAGGATGGAATGTTCTTTTTTACTCTTATTGTATCTGGTAGGTAGTTGAGTGTCAGTTTTCTGGGAAGATGATGTACCTATAACGGTATTGCAAATTTGATCAACAACCAACTAGTGGTAGGGGATCTAGTTTCATATAGGGTTATGGACTAGGACTATGAGTGTCATATGAATGTAGTATCTAGATTTCTATTGGTCATTCAAGACATGGTGTATGATGTAGTTCCCATGGAAAGGGGAAACATCATAAGATTGGAGGTGCTTCTTATTAAACATAAACTGTGGAATCAATTACTATATAAGAGATTGTTAGTTTTTTCTAGGATTATTGTTTTTTGGTTAATGTATTAGAAGCACCATAAGTTATGAAACTATATGTTACACTTAGTGAAGATCATATGGAAGTAGTGAATCAATTCCATGGGAATTTAGAATCAAGTCAGTAGGTAGTTTTCATCAGAAATTATGGTAATGTGATTGAATAAAATATGTTTAATAGAAGTCCCAACTAGATACTCAATGAAAGATAACAAAGTGATATAGTTTATCATAAAATATGATGAAAATGATCTAAATAGAATATAGTGTGGCGAAAGAGAGATAGTGCTTATCGGGTGTAAAAATGAGAAGGTGATCTTTCTGGTGCATACACTAAGGTGATGGTTATATTCTGGAAGAATAAATTGTTTGAACAGAAGGGGCCATTTCTAATAGAAACATAGAAAATTCCATGGTATTGAATGGTTTTGCAAAAATCATATGAGGTGACATGTACTATTCATTAGATATTTATGGTTAAGAAAGTTAGTTCTATAGGGAAACATAGAGTTTCAAATTCAATGGTGGGTTTCCCGTATGATTCAGATAGTGGTATAAACTTGATGAACACTTGGACATTGAAATACTATTCATGGATGGATCACTCCTATAATAGATTCCATACACTAAGTTAATAAAGATTTAGATGTGTTGAAATGATTCAACTAGGGTGCATCCCAAAGTGGGGAATCATCAAGATTGAAAACCCAAGTGTATGATGCCTAAGGTCAAAAGGAAAAAGGACAAAGTCTAGAAAGATAGGAGATCAGAAGGATTTCTGTTGAAAGGTGGGTCAATCAAAAGGAGTGATAGTTGTGTGTACTTATCCTGTTGATGTATCTATGGTTTTATTTTGGTCGATTTATTAGGATTATATAACATGGTTCCCTTATAACATAGTTGGATGTTTCTTTGAAATAAAAGAGATAGAGTTACTCTTCTATAGATATATAAAATAATTTCCAAACCATGTAATCCTTTTTTGTTTGTGTTTTTGTGTTTCATTTTAGTTCATATTCTTGTTTTCATATTAATTTTCTGAAAGAATTATATTATAATGAAGTTAGTGGAGGATATAGAAACAAGGGAAAAAGAATCGATGTTGTGATTTTGGGTGATTTATTTCTTCTGAAGTTATTTTCTTCAACGTAATGGGGGGATTATAATCACATGAGATTTTGGAGCTATTCCCCAAAATTTATAACTTTTGTTAGGCGAATTCTGATTATTGGTGGTGCACTGTGCCCAAAAAGTGGTATAAAATATTTGTTTTAGAGTGTCTAGTGGTTAGTTTCTCAAGGATTTGAAATAATTTTACTAGAAGATAATAGTAACACCAGAGGTGTTTCTAGGATTTTTAAATTCCTCTATTATGGTTTAGTTTGGCAGTGTATTCTATTATTAATGACATTAAATCTTGGTTGGAAGGATATGGGGTTCCCCAAGGTGAGGGGTTTGCTGAGTTTTGAAAGGATTTTTACAAGTATAAATAGCTCTAGTACTAACAATTTGGGGTTTTCAAAAGACTCTCCATGTCCATTTCAAGACTTATGATGTGTTCTTATCATCTAATTGATATACAGGAGCTTAGTGGGAAGACTATTGATGAATTCAACTGACATTTATAATCATTACATTATCTATACTCATTGGTAGATTAATATTTATAAAAGATATAATTACACCAGTAAGGTCTATTAGGATGGTTTGATAAAGGATACATTATAATTTAGAGGATACAGAGTTTTTTTACTTGTAAATAACTTATAAGTTCTTTTGGGATGGTAAGTCTACCAGAACAAAGGTATTTAATTGAATATAAGGTTGTGACTACAAAAATAGGGATATTGTGAATGTTATATTTAAATATGGTGAATGTTCTCATAAGAATGATTCATTAGTAAATTTAATGTCATTTAGTTTGTTTTGGTTATATATTGAACATGATTCAAGGATAGTTAGTTATTTTTAAAAGATATTTTCCTAGAAGGATAAAATCCAAAAGTTATGAAATCATAAGGATGACTAGGGACTAGTAGTAAATTTCTTCCATGTGTATTCTAAGCCCATTTTCAGTTATGAGTTGTGACATTGTGGTTTCTCATCAATAAATATTTAAGATGGAGTAGTTGTACATTCTAGAATAATTAAGCATGTGATGGTTCCATCTTGTTAAGGATGATAAGTTTTACATCATGGTTCTTTTTTTAATCACATGGTCTTGGAATAATAAGGAACTTATGTAGTGGAATAGGATTCACAATTGGGTACTTATGGTTAGGGTTAAGTATAGGAAAAGTTTTTTAACTATAGAATAAGATGTCTGGAAATAGAGTGACATATTATAGAAGAAAATTAACACAAGATGTGGTTTGTATAATTTCTTCTATGAGAGCATGGAAGTGAGAAGAAAAATTAAATCTTTTCTATGTTATAGTGATCTAAAAAATCTATTTTACACAAATTACATTCATTTAAAATGTTTCACTATAGGTTTAGGTGTTAATCATCAAGACCTTAAATCTATAAAGCCTCTCAGAGTCTTTTTCATGAAGAACTATGATGGATAAATTAGAAATTGATGATAGACAAAAATATGAGATATTTTGGCATAATTGGGGGTTTAAACAATGGTTTTATCATATTTATTTGCTATAATTTCTGGTTAATAAACTAGAAAATATAAAATTGGTGTTATATAGGAAAGGATAATTCATATATAATCATGGGTTGGATATTTTTGTTTTTCTTCCCTTTAAAGTTTTATTGGTGGTGTATTAAGATGTATGGTTTTAAAAATGGTGATACAGGATGGTTGGTTTCAACTATAACATGTGGCAGAGGAGTTTCATTTTTTAAGAAATATTTTTGGATGATACAAAAAAAGTTTGAAATGTGGATGGTTTTTGTTCACTAATCTAAAAAATCTTAAAATAACTCAACTATGGCAATGATAAAGCAGGAAGATGGGAATCCCATTTCATGGCCATGTTTTTTTGTAAAGGGTGGAAATTAAGACTTTGGTGGTTTCCAAGTTATGTAGAAAAGATCATAAAATGATTAATATATTGATACAAGTACAAAAAAAATTAGGGGTGGGATCTTGAAGAGTTATATTAGGATGGAACTAACAGGGTAAAAAGACCATGCATTTCTTGTTTACACTGAGAAAAGTAGTCCATGGGAGTTTCTCAGTCCGATGATAATTGAATTTCCAAAAGATGATGTTTTTTATAGAGGTCAACTTATAATGGTTTCATTGTATTTTATTTCACTATATTGCTCATAGTTTCCACCAAAGATTGGTAGTATATTATTTATAAGATAGGTGATAGGAAAGAGTGGGCCTATGTCTCTAATACTTTACTTGTCTTATTTGTAGGAATTCAATGGAGTTAGAGGATAAAAAATTAGGTATTTTTTATTTAGAGGGATTCCATAGATCCCTTTACATGAGATCATGGTTCTAGAGAACTAATGAGTTATTTTTTCATTGGGATCCTAGATGATCAAAATATTAATTTCATAGAACCATTTGAGTATGGGATGAAAGATAAGATGTTTGTTAGTGGGACTTCAGTAAAAGAATTAAATTAGTCTTCAAGTGGGATATTGATTAACATAACTTATTAAAATAGTTATCACGTGGGTTATTGGTAGGTTTTATTATGAGTATTTTTCTTGTTAAATTGTTGGGAGATTTTGAATTTATAACACAAGAAGTTACACTTGGTGAAGATCTGTTGCAATGGTGCACTAGCACAATAAGAGTTTGGAATGAGGTACATAGAATGGATTTATCAGAAATTGAAATAGTTTAGTTGAAGAAAAGATGTTCAATAGAATTATCATACAGTGGATCAGTGGAAGATAGTTAATTAATGTATTTCAAGGGAAAATAGGTTGAATGGGAGATGATGAAAAATAGTTTAGTAGAAGCGGCAAGGTGTTCATCAAGTGTCGGAATGCATAGGTTAACCATCCAATTTATACACTCAAGTGATGGCCATGCTATAGAGGAAGAAGTGGTGAATGGAAGGGGATATCATGGTAGTAACATGGAGTTTCAAATTCATTAAATGGTTGTGAAAAAGTTACATAAGGTTACATGCAGTGTTCGTCATATGTTTTTGGTTGAGGTAGTGAATTCTATATGTAAATAGAGCATTACAAATTAGATGGAATTTATTTCAAAAGTATTATATGTTTATGTGATGTTTATAATAGGTTGGACCTTACTATATTATGAAAGGTTGTAAATTGATGTAATGGATGACTCACACTAAGCTGACAAAGACAGAGGTGGCCTAGAAGTTGTCAACTAGGGAATATCCAAGTAGGTATCAGAACTGAGTTGGAACACGAAATTGTTTTATGCTTAATGAGAAATAGTGTAAGGTTGAAGATTGAAAGGGTAGAATATCTAAAGTAGTAATTTCACAATGTGAATTGAACATAACTAGTTTTAGTGGAAGGTAGTTGTCATAGTGATGCATTGGAGGCTACGTTTCTATTATCTGAGCAGGGTTATGGAATAACATTCCCTTGGATCTCAGGTGAATTTTTATTTTGAATAAATGATATAAAAACATTCTATTATGTATTTATGACCTAATGTTTGAACCACATAAGCATGTTTTTTTGTTTTCATGTTTAGTTATAGGTCATATGCTTGTTTTCTTTTTGTACATGGTATCAAAAAAATGTTTTGGAGTTAACCAAGTAGGCGAGATATAACAAAGAAAACATAATGTGGGGACTTAGGGTATGGAATTTTATCCTAAGTACTGGTCTTTAAATTTATGGGAGATCTTCCAATCACATGAGGTACTAGATCTATGTTCCATGTGTTATAGCTTATAGTGGGTAATTTCTGACGGTCACTAATTCTTGATCCCCAGCACTTCTCAAGGAAGTCATGAAAGATCATAAGTCCAAGGATTGGACCAGTTATATGCTATTGGTACTACTCCGACTAATGATGGCACGAGTTCATCTATAGTTCAAGGTATGGATTTGGTCTCTTAGAAAATAGAATCTTCTTTTTTATTTATAGATGCATCACATTATTTCATGTCTTCCCATTTAATTGATGGTTTGGGGTTATCTATAAATTACATATATGAGGTAATGTTACATGATACAACCTTAGGGGTGTGATCTAATGGTATTCAATGGTTTTGAGAGTTTTCTACAGTGATTTGTGGTTATAGATTCCTTTATGATATATTTTTGATGGAGATAATATATTTCAATTTGATCTTTAGAATGGGTTGTTAGGTGTGTAATTGATCCCACATTGATTATTACCACTGATTAATATCATTCACATCTAGTGAGTGTTATATTAATTTAAATGTTGGGAAGTGGGAGGTATTGTAAAGTCGTGTGGGGCCTGACCGTTATTGGCTGGGTAGGATCACAACACAAATATCAAGTAAAATTCTAGATAATTAAGGGATGTTTCAGGTAGACATTCCTCCTATAGTGGACCAGTTTTAGGATGTCTTTATTAAGTAATTTTCAAGGTTACAATCCAACTAAGATATTGAGTTTATAGTGGATCTTATTCCAAGAATGGATCCCATATTTATTCCTAGTTACAGGATGGAAACTATAAATCTTCAAGATTTGAAGTATTAGATAAAGTATTTATAGTTGAAGGGGTTCTGATGGTCAAGTACATACCATTAGAGTTCTCCAGTATTTTTTTCCATGAAGGATGAAAATTCTTTGAGATTGTGTATAGGTTATCAAAATCTAAACCAAATGATGGTTAAGAACTAGTATTAATTTTCATATATCAATGACGTTTTTTACTAGTTGGGATGGGATAGAGTGTTCCTCAAGATTTATTTGAGACCAGGATAACATCATTTGAGAGTGGGTACATATAATATACCACATAATATATTCAATAGAAAGTATGTGTCATTTTAGTACCTTGTGATGACGTTCATTTTGATGTAAGTGAAAACATTGTTTATAGTTCAAATAAATAAGATCTTCCATCCTTACATGGATTCATTTATGGTCATGTTTTTTGAAGATATTATCATATAATATTGACCAAGGGAAAGGAATTTTTTCTATTCAGATACTATTTTGAGCACAGTTGGAGATAATCAGATTTATGTTATACTCTTTATGTGTCAGTTTTGGATTGATCGGGTGAGTTTCTTAGGGAACCTGATTTTAGAGGTCTGTATAATAATAAAACTTGAGAAGTCCAAGGCAATGGTTTCTTGGTATTTTAATGATATTATTTTTTTGATTGAAAGTTTTTTTATAATTAAAAGTTACTATCATAGGTTTATATAGAAATTCCTATCATAAAAAGCACTGATGATAACCCTGAACAAGAAGGTAGTGAAGTTCATCTAGTTATAAACTTGTGAGAGAGACTTTCAGGATTTGAAAGGAAGGTTGGTGACCATTCCAATCCTAACCTTACCTAATTTAGGTAAATATTATGCACTATATTTTTATGTATCATGAGTTGGGATTGGAGCGGTTTTGATGTAAGAGGGTTTTGTAGTATCTTATGGTTATAGTAATTTCAGACTATATGATTAGTATTATCCAATTCTTAATATAGATCTAGAAGTGGTAGTTCAATATTTTTTACATTGGTTCCACTGTATTTTGGGTGATAGGTTCTTGTTCTATACAAATTATAAGATCTTGAAGTATATTTTCCCACAACATGGCCTAAACATTTGATATAAACATTGGGTTGACTACCTATAGTGTTTCGATTTTTAAGGGGATTATACCCCTATAAAGTGGGACATCATTGATAATGCACCGAGTGTGAAGTCTCGTGGATAGGTAGGGTAGTAAGCGAGTATAAAGTGGTATATGATAGACCTATTCACTGAGATACATCTTGACATTCATGAGTATTAGGGTAGGGAAACTCTTACCTTTTTGAGATTTACCTCTTCTCCCCTCGAGGAGGAAAATGTGGTCTAGATATCAAATCCTGATTATATTGTGATTATTTCTAGTATATTTGGTGGGGATCCACCACTTTATTTTTTCTTCAATTCCTATGAGATCCTTTTTATTTGAGATCATGTAATAGTCCCTGTAAGGATGAAAAAGTATTTTATGTGGGACTCACATGCCATAATATGAATTTTTACCTTGATTTTACCTGGATATGTAATGATATTCAAAAATAAAACTGGTGTCCAAGTATGAACAATAACGCAATGGATTTTTCCACATGGTTCTCCACCTACCAGCGAATGAAGGCTAAGAACCTGTGTACCATAAGAATCCTTTAGTTATTAGGCACTCTTAAGTGAAATTGGGATAATGTGACTATGGAATTTTTGATAGGGTTACCCATAATTCCTTAAGGTAGTGATATAGTGTGGTTTTTTTGGACATGTTCATTATGGTTTCCCATTTTCATCCAATTTGAGAACTTTCATTATCGATGAGATGAGAAATATATATGTTTGAGAGGTATTATCTCTCCATGGGGTGCCTTTAAGTATCAATTCATAATGGGATACTAGTTTGACATTGTACTTCTAGATAGGGCTATAGAATGTACTTAACATATAGGTATATCTCTGTACTCCTTACTACTCAGAAAAATAAATATTCAGATAAATCCATTAGGATATTAAATGAAAAACTATGAGAATTTTTCCTTGAAATTTTGGTTTATTGGTATAGTCATCTATAATTTTTAGATTTTTCCTACAATAATAGTTATCTGAACCCTATTTAGATAGTGCCCATCAATGCATTATATAATAGACCTTTTCAGTCAATTCTATATTAGATAGAGTATGGAGAGTCTTCTATTATTAGGTTGAGTATTGTACAAGAGACCTCAGATCTTATCTAGCATATTAATAATTGGTTGAAGTATACTCAGAGGATGAAATGATCTTATAAAAACTGGTGACAATGACTTATGGAGTTTGATATGGGTGATTGGGTGTTCTTATGATTGTCATCCATATTAGGGCATCGTTTTATATGTAAGAAAGGGAATTTGGAACCCTAGTTCATAGGGGATTTTAATAATATCATGATGATGAGAATACAATTTCATACCAGTTATATCTTCTCCAGTTCTTTAGTGTTATGGAAAACATGCTTCATATATCATAGATTCAAATTGATAAGTATTGAATACATTGATCTCGAGGGTGACAAGTCATTTAATCAGGGATTATTCATATTTTGGATTGGTGTGAAAAAATATTCATGAGAATATGTTTCCTCTTTTATAGTTTAATTGGAAGCATTGGTGTATACATGAGGGGAATTGGGATCATTATATTGAAATACGAGCATCGTGCCTAGAGTTGTTCACTGATGAGGTTTGATGACATCCGAGAATGAAACTCAAGGATTAAAAGCCATATGTTGTGAAGTTCATGACACTATGAATCTATAAAAGGTATGATTATTATTTTAATTTCATGAAATATCATTTATTTTTGTCATTTATAAGTGTTAAGGTGTTAGTGGGGAACCCAGGCATCATTTCTAGGAGTTGGTCAAGGGATTAGGTTGAAATTATATAGCATGTTCTTGATTACACAAAAACACTTGGGTTGTGCTATAGAAATATAATAGAGGGGTTGTAATTGTACTGTTTGATTCTCAGTTGTGATGTGTTGAGGGTTTCTTAAGATTATATTCACGTTTCATGAAATTAAATTTTCTTAGAGTTAGTAGTGACCATTCACAGTTGAGAATGATTCATTTAATTAAGAGTTTGTGATAAGTATGTGATAGAATTGTGATAGAACTAGGTTAGTATGGTTTTCAGAACATGTATGGAAAGATGAAAATTTTATTAAAATTTATCCATGTGTTTTGTTTGGGTGAGTTCCAACCCCATGAAAACTAAAATTTTAATTCTATGAATTCATATGATTTTTCCAGATAGTAAATTTTGAAAGGTATATAACTTGATTGTTCTTAAATTGTGAAATGTGTAATTATACTTTATTTTCATGATTTTTTTGGGTTTAATATTATCCCAATAATATTTTTTTAATGGTTTTATCTATATGAGGTGTCTAGATAGCTTGGAAGTGAGCTTAGAAATAATGGGATTAAAATACAGGTAATATGTAATTTTAGGAAATAGTTCACTATATAAAATAAACCTCTATGACATGAATGTGTTATGAGAAACTAAAAACCCAATAGTCTATAGTAATTCATGGTTTAAAAGATATTTTCATACTATGAATGGCCACCTAGGTGGATTTTTTTGGGGAAAGGTTGGAATTTTTCCTTAACCTCTCTCTAAAATTCCTTTATCCCCTCCCTTGAACCTAACTTAGGAATTAGTGTATATGAAAACAATTTGTGTGATTTTGGATCTCTTATCCTAATACCTTTGGAATTTAAAGAGTTATTCATTATGTAATGTTTCCCTCAGTGAGTTTGACACTGTGAAATTCCTAACTAGCCCTTTATTCCACTATTTCTTATTTAATATTTCTATAACCCTAATATGATCATATTTTGGGCTGATGTTAGGGATTATTTGTGATTGAGTTGTTTTTTTGTGATGATTCTTGGTGATTGATCTTCATCATGTTTGAAGTAGAAAGTCATTATTATTTTATATCTTTTTCATAAATTTTCATTTCTCAATTTTCATATGGGTGCATGTGTATCCCTATGAGAAATATCAATTTGGGGTCTAAGTGATCAAGTAGGTTTTTATAGATGTGGTTGACCCTTGTAGGGGAGTGGTGACTCTTTATTTTGTTAAGGTGGGAATTACACTATGATTCATGGGTGATAGATGGGTTTTTTACCCAAGAAATCGAGGCTTGAGGGATATATTCATGATCAGTTGAGGATATTACAACTTGGTTAAATGAAATAAGGATTTGGGTTATGAATATACTTGATTTTGTTGGATTTTCATTCATTTTTTTCTTGTTTTATACTACTTGATGTGACCACCCTTGAGTGAAAAGGGATGGGTCTGTGTGTTTGATGAAAAATACCTAGAGTATGCAAAGATAGGTCAATGTGCTTGATGTGACCAACATAGAGCATGTGGGTATGGGTTAGTGTTCTTGATGTGACCTCCCTAGAGTATGTGGGGATTGGTCAGTATACTTGATGTGACCTCCCTTGGGTGTTTAGGGATGTGTGAGTGTGCTTGAATAGGTCGTGAATCAAGTGATAAGGAAGGAGATGTGTTTTGTATGTTCTACTTAGGTTTCAATGGAATTTTATTCTGGAATGGATCCAAACTAGGTATTATTTAGGATTCATAATGACATGTTTAGTTCAAGATGGCCCAATGATTCTTTTTTACCTTTTTATTTATTTAGTTTTATTGATGCATCCACCTTTATACTCTAGATGAATTTATATTAAGGTTACATTGATGGTTTCATGATAAATTTTTTCTCACACCATGCATGATCATATCTATATGTGTTTATAATTTATAATTAGGAATCATTCAAGGTTAATGGAACTATGATAGATTTCTGAGTAGGTTTTGATGGAAGGGGATTGAGGTGATTCCTTGAAATGATCTATGATATTTTTCAATGGTGGATATATTATTATTATTGTTATTATTATTCTAATTGTATGTATATTGATTTTTTTCATGTTGGGGTCCCTTTAAAATTGATTTACTGTGAATTCTATGAAATTTTTATATCCAATGGGTTGTTATTATTATCATTTCGTTCACTATGTGATCTTCTATAATTTATCCTTACTGGAATTTTTCATTATTGCATTACATTGATGATTATTTTATATAGAGTTCATAGTCTCCCCATGATGTTGTTTAGGACTTCACTATTAATCATTAACCTCTTACGTGCGGGGAGGTGTGAATGAATTCTTGTATCCCTATAGCCTAGACTTGATGATTCAAGATAGGGTTTTACAATAATGGAATAAAATCCATCTTCTTCTTTTGATGTGTTTTTAGGCTAGGTAGAATGGATATATGCTATAGGAAACTTCGATAGGGGAGTAAGTCTTGTGCCTATAAATAAATTCTGTAGTGGAAATCTGAGTTATTAATAAATTTGGATTGCTTTTATTGAATGTGATATTATGATTTAATGATTCTCTTGGGTTTTATTATATCATTATCAATTATAGGGTTTTCACTTACCCCAATTAGAAAGAGAATGTGATTTCATGCATCATGCATAAGAACATGAGTTCACATGTCATATTCTTTATTACTTGTTATGGGAATAGTTTTAACTAATTTAATACTAGTAATCATATATTTAGTGTTTTACCAAATACATCATTAGTGGAAGTTAATTCAATTAACTTGATCATATTAATATTTTGTTATGTATATGTGATTGTGACTATTGTGTAGGTACTGTGATGTGGGATTAGGCCTTAGGTAGGTTTCTAAGGGGTATGTATCTTGGAATTATGGTTACTCTTATGGGGTATTTCCTAGGATCGTTATTGTGTGTGTTCCTTTTAATTTCATAAGTATTGTTAATATTTGAGTTATTAAGGGAATTTCTATGTAATGGTTTCAACATTTCATAAAATTACACCTTCTTATCTCCTTGTTGTTCCACCTAGGTATTCGAGTGAGTATGTCACTAAATTATGGAATATTATGGTTGTACCTCCATATGTCTAAAAGGGTTATGTTGAACATTCCCTAGGTATTGTTCATGTGGTTTAGGATGTAGACCCACTTTAGTTGGGTGTTTTCATCATCATGATGGTGGGAGGTGGAGGTTCGCATCTGGAAGAACCTATAATGGTTTATTTTTCTTGAGAATTTTAGATTCAGTTCCCTCTAGTATTCCAAGGAATGGATGCTCCTTAATATGGAAAATATTTTATTGAGATTATTGAAGAAATCATTAAGATTGTGAAGATTCCTAGTGATTTTCGATTCAAGTTGGAAGTGTTTATGATATAGGGACATGATAAGAATTGGTGGGGGTTAATGATCCAGGATCTAATAAATGAGGGAATGATGTGGGTAGATTTCAAGGACCTGTTTTTTTGAGTTATTATTTCCAAATATGTTGAATTTGGATAGATCTTAGTGTTTTATGGTGTTATTATTTGAGAAGACATTGGTGGCCAACTATGTGACCTGTTTGTGGGAGATGATTTATTTTTCTCAATTTTTTGGATTGAAATAAGGCTCAAAATTCTAGTAGGTTTGAGATTTGACTTCTTCCAAAGGTGAGTTGATATGTCCAGGATTTGGACATGACCGCATACATTAATGCCATTAGTAAGGTTCTCACAATTTAAAAGTACCCAGAATAGTATAGTGTGGTAGGTTGTTCTTCCCCGTTCAATGGGATAAGTGGTGGTATTATGAATGATGTTGTGGGGGATTATTCTAGTGTTTGGTTTAGGATATATAATGAGATATTCTAGGGTGGTGACAGGAATTCATGGAAGTGAATGATTTTTACTCTTCCAGATTTAGGAGGGACTTTTCATTTATGTTTCTAGTGCTGGTAGTATAAGAATTATGGTAGTACATATACCAGTCAGTCCAGGGAGTTCCATTCTTGTAGAAGAATAGGACATATCTAGTTGTTTTTAAAAAGAATCTATTCAAATGTGATCACAGGTTTGGGATATATATAATCCTTGAGATCATGTTCAGGTGAACCTCATATGAACATAATTTTTATGTATGGGAGGTCTAGTCGGGGAGTTAACTGAGGTTATTAGAAGCTGCAATAGCAGATGCCACATGGTTAAATCCCACAAATGAGCTGCATATCATGGGGGTAAGGTCATGGGTATGAGGAATATAGTTTTTTGTGAATTTGATTAGGTTCTAGTAGATGGTGGAGATGAAAATTTTACGGTTTGTGGTATGGTTATGATTTTTTTATTCTCTCTACTACTTCATTTAATACTAGACCATCTCACTTATTTAATTTTTACTAAGTTGTTTCTAGTTTAGGGCTATTGGGAAAGTTCTATCTCAGGATATTATCACTTTATATACCTCTCAGTAAGAGGGTAGACCAAGTTTATAGGTTCCCAGAGTGTCCCATAGTGGTTGTGGGATATGGAAAACTATAGGATTTTCTGATTTTAGATATGACTAGTTTTGATTTTATATTTAACATGAACTAGTTGATTTTTTTAGCTCACATTTATTGTTTTCAAAGACGGGTGACTTTTAACTCCCAATGGAATTGAAATAAATTCTTCCCAAGGAGTTGAGTATATAGGTTGGAAAATAAGGACAATACCTTAGCCATATTAGATCCTTTATAGCATTATTGGTTGGAATAATTCTCATAGTTATTTTGGTGATGATTCTAGGCATATTTACTTCTATTATAGATTACTACTAAGATATTTTTCTTGAATATTTCTCAAGAATATCTCCTAAAAGGGGGGTTGAGTTTGAAATTCAACCCATATCAGCTTCTTAGCCTACATTGATTCCATTAAATTGAATGAAACAATATAAGTTGTGAGAGAGTGTAGCTTCTATATCCCAAGCTATAACCACCGTATGTGGTCCGAGAACCCTGTATCCCTAAGCTTTTTTGAAGTCACGATAGACCTGTTTGACTTCTAAAAAATAAAAGGCATTTGTTGGGAAAATACTATATAGGTTAAATTATATACATACATATTAGAACTCCTTAAAAGGTGAAGGAGGAGTGGTAAGAGATACAACTAAAGAAGGAAGAAGTGGATAGAACAAGTTACAATAAGTGAGTAAAGATAAACCCAACAAAAGAGTGAAATAAAACTCGTAAAACCACATGGGGATAGACAGAGTGAGAAAATGAACTTCTCATCGAGCCTTCTCTACCTATAGTAGGATAGTGGACTCATAAAACCATGAGAATATAAAAACGGAAAACACATGGCATAACCCCACATATCTACCTCTCCTGGAAGGAGAGTAACTATACCCAAGGAGTGGGTACTAAAGTAGGATATATAGATTATTAGTCAAATAAACTAAAATGAGAGAGTAAGGGGATCTCCATCTACAGCTTAGCCTAAGGGGATGAATAGTTAATAGTTCCAAAAGTAATTCCATATGTGATTCCAAGCATCTCATGCGCCTGCCTAGGACCCACAAGTTGAAGGGACTCAATCACCACACCTTGATACTATACTCGTTGGGTGGCACTGACTCACCCGCATGGTTTTAGGTTGCATCACAGGAATGCATCTTTGTTGGGAAAGTTTCCCTCTTTATCGTGAGTCCAATGGTTTATCAAACCACCCCTCATCACTATGACATATAGTTGAAGGGTCACTAGTTTTAGGAAATAATCCTATGCCCTGGTATGTTAGGAGGGTTCTACTCTAGTAGTCACTGAATAATTACACTACCTAGTCCTACTAGAGGTTACCACTCAGGATGGTCACCAGGGAGTTCCACTGCCTATTCCTACTAGAGGATAAGCTTAGTGAGTCGTCAGGGAAACGCCACTTCCCAGCCTGTCTATAGGGTTATGACAAGAATATGTCATCGAGGTACGCCTCTTCACATCCCATCTAGAGGGTAATCATAGAACATTAAGGAACTCCACTTCCCAGACCTACTAGAGGGTAACTCAGAAATATCATTTGGGAATTCCACTGCACATCCCAGTTGGAGGGTATGCCTGAAATTTTCATTGCATAACACAACCACCCAGCCTGGAAAGCGAGAAAGGTGGATACAACTCTGATGATTCTGTACAATCACTATCATCAATAGGTGTCACCTCAGAACATTTTGAACCTGAAATGTTTTACAAATTACCTCAAAATATGGTTTTGAGGGCACCATCATGTTCTATGTGGAAAAACAGTCAAGATAGGCATCTCGCGGACCAAAATCTGAGTTTAAATGAACGACATACGGAGGTTTGAAGATCACTCAGAAGAGGTCTAGTAGTACAAGACATGTGAGGGGACCAACAAAATGGGTGATCCCACTTCATTGCCTGGTAGTGTCTCTAAGTGGTACACATGTCTTATCCCATGTCGTTGAACACGTTGTGTAGGTGGAATAAATGTCATGTCCTGACCATCTAGGACCAAGGCTGTGTCCTATGGCCATGTCCTTGTACTCGGACCCCGTGTTCTTTTACTCTGGAAAAAAGATATGTTAATCCTCATTGGATACCTCCCATGTGGTTAATATGTGTTATTGTTTTCTTATACGGAGTCCCCGCTCGTGTGACCCATCACACGGTTTGTCTAATCGGGGAAGGGTTGCATGTCGTGTGAGAAAGGACTACATGTTTTGTTATTCTTATCTTCTCCCAAACCATGGTTTTTCCACTAAGGAAGGCTACATGTTTTATATTCTTCATACTAAATAGAATGTGGTCATGATTTTTCTAGAACAGTCATCTTTTCTTCGAATATTCATTTATGCTTCAAATCTGGTCAAACTGCTTAGGATAACACCTCAAAACGATCCTAATACTCAGGATCTGGCTAAATCTCATACTTGTCACCAGTCATTAACAATAAAATGGATTCGGTCATAAAAAAGTTATTTGATGGATATTATGCACCTTTCTATTCATTCATATCTTGGTAATCCTACTCTAAACCACTGGATCGAACTTCCTTTCATCACAATGAATCCATATCTATGCTATGCTCAAAGAACCATCATCATTTCGTCGATCTTCCACAAATCATGGCACTCGATCGAACTTGATATTCCCGACAACCATCAAACTAGGAACCATGGGGATCCAATGGAGAATAACGTGAAGAATAGGGGAATAAAGGTAGAAAAATGTTTTATAATATTTGGCCAATAGTTCTTGTAAAATGATGAAGAACGTGCTCTCGGGGTTAGATAAACCAATGAAAACAATATAATTTTTTTGTTCTTGGGAACATGCAATGTTTTCAAAGGCACAGATCATATGAATAATAATGATCTACTCAAACTTTTAATTATAAG
Source organism: Viscum album (assembly GCA_963277665.1). NCBI lineage: Eukaryota > Viridiplantae > Streptophyta > Magnoliopsida > Santalales > Viscaceae > Viscum > Viscum album. The sequence goes on from OY728150.1 coordinate 1,547,288,860, forward strand.
AGAGATAAACCGAAAATAATAATTATTTCCTATTTTTTGGATTTATCGTTGTTGAATAACTTACACACTGTTGAATTCAGGAGGATCCACTGCATTTGATCCACCTTGATCGAGAGGTTTTTTAAGAAATTTTGAAATGGAGGAGATGAACAAGAGCTTCACCAGTGGTGGGAGAAATATGATACAACCCTAGAAAATTATCCTTAACTACATAATTATTGGCTCTTATTATATTAAAAATAATTTTAAACAATCAATTAATCAATTAATTAAATTACTTAAATGCTTCTCCAATGATAAAGGGGTCCAAACATCCCGTTCCAACTCATTTCATGTCTTTCTTTGGGTAAACACCATATTCCAGACCTAACCATGGTATCATATTTTTATCCAATAAACCATTTGATAGTACCTCATGTTCTTTAATTAATTTAATTCATGTAATATAAAATATATTTAATATTATTATTTTTATAAAAATAATTCCAAACACACCGGGTATCATAATTGATTGTATTTTTAGTTCCTAGATCTGTAAATATATTTAAAAATATTTCAAAGTATTATAAAGAAAATGGGTCTCTACATCATTCCACCCTTCAATATTTTAGTCCCCAAAAGGTAAAACTAGGAAAACAACCCAGGATACTAAGCCTACAACTGGCTCTCCCACTCCCACAAACTCCCTTACATATTTTCTTACTTCCACAACACATGAAAAAGGGATGGTCTTTCCTCACAATGCCTTCTCCTATCGGTCCTCGATCACCACCAGATGCTCTGAAAAGTTGGTACCATACCCAATTTCCATCTCCCCCTAGTTAATAGCATGCATAGGTTCAAACACATATTTCCTCATCTATGAAACATAGAATACGTCGTTCACCCACTCTAGTTATGGGGGTAGGGAAAGCTGGTAGGAAACATCACCAACCCACTACACGATATCAACTGACATAATGAACCTTGGGGATAGCATGCCTTCCTGGCCCAACCTCCATATTCCTCATCGTGGGGAGACTCTCAAGAATATTCAGTCTCCCTGTTCAAAATCCAAGGGTCTACAATGGTGATATTCGTAGGATTTTTATTTGATCTAGGTTGTCTTCATCCGTACATGGATGACCTACAATTTCTTCATTATCATCTTCACCAACTTTGGGCCCATAAGATATGACTCTCCAATCTCTATCTAGTACAAAGTTAGCCTTCAGGGTCTCCCATATAGGGCCTCAAAAGGTGACATGCTGATGGTAGAGTGGTATCTATTGTTGTAGGAATACTCTACCAATACCAGGTGATCCTCCCAACTCTATCTGAAATCCAACATGCAAGCCCTTGACACATCCTCTAGCACCTTAATAGTGAAATCAGTCTACCCATTAGTCTGGGGGTGAAAGGCTCTACTCATCTACAACTGAGTTTTGAATGCCTCATATAGACCACTCCAAATTCGTGGTGTAAATCGTGTGTCATGATCAGAGATAATCATCGAAGGAACCCCATGAAGACGAATGATACCTTGTACGTATAACTATCCAAAAAACTACACCAAACTATCTTCCCTAATATCAAGGAATTGTTCCAACATCATGACACGATATACTATCACCCATATGGCATCATAGCCCTTTGTTTTGGGTGGAAGCCCTGTGAAAAAGTACATGGATATGCCGTCCCATTTCTACTCCGGAATCTCAAGGGGGAACAACAAACCTATCTGAACTTGGTTCTCATCTTTCACCTTCTAATAGGTGAGGCACCATGATATGAACTCACATATGCTTCATCTCATTCTAAACCACAAAAACTACCCTTGAATATATCTATACATCATCCCCACACCAAGATGTATAGCTATAGGAGAAGTGTGGAACTCCCACAACACCTTCTCCCGTATAGTGATTTGAACCATGGTTCACCCCTAGAATAAGATCATAGGATTCCTTCCTTCATAATACCCATATGGTGCATAAAATATGGATATATGATCACAAAAGACCTCACATACAATATTATCAGCTAGAAATCCTTCACACGCTCAAGGAGCATTAGAGTCAACACCATCGACTGAAGAAAATTTGTACTCTCCTACCATACTAATGTTAGCCATTGAGAAGCTAAATACTCCTAATATTCATTCACAAATTCATCCTGGGACTTCCTAATAAGGTCATATTCTAAAACATTTCACATCCCTGAAGTATAGATTATCTTGAAGTAATAGTGTTATAAGAACTCCAACAAGTGTCACTACCTCAGGTTTAGGTCTCTCTGAGTGAGGACATACCTGAGGCTCCGGTGGACTTAATAAACCACAAAGTGCTCTCCTAGAACGTAGTTCCTCTTTATCCTTAAGGAAAATAATATCACAACTCTCTCTAGGTCATGGGTTTCATATTTTTTCTCATGGGGTATAAACTTACTTGACCCATAAGTGATGAATTCCTTTCATTTCATCAACACACAATCGAGACAAGCTCCTAAGGCATCACGATACACAATGAAATAAATTCCTTCCTCTAGTATCCTCAACATTGAAGCACTTGTAATCATATGACTCAAATCCTTGAAGGCCTTCTATAACTACTTAGACTAGGTAAATGGCTATCCCTTTCATGTTAGGGTGGTCAAAGGGTCCACAATTCTTGATAAGTCTGCCACAAATCTATTGTATTACCCTTCCAAGCCAAGGAAACTCTGAACATCTGATACATTCATGGGTGGTTCCAAAGAAAGAGTTGCCACTATCTTTCCTAGATCTTTGGATAAACCTTGTTTAGAAATGATATGCCTAGAAATTGAACCTCCTATATCCCAAACTAGAAATTCAATATCTTTTTGTAAAGTCAGTGTTCTCGAAGAAAATCAAGATCCATCCTCAAGTGCTTTGTATTCTCCTACACTTTTGAAAATTAGGAAAGTATTTTGGTGATGAAGACAACAAAAAACTGGAACAAGTATGGATAGAAGACCTGGTTCATCAAGGATATAAATACAGTGGGGGCATTCTTCACACCACAGGGCATCACTAGGAACTCATAGTTTCCAGAGAGACATTAGAAGGACAACATTGGAATATCAGCCTTGTGAACCCACAACTAGTGGTATCCTAGACTGAAATAAATCTTGTAGAACTATATTTCACCTAGAAACTGATCAAATAGGTCTTCAATCCTCATAAAGTGGTACTTTTTCATTATCATATCCCAGATCAGGCAATGATAATCCATAAAAAGCTACAGGATCCCATCTACGTGTTTCATGAACAGAACTAGAGCCACCAAGGGGGACACACTAGGTCTAATGAATCCTTTCTAATTATGGTCCTACAACTACAACCACAACTCCCAAAGTTCAATGGGTTCCAAAAGATATGTCACAAAATATAATGGGGTAGTCCCTAGTTATATGTCAATGCAAAACTCTATCACCCTCCTCATAGGGAGTATTAGAATGTATTTAGGGAAGAAGTCTATATAATCCTCCAAAACTAATGAAACCCATATTCTTAAAGAGTATACTACACCAAGGGTTGTGCTTTCTAACTGATGGTTAATAGGCTACAACCTCCTGCTCACAGCACCCACTCATATAGCTATGAGGTCTCTCTTATCAAAAAAGGAGAACCTCATCCAATCAACGTGTAGGCATCTGAATAGTCTATTGTGATAGCCGATTTGGGCTCAAACCATGGAAATTCAATCTATGCCCAAGATGAAATCGTAGAGTTCCATCATGTTGACCAAAAGGTCCCATATGATCCTCTCTCCTCCAAGGGATACCCCGCACTGTCAAAATATGAATGATACAGAGAAATAAATCCTTATTGAAACCTCAAGACAAAGATATTGTGCTAACATCTACAATGGGAGATCCAAATCCCATACTAAGAGTATATATATAAAATCATGGATGGAACATGTGTCTAATAATACTAAAGAAATAGTATAATAAACACATATCATACCTCTAATTATATCATGTGTCATAGGACCATAGACATCCAAAGCATGTAGCTATCTGTGGCCCCAGTCAGCAGCTCCCAAAGCCTGACATGGGCTTCCTAGTGGTGGTGGTGGTGGTGTAAGGACCTCATTGAAATATCCTCCACCAGTAGATCCTCTTGCTCCTCTACCAGCTTCACCTCTCTAGGGACTAACTGGGAGATCCTTGATCATGATGTTGTCTCTGTCGTGGTGGTCCATCAGTTATCTTCCTAGGATTATCAAAACATCTGGTTAGTAATTATCATTCCATGTGAACTTAACTATCACAATTATAGTACCATCTCTCCCCGGGCATCCTTGGTGATTTTCGCTTCCCCTGAACTACAAGACCATGTCCCTCAGTCATCACACAAATAGTTATCCTATTCCGAGATCTCTGGAGCCAGCCTACTATAATAGATGTCTCAAACCTATTGTGCCCACTAATATCTCTAGTTATCTATCATCCATATGTCATAAAACTCTCTAACAAAAGTTCTCTCTCCCACACCCTGATAATAGATGGGGATGCACAAGGGCACTATGCTTGCTCGGATATCTCTGCGGAGTCTCTGTTTTAACTTATGTGCTCAAAATTATCCATTTATTATTTGTTGAGAGGGTAGTGTGTAATTTCAATGAACCTAGACGCATACTTATCCACTTTCATCCCTACATATTAAAGCTCTATAGGCTCTTGGATCCTAAAAAATAATAATCAGGAGGGGAAGTGCTCCACATGAAATGGCTTCTAGAATTAGTCCCCTGAGAGTGTCGACTCATCTTGCATCTGGGTAACCTGGATCCACCAATGTCTAGATGCTCCATGGAAAAGTCTACATTCCAAATCCACCATATGATATTTCAGTTTTTGTATTATCCTAAAGATATAGACCACCAACTCTCACCAATCCTTTGCTACCTAAGGATTTGGTTCACCTAGGAACCTTAGCAGTCTCTAATGATGGAACTCAAAGAGTGTGCTCATCCTGTGCACATCCTTAGATAGATCTGTTGGGACAATTTGATGCTTAATAGGTGAAGGTGTTGCTACCTGCCTACATGGAGGGAGTGGATCATGATATGGACCATGAACTGAGGTCTCATTGCTCATAGGGTTTTCTTCACAAATCGGAGATGCTATCCTTGCTGGCTATCATCATAGAGGCATCCTAAAAGTTATCAAGGAGTACCATAATCAGATAAAAATATACATATATATCAAAACAAATGGGGTGTTTACTCAATAAGTATAGTCAAATAATCGATCTTACATGTTGCATGTACAATTGATCCCTTCAAAAAATTTATTGGATTGCTGAGTCGACAAGCAAGTAGTCAAGGTCATGGTGAATGGATATGTTAGTCGTCACACCATCACTAGACTATCTGGCTAGTGATCTGTACTCAAGAAACATTGACACTATTTCCCTAAACCTAATCAAAAATATTTTTAGAGAAATATTCAAAAAATGTCTGAAGGTTCGAACCACATTTGATACCAGCCATTCAAGACCTGGCCCAAGCTAGGGCTCGAGATGAAACAACCCCAATCCCACCTCCATAGGCTAAGGGGTGGCGACAAGCACTAAAGGACACTAAACTCATGGAGGCATTTTTCTGAATACTTGTACACATGCACACATCCAACTCAATGAAAAAGTGCATAGGAAAATAAATTAAAGACACAAAATATTATTAATATACAAAATATGAATGGACCACTAAACATAATGAAGTACGATACTATATATTGAAAAGTAAAAGGGGAAAAATACACATCCAAACCAAAAATATGTCCCAACCTAAAGAAATTGGGAAAGAGTAAATATTTGAGAGAGCCCAGCTCTTATATACCAAGATATGACCACTGTACACAGTTCAAGAACCCTATATCCATAAGCTCCTATGAAGTCACGATTAAATAGTTCACTATCTACAGAATACATGACATGTGTTGGGAAAAGAACATGTAGGGGTGAGTATATACATACCCAATAGAACGCCCCAAAAAAGGTGAATGGGGCAGTGGTAAGAGATACAATTGAAGAGGGAAGAAATAGATAGAAAAAGGTACATTAAGAGAGTGTAGATCAACCAAACAAAAGAGTTAAAGTGAACTCATCCAAACACAAGGACATTGACACAGTGAAAAGGTGAACATATTATCGAGTCTTCACTACAAATAGTAGGAGAATGGACTCATCCAACCATGACAATCCAAACTCTGGATGCATGTGGCATACCCCACATGTCATCACCTCTCCTGGAAGGATAGTAACTATACCCAATGAGTGGATACTGATGTAGGATATATTTGTGTGTGTGTGTGATTAGTCAAAGAAGCAAAAATTAGAGAGTAAGGGGATCTCCATATCATAGATTAACCAAAGAAGTTGAGAATCCAACAATTACAAAAGGAAGTACATCTATGATTCCCAGTATATCAAGAATCTACCTAAGTCAAACAAGTATAGGGGACTCAATCACCACACCATGATATTATCTTCTTTCGGAGAAACTGACTCACCTACATGGTTTTAAGTCACATCATAATAAATTATCTCAGGGGGGGAATCCCACTTTCTCATGACTTCAAACGTTCATCAATCCACACTTCATCACTATGTCAGATAGTTGAGGGGTTGCCAATTTTAGTAAAGTATCATGTTCCTCGGTATGTTTGGAGGGTCGTACTCTGGTAGTCACCAAGAAAATACACTTCTTAGTCCTACGAGAGAGTACCACTCAAGAAGGTAACTAAGGAATGCAACTATCCAATCCTAGTATAGGGTAAGACAAGTTATTCATCCGGAAAATGGTACTACCCAAACCGTTTGGATAGTTATGCCTGGAATATATCATTAGGGAACTCCATTTCCCAACCTAGTTGAAGGGTAAGCCCAAAACCTCGAAGAAATATACTACCCAGACCTACTGAAAGGTAACTCAGAAATATCATCTGGTAATTCCACTGCCTAGCCCAGCTAGACGGTAAGCTCAGAACTTCCATCGGGGAATTATACTGCCCAACTCAGCTAGAGGGTAAGCCCAGTACTTATTTGGTGATTTTTGGTGATCACTATCGTCATCGAGTGTCACCTCATCACATGAAAACCCTAAAAAAATTCACATAATATATCAGAATATTCTTTTTATGGAACCATCATGTTCTATATGAAAAAACACTCAGGATAGTAATCTAATGGGACAAGATCCGAGTTTAAATGAAAGAGATATAGAGGTTTGAAGATCGCTCGAAAGATCTTAATAAGTACATGGCGTGTGAGGGGACCCACACATTGTTTTGTACCTCTTCACTACCTAGCAGTGTCTCTAGTCAGTACACGGGTCCCATCCCATTTTGTATAACACACCATGTAGGTGGACTAAACATTGTGTCCTAACCATATGGGACTGGAGCCATGTCATGTGGTCGTGTTCGGGTACTCATGCCCTATGTGGGTGTAATTTAATACAAGGCATGTTGATCCATAGGGGATACCTCCCGTGTGGTCAACCCATGTCTATTTTTTCTTACGTGGAATCACTTTATGTTTGACATATCACATGGGTTGTCCAACTGGGGAAGGGGTAGATGGAGTGTGAGAGAGGATTACACATAGTGTCATCCTTATCTTCTCCCAAACCTTAGAGACGCCTCTGAGGAAGGATACATGCCATGTTTTATTTATACTAAAAGATGTATAGTTGGAATTTTTCAAAAACACTCAACTTTTCTTCAGATCTTTGTCTGTGCTTTGAATCTGGTCAGACCTCTTTAGATAACACCTCGAAACGATATGAAAACTCCGGATTTGACTGAATCTTACACTCGTCCTCTTCCATTATCCAAAAAATAGCTTTGATCATCAGTAAGGGTTTCATTGGATATTATACACCGCGTCGTTTGTTCATCACTTGGTAATCCTACTTGAAACTGCTAGATCAAACTTCCTTTCAGAACAATGAATCAAAATCTTTGCTCTTCTCATATAACCATTGTTGTTTCAACAATATGCCAAAAATATGGGCACCTGATCAAGATCAAGACACCCAACAACCATAGAACTAGGAACTACGGGGTTTTAACGATGAAGAACATGAATAACGCGGGAATAAATACAAAAAAACAAAGGTTCTATGATCATTGGACAATTTTTCTTGTCTAGCGATCAAGAATGTTCTCCTGATGTTATATATACTAAGGAAAATAATATTATTCATCAATATTGGTTGCATGTAATTTTTTTCAAATCCACGGATCATAGGTATAATAATGATCTACTTGATAGTTTAATTATAAGGGAGATAAACCCCAAATAGAGAGTCCTTCCTCTTGTTTATATTGATCATTATTGAAGAATGCACTCACCAATGAATTTGGTAGGAGTTGTTGTGTTTGATTTTCCTTGATCTAGTGGTTTGTCAAATAAACGTTTCAACAGAAGAGGTGAATGAGTGCTTCGATGGTAGTGGGAGAATTATGAGATAACCCTAGACAATTCTCCATAACCATATACTTATAGGATATTATTAGGTCCAAAATAAATTTAATAAATTAATAAATTAGTTAATTAAATTACGTAAATGCACCGCCAATGAACATGGGGTTCGAACATTCTATGACGACTCATTTCATGTCATGCCTAGGGTAAGTACCGCATTTAGGACTCAACTGTGGTCTTGGATTTTTTATTCTATCAGCCTTTTTAGAGATACACAATTTTATTTAATTAACCTCACATTCCCAATATAAAATATAATTTATATTAATATTTTTATACAATTAATTCTAAGAACACAGGGCCTCGTAATTTCATGTCATCTCAGCACAAAGCTGTATAAATATATTTAGAAATATTTCAAAGTATTACAAGGAAAAAATCGGGTCTCTACATTCAAATTCATATAAGGAACAAACATCTCTCTATCACTTTATTCAAGTAATTTCATGTGTAGACCATAGACAGAATCAATAAGGTATTATTTGGGAATATAGTTCCTCTTGTTCAGGGTTTTTGGTAGCATAGAATAATTTATGAGGATATATGGGAGTGGGAGTAATATATCAATGCATAGTGATCAGAGTTGATCAACAATAACCCCTATAGATACTTATCAAGGATAATATGTATTGTTGCTATATTTTCAAGGTGTATTTTGGTTTAAATTTTTTCTAATCATGTTTGTTTTTTATGGTTTTGGTTGTTTGAGGTGTTATAATAGCTTAGGATTGGGTTTAGAAAGACTGGGATGGACATGTAGCCAATATGTAGATGTAGGTAAGGGTTCACAGTGTGAGAGAATCCTTTACACTAGAAATGTGTGATGAAAAACTACAACCCCATTTATATATAGTCAATCAGGGAGTAAAGGCTATCTCCACTCCCTGAATGACCACCTAACCTATTTTTTATGGGAGAGGATATATTTTTAAATTAAAACCCCTCTAAACCACCTATCTCACCTCTTTTTACCCTCACATCAGATTTGGCTGGGTAGAGGCTCCATTTTGGAAAACTTTTATCCCTCTTCCTCTTATATTGATCATTTAAATATTCATTCATTTTTTTAGGATTTATCTTGGTGAATATAATGTCGTGTAAGTCCTAAGTGCCTATTTCTTCCTCTATTTGTTGTTTACACTTTCTAAAACCCTAATACAAGAATGTAGGGGATCATCTTATGTATTTCTTGTAATGATGTTGTTTTATCTTATGATTCATAGTGATTTTGATTTCTTACTCTTGAGTCAAGAATTCATTTCCATTTTACAACTTTTACAAAATGTATTTTTTTTCAATTTTCATACAGGTTCATGTGTATCCCTTTGAGAACTATACATTTTCTATTAATATGAATGGATAGGTTTCTATGGATATGGTTGAACCTTTAGAGGGGGTGATGAGTTTTGATTCAGTTAAATTAAAAATAAAACATCAATTTATGGGTGAGGTATGGGTCTTCTAAAGAAAACCATACCTTTACTACATAGATAATACATATTAATAGATTAATAATCAATATATAACATTGATATCCATTCCAAAATCATATAGACATATTATCTTTAGAAACATAGATACATAAAAAAAAATTTATAAGATTTCAACATCATCCGCCAATAAGTTCTTCATAACTAGCATCATTATTATACATATAATACTTAATACCTTTCTTCATAATCTGGGGAAAGGAAACATAATAAAGGGTGAGATTAGATACTCTATAAAGGTAAATAAGGGAGATATCAATGATCACATAATCATAACATAATCATAAGGGAATGATAACATGATCTTAACATTTTAAAATCGTACATGGAATATCATATATCATAATCTTCAATCACGGAATAATGTTTTTCAGTTCATAAGACATGAATCATAAAGGAATCAAATAACATGATACATGAGAGAAAAACATTCGAATAAGACATAAGTTTGTGGAATAAACATAAGTATAGAAAATGATTTCCTTATAATTCAATGATTACATTCAATACTATCATAGTGGATTTTTTTACGCTTAATTCCATCGTATTAGCCAAGCTTCACTCTCGATAATGTTATTAAGGAAAGATTTTCTTTCTAAATTTGGTTCAATCCCCATTTCAGTCCTTGTTATTTCATGAGATATAAATCTTTACCTAATGAATTCGAGAAATATATAATTCCATTCCCACTTAAGACATAATGAAAATCATACATATGTGTGCTACAAGATCATACAAATTCATCATGTTATATCCCAAGAATAAATAAATGGGTTTCATAAACATTTAAACATTTAATCCTAGCATAAACCATGGAAAATGAATGAGCTTCAAAAATATATTTTTATCATAATCATAAAACATCCAGTGAAAAATTAAGGGTGGCATCCTTGGCTAATATCCCTAGTAAAGCATAAGTAACATCAAAGGATGTTAATATAATTGGGAATTGTCATCAAAAGATCTATGGAATATTTCTCAAGTAAAATACCATTTTTATTGAAATCAATCATATGAAATATAAAAATTTCCCATATGTTGTGGAAAACATCTTATTTTAAAATAACCTTGGAAACTTTTAAGGTATGCTTCAAAACATTGAGTGTTCAATAATCAAAAAAATTCCATTTATACTGTATAAGTTAAAAGAAAAAAATTATTTCACACAATTTTATAATAAATTAAAATGGTACCTAATTTAGAAAAATACAAGAATATTAATTTTAAATGATTTTTTAAAAATTCAATCATGGGTAAAAATGACTTTAAAAATCATTGAAGAATATAAAAAACACTCTTTAAACCATTTTTAGTGTAAATATCCTGACCCTAGCAGCCCAGAGTTAGTGGTTACTTTATTAAATTCGAATATTATATAAGGAATCACATACTAACGGAGCGACCGGTTTAGTAGTTTTTTAAAAATAGTAACATACATGAAACATACAATACAGTTGAAATTATAAAATGCAACATAATGATTCCTTTAAGAACATAATTATTATCCTAGCTTATACTTGCATGTCAATCATAATATAAATCTTAGAATTATGGAAAAATGAAACATATGAAATGGGTGAGATCAGATGATTAGTAAGGGTAAGAATACAGTGTAAGCTATCATGAAAAAATATGAATAAACATTAAGGATAGGTAGAGAGATAAAACATGGGCCATTTAAACATAATCTTGAGCATAATATAGTAAGAATAAATGATAATAAAATGATTCTATATAAATAATCACATGGATCTTATAATAATTGAATAATTACATGGAATATCATTAACTAATATCATTATGTGCGAATAAATAATTTTGAACATCATAAACATACCGTCAAGGCTTCGACCAAGACTCCATACATAAGTGGGTAAGGCCTCAACCAATACTCAAACTAGTTTGTCTAATGATACCTACTGATTCATCAAGGTGATATAGTGGGCCCCAACCGTCACTTACAAATTCTAATGAATTTCTCACATGAAAGGGTAGAAACATAAACAATATTTATATTTTTATTGAAAACTAGCATATGGAATGTGAATACTTTAACCATAAACCATGAATGGTATCAAAATAGAAAATCCATAGTCAAAATGATCATAAACCTTTCAATAAAATATAGTATATGATATAATAAGCAATAAAACTCAATTGAGTATCAGATTCAATATAGGATGTTCATTTTGATTAAAATACTCCAATAAAATCATTGAAAATTTATGGATGAAAATACCCTTTTTCACTATGGAAATAACTTATTTTTAAAATGATATGCAATTATAAAAGAAAAAAATTTAATTAAAAATAATTAAAAAAAATTATAAAGGAATTTATAAATCATTAAGTTATCATGATGGAGGAAAATCCACTCACAATATATAATTTTAAAAAACATTCGTTTTATTTTTTTCAAAAAATTCTCAAAGAACCTTGTTTAGAAAATGAAAAAATATACCATTTAAAGAATTTTGTAAAAAGTAAAAAATAGATGAAAATGAAACTTAAAAATAATTGAATAATTGTAAAAACATTTTTAAAAATGATTTTATAAAACACTAACAAGGAAGAGAAATATTCCCTGGTTGAGAATTAAACATAAACAATCTTGTTTAATGGTGAGATTGTGTATTAAATCCTTACCTTATGTCAGATTTCTTACGTATGTGTTTGTGACTCCTATATAGTTGATTTATGAATATTATTGACTTATACCAAGATAATAATAATATTTATGATATCATATATTATCCCCTTATAACATTTTACCACTCATTTGTTAATAATATTTTATTCATTTCACCTTTTCAGGTGTTAATTTCCATGTTTCCTCATGCTTATTTTGTCTTGAAACCCCTGGTTGTGTTCCATATGATATAGGTAAAACATATCAAGAATATTATTAATGTTATAAATATCATATTTAATCATTAAAAAAAATTGTAACCACTGTTGAATTTTGAACATAGATTATGAATCACATCGCTTCGAGGAGATGATATGTCATATGTACACACGGTCAATGATATCATTTATATATGGTTGGAAGGGTAAGAAAGTGGATGGTATATTAATTCTAAAAAATCAAAATTGTGTCATAATTTTCATATATATCTATCATTTCCATCATCATACCCATCCAAGTAAATTGGTAATGAAAAATAGATTACACCGTGGTGTGGAGATGGTAAGTTGTATGTACGCATGCACGGTGCTTTCATTTTTCATATAATGGAAAAAGGTGGAATATGGTTGTACCATTATCATAATAACATGTCAGAATATATATGATACTATATCAATTACTTTATCATGTAAACAACACATGAAGATGAAGTATAATAATAAATTATCTGTGATGTGCTGGTAAAAAGGATTACATTTTCTTTGGAGGCAATCCTTTAGATCTCTTATTAAGGGATCCAGGGTTTGTCTTTTAGGAAGAACAGGATCTAAGAATCTTGTATAATTATTTTTGGTGCATAAATGGGTAGGTTTTGGTCGATATAGAAGGCTAAATGTGGTGTAGAGAAGTGAGGTAGGATGTGCCCTTTTATAATTGAGGTGAGGGGCACTTTCTGAATTCCACAAAATATTAAAATATAATAAGGTTATTATAGAGACAAAGACGTAAAAATGGAATATAAATGAATAGTGTTGGAAATTTTTGACCATATAATATCCCATTTGTAATTATTTAATATTTTTATGATTTTTAAATTATGTAATAAAATAGTAATTTAATAAAATATCATTGTTGTCAAATTTCATACTATTCATTTAATTTGACATTAAATACATCAAGAAAATGTGTTAATTAGAATATAATTATTTAAAATATCTTTAATATAACTTATAGATATATAAAAAAATTTATACACATTAACTCATCCAAAATAGATCAACTTTAATATTTTTAAATTCAATTATTTTAGTTTTCTGTTTACTAAACAAATATTTTTTTATCATTTAATAAGAATTTAAGGTAATTATATTATTTATAAATATTAAAAATAAATTTATTTAATAAAAATAAATTAATTAATATTAAAATAGATATTTAGGTTCATTCAAATCTATATTTTGTCTCTATGTGGACACATAAATGATATTAACTAAAATGGGAGTGGTATTTTGTAACTATCTTTGATTTGAATAATATATAAGTCATTTTCATATAAAAGTATCCATTAAAAAACTAAAATTATATATAAAGGTTATAGGGGTATAATAATTTTCATCGAATAAATTTTTGACAAGTTTAGGTCATGGTTATACCCTTATCATCTAGTTTTAACCCTTATTTAACCCAATTTACTCGTACCATGATAACATAAAGTTTTACACTTAGAGGGTTAATATAGTTAACATAAAATGATAAAAAAATCCCAAATTAATCATAGAGGAAATTTTCAATATTATAAAAAATATTTTTCAAAATTTTATATTTTTATGAAATTTATATCATTTAAGAAAATATTATTTATTTCAAAATATCGTTGATATCAATTTTTCACAATTCATCACTTGACTTTTTAAAAATACCATAATAACACGATATATTCAAAAACCCATTTTAAAAAATCACTAACATGACATATTTTGGTATAAAATTCATATATGAAATTAATTATGTTTAATATATTTATCTTAATATTTTTAATATCATTTATTTGAAATTTTGATTAATTATACAATTACTCCACCATCATTATGCAAGCCTTTATGTTAATTATTTATTTCCTAAAAATTAAAAAAAAATTACCATGATTAATATAATCATTTTATATTACTAAATACTATTTATAGTCGAATATATACCCTAGGTAAACAAATATTAAAATATTTAACCCATTAAAAACAAAAGAATGACATCTTTGACTTTTCTTTAAAATAGAATACTATAAATGGCATAAATTCATCCAAGTGGATACAAGAGCTCATAAAATAATCCAACTGATGATTTTTTTAAATAAATAATCCGATAAAATTATGACAAGTTTTAGGGTAATTTTTTAATATTTATAATATAATTTTTACCCTTCATTACCCAATTTACCGTTAACTGTGGTAATTAAAATTACTAGAGTTACTATTAATATTGGAAAAAATTAAAGGGGTCAATTTAATAAATTCATACCTTTAGATTCCAAATGTGAAATCCATTTTTAAATTTCAAATTACATAATTGGCTAAAAAGAATTTAAAATTAATCTCATAGATGGGGTGAGAAAATGGGTTTTTAATGTGAAAACGGGCAAAAGTTTGAAATGTTTTTATATTATAATTCAATATAAAAAAATATTAAAATGACCATAATTGAATTAATAGATTTATTAGTGATCTAATTTTATATTAAAACTAAATTAAAATATAATTTAACATCATAAATTATTTAAATTGAAAATTAGTTTTCAATTTAAATGCATTATTGTTTTACTATTCCTAAAAAATGAAACATATTATAAAATTACCAAAAATTTAACCAAAGTAAATCTTAGTATTCTGTTTTCAAAAATTTAGTTTATTTTATCAAATATAATTTATAGAAGTATAAAGATTTTGTTTTAAAACAAGTGCTCTACTAAAAGGCAACAAAACTGTCTCTAGAAAAAAAAATATTTTTATGCATAAAAGTGAATTTATTTTTATATCATGTCTATAAAACACATAATTTGAATGTTAAGCTTTATATTTACCATATAAATTTCAAAATATGTTTAATACTATTTATTCCTTCCAATTGAATGGATAGGTTATAATTTTCATATTAAATAATAATATTAATAATATATCTTGGTTTGGTTAAGGTTGGTGTTGCGTGCAACATAAGATATCGAAGAAGTAGAATTTAAAATGAGTCATGCTGTAAAATCTTGAGGTTTTTCAATCTCCATTCCTTCAATAAATTTCACCTTCTCTATTTTAAATTTTACTTCAAAAATAAAAGTTTTATACTTGAAAATTCCTTTATGGGAAACCCACATCGAAAATAGGGTTAATAAAACATGATTTTAATAAGAGGGAAAGGGGAATGTGATGGTCACAAAAAAATTTGGCTTTTAAATTGGAAACAATTTATGGGTAGTGAAAATTTGGACATGGAAGACAAATCTAACTATCATGTTCTGATAGAGAGATATTGAAAACATGTTAATTATAATGTTAACCATCACAAAACCATAAATTTATTATTGGTTAAAATAACATTTTTTTCTCAGAAAGAAAAGTAAACGGATAATGTTTTTGTTCCAAAATATTTTTCCTAGAGTTGAGGGGCTCTTTTACTATTCAGGTAAGAACTTGAGATAATAAAATTACTTGATAAATCTCTATGTCATGAGCATAATATCATTCTTTGGTTGTGATTTTATCTATTTTCATTACATTTTGTACATCTGGAGATAGATGTTCAAGATGAAATTTTATGCCTGAATTACTTTAATGAATCATAAGTTCCATAATTAATTCTTTAATCCTCTATATTTTTATAGAAACCAAAAATTTTAGCACATGATATCCGATAAATAATACCTTAATCTCAAATAATAATATCCAATGTTAAACTTAATCAATTCAAACCTTAAGATTCATCCAAAATACATTTATCCAAGTTCATAGTCTAAACATTTATAAAGAAGGTCACTAAATTTCCAAATCAATATAACATCAGATTTTCCCCAAACAACATAATGCATATTTTTTTGTCACATACCAAATATATAAATACCTTGATCACCTTGAAACCTTACTAAAGACATCCATACTTCTAATAATAAAATCACAGTTATATTTCTTAAATCTAAACATGTAGTAAACCCAACAGAGATAAGATAAAACATAAAATCACTAACCACTTCACAGTCACCAATATTATTCCATAAACATCTATTTTTCATTATTATCTCAAAATTAAGAATATATTAAAGGTTATCTTCCCTCAATCATTTTTTTTTTCAGAATTTCAGCTTTCCACTAAATCACTTTTTATGGTCATCAGTACCATTAAACATAAGCTCTATAGTCCTTAAAGAATAAGTTTTCTAGTAAATCCTTATATATCTCATGATTATTATAACAATAATATCCTTGATAAAATACTTTTTCAAAATAATTATTGAATCCATATATAGAAATATTAATCATTCTGCTTCATCTGTGGTAGTATCATAAGCTTGACGATGATCTATTATACACTTTTTGAGTTATTACTTTGATTATTGAGACATTGATTTATGTATTGTCCCATATCCTTTCAATTGAATCATTATACATTGTAAATATTTTTCTTATCCTTTCAATCACAAGCCCAGTGGTAATTATATCTAAACTTGTAGCAAACTCTCATTCCTTTTAAGAAAGTACTAGGGTGGTTATTTCCATAATTATCACATGTGGGAAAATACTTCTTTATCTAATTTACGTTATCCATATTTTTCCAAGTTGTACTCTTATTCTCGTGCTTCCCTCTAAAGTCATAATACTTATCGAATTATTTATCTGTCTTAATATCTCATGTTACAATTTCCTCTTAGGATGATAATTTTTGGGTGACTAGTTCCAATCCAAGTAATTTCTTAAAACTATCTAAGAAACAATAATTCTTACTCATTGGATTATGTGCATTGATGTAGTTTCATTCCTTCAACTAGGTGTCATTTTTAAATGATGTCATAGACAGAATTATATTATAACATTATGAAACATAATGTATAATCTCAGAACTAGTGAATCACATAACCTAAGTAGAAAATTTAGTTATAAATAATCATGAAATCCTAATCTTGGTTTGTTTGGGAATATTTCCAAATTTTTATATAGGTTTTTATTCTTTAATATATGTTTTCCTAAATCTAGTTCACATGGTTTCTACTAAACTTCCATTGAAACCAATTGTAAAGACCCAGACCCTAGTAGCCCAGAGTCAGTTGTTAATTTATTACATTGACATTTTATAAAAGGTATCACATCCTGAAGGACTGAAGAGTTTAGTATTATTGGAAAAATGAATACATACTTGAAACATACATTATAATTGAAATTATAAAATACTATATAATTATTTCTTTAAGAATAACATTATTATATAAGATTATCACTACATGTCAATCATAATATACATTTTGGGATCCTGGGAAAAATAAAACATAAGAAAGGGGTGAGATCATATGCTCAGTAAGGGTAAGAGTTTTATATAAAATATCATAAATAAATAAGCATAAACATCAATGTAATGTTAATAAGTGAAACACAATTCATTTAAACATAATCTTGAGCATAATATGGAAAGAATAAATGATAATCAAATGATTCCATATAAATAATCACATGGATATTCTACTAATCAAGTAAACTCATGGAATATCAATAACTAATCTCATAACAAGGGAATTCATATTTTTAGATATCATAAACATACCTTCAAGGATATAATGAAGACACCATAGATAAATGGTTAAGGCCTCATCCAATACCCAAACTAATTTGTCTCAAGAGACCGACTAATGCATCGAGGGGATATAGTGAGCCCTACCCATCACTTACTAAGTCCAATGAATTTATCACATGAAATTGGTGATGCATAAAAAACATATATGTTAATATTGAAAACTAGCATAATAAATGTGAATAATTTAACCATAAACCAAGAATGGTATATAAATGGAACATCCATAGTAAAAATAATAAAAAAAATCAATAAATTATGGAAAATTATATCATAAGAGATAAACCTCAGTAAAATATAAGATTAAATAGGGGATGTTTACATAGTTGAAATAATCTAATACAATCATTAAAATTTATTACGTAAAATACCCCTTTTCAATTTTAAAATCACTTATATTTAAAATGATTTGAAATTATAACAGAAAAAATATTCTTTTAAAAAAATTAAGAAATTATTAAAGGATTTTATAAATCATTAAGTCTTTATGATGGCTGAAAATACTCTCATTATATATAAGATAAAAACCATTCCCTCTATATGTTTTTCAGAGAAGTCTCAAAGAACCATTTTTAGAAAACAAAAAAATTTAAATTTTAAATCATTTTGTAAAAAATTTAAAAAATGTTAAAAAATGAAATTAAAAAATTATTGGATAATAGAAAAAAATCGAAAACATTTTTATAAAACACTGACATATAAGATAAATATTCCCCAGTGGATACTTAAATAAAAACAATCTCGATTAATGGTGAGATTGTGAAATAAACCCTTACCTTAGGTCTAATTTCCTCTCTAAAATTATAAAACTCATATATAGTGGTTTTAAACATATTAATAACTTATAAAAAAATAATCTTTATGATATCATATATGATCCCCTTATAACATTTCACCACTCATTTATTAATAATAGTTTATTCATTTCACTTTTTCGGGTGTTAATTTCCATGTTTCCTCATGCTTGTTTTGACTTGAAAGTCCTAGTTATCTTACATAAGATATAGTTAAAACATATCAAGAATAATATTAATGTCACAAATATCATATTTAATCATTAAATATATTTTTTAACCACTCTTTAATGATGAAAATAGATAATGAATCGCATCGCGTTGTGGAGATGATATGTCATACGTACGCATGAGTGATGATATAATTTCTATATGGTTGAAAGGGTAATGAAGTGGATCATATATTAATTTTTTAGATTAAATATTATTTCATAATTATAATTTATATCTATTATTTCCATCATCATACCCATCCAAGTAAAGTGGTGATGAAAAATAGATTACACCACGGCATGGAGATGGTAAGTTATATGTACGCATGTGCAATTATTTATTTTTTGTAGGATGGATAAAAGGTAGAATATGGTCGTAACATAATCATATTAATATCTAATAATATATATGATATTGGATTTATTAATTTAACATGTAAATAACACATGAAGAGGAAGTAGAAGAAGAAATTAACTTGGATGAGCTGCTAAAAACGATTACATCTTCTTCAGCAAACTTCCTTTAGATCTCTTCTTAAGGGGTATAGGGTGGGTATTTTTGGAAGACCAGGATCCCCATAACTTTTATAAGGATTTTTTGAAGGTAAATGGTTAGTATTTGGCCAATATATAATTCTCAAAGTGGTGTGAAGAAGTGAGGGGGATGCTTCCTTTTATAATTGAGGTGAGGGAGCACTTTCGGAAATCCTCAAAATATTAAAATATAATAAGAATATTATAGATGAAAATACTTCAAAAATGGTCTATAAATAAATAGGGGATGAAAATTAATACCATATATTATTCCTCATGTAATTATTTAAATAAATATGATTTTTAAATAATTTAATAATATATTAATTCAATAAAATATCATTATTATCAAATTTGATATTATTTATTTAATTTGATATTAAATACATCAAGAAAAATAAGTAATTAAAATATAATGCTTTCAAACATCTCTAATATAACTTATAGATCTATAAAAGTCATTATACAGATTAAATCATCCAAAATATATCAAAATTAATTTTTTTAAAATCTATTATTTTTTTGTTAATTAATTAAATTTTGTTTTAGCATTGAAGAAGAATTTAAGGTGATTGTATAATTTATAAAAAATAAAAATAAATTTATATAATGAAAATAACTTTATTAATATCAAAATATAAATTTATTTGTGTTCATATATTGATTTTTTCCTTATGTTTTCACATAAATGATATTAAATACAAAGAAGGTGACATTGTGTAACTATCTTTAATTTAAATAATATATATGTCAAATTCATATAAAAGTATCCATTAAACTAATAAAATTAGATATTAAGGTAATAAGGATCGAATCTGATCAATACAATAATTTTTGGAAAATTTTAGGTCATGGTTATACCCTTATCTTCTGGTTTTAACCCTTATTTAACCTCTTGGACTCTTACCGTGACAACATGGTTTTTTACTCTTTAAGGGTTAATATCATTACAATAAAATTCCAAACGAACCATAAATGAATAATGGGTTACATTTTCAACCATATGATAATTATTTGGCCAAAAGTTTATATTTTTATAAGTTTTATATCAATTAATAAAATATTATTTCTTTTAAAATGTCATTTATGTCAATTTTGATGCTATTCATTAATTGACTTTTTAAAAATATCATAACAATATATATTTGAAAAAAAATAATTTAAAACATCACTAACATTTTAAAGTTATCTATAATATTCATGTATGAAATGAATTATTTCAAATAATATTTATTCTAATATTTTTAATATCCCTCGTTTGATATATCCATTAATTAAACAATTACTAGATCATCATTATGCTAGCCTTTAAGTAAATTATTTGTTTCCTAAAAAATTTTTAAAAAAAATACCATGATTAACATAAGAATTTTATATTTCTAAATGCTCTTTAGATCTGATAATATACCCAAGGTAACCCCATAATAAAATATTTAACATGTTATAAAGAAAAGAATGACATATTTGAATTTTCATTAAAATAAAATAATATAAATTGATTAAAGTCATCCAAGTGGATCCAAGAGCTCATAAAATTTTACCAATGATTATTTTGGTCTAAAATAACTCATACAAAAAAATTAAGAAAAGTTTTAGGGTAATTTTAAAATATTTATAATTCTTGAACCCTTAATTTCCCAATTTACCCTTAACTATGGTAATTAAAATTACTAAAGTTATAGTTAATATTGTCCAAAAAAAGCTGAGTATTTAATAAAGTTTTTCATTATTATTAAAAATATTTAATCCAATTATCAATATTTAATATAAATAATTGGATAAAATTAATTTTAAATTAATCACATAGATGGGGTGCGAAAACTAGTTTTTAAATTGAAAATGTGCAAAAGGGTGAAATATTTTTATATCTACATTTAGTATAAAAATATTACAATGACATTCATGGAATTAATATATGTATTATTTATCTAATGTTACATTAAAACCAATTTATAGTATAATTTAACATAGTAAATTATTTAGATGAAAAGTTAGTTTTCAATTAAAATGTAGTATTTTTTACTATTCGTCAAAAGATAAAACATGTCAGAAAATTCAAAAATTTCAACCAAAGTAAATTTTGATATATATATTTTAAAAATGAATTATTTTTTAAAATATAATTTATAAAAGTGTGAAAACTTACTTTTAAAACAAGAGCATTATCAAAAGATGAAAAAACTGCCTTTAGAAAATTATAGCATTTCATGTGTAAAAGTATATTATTTTTATATCATGTATAGAAAACACATAAGACGAATTTTAAACATTATATATAACATATAAATATCATTATAGGGTTAATAATATTTATTCCTACCAATTTAATGGCTAGGTTCAAATTTTCATTTTAAATAAAAATGTTAATAGTATATCATGGTTCGTTTAAGCTTGGTGTTGCATGAAATGTAAGATATAGAAGAAGTTAAATTTAAATAGATTCATACTATATAATCTTGGGGTGTCACATTTATAAAATATGTATGTGAAAGAAAAATGATGTTCGACTGAAGAGAGAAATATAGTCAGTTTTCCTTAAAAAATCTTTCAGTCTCTTGAGTTATTAAAGAAAAGAAAATGAAAGTAAAACATGAAATCTATAGAAATAAATAAAGGATAAGAAAATTAATGAGTTTTATGAGAGTTATACCATAATATTTATCATTATAAACTTAATAATAAACAATCCTGTTAAGCAATAAGATTGTAACATAAAATACATACCTCGAGTTTGACTTCTTTGAAAGAGATTTTAACCACCTGTATAATACATTTAAAATTATTATAATTGTTTATAAAAATAATTTACATAATTATAATATCATATATCATACACTTATAACATTTCAATACCCATTTATTAATAACTACTCAATAAAATCATGTTTCTAGGTGTTAACAGTTTCATTTTTCATGAGAGTTTTGGTTTGGCAGTTCTTGTCCTTGTACTTTGATCCCGGTTGCATCACATACAGAATGTTATTAATTATATATATATATATAATATAAATTAATTATATATATAGAGTTATCCATAAAATGTACAAATATAAAAATGAATTACACAGTTCATGGAGACGGTAGGCCGTACGTATGCAAGAATGATGTATTCACTTATCAAAGGATGGAAAGAAATAAAAGTAAATAATAATTAAACATTAAATAGTAATTATAATATAGTATATATCATATATATTCATTTAATATATCCTTCTACCCATCTAAATAAAACATAATTGGAAAATTAATAACATCACTTCATGTTAGTGGTGGTCCACACGTACACACGAGCGACGTTATCACTTTCCAATAGATTTGAAAGTAAGAAGAAATATATGGTATTATAATTATCAAAGTATAATTATATAATAAATATCATATGTAAATATTCTACCCATTATAAAAACCAATAAATAACTATGGTTATGGAAAATTAATCACATCGATTCGTGGACGCGGTAGTCCACAAGTACGCATGAGTGATACTTTCACTTCTCATTTGATGGAATAGAGGGTAGATATTGCTGGTTAACTAATCATAATAAAAAATTTATATATCGGTGATATTTAAGTTATTATTTTATGATAAATTCCATATATTTATATTTGTTAAAATAATAATCAAAAAAATAAAGTGATCACTTAAGGTTATTGACTCTTTTTTTAAGGAACTCGTTTAGATCTCCTCTTAAAGACCCTATGGGTGGTCTTTTGGGAAGAATATAACCTCTGAAACAAGGAGAAGAATTATGGGGAGGTATTTTTATAGGGTTTGGTTTTTATAAATGGATCAATGTGGTATAAATAAGACAAAGTATAGGGGTCCATTTATAAGTGGGTGAGAGTACTCACTTGGAATTTATTAAAATATAAAAATATAATAAAGTCATTATCAAGAAAAATGATTCTAAATTGATAGATATTTGAAAGTGGGATATTATTATAGCAATAAACATCCATATAATAGGATTTAAAAAAATTTTAATTGTAAAACATTCCCTCATCTTGTGGTTTAACCACCTCATAAACTAGTTTTAACCTTAGCCACAGTGACATATTTTTACTGTTTTTACTATAAATTATGCCAAAAAATAAAATTTGTATCATTTAAAAAAATTAAATAATTATTATTAATAATTATTTTATTTTATTCAATTGAATATCTAAAATTGGAAGAAATTACATTTAAAATAAATTCACAAAATGTGTTAAAAAACAGTTTTTAAGCAAAAATGTTTTCTTAAGTATAAAAAGTTTTTATAAAAAAGCACATAAAAGTAATTCCAATGACCATAATTGTATTATGATTAATAAAAATGAACTAATTTTAGTTTTAAAATCATTTTAAATACATTAAATGAAAATACGTCATTCAATAAAAATCAGTATTTTTCACTATTCATTAAAAAATTAATTTTTCAAAATTTTCTCAAAAATTTACTCTAAATTTTTTTTGACATTTTTTGAAAACTAATTCAATTTTTCAAATAAATATTCTAAAATTTTAAAAAATTAAATTAAATTTTTTCCCATAAATATCAATAAAATCATTTTTTGAGGAAAGGTATTTTTTGAAACAAATAAAGACTTTACTAAACATTGATTAATTAATTATCAATATATTTGATTTATATAAAACATTTATACATAAATTTGATATTTAGTTATTCATATTCATAGATCAAGTTTTATGTCTAGGTTATAATTGTATTTTGTAATACGCTTCATTTAGACTCAGGGTTTTTTATTTCACAAGTTATCGAGGGAATAAATTTTTTTTAAAGAAATATATCATAAAATTTCAAGTTGTTACATTTTACTCTAAGGAAATAAGAGAATTAGTGACCCATTTAGGATTTATTTATGCTAGAATGTATTGGTTAAATGATGTATATATTTAGGTGATGAATTACCTTTATTTTTTTGGATTTTGATGTATGTTTTTTCTTGTTTCTTATTGCTTGATGTGACCTCCATTTAGTGTGTGGGGATGGGTAAGTGTGCTTAATGTGACCTACCTAGAGTATATAGGGATGGGTTAGTGTTTTTGATGTGACTTCCTAGGAGTATGTGTGGATGGTTTAGTTGTCTTGATGTGACCCCCCTTGAGTAGGTGGGAATGGGTCAATGTGTTTGATGTTACCTCCCTTAAATTTGTGGTGATGAGTCACTATGCTTGATGAGGCGATGACCTGAAATAATAAGGCATGGTCCATGTATTTTATGTTCTGCAGATGTTATGATAGACTTTCCTTGTGACATATAAATTAATCATGTATGACTAGGTATTTGGGGAGTCTGAGTTATCATATTATTACCCAATGGGTATTGTTTATATGTTTATTTATTAAGTTCTATTGATTCATACAACATTATAAACTTATTTAATTTAATATAAGAGATTATTAGTGGTGTCCTATTGATTTTTTTCACACATCCTACATTAGAATATGGATTCATGTGTAGGCATTCTGATCAGGGATCCAGCCAAATGAATGGGCCTTGTGAAAAACTGTTGAGCAGGTGTCGACAGATAGGGATTGTGGTAACACCAGTACATGATATGGGGTCTTTTTCAGTGCTTAATATTTTCTTATTTTATTGTTTTTCTCATGTTATTAATGTTTATAAGTCTCATGTGTGGATCCCTTTTGACATGATGTGTTGGATATTTTATTCAATTTTGATATTTCATTGGTTGATATTATTATCATTATTTATAGTATATAATATTATGTTTTTACCTTTATTTTTATTTATTTTGATACTATGTTACTTTGATTATTATCAAATATAGAGGTCATATTCTTCCCATGGTTCACTTAGGCCCTCGCTATTAATTGGCATCCTCTTGCATACAGTGTGGTGTGCATGATTTCGTGTGGTCTTCTAACATGGACCAGGTGATTCGGGTTGGGGTATTCCAAAATTTAATTAGTATCTCATATTTTATTTTGAAGATTGGGAAATAACTTAAGAAGTTATTATGGTTTGGTAACGTATCCAACTAGACTTGTGAATAGTGATCATTGACGGCATCAGGGGTAGATTCCACTCTGACTCCTACGTGTGATGTTGTGAAATGATATCTAAGACGAGTTCTATTTTGACCCGTGTGGATTTATGTTATGTGATGTTACCAAGGG
The DNA here is from genome assembly GCA_963277665.1 of Viscum album. NCBI lineage: Eukaryota > Viridiplantae > Streptophyta > Magnoliopsida > Santalales > Viscaceae > Viscum > Viscum album. The sequence goes on from OY728150.1 coordinate 1,547,314,982, forward strand.
AAAGAACCATTTTGACCTTTTATGTGAGAAATATATGATGATATGATGTATTACCCTGGGTGGGAACCATTTTAACTATTTCTTGATGATGTGAGACTGACAGTGGTTCTAGTTGGAGTAAGATGGAAAGAGGGGGGTGAATTTCCATTTAAAATTTAAAAGTAAATTAATTAATACAATTATTAAATTAAACAATTAATCAACTTAAAAAATAATCAAAAGAGTATGATCTATGGAAAATGAAAATAAAATAAAAGTCAAAACTCTTTGATAAAGGAGTTCTTAGATAACTCAAGATGATGTCCTACATCTCCTCTTATAAATTTATTGAGTGTTTTACATTAAACCCTCATATTTATGGTATCCAAGATTCCTAATAAATATAGACACTTTATATTTAATTTTTTAGTAAGAAACCCATTAAAACGCTTTTTTTATTAAGAAAGAAACCCAATGAACTCTCACTTTGGTGGTAGTGAGCACCCGAGAGGAATAATTATAAGGGGTCATGTTTTAATAAAATCAATTTATAATAAACTCTCAATTATCTTAGTATGAATGAAATAAAAAAGTGATAGAAAGAAGGCAGAAAGAGATATGGGAGAAATTTAGTATAATAATAGAATTAGAAATGATCGTAAGTGAAGGTATAAGGTATCAAAAATGTTAACCACTAGTGTTTTATATTTTATATGGATGTATTTATTTATTATATAGGTCCCTTGATGATCCAAAGGGTATTGAAACTTCAATAAAGTCATTGGAGGGATAAATAGGTCATATAAGATAAAAATGAATTATAATTTTAACATTATGGAAGGGGTCACTAGCTAATTGTTGGGCTCCACAGGCTAGCTGATATCCTATCTAGTGGAGGGTGCCACTATCTAACCCTCATTGGATATACAGGGATTCCTAAAATTCCCACTTTCTACAAGAATGGACAACATATAGTCTGTGGTACCATATCACCTATCCACTAGATATTCCCAATAATATCCTTCAATATGACATTCAATGATCCTCTTAAACCCACCAGACAATCATCCAACTTCATAAGATGATATCAAATCATTTTGACTGAAAATTTATCGAATAAAAAAGTTGGAAATTTTAAAACCAATTGTGATCATTAAAACACCTAATAGAGTCTGGTATAACAATTTCTCACTTTTTTATGACCACAAACACTTGAAATAAATAATATAATGTTGTTCTTATGATAGCATTCATTTAAAAAATATAACCAAGAAATTTTTGAAATAAATTTCAATATTTTATAATGTAATTCAAGATTATATTTTTAAAATCCTTTACAATGATCCAAAAGGGATAAAAAATAATTTGAATTTGGAAATGTTGAAACTTAAAATGATTTGAAGCCTTTAACAAGATGAATATACCTTTGATATCAAAACCTTCAAATAGTTGAAACATAAAAATGATTTTAAACCTTTAAAAATATAAATATACCATTAATAGAATAACCTTATTCACATTTTATAAAATCAAAAATAAAAATTATATAGAGGGTTAGACGTATATATATAATCCATGAAACACATTGGTGGGTATGAAGGACAAAGGAAAATGAGATCCATAAATAAGGGATAAATGGTCATTCATTAAAAAATAAATCACATAAAAAAAGTGAAAAAGGAATTGAAATAATAAGGCACAAGAGTCTATTAACTATAGTGGGGATAGGGATGAGGACTTCTATAAGAGACATCTCGCGGTATAGAACATGTTGGGTCTTAAGTCTCCTCTACTAGTCATTCTATCCACTCATAGTGTGAGGATTTAACATTCTTCATATTGGTAAGACATCGGTCAATAATCATCTTGAGAAAAGTAAGATATTGATTAATGATATCTTGTTAGAGTCACATCTCATTGACAAGAGAGTCCCATCTAGGTGGTGGAGCCTAAAATAGTATCTACCCCTCAATTAAAACTTCATCTCAGAGAGTCCCAACCTTAACTTCAGTATCCAATCAAGCTTATACTTCACCCTTGGTGTCTTCCTCGCCATCTCCTTCACCTTAATTTTCTTCATTCCCTTCACCTTACCCATTGACATCATTTTCCTCATATTCTTATTTATCCTCATCCTCTTCATCAGTAGGATAGTTCTAGATTATTTTTGGGGGTATATTAATTTGGGTTCTCTCTAGATTAGTTCTGGGAGATAAATTTATTTATGATCCCCATCTAATCATAATGATACTCTTTATTCCATGTGTGAAATCAATTAAACATGCATTGAACAATTCAATGTATCACAATACTATATCTCTATAGTTAGTGAATTATAATTTAATTTATATTGATACCAAAAAATAATAATATATGAGTATGAAAATGGAAAAAAGTAAATACCTTAGACCATCAAGGATGATATGATATAAATGAACATACCTTGATATAAATTAGAGAACATAACTTTCAATGTACATGATGGTATCTTGATCTCCAAGACAAGGAGTAGTGGATGTTTGAGAAACTCTCTCAAGAATTATTTTTTGATGTGATATATTTGAAGGAATGAATAAATAAGATGAATCATATATGGAAATAAAATGTAGAGAACCTTGATTTTCAATGTTTGTGGCAATGGGAAAGTCACCTTAGGTAAAATAATGAGGTCATAAGTAAGTAATTATGATTTAATCCTCGATTTAAGGATATGTAATAAGAAATGATATTCCATTAACATTAGAATTGAAGGTATGAAGAAATTCATCATGATCAAATACATAGTGGGAAAATAATTATTTTATTAAATAGGGATAAAGAATGTATTTGGGTGATTTCTAGAAGAATGACCACCATCCTTTAAATTCAATGACCCTATTTAGACTAATAAATCAGTTCTTAAGACAATTAAAACCATTTATACTTCTTGATATTTTGATTTTTTTCATCCCAAGGAGGATTGTGTTTTATAAATGGATGAGGGCCTAGAAGTTATTTAGTATTTATTTTACCTTTAGAGGAATATGCACACGTTCTATTAGAATCCATTAAAATAAATGAAAATAAAAAAGATAGAACTTTGAGCTAGGGTTTTTTATGATAGAAATTACTGAACAAGTTGTGGAATATTGGATAAAAATAAAATTTAATGAAAATAGGTATAAAATCATAGGGACTTACCACGATTTAAAGATACAAAGGAATAAATGATGACTAGGGATACTAGTTTGAGAGAGATTGAAGGAGGGGTAAGATTGAGTGGGAGAGAAGGTTTTTACCTATAAAAAACCTCTCCCTTGAGCAGCCCAAATGGGATTGACCTAACGCCATAGGCTGGTAAGTGGGGGTTTTCTAGAACTAGTGGTTCTTTGAATCCCACCAATTTCCTTGTGAGGAGCCATTAGGTAATCAGTGAGATCTTGGATATCTTAAACATAAAAAATTAAAAGAAAAAAAAGAGTGAAGTATAAAAGGAATTTATGTAATTAGGAGAAATTCATCAATGAATTAAATAAAAAATATCGAATTATTTAATTAAACATGACTTAAAAGGCATCAAAAAAATTAATATTGACATCAAAATTTAAAAAAAGTATAAAATTTATAATTAAATAAATAATAAATTCTATTTTAGAAAAATATAGAGTTGAAAATACAGCAATCTTACATTTTTTGTGTGATATATTCACAACCATAATGTTCCTAACTCCCCTTAATAAAATAAAAACGTTGTAGAGAGAGGGTTTTGTTTAGATATCAAATAACTGGATATCATTACTTATGAATTCTTTCATAATATCACCCTTTCTAAAGTGATGTATTAATATGTGGTTCATAAGATTAATGTGTTTATTAAAAGAGTGTTGGATCATATTCCTATAAATACTAATTTCATTTATATCATCACACATAATAGGGACATGATCATATGTGAACTCATAATCTATGAGAGGATGCAACAACTCCCTTTAGTAATATATTTCTCTTCAGTCTAAGAGAGAACAACAAAAAAATTCTTACTACTCCAAGAGAAAAGGGATTTTATAAGTAGGTGATAAACCCCACTTTTACCTTTCTTATCTATTTATAATTTTCCAAAATTGGCATACGAAATACTTATAAGTTAAAAATATGTGTCTTTTAGATAAAATAAACCCATATCTTTATAACCTCTTAAATATATAAAAATTGTTTTTAAGATCTTTTAAATGTGACTATTTAATGTTGTCTTAAAAGTAATCACAAATTCAAACACTAAATAAGATGTCCAGTTGGCTCATAGTAAAGTAAAAAAGGTCCCAAAAATACCTTGATAAAGTTTGTAGACAGCCAATTTATCAACTTTATCCAATGTTATCTTACATAAATTACTCATATGTATATTTATTTTATTAATTTATCCATCCCAAAACGTTTAAGAAGTTCCTCAATGTATTCTCCTTATCATAGAAAATTTTCATCCTTTTCTTAAAAATTATGAAAACCAAAAAAATTAACTCAGTCATAAAACTCATTTCTAATTAATTTCTCATAAAATATAAAAACTCATTGAAAATATATTATTTGGTGTTATTGAAAACAACATAATCATAATTAATTTTAAAAATCAATAAATCCTTTGAAATATTCTTCAATAATAAATTTGAATCATCTTTTTCCATTTTAAAAAAATATTTTAAAATAAATTTAGTTAACCTTTCATACCAAGTCTTATGGTATTCTTTTAAACCATATATATACTTAGTTAACTTAAAAAAAATATTTTGAAATTATGAATCTTCAAAACTAGATGGTTGTTTAAAAAATTTATTCAATAATAAAACTATTCAAAAAACAACATATAACATACAATTGAAAATTCTTAAAATTTATGTGGGTGGATAATGAAATAAAATATTCTAATGGATTATATCCTAGAAACCAAGGAAAAGGTATCATAGTAATAAATTTCTTATTCTTTATTATGTCTTTTATCTAGGAGTCTACCAATGTTACGAGTGTTGTTACCTTTCTCAAATTTTTTGTTTCAAAAACCCAATTTAGTACCAATAATGGGATGATCATTGAGTCTTTCAAAACGAGTCCAAATATTTAAACTTGTGAATTAGTTCAACTCTTCTTGCATTGAAAGTGTTAAATTTTCAAAATTAATGGAATCGTAAATATTTTAGGGTTCTGGGTGTGAAACAATAGCATGATGTTCAACCACATTTAACATTGATCTTCTAGTAAGAGTATTCACCTTTAAATCCTCGATAATATTTTCTAAGGAATGGTATTTGGATTTCAATCATGCCTTTGATAAAGTAATAGATGATAGTTCTTCTAAAAGTTCAATTTCATTATAAGAATGTTCATTTTTAAAGTTCATGTTTTCTAGGTTAACCTCAACATTATCAATTGAAGGATGAGATTCAGGAAAATTATCATCAAATTTGATGTGAATTAATTATTATGTAGTCTTGGTCCTCTTATTAAATATGTGGTTTGATTTACATGAGTTAGAGTACTCAATAAAAATTCCTTAATCTAATTTGGAGTCGAATTTACCTAGGATTTATTTGGTGTTATGAATATTTCATTTACACACAAACACCTTAAAATATAAAACTTTAGGTTATTTTCATTTTCGAATATCATGGGGTATTTTCTTATGGATGGTTCATACAAGAACATTGTTCACAGTATAACAAGTTTTATTGACTATATTGGCCAAAAATATTGAGGGGGTTTGAATTTATTCAAGAGAGTTATTATAATCTCTTGAAGAGTTTGATTTCATCTTTCAAAAAACGCTTTTTAGGGGGGTTACTAAGATTTTATAAAGAATAATTTTAAACTTTTTAAGTACAGTGATTATCAAAATCAATTTTTATAACTATCTCCCATGATCACTCCAAATAGATATGATTTAATACCCTTTTTATTTTGACCATATCAGTATATTTAATAAATACTTTACAAGCCTCATTTTTATGTGCCTAAGAAATAAACCCATGTAAATATTGTATCAATATAAAAAATTATGAAAGTGTAATATTAACCTCTTATACTTGAAACATGGGTTGGTAAAAATAAATAATGTTGTACAATATAAAGTTCCTTTTAGGAGGATAATTAATTTTTTATTTAAAGTAATATTTTTGTTGCTCACAAAGTTTGAAAGGATCATTCATAATGTCATTTTTGAAATTCAATTTAGGAAAATCCAATACTAGTTGAATTATGTTGAGTTTGACAAGTGTGTGTGTGATGCAACAATAAAGGAGTCTATTCTATATCCATGACTTACTAACTTTTTCACTCAAATATTTAACATGATATATGGAAAGATATTTTAAATCAATAACAAAAACATTTTGAAATCTAGAGGCTGAAAATAAAATATTTCATTTAGAATCCAAAACATTAGAAAAATAATTTTCAAAAGTGACTTTAAAACCACTATCACATAATTGGATAATACTAATAATATTATGCTTCACACCATTAACATTTAAATCATCTTGAATAAAAGTAGAATTTGAAAAACCTATGGAACTTATTCTGATGATATTTCTTTTTAATTTATCACCAATGGTGGCATGACCTCTCTCAAGATGTATGAGGTGGTTGAACTCAAATTAGTAGACACACATATGTCCTAAAACTCATTATCCACACACCATGTGGATCCTTAGTATTTTATCTTGATAAATGTTTCCTATAAAATATTCAATAGACTAAAGACTTTGTTGCCCAATTTTTTAGTCCAAATATGTTTTCTAAAAGAGATTTTAGAACCCAATTTTGTTTTGAAAAATATTTTCTAGAAAAAATATTATAAGGGAGATGAAAACTTTTGGGTCGAAAATATCTATAATTTTTTCAATTTAATTCATAAATGAAATTATTAGTTTTATGAAAACAATTGAAAAATATATATTGAGAGAAACCTCTTACAAAATTGATTTTTTAGGTTTTCATTCTTGATCTAAACAACCAATACCAAAATGAATTTTTTTCATGAGGTTTAGAGCCCAAAATATTATTCATGTTTTTCTCACCTTGGGTGAATTTATCAATCTAATTTTTAAAATTTTTAATAGTTTCTTCTAATTCATGAACATTATATCATTTTTTTATTTCTTATTTTCCTTTTTTAGAATATTACACTAATCTTCAACTTTAGTTATATCTTCCAATAACAAATTAAATCTTTAATCTTTTTGTTAATAATTTTTTTTAAAATGGATTTGGTCTTTTCATTGTACTCTTTTAGTTTATTATTTTATTCTAATAATGTATCATTTTCATTAACATCTTAATTATATTTATTTTTATGTTTTTTAATTTTTTTTGAGTTCACAATATCCTACCTCTATTTAATTCACATAATATTTAATATCATTATAATTTAAATAACTAGATGGATAAGTACTTTAATTATTTTCCTCATCACTAAAATCATTTCAGGCCATGATGTATTTTTCACCTTCATCGCTTGTCCTATTTGAGGAGATGGAGTCATCACATGCACTACATTATGAGACTTTAAGTTAATTTATAATTTCCTTCTTTCTCAATTTTCTTCTTTTTGAATTTTTTTCACTCTCGGTTAATTGGTACCATCTTTTTTTATTTATAGCATATTACATTACCTACTCTATGTTCATTATATTTTTTTATATGATGGAATAATTTATTCTTCTTCATAAATTTTGTCATTTATTTAAAAGGTGGGATATCTTAGAATCACTTCTAGATGAGTAATTTTTATGGCCTTAAATTAAATATTATTTTTAATTTAATATAATTAATTTTTTTTTTAAGATTTTTGTTTCATGATAATCTCAAAGGTCATGAGATACCCAATAATTTCGTTAAATAGAATCTTTTTGAAGTCCTTTACTTATTAAATCACCATTACCTTGGGTACCTAAGAACTCCGACAATCCCAAAGTATTTTCATCAAAATATTTTTTAATAAATATAATCACCATGATATTTTAAACGATTTAATATGTCATTGAAATGAGTAAATATTTTAATAATGGAATCATTTGTATTCATGATAAAATTTTAAGAAAACTTGATGGTACATGTCAAGCCTAGTGTATTTGACTTTATTCGTGTCATTGTGAGTAATGTCAAATAATTTAAAAATTCATGGGAAGTTTTACAAATATATATTCTATTAAATTCATTTCCTTATAACCCAAAATAAAGAGAATTAATGGATTTTCCATCAATCTCAATGCTGGAAATATCATTGAGATTTAATTTGTATTTTGATTCCTTAGTGAGAGTATAACCATGGATAACTATTTTCCAAAAAGGATATACTATAATTATAAGAAAATTATACATGCATGATTTATAATAACTACAGTCTAATCTATTAAATAAAGGGTCTCATGCCATTGATTTTTCTTCAGGATCACCTTGGGTAAAAGAGGTGGTGTCCAATAATTATGATCATTCCCTATAACTAGTTAATATTTAAAAACCGATGACCTCCCAGATACCAATTATTAGTTGGAGTAAGATGAAAAGAATATGAGTGAATTTCATTTTAAAAATTAAAACTAAATAAATTAGTAAAATTATATAATTAAATGATAAATAAAATTAAACAAGTAAGCACAAAAATATAATAATTAAATGGTAATATCAATGGAAAATTAAAATAAAATAAAATACACAACACATTGATAAAGGATTTTGATAATAACTCAAGATGATTTCATACACATCCTCCCCTAAATTTATTATGAAGATTATAATAAAACTATGTCTATAACTTTATCCATGATACCAAATAAATAGAAATAAATTTCTTTTTTAATTGTATATGCTAGAAACCTAAAACACTACTTGATTTTTAGCGGTTAAGAAATAAACCCAATAAACTCTCAATTTAGTGGTAGTGAACAACCAATAAAAAGAATTATAAGGGTGTTTTTTTGTTAAGAAAACACCATTTATAATAAACTCTCAATTTTCTCAAATATATTGAAATAAAAAGTGAGATAAAGAGATAGAAAAGGTGTGGGGTAAATTGAGTATAATAATATAATCATAAATGAGATCGAGTGAAGTAACAATGTATTAAAAATTATAACCACTAGTTTCTAGTCCTTATTAGGGATATATTTATATCCTATAGAGGTCCCTTGATTATCTTGGTGTTATTAGGACTTTAATAAATCCATTAGAGGTCAAAATATTTCATAGTATATAATATCCAATGGTTATGTTGATTTTCTAGAAATGGGTCACCTGCTGCCACTAGGATCCATCGGTTGGGCAGTGGCCAGTTCAGTGGTGGGTGACACTATCTATACCTCATCTACTTGATGGGGAGAATAATTATATTCACTTTATACTAGAATAGTGAGTACCTAGTCATTTTTAATTCATAGTGGGGGCCTTCAACATGTCACTCCATGCTCCTCTTGAACCCATAGAATGGTCAGTCAAATTTCTAAGATGCTAGATAAGAGCTAATACTAAAAATATATCAAATGAAAATGTTGTAAATATAAATGGTGTTTAAGATAATTAATACAACTAAGAGAGTGAGCTAAGACACATGGGTGCGTGGTTACCGAACCCATGGGGTTGATTACATGTGGTAACGTACAGGTTGAGAAACTATCTAACCTTTGGGATTGACGATGACATGTGATAGTATCTAGGGTGAGAACCTATCAAACCCTGTGGATCTTTGATAAAATATGGTAGTATTTAGGATGGGTATCTATCTAAACATATTTATTGATGATGACATATAATGGTATATATGGTAGGAATTTATCTAACCTTGAGGATTGATGATGATATATGATGATATCCAAAGTGTACACTTATTCACAAGACCCGGGTTCAAAACCAGCCAGAGGCAAATTGTCAGGTACTATAGTAGTACTGTAGCAGTACTGTAGCAGTACTATACATTGTACATGTACTGTACCAGAACTATACACTGTTCATGTACTATAGTAGGCATTGTAGCAGTTACTGTAGCAGGTACTGTTCTGTACTGTAGTAGCTGGAACTATTCACCTTGGGCCACCGGTTTACGCTTGGAGTCCATAAGGCTTTCGGGCCACCCGGGCCTTCAGGTCAGTAGGGATTTTGGGCCACATTTATGTCCTTTGGGCTACTTCAAGGCCTTTGGGCCACATGCAGTTTCCCTAGACACACTACAAAAAAGGTGCAGCCCCAGAAGAGGATTCAGAGTAGGTGAACTCACTAGAGAAGAACCAAATGTATTTGTCAGAATGAGAGGGTATGGATATGCCATCGGGGCCAGCATGTGCTTGCACGGGAAGCCTAGTCAGATAGCCATGTGAAGGTGGAGAGCTATTATCATGATGTAGATTCTTGGGAGGGGCAGTTTCTTGTAGATAGTGTGGCTAAATTCCTTAAGACCTTTAGGTCATGTAATCTCCTAAGCCTACGAGCCATGTAATCTCTAAGCCTACGGCCCTTGTAAAAGTTCCCCCTCATCCCTTGAAAGGGGGGTTATTAAAAATCAATAAAAATGGAGGCATTCAGTTCATTCGGACTAAGAACCACTCTAATCCTTGTTTAGTTCATGCACAAAGTTCAAAGAAACTCTAGAGAGGGATAAAGAAAGTATGCTCAGTCATAGGTGTCACCACAGAACCCAACGATTAAAAATAGTTTATTAATTTGTACTTTTAGTTATTTATTATGGCATATCAACATTCACCCTATTCATACTAGATATATTTTGGGACATAATTGGTGGTGGAACATTGAGTTATACTAGAAGTACCCAAATCATTATAATGTAATTGAGAGGGGGATGGGGTGAATCAGTGATCCATTTTGATTTTTATTAATTTTACATTTCTATTTCAACCTCTAAGGTTGGTTAAAGCCCCAATACATTCTTCTTGTGTCTCTTAGCCTTTCGTATAATAATGTTTTAAAATAACAAAATGATTTTCAAGGTTTGGTAAAAATAATTACTCCTTTAAATGTTATTTATTCCTCCCAACACAGATTTATCACTATATTAGAAAGTGATTACAAATAGAAATTTGTTATACCCCACCCAACTAATTACAAGCTAGTTATACCACCTAGATCCAATCCACCTTATGTAGTTTGTTATACCCCCAAATAAACCTTCTTCCCTGGTGAATGGTTATACTCCCCAATCAAAAATCTTCCAGAAAAAGGTTATACCCCCCCCCAACTACAACATCTCTCTTCGAATGGCTATATCCTCAGTAGAAATATCTTTGGATTATCCTCATCAAAAAGAATTAAAGATCACACTTTCTCATGTACAATTCAAGTACCTTTACACTGATTTTGGTCTTTCTCAAAAAACATATGATCACACTATATTATTATCTTTCTTAGTGAAATACTACTCGAGTAATTATTTCTTCTGAAAGATAAATACCCAACCTCACTTAAGATTTATACAACTTTTGGAAACAAATTCATGTTTATAATTCTATACAAGATAGAAAAAGAACAACCTAAAATCATTTATTCTTGAATTATCAATTCAAGAAAACTTCATTCATAGATTTCATGGCATCCATAAGTGTATTATTTCAGGTATCTCGAGATTTCATAATGTGTGAATGATCATTCATGAATTCATGCATGTTTTTTCCACAACCTTATTACATTATTTGTGCACACATATAGTTCACACATTCTATTTATTCATTTCTTTGAGGTTCAATGCGTGTGTATACATGTAATGATGAATTTATTCCACATGTACTTCTCCATACGACCTTCTTAAAAACCACCTTCATGAAATCTTGAATGATATGATCTTATATGAATGAAAGGTTATTCGACATCACATGACTACTTCATTAAGACTCTACACAGGTAATGTTCTCAAGAGTATGGGTTTTTCCCTTTCTTTTACTCATAAAACAATGTTTGATACACTGGTTTTATAAAATATCAGTTCATGTAAACATGAATTTTACACATGAGAGTATCACATGCCCTAAAATGCTTTATGGAACTAGTTATTCATAAAGCTTTTAAAGAGTGTTAATAACTTTTTGTAAGGTCTGTAGAAATCCTTCTCCTTCACAAAAGAATAATTCTTTGTGGATCTATCTTCCATTTTCAAGCCATATAGGTTCTTGGATTCTCTATTTATTCAAAAATAAGAGTTCACTAAAATGAAAAATGTTAGCCACTCACCTCAGATTCTTTCTTAGGTATTTATATAAAAAATATATTTTCTTTTCACCACCTCATATTAGAAAAATATACCTTGTTGATAACTCCAATTTTTAATCTATGTCATGGATATTCTTCATACAACATATTTGTTTGAGGTATCTCAATTATACATTGAGAATAGTGTCATCTTCTCATTTCTTTTTACTAAGTCCTCATATGCATGCAATGAGGTTTGTATTACTTTCATCTCTTCTGAAATCTCAAAGTTTATCCACTTCTTGAATTTCATCTAGAACTGTCATGTACAATCAATAGTAGCTTATTCTTAAAATTATTCACATGTATGAAATACATTATATTACATTCATGATTTTTGTTTGATCATTAATACCTCATCCATTTGAAATGATCTTAAAAGATGTCTATAATAGACCAGTTGTAGCTAGGCTTGAACTCTGGTGAACCAGACCACTCAGATAAATGTTGAGGCTGAAGATGATAACTGAGATCGATTAGATGTCTTAGAAAATGAAAATTGTGTGGTCGTTATTATGTCCATCTTTTCTAAGATAGATGAAAATTATCCGTGAAAGTAGCATTTCACATCAGTTTATTTACCATTCCCCACATCATTTTATCATTCAATCCCCACTGCTACACCATTTGAGCTAGCTATTATGTATCATCACTGGTCCCAACCTTCACACAATCCTCACGAGGTGGAGCTAACACGTTCTTACCCCACCAAAACCCTATGGGAATGATCCATGTGCCCATCTCCACCTCTACATGCCTTATACATGAGCCCACTATGGGATTATACATGCCCAACCACCTTTGGGATTTCCTGGGATAGTTCCCTTGGTCATGGATAACCCTAGAGTCCCATATAATCCCTAGTTTGAGGTGGCGTTGGAAGGACCTTAAGTTGGACCTTTTTTTAATGAAGGACCCTTTATACATAGAAATATTCTAACTATATAATATATTAATTCCAAATCCATTATAAAATTTTCAAATTCCTTATGAAAAATTATGGAATTCAATTTTTTCATGGCCATATTTCAATAATTTTTATTTCATGTAATTTTAAATTCATATTACATGTTTAACACCACAATCCTCCATGGTATGCTTCTCTTTGAATAATACAATAGTGTGTGTTGTACGCAACTTCGAGTTCTAACACACCACAACCAATCAAACTATCTATTATGAATAGTAATACCCACTTTCTGAAATTTTATAAATTTTTTCTTTCAAAATGGACGTCATTTTTAGATTTGGAATATCGAAATTCGCTTAGGGTGAATTTTTTTTATTTTTCTGAAAACTTTCAATTTTTGATGAATAGTGAAAAACACTGAGTTATAGTTTAAAACTGAATTTTTATTTAAATGATTATTTATTTTATTTAAATTTATTTTAGGTAAAAATAGATACATATTACCTATATAAGTTCAATGTAATTCATTGGAGTCAGTTTATTATAATTTTAGAAATATAATAATTTTATTGAACTTGTTTACCGTCTTTTACCCACCTCCTAGGAGCATTTGCAAATTTAGATGAAACTTAATTTTACCACTTTTGTAAGTTGAATTTCAAAAATCAGAGAGACACGGTTGATATCAATAAGTAAAATGCGGTTCAATGAGATGAAAATAATTTTTGGTGAATAGTAACTTATGACTTTTATTTACCATGGTTAAAAGTAAATAGGATAATTAAAGGTAAAAATGATATTATTATTACCCAAACACATTTCCTAATTCTATTGGATAATATTAATTCGACCAAAAACAAACTCATGAATAAAATATGATCCTTTAGGTCCACTTGGATTTGATTTGGACATTTATTATTATTTAATTCAAAGAAGAGTTAAAAGTGTTAAAATCAATGTTTAATAACTAAAATTTTTTTAATATAGGGTTATACATAAGATAAATTATAATATAAATCTAAAACTATTTCCTAGATAATGGTATTTTATTTATAATTTTTAGACATTATATAATTAAATTTATTTATGACACAATGAGGATGCAGTAATTACCATATTAATGAAAGATTAACATAACAGATATTATAAATATCCAAACAAATCTAAGTTGAGACTTTTAATGAATTAAACTAATTTTATAGGTTAATATGACATGTTAGGGTTTGATAAATGTATTTATTTTGAAGTAATGAAGTATTTAGGAATTTAACGAAAATAAATTATTAAATAATGTCAAAATTGACATAAATGAGTTTTTAAAACAAATACAATATTATAGGTTGATATAATAATCCTAAAAATCTAAAGTTTGGCCAAAATACTTATATAATGATATTTGTTTCATTAATTAACCACTTAACTTGGAAGTTTATATTATGTTTATTAACCATATAATATAAAAATACAAAGAGACATGGTAAATGTCAAACTATTTAACTAAGAGTTAAATCTAAAAGATAAGGCTAATATAGTGACCCAAACCTGTCTAAAACCTATTGGTTGAGAGTTTTTCAACCCATACCCACTGTATCCTTTAAAAAATTAATTTTGGAGCCATTAAAAACCGAAAAATATTTTATTATAAAATAATATTTCAATCTTTTCCTAAGGTTCCCCTCACCCCTATTATAAAAGGGCACTTCCCCTTCTCTCAAATTCACACCTTCAATGCCATTTTGATCGGATAGAACCTGACCAAATATTCTATAAACTCTCCTACCTTAATCCTAGGGTCCATAATTTAGTCATAAATCCATCCTAAGGATCCCTTTTGATCAAATGAAAAGGAAGAACCTGAAGAAGATGTAAATATTTCATCACCTCTTTGAAGTTCCTTTCTTCTTTCACTTACTCTTTCTTTGTTGTTTCCATTCTAAAATAATAACTCTAGTATCTTATATATACTGTGATGTTATTATAAATATATTACAACCATATTCACTATTCTATCCATCCTTTGAATGACATGTCATCATACGTATGTACGTACGGCTTACCGTCTCCACGTCGTGGTGTAATTATTATTTAATACATTATTATTTGGATGGGTATAATAATGATGTATAATTGATGTAAATAATAAATATAACATGATAAGTATTCTGTATATATGATATAACATCCAATTATATATTATTTTAATATCAAAAGAATTATATTGTCACTGTGCGTACGTACGGATTACCGTCTCCGCGAACACGATGAAATTCATACCCCATCGTATCCATTCAAGACAAATTTTTATTTTGTGATTAAAAATAATGTTTAAATATTTAATATCATTCTTAATATGAATAATATACATCATATCCACAAAAAATATTACTTACATAACAGAGCATATAATGAAAAACAAATCAGTTAACACCTGAAATGATGACACTACTAAAATATCATTAACAAAGCAATATTAGAAGATCATATATGATATTATATTAATTTATATGGTTCTATTATAATTTAATAAAAATTATTTCACCATTATACATGAGTTTAACCAACCCTCGACCAAAGAAAAGTACAAGTTAAGGGTTAATTTCACAATCTCTTTATTATCTGAGGTTGTTTTTACGTAAGTATCTACTGGGACCTCTTTATATTCCACATCCATGTTTCTTAAAAATGTATTTCAAAACACTTTTACTATTTACTAGACAATGGGGTAAATTTATTTATACCCTTATTTGAACTTATATTTTTTTAAAGGAATCTTTCCATCTTTTTCCAAACAAGGTACTTTATGACCTTTTCGACAAAATTAAGGTAAGAATGTTTTTTTAACTTATACAGTGGGTGAAGCTATTTTCTGCCGTTATAACATCGTTGAAGCTTCCCTTACAAGATTATAAGAATATTTTAAAAATAAATGTCTTATTTATAATTATGTGACTCTTAAATGATTTCAAAATAGAATGATATATTTATCTAAAAAAAGATTTTGATTTCATCTATGTCAACATCCATTGACAGATTTTAAGCTTATTTGAAGTTGATTTATTATGATATAAACCTTCTATATTGTATTGAACATTTTGTGATATGTTTGACTATGGATGTGTTATTTTTACACTATTCATGGATATGGATAAATTATTGACATTTCATATGCTAGTTTTAATACGAATATTTATGTTATGTTTAAACCTTTTCATATAAGGAATGCATTGGACTTAGTAAGTGACGGGTGGAGACCGCTATAGCTCCTCGATTCATCGATAGGTCTCATGAGACAAACTAGTGTCCTGTCACAAGGCCATGACAAAATCTTATGTGTAGTCTTGGAAAAAGTCCTTGACTATGTGGTTATGAAAGTCTGGAATTATGCATTCCATCATTATAAAAGTCGATATTGATATAGCAAGTGATTATTCAACTAGTAGAATATCCATGTGAATAAGTAAATGGAATTATTTGATTTTATCTTTTCCATATTATGCTGAAGTTCAAGTTTAAAAGTATTTTTTTAGTCTTATACATTACCTTGAATGTTTATGCATATTTATGAAAGTTTCCGCTATATTTTTTTCCTTGCTAAGCATCTGATCTCACCCATTTCAATGTTTTATTTTTTTCAGGATGTGAAGAAGTATATTATGAATGACCTGCATGGATAGTCTATGGGATCTCAATGTTGTCTATAGAAAAAATGTTGTTTTATTTTTCTGTTATACGATGTAATGTAAACTATATGAATATATCTAGTACTTACAAAGCTACTAAAATAATCGGTCTTTAGATACTTGATCTATTGTGATCATGCCAATGATATGTATAAATGCACTGAATCTGGGATTCTGGGGTCATGGCATTACAACATGACCTTATTTAATCTCCCAAACAATGTTGTAAATAATGTTCCCTTATTAATACATGTCTTAAACATTTAGGATCATTACAAACAATCATCATATTTGTCCAAGTAGAATTTTACAAGAATGAAATCTATTGTCATTAGATGAATCCATAACAATTCCCTAGGCATCACTACTTCATCCATATCTCAAAAACCACATATTAACATATTAGTTGAAAAAAATTCAAAACAAAGCCCAAAAATACTCCCACCTTACTCGAATCCTTGTGGTTAACTAAGAAGACATCATAATTATATTTTAGGAAAAGGGTAAGGGTCCTATACATGACGGTTGATCTGGTAAGCTTGGATGGACTGTAGAAGTTTGGATTTGGGTGGGAATTAGGACCAATTTTGATATCTCTTATTAATTTTGTTTTTTTTAGAATTTTATGTATATGATCGATCCATGGGGGATCCTAACTAAATATGTGTTCCTTGTATGAAATGTTTAATTTTTTATAATTTTATATCATTGGTTAATATATTTCCCTATAATAATTTATATTTGATGTCTATTTATTTTGGTTTCACTTTGATAGTTGTTATTATTACTAATTATGATATTATTTTTATTACTTAGTCTATAGGTTATAGTATCCCCACACTATTAAAAAAACCCAACTACTAATCAATAGACTCTGGTATATAGGTAAGTGCACCTAAGGTACATAGTTCTCAAGTCCGGTCATAATAGAGGTGAAACTGTCTAGGGAAGTTTCACTTAATATATAACTAATTTGGATAATGAGGATATCAAGAATGATATAACATGCATATAATATCTAGTGGAAATAAATTATTGAAATAATAATTTTATATATTGGTGATATATTTTTATAGTATAAGATCTTTGGAGGATTAATTGTGTAGATGAAAGCACTTCAGAGAAGCAATTATATTTTTTGTGTGGAATATCCTAATGTTTTTGAATTTTTCTTATTGTGATTGTTATGGAATTATATTATAATAATTGATGTTTAATGAAATTTATTATTTATTCATTTAATATTTATTTAATATGGATAAATTTATCATAGAGAACAAATCTTTATAGGGGTTTATAATATAGAGGCTCGAAAATCTAAATTTAGGGAGTTTTGTAAATTTTATAGATTTTTTAAAAATAAGGGTGAAATACTAATTTTAATGTTCAGGGAATAATATTTTGAGTGTGAAATTGGATTTAGGATGCAAAATTTACACTAGGGTGGTAATTTGGTAAATTCATTAGGTGATTATGTTTTCTCATATATGTTAGGTGGTTGGGGGATTTAATATTTATTTACTTATTTAAGTAATTTATATTTTAAGGGATGTTGTTTATAAAATTAATAATGTGGAATTTGAGATATTTCATGTTGTACTAGTGATGTTTTATTATGAAAGTAAGAATAACCAAATATTTATGTTGATAAAATAGAGATTTAGATAAATTAAAAGGTGAATTAAATGGGAGGTTTAAATTGAACGAAATGGAAGATATAATGAGCATTTATGACATGGAGATGATGATAGGAAGTTAGAATAATTGAATATTGGGGAAAATCATTTCACACCTATGAAATTTTTTATTGATTTATTATTTCATTTATTCACTCAAAATAGATATCCTTGGAGATGGTGTCATGGTAGATCGAGATAGAGAAGAATAAATAACATGTTTTGATAAATGATCAATAGTGATCATCGATTTATTGAGACATGTATCCATTTGGGAATCAAGTTTTGTGTCCCAAAATTCTTATCTATTTTATAATCCTTGTAAATCTATGATGCTTATGACTTTTTATATTGAGTAAATAATTCATAAAATTTGGGAAGAATGAATATGTGGAAAATTGAAATTGAAATGGTTGATGAAAATGAAATTTATGGGATTATTATTTTTATTGAATAATTTAAATAAGATACAATATGATTTTTCAAAAATATTATAGAAATTGACAATGATATAATTAAAATAGGTTTCACAAGGAAGAGTACCCAAGATTGTAATGTCTGAAAACTAGTGACGTTCTCTAAGGGTGGACAACATCCCAACCAATAGATGTGGGTATTTTGGAGGGTTCCCTATGGGTGGGTATATACATGTTTATAGGGATGGGCTTAATGAGTTCCCTACATATGGATGTCTACTTGGTGGTCAATAATGATACTAATCATCATATAGGTGGATAATAATTTATTAATGATGATTTTATAGTGAGTTCCCTATAGGTGTATGGTTACTTGTTTATGGTGATTCTATAACAAGTTCCCTGATAGTAGATAGCTACTTCAGGGGGGGATCTATTACTGAGGTCCTTGTAGGTATAAAACTACTTAATAATATTACATTGAGGTTCTAATATGTGGAAAAATTCTTGGGTTGAGATATAGATTAGTTGTGGTTATTATTTTAGTGGTGGTTTTGTGGTGACATATGATGATAAATATAATGGGGTATGAGAAATGATGATTATATAGTATGGAATGTAAATGGATGGATGGTTGAAAATTGGGAGATTTTTGTTTTTTTATTTATTTTTTATTTATTCCATACCTAAATTAATTGGCATGATTAATTCACATGGATAAATAATAATTATGGGAAGGAACTTACTAACATGATTTATATTCTCAACCATTCATTATATATATTATTTTTCGTATCATCCTAATTGAGTTGGTGGTAGTGGAAGACAAAATTAGATCTGGACACATGAGACTTTTTGGTAGAGTTGGATTTCATTATACCTTGCTTGATATATAGATGAGTTAATATACCTTGTGGTTGAATTTCCATTTCTGGTTTGGATTTATATGACATGACATGCATTGATATACATTATTCATGTATTGTAGACGAGAATACATTTTTTTTATTCACGTGATGTGAAGTTTTTATTTATGAAATCTAATTCCTTCCATATATATTTGATAATATACCCATGGTGTTAGTCACCAGCCCATGGTCTATTGAAAACAGGCTCTAGAGGTCACACTCTAACTCATTATCAGTTTAGGTAGAGTCCTAGTAGGAATAGGTCATGATAAAAATTCTCTTAGATTGATCTGTGTGGGAAATAATGATACTGGAAGGTGAAAATACCTTGACAATTGGGGAATTTTATTAGTCTTGTAGTTAGTGAACCCTCATGAAGTGAATTTAAAAGGGGCATTTTTGAGGTAATATCAATTCATAAATGGTAAATATAGTATTGATCATTACATAAAAAATTAGAGAACTCTCAAAAATAGTATTATATCCTATTATATCAGGTTTAGATAACTTTCACATTGGGATCATGGCATAAATTATTTATAGGGATAATTAATTCATTATTTTTAAAGGTGGTTTCAGTTATATTTATTTAAAAAATACTCATAGATGAGTATAGTTCTTTTTATAGTTGTGTAGTATTCAATGGAATGAATAATTATTAAGGTTAGAAAAACTATAATATGAAGGATTCATTGTCACGTTGTAATGGAGTGAAGTGGAAGAAGAGTCTACTCTTATATAAATATTATTTTCTCAACTTTTTACAATTATGTTATGATATGAATATGAGTAATCATAGGGTTTGGATTTTTACAAGATAATTATTTGTGATTCTTTAGTGTGAGGATAACCATAGTAACTAAATATAATCATGATAAAAGTCGTGTTTCACACTTTAATGAGGTTATTCAATGAAATTTTGGTCTGTGACTTTTGCTGAGGATATTTAGTTTTTATGCCACAATAAATATGGACATGTTTTGATTGAGATCTAAATTCATAAGATCTATTTGTGGATTTGGAATGGGATATGATCCTAGTAATTTAGATATAAGTATCACTCCAAAATTAAGGGTTTCATGTCATGATTCATGTAAGGAAAATAAATAAGAGGTGACTCACCTAAATAAAAGTATAATGAAACATTAAGATAACTAGACATACATTCTAGAGAGAATTTCAAGGAGTATTTTTCTTGGATGGAGTATGAGAACAAGGTTTCACACTTGATCCAAAGTCCAGAGGCATTTGAGGAGGATTTTTGAGATCAATAAAATTATGTATTATTGGATATATCTTTATTACACTTATATTTTAGAACCATATTCCTACATTAATTCTCTTTTTATGTTAATAGTAAAATAATAATATGGGAAGATGGTTCTCAACCTTTAGGAACCAATGATTATCCACTTGATAAAAAGAGTTTAAACCCTTAAAAACACATGTATCATGTTCATTATATATCTTTTTAACTCTTTACATAACTTAGTTTCATTTATTGATCCAATGAACTAAGTATAATAAAATAATTTTAGATCCAGTTTTTTAGTAACCAAAAATCCCCCCCCCCCTCACCACACAGTGGTGGTTTACTCTCACATGGGGCCTCTAAAATTGTATCAAGGGGTAACGGTCCATTCTTTCATAGTTCATTACATTGAGAGTTTTTGGTTTTTGGAGTGTTTAGAGGAGGCTCAGAGGGAATTTGGAAGAGTTTGGTTAATAAAGGCTCAAAAAAGGTGGATTGCAAGTCGTGTAACTAGATTACAGGACGTGAAAGTCATTTTCACAGCTTGTCTTGGAGTTTTCACATCATGAAGACATTTTACACAGTGTGAAGAAGGGTTTCATGATGTGTAATATTTTGAGGTTAGAAAAAAATAAAGTAAAATGAACAAATGATTTGTTTTTCTGCAAAAAAAAATGAACCCAGAGTATTACACGACGTGAAAGGGGATTACACATCATATAATACCTTTATCCAATTTTGTTTTAAAATTATTTTTGGATGAAATTTTATTAATTATATCATTTTATCTCCTTCCTCTCATTCCGAATGAACCCAATACACCCCTAAGAGTCCTTCGATCCCCACTCCTCCTTCTGTGATCTATCAATCCTAGTGGTTGTTCATTAACTATCTGTGATCGATCCATGGTGATATTTCTCCTATTCCTCAACATTTTTCTCTTATTCTTCCCCTAGGATTTAGTTCCATGATATTTATTAGCATGATTTGGATGTTTGGGAATCATTTTTATAATCTTATAGTTCCGAATAGGTTGATCCACATTTCTAACAGTGTGATTGTCTCTTGAGGGAAATCTTTTTCTCCCTGCAGTGCACAGATAAGTTGAAAAGATTATTTAGAGTAATATTTACTTTGTTTCTCTTTAATTGTGGATAATTTGGGAGTTGTTTACTTTCTTTAACCTATATATCATGGTTATTCCAAGATAATCCAAGATAATAATTGATTAAATGAAATTGAAATGGGTAGGTTTTAATTTTTTATGCATTTACAGTTTTGAAATAATGATTGTAATATTGTGAATTACATGGATCTGATGCCCCCATTGAAACTCATGGTCATTGGGGGATATTGTTTTCATAATAAATGGGTTTCATTTTGTTTGGTTCATGCTGAACAGTTATATATAAAAAATGGTTAATCATGTAAATCTAACTGATGAATGGATTCCCCAAGACTTTGTTTGTGTAATAACACCCTTAAATAATGAAGTGGAATTAAATAAGTGCCCCCCTTACTAAATATGGCAATGTGTTATGTCATGGTCTGTGTTGAGATGTGTGTAATCGTTGTGGATATATTAATGGTACAATTAAATTTAAAGTTTCTCTGTTTTGATGTGTTGGTTTTCTCTAGTTTTCTTTATAGTACAGTTATGAGCATGGTTGTGTGTTGTAGGATGGCTTGGGTGGTGTAATGGAATTTTAGGTTGAGTTTTTGATTTATTGTAGAATAGATAAGAAGTGTTTTACAACAAGGATTTTATCAGGTTGTGTGGTGATGTGTTACTAGGTGTGGTTGTGTGTGTATGGTTTTTTAAGGAAGATTTTGAAGAAGGATGGTGATGGTTGCTATGGGTAATTTTCCCAACTTTTCTCTATATATGACATTTTCAGTGTTTCTTGTTGTGTGTTTTTCTTTGTAGTTTCCGAAATAGTAATGGTATAAAAGAATAAATATTTGATTAATAAATTTTGGAAGTGGACTGGGTTGGTTTGGTTAACGAGATGAATAAATGAATTCTGAATAAAGAATGGTAATGGTTAATTAATTTGGTTGAAAATATGAATTGGGTGGTGGATTGATATGTGGTGTTGTGCATTTAGAGGTAGTAGAAAAGTTAGTAGTATTTTGATTTGGATGTTTGTTTGAGAACCCATGGGTTGGGAAGGAGTGTTTGGTGTCATATATGTAAATACT
Source organism: Viscum album (assembly GCA_963277665.1). Classification (NCBI taxonomy): domain Eukaryota; kingdom Viridiplantae; phylum Streptophyta; class Magnoliopsida; order Santalales; family Viscaceae; genus Viscum; species Viscum album. Next base: position 1,547,338,221 of record OY728150.1, read on the forward strand.
TGTATTTCCGTGTGATTTATATATGCACCCCGCCCTAGTTTATCACTACGCATCGAACACCCCCATTGTCAGGGGGGTTCATTCCCAAACATCCTAGTGCGAGGATGGCTGGTTGGAGACCTTCTCTTCCCTTCTCCCTCTTCTAGGTGGTGGAAGCCCAAGATTCTTTGGGAAGGTTGTGTTTTGAGAGGCCCCAGTGTGTGTGAGTGAGTTGTTCAATCCTAGATGTATTTGGGATGAGATTACTTATTCTTTCCCAGGTGATTTTTTGATGAGATGAGTCATTCTTTCCTATATGTCTTTGAGATTTGTTGTGTTGTTATTTCCCATGTGTCTTCGGGATGTGATGTGGTTGGGGCCTAGGTTTCTGTGGACAGGATATCACGTGGTTTGTGGCCCTAGTGTCTGTGGGTGGGATATGATGTGGTATGTAGACCAGGTGTCTATGGTAAATATGTAATGTGTTATGTGGAACAGGTTTCTATGGGTGTAATGTGGTGTGGTTTTTGGGGCCTTGGTGTGTGCGGGTGGGTTGTGATGTGGTACTTTTGGAAGAGGTGGTAGCATAAGGATGGTTGTCATTAGGCTAGAGTAGCTAATCAATGGGAAGTAGGGTTGGGGTAACCTATCATTGATATGAATTATTTTATATTACATGACTTTAATTATTCTGTGAGTGTGACTTAGTGAGGTTGGTATGGTTAGTATACATGTTAGGTGCTATTTGGTTCTACCGTTTTCTCATGAGGGCATTCGTATGCCCCTTTCACATGTGAATGAGAGACTTTGGATTTCCTACTAAGTATAATTGTAGTCTCACCCTATGCATTAAAAAATTAGTTCATGTTTCCAAGAGGATTACGTGGACCATGTTGGGTATTACTAGATTAGGATTTGGAACAGCAGTTGAGTTCCTACTTTTGGGTACTTTACTTTGGGAACTTTTTTTATATCGGTTCTCTTTTTTTACACATACATGTGGGGTGGATTTTGGTTTTATTTTATATTATGCCCTAGAGTTGTTTTTTAAGATCTTTCATATCTCCTGATGTTGTTTAAAAACTGTAATGCCTTTCATATTGTGTGATTTGTATACCCTTGCTGCTAGTCGCTAACATGGGGCCTACTAGTGGAGGTAATTTGGGGTCATTATCTCCATTTCTTCTTTTCCAACCCAGGAGGGGTATCTTTAGAGGGAGGGGGTCATGACAAAATAGTATCATAGGTTATGTTTGAGAGATAATATGGAGTTGGAGTCAGTCATAGTGAGGATAGCATGGGTTGGTAGGGAAACAGTGTTAGGTGAACTTGGTTCATGACATAGGCTAGGGAAGATCAGCTAGGACACCAAATTTTAGGGCCCCACGTGATCCGATGTGAGGAATCTAAGCCTACTGAATGACCAAGCAAGGCTACACTTTTTTAAAGTTATAGAACTAGTAAAGCTACATTAATCATAATGAAATGTGTTCTTGTTTGAATTGGGATGCTTTGGAAGATTAATATTAAAAAATTAATGAAATGAATTAAAAAATTTAAATTGAATCTTAAATTCCATACTACTCAGGCTTAGGTAATCCTTGTTTCCCTTTTAAGATATGGATCCTAGTCTTCATCTACATGTGGGTTTGGAAGTTGAGGTATAACATGTTGATTGAGTTGATTGATGGAGGGTTTATCCAACAGAGAAGGATGACCAGTGGTAGAGGATAATGTGTGATTTCTACAGATAGGATTTGGGAAAGTATGAGGGTAGTGTTTCAGACATGGAGACAGAGAATTGTCTTGATGGGCTTGATATAACCTTATGTTTAATCTAGGCCCTAAAATAGTACTAGGTTCCTTTAGCAGTCATGCAGATGCGAGGATCCATGTGTTAGTGGCTGATGCTGCATCTAGGGGAGAAGAAGGAAGTATACATTTTGTGGGTCGACTTTGAGAAGGAATTATGGGTAGAGTTCCTTTCCTTGACCATGAAGGATGAGTAGATGCAGGAGCTACTATCTCTTCAATAGGGGAGTATGTCAGTACAAGAGATGTGGATCATGTTCAAGTATCTCCTTTATTTTTTTCCAAATCTCTTTCCAGATGAGGAGTCTCATGTGAGACATCTTGAGGAGGCACTTCATCCTTCTATCTAGTATGTCGTTACTCCTTTTACATTATCGAAATACCTTGAGATTCCAAATAAGGAATAAGTTATTGATAGGAGGCACTCATGAGGATATTTACTGCGAGAGGGGAGCCTATAGAGTTCTTCAAGAGGCAGGGTTACTAGTGGAAGGTCTCAGTCAACATGACCTTCGAGGTTTAGACCAGCGTTGAGTCGACCTCAACATTTTACATCTCATATATCTAGTCCTCTTTCATTTCGAACGTCCTTGGGATGAAAGTGTTTATTTTATAGATTTTATGTTCATCTTAAACATTAGTTCCTAGAATCATTACAAGCTCAGTACAGTGGAGGTGGATAGGTTAAACGTCAACCTCAGCAGTTGTTGCTAGTGAATTAGTTTCGGAAACTCGAACAATAAGATTTTGCTCCATTGAGGGGAGATGGAGCAGGTAGAGGTCAACCTCAAGATTTTCCTCATGTTCAAGGGCCTCGGCCCGAGCATCCTCATGGGGGCCGTTGTTAGTAGAGAGGCAGGAGATCTAGGTGTGGTCATTTTCATACAGTGGAGGCGACTATTTCAGCAGGTCCAGAGATCTTCATAGGTATTATTAGTTTGTTCAGCACTATTGTTTGTGACTTTTTTGATTTAAGAGATTCTCACTATGTTTTGGAAAAGTCTCTATCCCATACTATGGGAATAGATGTAGATTGGTTTACCATTTCCTTAGTGTTGAGTACACCAGTCAAATCCCATACCAGCTTGTTTGATTTTTGAAGGGGATATAGACTAATGATGGGGTAACATCAGTCCTGTGGGGATCTCTTCTTGCTATTGTTGTAACCATATGATATAATCCTTATAATATATTAGTTTTATTCAATTTGTATCAGTATAGACTCCTTCTGAAGGATAGTTTTATTTTTAGATGTGGATGGTCAGCGTGTGGTTTTCATGGGCGAGAGGGGGTGTCAGGTTGGTAGTCAGTGTGTGGATCCCTTTATCTCTTTGTTGGATGAGATTCCAGTAGAAACATGGTTTTTTGAAATGGTATAGGTTCCCATAGTTGTTGTGCAGTTATTTAATGTTTTCCCAAAGGATGTTGTGACACAACCCCCTCGACGTGATGTTGAGTTCGGGATAGACTTACAGCCTAGTGCTTCTCTGATTTTGATGGATCCTTATCGGATGCTGCCTTCTGAGATGCGTGAGTTGAGGATTTAGATATATAATATGGTGAATATGGTTTTATATGTACCAATGTGTTGTCGTGGATTTCTCTAGTATTGTTCAAAAAGAAGGCATATGGTGGTCTGAGGCTATGAATAGACTACCAAAGGTTGAATCATGGGATGGTCAAGAACTATTACCCTCTTCTAAGAATAGATGATATTTTTCACTAGCTAAGAGGGGTGATTTGGTTTTCTAAGATTGGTATGTGTTCTGGATATCACCAATTAATGGTGAAGGATGGTGATATCCCATAAACTGCCTTTAGGTCTACGTATGGGTACATAGAGTTTTTGGTCATGTTGTTCAATGTTATGACCACACCAGTTGTGTTCATGGGGATTATGAACTCTATGATCCATGAGTTCCTAGATCAACTCATTATCATATACATCAATGATATATTGATCTATTTGAAGTCATAGTAGGAGTTAACCGAGCATCATAGAATTATATTGCATGTTCTTCGATGACACCAGCTTTGTAGAAAGTTTTCCAAGTGTATGTTCTAGACCTGATAGATATATTTCCTTGGGCATGTGGTATCTCAGAAGGGTGTGGCAGTGGACCCATAGAATGTTGAATTAGTTATTTCTTAGGTAGCACTCAAAAATGTGGCAGAATTTCATAGTTTTCTTAGTCTTACGTGCTTTTGTCATAGGTTTGTACTCAATTTGTCTCAAGTTGTAGCTCTGCTAATATCTTTGACTTGAAATTACCAATATTTTGTGTGGAGTGAGTAGTTCCATGAAGCGTTTGATTGTCTGAAGTGGAATTCGGTCAGTGCTCTAGTGCTCTGGTTTCCAGAGGAGGGAGTCATGTTTGGGGTGTTTTGTGATGCTTCCTATATGGGTTTGAGATGCATCCTGATTAAATTGAGAGTAGTGATTTCGTACAGGTCTAGGTAGTTACATCCCCATGAGCATAACTATTAAATACACAATCTATAGCTAGTATTAGTTGTGTTCGTGCTGAAGTAGTGGTGGAATTACATCATTTGGGTCCACATTGTGGTCCTTATGGATCCCAAGAGTTTATGTTATATATTTTCCAAGAAATATCTGAACCTACGACAATAGATATTTATAGTGATTCTTCAATAATGTGATTTTGAGATCTCCTACACCTTAGGAAAGGGAAGTTTCATGGCTGACTCTTTGAGAAGCAAGTCACAGAGGGAGGTTGTTTGGAAATATTTGGGCACTTGGAAGGTGATGGAGGAGTTGGTATCCTTGCACGTAGATGCAAGAGTGAAAGGTGGTAGATGCTATTTGTTTCATATGAAGGTGAAGTATTCTTTGATGTAGAAAGTGGAAGAGTCTAATTAGTGAGACTTAGAGGTGAAGGTGTTTCATGATCATATTGTCAATGGTGATGCTCTAGAGGGATGGTAAGGGGACAGTCGGAACTGAATGTTATTCCATGGGAAGTTGTTTGTTCTGTTAGAAATTCATGCTGAGTTCCTTCATGAGTTTCATAACTCACCTTTGTAGGTACACCCAGAAGTTTCAAAGATTTACCGTGGCATGAGAATGTAGTTTCAGTGGATCAGGATGAAAAGGGTAGTGGTGGGGTTTGTGGAAAGGTGCTTAGTTTTCCAGTAGGTGAAAGATAATCATCGTGTTCCGGGTGTTTTTTACAGCCTTTAGATGTCCCCGAGTGGAAGTGGGATGGAATATAAATGGATTACATCATAGGTTTTCCGAGATATTAGAGAGGCTATGATTCTATTTTGGTGATAGTGGATCATTTGAAGAAATTATCCCACTTATTAGTGACTAAGGAGTCAGGCATAGTGGATAACTTAGCTAAGAGGTTCAAGGATGAAGTGGTGTGGTTTCATGGAGTCCTAAGGTCTATTGTATAATATCGAGTTGTGAATTTCACCTCATGAGTCTGGAGAGAATTTTAGCATGATTTTGGAACCTAGTTATGCCTCAACACTACCTTTACCCCTTAGATAGATGGGTAGAAAAAGTAGATGGTCCAGACATTGGAGGATTTGATACGGGTGGGTGTCTTGGACTTTGGTGGATCTTGGGTACGACATATACATTTGGTGGAGTTCTCTTATAATAATAGATATCACTATTCCATTGGCATGGATCTATTTGGGTCATTATATGTAATACCATTTCATTCTCCATTGTGTTGGATGAAGGTTTGGGAGATAGCTTTTCTTGGTCCAAATGTGGTGCAGAGCATGATAAAGAAATTTTATCTTGTTCATGAGAGGATGAAAGTAGTGCGGGACCATAAAAAGACTTATTTCAATCATGGATGGAGGACCTTGGAGTTTGAGGTTAGTTACCACATATTATTTAAGGTATCACCTCGATGTGGGTATCAGAGGTTTGTCTGAGGCAGTAAGATTTATCCCATGCTTGTTAGGCCCTTTAAGGTGTTAGGATGAGTTGGTGAGGAGGCATAGCATTTGGAATTTCCACCACAGTTGGAAATGATCCACGACAACTTCTATGTCTCGAAGCTCCATCAGTATTTAAATAATGACTCCCATGTCATTGACTGGGGATAGTTGGATATTGAGTATGACGTGAAGTTTGTGGAATGGCCAGTGGAGATCTAGGATCATCAAGAGAAGGTGTTTTGTGGATGAACCATTCCTCTAGTTCATGTGGTGTGGAGGCATGGTGGCTAGGAGGAGAGTATATGGGAGTGATAAATGCATATTCATACCTAGTACACAGAGTTTTATTTTTGATATTTTCCTTGTTATATTTTGTTTTGGAATGGTTGAACCTTTTTTATAGGAGATGAGTTATTTTCCCTTGGTAGTGTTATGTGCAGTTCATTGTGTGATAATGCCTTGATATGTGGAAAGGGGGGGACCTAACTACTAATCAAGAAGAATTCATTACGATGCAATTAACCCTATGTGAGTGAGTTAGCCCCACCCAGAGTAGATAATATCTTCATATGCAGGATATAATTCCCTGATTCGAATGTTCGTACGATGTGATTGTTGTGCTTGAGTGGTGAGTTTTGTGGTCATTTGGGTTGACGTGATAATATTTGGTTACTGATGTCGAAGGAGGTGATCTTGGATATGGGAGTTTCCACTCCAGCTTTTGAACAACACAGGGTGGTTTATCATTGAATGTTAAGGTGTTTGGTTATTAGTAGTGTTTCAAGTGTATCAAGATCTTTGAGAGGTATCTCATGGGGTGTTTGTTCGAACACTGCTTTCTTCTGGGCTTGGTTTTTGATTCTCAAGGGATATAATCATTTGATAGGTATCTAATATAATAGTTCATTTCTTCCTGGTCTATTACATTTGTTTTTTTGGAGTCTTTAAAGGTGGCTCGGAGGGATTTTGGAGGATTTTTGTTGCTAATAGCTGGAAAAAGGGGGATTACAAGTCATTTAATTAGATTACACAATGTGAAATTCAATTTTGCGGCTTGTCTTTGAGTTTTCACATCAGGCAGACATTTTACATGTCACGAAGAAGGGTTTAGCGATGTGTAATATTTTGGGGCTAGAGAAAAATAAAATAAAATGAAGAGGTGATGTGCTTTTCAACGAAAACTAAACGTCGGGTATTACATGATGTGAAAGGGTATTACACATCATGTAATACCCAGATCCAGTTTTTTTTTAAATTATTTTTGGCCAAAATTTTATTAATTTGGACAATTTATCTCCTTCCTATCATTCTAGATGAACCCTATAAGATCTGAGGAGTCCTTCTATCCCCACTCCTCCCTCCTTGATCTATCAATCCCGGCGATTGTTTTTTGGTGATATTTCATCGATCATTGCACAAATAGAAAAATAGGCTACATCCATCGACCTATTTACATGGTTATAAAATTTTGGATAAAGGAGGATATGGACACAATTAGGTGGCCTGTAGCCATGGTTTTAAAACTATTATATAGGTTATTTTTTCATGGGCTATAGCCACGGTTTTCAAAAACGTGGCTATAGCCCACACCTATAACCACAGTTATGTGTCCTAGAGATAAAGTTTGGAAAACTATAGCTATAGGCCATGTTTTTGAAGGTCTATAGCAATGGTTTTCAAAACTATTGTTATAGGTCTCCCACCCTTGAATGAGAGAAAATATTTCCAACCGAAAAATGGGGGGAAGAACTATTTCCATGGTTTTCAGGATATTTACAGGGTTTTTAATAATATATATAACATATTATTTATATATATATATAATCCTTGGTGTGCAGTGGTTAGGGCATTTAAATGTGAAGTGATGATGCAAGGATCGAATCCACTGTTAAAACCATGGAAATAAGCCACCTATTTCCATGGTTAAAATCATGACCATCGGTAAACTAACATTGTTGACAATGGAGACACCAATTTACATGGTTTTTAAAACCATGGAAATAGGCCACCTATTTCCATGGTTAAAATTGTGGCCATAGGTCAGACCCTACTACCACAATGATAGCGCCCACGGTTGGGAAAAACTGTGGTTGTAGCCTACAACCATAGTTTTGGGCCCTATTTTCATGGTTTTGAACCATGGAAATAGACCATTTTTGTAGTTTTGGTGGAGATATTTCTCCTCTTTCATATCTGTTTCCTCTTTTCCCTGCCCTAGGATTCACTTTCATGATACAAGTTGGATTGAGTTGGATGTTTGGGCAGTGTTTTGATAATATTCTAGTGTAGAATAGGTTTGCCAATGTTTCTAGTGGGGCAGTTTTCACTTGTCAGTATTCTTCATTTCCCTTCGATGCATGGATAAGCTAGCATGATCCTCAAAGAATCATCCACCTTGTTCACTTTCCCAGGATGGTAATTTATTGAGTACTCATAATCCTTTATCAGCCTAACCATCTTCTCATGAAAATGTTCAACTCCTTCTGTGTGAATATATATTTTATACATTTATGATTAGTATATATATCACACTTTTCTCCATAAAGATAATGTCTCCATATCTTTAATGAAAAAATTACTATTGCTAAATCCAAATCATGATTTGGTTATTTTTTCTCATGGATCTTCAACTATCATTAGGTATGAGTGATAACCATGTTATTCTGTATAATAAAACATCCCAATTCCTTGTTAGATGCATCATTGTAGATTAAAAACCCTACTCCAGTATAGGGTAATGTAAGAATATGTTCTTTGACCATCATTCTCTTTTTTCCTTAAAATTTTACATACATTCATCTATTGAGAGAAACTTGGAACCCCTAAAAGTTAACTTAGTTAAAAGATTCGATAATCATGAGGAATTCTCCACCAAATGTCTATAATATCTAGTTAATACAAGAAAACTATAGATCACATTTACCATGGTTGGTCTAGGACAATATTCAATAGCCTTCATATTTGATGGATCTACTTCTATACCATATCTTTAGATTATGTGACACAAAAATGAAACCTTTCTCAGCCGAAATTTACACTTTTTAAAATTTTCATATAGTTTATCCTTCCTCGGGATCTTTATTACAATTCTCAAGAGGTATTCATGCTCTTCCTTTCTCATTGAATAGATAATAATATCATCAATAAAGATTTCCACAAATTGGTCTAGGTAATATCTACAGACTCTATTCTCAAATACCTGAAGATGGCTGGGGAATTAGTAAGAAAAAATAGATTCACTATATATTCACAGATTCCATACCTTGTAAAGAATTTCATCTTGGGTATATCCAACTTCTTAACCCTCAGTTGATTATATTAATAATGAAGTTCAATCTAGGAAATGTATTGAGATCCATGCATTTGATCAAACAAGTAATCAATATGGGGGAGACGATGATTTTTATTGATTGTGATATTTTTCAACTCTTAATAATAAATGGAGAGTTTAATTAATCCATATTTCATTTTCAAAAAGAGAACAAGTGAACCCCAAGCTGAAATACTTGACCATATGAATCTTTTATCATGGTTTTCTTGGAGTTTCTCCTTCAATTTCTAGAACTCAATTGGGATAATTATACCGGGATTATTTAAAATTTTTTTGGAACTAGGTATGAGTTCTATCAAGTACTCAACTCCATATTTTTGTGTAATTCTATGAAACTCTTCCGAAAACACATCCAAAAATTCCCAAACAATAGGCATATACTGATTCCAAGTTTCTCCCTAACCATTTGAGACAAACATGCCTTCTAAATGGGAATTAAGTCTTATATAAGGGATATAATCTCCTTAAGAAGTTCATAATTATAATAAAATTGATATATGGTCATAGGTTGGTCTGAAATATCAAATTTAACTTCCCTTCCTCAATAATTTATGTGTAATTTATACATAGAAATCCAAGCCATGCCTAAGATGACATCAAATTCAACCAAAGGGAGAATGATAAGATTTTTCAGGTAGCACATTCCCACAATTTTGAGCTGGAGAGGAATCATATACATTAGATGAAATCATATTAATATTAGGGGTTTTCACTACTAATTTAGCATCTAATCATTTTTTTGGAATCCTAATAACTTTAGAAAATTATTTAGATATGAAAGAGTGGGTAGATCCAGAATTAAATAAGACATTATAAGTTCTAGAGTGGATGGTAGGTGTACCTTTCACCATGTAATTATCACACCCCTCATCAAAAATAGTGATCTCATGATATTTCCCCTTGTCCCTCAGCTTAAGAGGTTTCTGAAGCTGATCATCATCACCAACCCTCAGGTTTGGGTACTGGTTAGAATAATTCCCATCCTTCTTACAATTGACGAACTGAATTGTGGGAGGTAAATTCTGTGAAACTTTCCCTATATTTTCATCATTATACAACTTATTCACAACATTTCAGTAGTCAATTTCCATATGGACTTCTCTCCTTCACTTAAAACATTTATTATATCCCATAAGACAATTTCCTCCATGCTCCATTCCACACTAGTAATATAAATGAAGGTTTATCTTCTTATCTTTATAGTTTTTAGATTTTTTTGAACTCTGTCTTCATTTTCTTGTTAAAAACATGAGATTTATATATAACCTCATCATCCATTTAAAATTTGATCGCAAAATAGAAAATATTTTCATATATACTAAAATATCTTATGACCAACACCCTTTTGAGACTTGTCTTTAAGACACTGAATAACCTAAAAACTTTACTTTCGGTTTGGATGATAATTCCAAAATTGTACCACACAAGTCTTGTGAAATTAGCCTTATAAGTGCATATGGATTCATCATCCTTTTTATTAAACTCAAGGAACACATTTTCTCTCTTTATAATAAGAACATGAAGAAAGTTATTATTAACGAAAAAGTTATTGAAATAATCCCAATCCATGTATTAAATTTCATCTTGCATCCTCTTATTCTTGATTAGAGTCCACCACTGGTTGGATTTACCTTCTAAATGATAAATATACAGAATTACTTTATCATGTTCTGAACACTAGAGAATATAGAACACATTTTTAGTGTTACCTATCCATTATTCAGACACAAGTGGATAAAAATACTAGATGAAAGAAGGTGGATGTTTCCTCATAGAGGACTTAATAGAATGTTGGTCCCTCATTTTCTTATTTGGAAGCTCAACATAATTCATAGATTAAGAAATTTAGGTGAGCATAGAAATGATATTTTTCATTATAGGTCCCACAACACTCAAATTATCAAGAGGAAAATCATTTCATTTTCTATTTCAATCACCATTACTGTGGTTCCTTTAGGTTCTATCCATTTACTAAAAAAATAGAGTAAAAAAGATAATTATCATAGTGAGAAACCACATAATCTTGAAAAACCACATATAGGATGTATAAATTATGACACATTATTTAATATATGAAATCTTAGGGTTATCGTATGTTATTAATATCCAACTCATATTTAAACCCTTCATGATGTTTTATAATGATTTTGTGAATTCCAAAAGCATATCCCCTCGGTGTGTCAAACCAGGTGTTCATCAAGGCCTGTTGTCATGAACTATTTCCCAATCCAGTATAGCTCAATATGGTGTTTTGATGTTGTTACCCCTATATACATCAGCACCAAATCCACATACACTTTTAGTGTCTATACAAGGATGTATTTCTAGGAAACAAATCACTATATCCATTACCAAAATTATAGGATATTTTCCTATAATTTTCCTTATCCTTATACATATCCATATACAAGTTGTTAGGGTTCTCATTATGTTTTATCATCCTAATTTCACAAAGTTAACTAAAATATTTCTCTGATAACAATTATAGTGACCCTCTCTTTTCATACATTAAAATTATATAATTTTTTCAAATACCTCTTACATTACGCAAACGGATGTCCAAAGACTATATTAGTTTAATGACTTTGGAAACATGGAAAGATAAACACTAGTAAATAAGTGAGCTGCATTATCTCTCAAGGTTCGTCATCACTTGAACCCTTCTTATACATAACATACAGAATTCATATCTTCATAACCAGGGTATTGGAAACATAAAAAGGGGTGAACTCAGATTCTCAGTAAGGGTAAAAAAGGGAGATATGTAAGAATAAACATGATCATAAGATTATATGAATCTGATAAATAAATTAGAATATCATACCCTACATATCATAGATTATAAACATGAATCATGGAATACATATTGGTAGTTCATAATACATTAATCATAAGGGAATCAAGAGTATAATCCATGAAATCATAACATAGGAATAAGACTTTGAATCATGGAAGACACATAAATATGTAATATCATTCCCTATATGTTAAAGAACATTTAAAAAACATAACATGGCACTTCATGGGGACTATAACTACTGGGTGGGACACACCACCATCACCAGTCATAGTCCTTTCCTTGAAATGGATTAGGTTTCCCCATCTTCCCATAGTGGATCAAGTTTCCCCATCTTCTAAGAGTTGATTGGGTTTCTTTGTATTCCATATTAGATCAAGCCCATAGTCTTGAATCCCATAATTATCTAATGAGATATAAATATTTACCCAATGCATTGGAGAGAGATATAGGTATCACCCATCTCATAATAAAATCACACAAACAAGTGCCACAAGATCATAAACAGTCATATCATAACTTATTAACTGAAATGGGTATCATATACACATAATCATATCTTAACCTCTAAAAAAATAAAGGCTTCATAATCATTTCATCAAATAATAACCCGTGAAAATAATAGGGTTTCATAAGAATATAACTTGGGAAAGAGAAATATGTTTCATAAAAATTATACCATCAAAACATAAACCATTCAGAGAAAGAATATGAATAAAACCTTTGGATATTTTCCCAAAAAGTAATGATTAAATCCAATGGATTTTATCTTATATGTAAAATAATTTTGAAATATCTTTTAAAAACCTTTCTTGAGTAAAATATCCTTTTTGTTTTGAAAAACTCTTTTTGAAACATAAATCATTTTTTAAAACTGTTTCCTTGAAAATTAGCTTTGAAAACTAATAATGGAATCTTTGAAACATTAAAACATTTTTAAAATACATTTTATTTGAAAATTAGATTAAAATATAATCTTTAAAATCATTTTAAAAACTTTTTTGAAAACAAGTTTTTTGAAATTCATGGCATGTGTCTCAAAGAAAGAAGATCGAGACAAAAGTACTTTACCGATTTGGTAACTTTTGAAACATAAAACCCATGAAAGAGATATAATAAAATGAATATTTAAATACAGATAAATTTAAGGATAATGATCATATAATATATTCATGGGTATTATATACCCCACACAAACGAATCAAGTGGTGAATAATTCATAAATACCACATAAATAAAAGCGAGACTAGAAATCCTCTTACCTTATGTCTTGACTAACATCGTACTCATTCAAAACTCCTATATAATTAATATAATTTTATTATAAATCTACCATAGAACCATATTATTATATCTAATAATATATATGGATTTATATTACCCACTTATTAACACCACAACGTTAAGGTTGTGTTTTGGGTAATATCCAGTTTGTTTTTCGTATGTGTCTTAATTTTATATATTTTTTGCCTTCATAATTATATAATGATTTAAAAAATATAGAACATGATATAAATACCATTTATATTTAATGTAAATTTATTAATAATAATATATGAAATATATAAATATGAAATGTAATACATCATTCATGCAGAGTGTAGGTTGTACATACGCATGAATGTTGTTTCTGTTTAATTATCCTATTAAAATAAACAAAGTAAATGAAATTTATGTGTACATATAAATACTGATTATATTATCATTATTATTTCATATATATCATATATGTTTACTGAACCCATCCTTAATATATTCCATGTAGAGTGTGAACGAATCGCATCTCTTTGGGGAGGCTGTAGTCCACACTTCCCCAAACAAAATTGCCATATTTACACAAAATTGAAATCATGAAGGTATGTGTAATATAATAATTAAATAATAATAAATACCACAATAATATCATATATATCATATAAAACAATAGTTTTCATCATAATTCACAACCATGATATGTGTTAAAGGATAAACGAACAACACCGTTTCGTGAGTCAATAGTTTTCCATACACAAGAAAGTTATGTTTGTTACCCATTAGATTGAAGTGTGTATAAAACCCATTTTAATAAAAACATATTTATATATTTATTATATTTAGGTTATTATATAATCATATAATATGTGTATTTTATGTTGTGGATAATGAAAATAAAACAAAAGAGCTTCATGAATGATGTTACCTCTTCTTTGGATAACTCCTTTTGGTTTGCACCAAAGGTCTTCCTTGGATTAATTTATGCCAAAAGAGGTTATTATAAATTGAATTTAGGGATTTTTTAGGAGATTTAAGTATATTATTTCTGATCTAAAGAGATTTATAGGTGTGAATAAGTGAGAGGTTGTGTGCTTTTTTATAGTGGTGGAGGAGTAGCATTCTTGTAAATTTTTGAAAACAGGATTCCACCCACATTTTTACTTTGTAAATTGTCTCCAATAATGGTCCTAATCTAGAAAAAGGGAGTATAGGGTCTAAATATGGATATAAATTGTATTTTTGACAATCGTTTTGGTCATTTTGGACCTTAATTTTATGGTTTAATCCTTTGTTAAGCTAATTTTCTTCTTAATCGCTATATTTAATTTTAATCACATTCACTAATATTTTTGGTCAAAAACTTAGTTGAACTTATTATAAATTATAAATTATTATTATTACAAATTTTTAATCAATTTTTATAAATTAATTTAAATTTAATCTCACAAGCGTGCCATGACAATGAGTTTTTAAGGAAAAAATGTTTAAAAGTATGGGATGTTTTTATATCTAATTTCAATGTGAAATTACTTATAATGACCTAATTTGAATAAATTTATGTAAAATTAATCTCATTACACTTTAAAAGAAAACTAAAATATTATTTAATTGTATAAATAAATTAAATAAAAAACTGTTTTGAATTAAAATTCAGTATTTTTACTTTTCATTAGAAAATGAAGTTTTTTAGAAAAAATCCTATTAATTAAATGTAAGATTATTTTGATAGTATGAATTAAAAAATTAATTTTATTTTGTAAAATTAAATATCTAAAAGTGTAAAAAATTAATTTCATTATTGTTCAAATAAGGACATAAAAAGGTCCTTTTAAGAAAATAGTATTTTCAAACATATAAAGACTTCACTAAAAATTGTATGAATTATTATCAAAGTGATTTATTTATATAAAAACATTATAAATAATATTTAAAAATTATTTATTATTATTAATATTACTAATATTAAAATCCATGTTATAACTGTCCCATTTAAATAATTAGTATAATAAAATGTTATTTTATAGAAACATAGTATTGTGTGCAACACAAGAGAAGTCAGTGTTGCATGTAGCACAAGATTAACATGGTATAGCATATATAGAAAGTTTGATCTAGTGTATCATGAAATTAAATAAAGAAAATAAAATTAATTTACTCAAAAATAAGTTTCATAAAAACTCAGGGTGTTACATCATTGCAGGTGGTGACTCATCATCAACTATGAGTTATGTCTGGCGATGACTCTTTTCCATAATTAGTCAAGATTTATCCAATATTACTTATGTCATTAAATTCTATAATAACACATAGAACACATTAATATCATAATAAAATGATTTGGTGATCATTAAAATAAATAGTTCTCAACAATCTCTCGCTTTTTATGATCATAAATCATGACATTTTAAACAACATGTATAGAATAAAATTGTGAGTTCAAAATATATTTTCTTATCATGTGAAATTTGTATCAAATAGTACAATGGTATCAAAGAAAAAAAATATCCTTTGAATAATTTATCAACGAATAGTATAAAAATATAAGAATACATAAATCTCATAGATCCATTCTCCCCCTTTTGGATTATAAAAAATGTAAAAAAAATAGATGATGCAAGAAAAAATAATATGAATAATATGGGACATTAAATTAAAAAAAAGATAATTGAAATACAACCAAAAATAGTGAACATAAAGTTATACAAAAATTCTCATTGATGAATAAAAATTCAATATAAATTCTTTTGGAGTTGAGTTGAAGGATCAAGGGATGATTTTCCTTTCCCTTTGTTTGAATAATAAGAATCAATATCATAGCCTAAGGGAGATCTAGGAATGGTTGTAGGAATATTAGTCAGAGAGGGAGTCTCTCTGGGAATGATTGGTCTGAGATGATGAATTTATTCTCTAGTAGATAATATGAAAGGATGGAAATAGGCTGGGAATGGTGCATTATGATATCTGGTTACACCAGGCCTGAAGAACTACAGAGTAGATACCGGAGGGGTCAGATGAGTAGTAACTGGTATGGAATCCTGATCCACTACTATTGTTATGGAAACATGAATAAATGGTTTCATAAATTTATTAAATCCATAATGATATTTCCACCTCTCTCTATTGAAATGAATAAATACTTTTTCTCTTCCATGAAAAGATTATTCACTAGAGTCGTGACCTTTAACTAATTAACATTCTCTTTACAGGATTGACTGAACAAAGGCATCCTTAGGTTCTCTGCCAGAAACATGAAATGATCAATCAACTCATGCTTAGTATATATCCTTGAAGGATCATACTTAATGGATTTTGTGATGGTTTCTCTGTCATCTTTAATATCTTTCATGTACTCTCTAAACATCATGTGAACATGCTCACTATTATTCCTGGTCATTCTTAAACATTCCTTAGGCATATCAGGTACATCACTTGAGACATCATCAGCATGAAGCTATTCTCTCACAATAGATCTGATCAAGTTAGCAATAAGAGAGATATGTGGGGAAGTATATGTATATGTTTTTGAATTCATACTCTCCATCCACTAAATAATATCATCCATACTAGCTTCAAAAATGGTCTTTATTCCCTCTAAAATAGATCTCACAGACTCTATCATGCTGGAAAATATTTTTGTGAGGACCCATCCTTGGGGCATGTGTCGTGACTACCCCAAGCCCGCCTTCCATAGGCCAAGGTCTGGCGACTAGCACCAAAGGAATAAATCCCAATAAAAGGGAAGGTATTGCCTTTATAATATTAAACAACACAATAGAGTATGCAACAGATGTAAGCACAAAGTAAACTGATTACAAAAGTAAGTGCTGAAAATTAAATGTTCTAGTATACAAAGCCAACTGAAAGTACGGTACAATTGAAATCTAGCACAACTGCAGTAAAGTAAAATAGCCACCACTGAGTCGTCCTCTAGGAATCCCACCTAAAGGGTGGGTACAGATGGCCTCCTCAGCACCTCAAGTCCATTTTTCCACTCCGTGTACGTCTCGCCAAGTGTTCCACCTCTGAGTACCATCCAGCTCTACAAGTCCTTACCTCGATCAGTGTTGTCCGTCGTCTGCAACCAACACAACGTAGTGTGGGAAAAACCCGTACAGGGGTGAGTATACGATACTCAGTAGAGACCCCGAGACCCCCAAAGGTCTCCCAGAATCCACAAAGGATAAACTATAGAAGAGAGATACAAACACAAAGTATCAACCAACATTACTTAGGTATATTCCCATACATATACCTAAGTTATCAACCACAGTACGGCTCCAACTCTTGAGCCCAAATACAACCCAGTCCACACAAGAAAGAACTCAATCACATCAATGATAATGATTGAAAATCAAGACTCATATCACACAGGTATACATCTTTCGTATAGAAATAGAGATGATTAGATGTAGTCACTGATTCATCTAAGCTGTCAGACCCACACAGGATACAAGACTAGCTAAGCTGTTGGACCCACACAGGATACAAGACCAGCTACTCTACCAGACCCACATAGGATACAAGTACAGAGGTCAAACTTTCGGACCAACATAGGATACAAGAACAATATTCATCATTGTTGAACCCATATAGGATTCCAGTACGGTAGTTGTCGTTGTCGAACCCACGGAGGATTCTAGTACAGTAGTTGATGCAGTCGCAACTATCTCTAGGGTTCCCGCACACAACACGCTCGATTCCGGGAGGGTCCGCTCCTCGAGAAAGGGGGGGTCGATACATCAACTATCACAAAGTCTAGAGTTAATGTATCCCAAAGTTCTATCGTGTCAAAAGAAACCCAACACGATAGACGGCGTGTCAATCGGATGCCTAGTCTGAGAGTCATTGGCTTTTCCGTTCTAGGGGCCCGGATGGAATTACGCTCCTTCCAAACCCGACCATTTTCCAAAGTCATCCAAAACTCAAATAGATTATTTCAAAAGGACCTCCACGTCATGAGAGTCCTAGTTCCGTAGACAGTGTGTTGATCGAACACACGGTCTTCAAGATATTCACCTTTAAGTAGAAACGGGTCCGGCTCGTTAAGCCCAGTGGGCCGATAGGTCGGGTCAACCCAATTTTTGGTGGGTCTGACCTGGCAGAGGGTCAGACCAGCCCGGTGAATCTCACGGTCTGGCCCGAGGGGGTCGGGGCACAGCCTGGCGTGGTGCGGCCCAGACCGGTTGGTAGCGACCCGGCCCGGCACGGCCCGGCCCGACGAGGCCCGGCTGGCCGCGGCTCGGCCCGGAGGGCCGAGTGGTCCGAGTGGGGGCGCAGCCCCCCACTTTCCCAAACCAGCGGTGCCACCCTCCCAACTTTCCAGCCAAATCTGGTCGGCCTTCTTGGCACATGCGGATCTTTCGGGCAGGTCGTGGTCTTGCTGTGCGGCACCTTCAGGTGTTGCGGCTCCTTCATCCGGTCGGCCGACGAGACGGCCGGTTCTCCACCGAAGCGGCTCGAAGATTGTGGGCCACGGTCCTCCACAGTGCGGAATCCTTGTGGCTCCATGATTTCTTTGGTCTGGATGGCTTATCCGGCCGGTTCTTCATCGGCCTAGCGGACAGTGGTTGCAGGTCGTGGTTCCACTGCACGTGGCTGGCGCGCTGTCGCCGCCTTCGATCGTCGCCGCTTCCCATTGCGAATCAAAAATCAAGAACAATGTAGGGTCATCAGGCCGTGTTCATTCATCCCGCGCCCTCTGTGTTATGTGTTAACATATGGCAAAGATTATTCCAAAGAAAACAACACAATCGAGATAATTTATTCACTTATAAATTATACAAAACCCATACCTCGCAAAAGACATCCCACGTCGTCGAGCCACAGAAGACGAGTGTCACGGTAGTCGGGCGTTGTGGAAAAACGGTGTCATCCCGTCAACGATGGAGGAAGATTCGTTGTTGTAGGCGACGTAGACTCCTTGACGTCGGGGTCCATTTGAGGAAGATGCGTCGTTGGAAGAAGTCCTTCGTGTTCTTCGTCGGGGATGTTCTTCGTTGAAGAATGGTGTTCTTCGTCGAAGAAGGATCACCTCTCTTCTAAATCTCTAGAGCCTCCCCAATAGTTATTTTCCAACAAAAAAAGAAATAAGGCTCTAAAATTAATAGAATTTCCATGCAATTCATATTAATTCAAAAGAGGCGTCAATTAATTAACACTGATATTAATTAGATGGGTTGGAACATTTAATGGGAGGGAGGTGGAGATGATCCACCATAATAAATATGAGGAATTGTCAGGATAAAAAGTAGGTAATTAATGGGGAGTTGAGGGGAGGTAGAAGGGTGCGGGTTCGTGTGGGCCCCACCACACTAAATCCTCTCAGTGGAGGATAAGTGGGGGTGCGGACCCACCCATAACTTCCTCCTGTGTGTTATAACTACCAAAAAAATAAATAAAATTGTGTACAACAATTTTATTTAATTTATTCTATGTCCCCAAAAATTAACATTCAACCTGCATAAAACGCAACTACGGTAAAGGTTCCCTTAAGCGAATATCGGCGTTTTGAGTTTCATCGGTGTCCTTGGATTTTAATTCCGAACACTGGTTCAAAAGATATAAAAACCCGCTTGTATGTTTACTGAATATACCTGAACAAAACTTCAAAAATTGATTCTGGGCACACCGGGCCTCAGATTCAGGTGCCATCAGAAACTGCATACTCATAAAATTCCAAAGTATTTAAAAACAATTCCTTTGAAATTTTCAGGTCTTTACATTACCCCCACCTCAGGGATTTATGTCTCTGTAAAGATACAACACACACTAAGGGAAAAAAGGGGGGTACTGAGCACGCATCTGAGCCTCCTGCTCCCAAGTGTTCTCCTGGAGGTTCTCATACTGCCAGCGAACGTGCACCAGAGGAATTGACCGTCCACGTAGCACCTGCTTCTGTCGATCCTCGATCTCCACCGGGACCTCTGTGAATGTCACCACTTCATCAATGTCCATCTCCCCATGAACAATGATGTGGGTCGGTTTGTGCACATATCTCCCCAGCTGAGATATGTGGAAGATGTCATGCACCCGGTGAAACTGAGGTGGAAGGGACAGGTGGTAAGCCACCTCGCCTAATCTGCTAAGGACCTAGACAGGTCCAATGAAAAGTAGAGATAACTTGCCACCCCGGCCAAATCTTAGTAGACCTCGTCGAGGTGAGACCCATAGGAAAATGTGGTCGCCATCTTCGAACTCTAGTGGTCTCCATCTCCTATCAGCATAGAACTTCTGTCTGCTCTGTGAAGTCTTCATCCACTCCTGGATGATCTGCACCTTCTTCATCGTAGCATGCACCATCTCTGATCCTATAAGTGCTGACTCCCCTAGGTCAGTCCAGCATAGAGTTGATCTGTAAAGTCGGTCGTACAGTGCCTCTTAAGGGGCCATCCTGATGGTGGAGTGGTAGCGGTTGTTGTAGGAAAACTCCACCAAGGGTAAGTGATCCTCCTAGTCGCGACCAAAGTCGAGGACACATGCATGGATCATGTCCTCGAGGGTCTGAATGGTCCTCTCAGTCTGGCCATCCTTCTGAGGATGGAAGGCGGTTCTCAGATTTAGTTGCATCCCAAATTCCTCTTGTAACCCCTTCCAAAGCCAGAAAGTAAAGCGTACGTCTCGATCGGAGACGATCGTAGATGGAACACCATGAAGCCGTATGATCTCCTGTACGTAGAGGTGTCCCAAGATCTCTACTGATCCCTGTTCTCTGATCAGTAGGAAGTGGCCAACTTGGTGAGTCTGTCTACGATCACCCAAATAGAGTCATGTCCTATGGATGTACGTGGAATCCCTGTCAAGAAATCCATGGAGATCCCATCCCACTTCCAATCTGGGACCTCTAAGGGATATACTAAGCCTGCTGGTACCTGCTGATCCACCTTCACTTTCTGACAAGTGAGGCATCGTGAATCAAACTCTACTACAACCTTCTTCATACTTGGCCACCAGTGCTGTTATCTGAGGTCCTGATACATCTTCTCCACTCCAGGATGTACCTCTATAGGGGAAGTGTGGAACTACCTCAGTGCCTCCTCCTGTAGTGAAACTGGTACCATCGTACGTCCCCTAATGAGGATGAAATTCTCCCCTCCTTCATAAAATCCATCGGGTGCTAGCCCTAAGGATATTTGAGCACGTCGTGTCTTGCAGTCAGCGTCCCCTCGTTGTGCCTCTCTAACTCGTTGAAGAAGTGGAGGAGTGACTATGAGAGACTAAAGAAAGGATGCTCCATCTATATCCACAAAGGATATATGCAACATGACTAGATGTTATGTCGCCTCTCCTAGAAGCTGAATGCCCGATATCCTGCTGAGAGCATCAGTTACAACGTTCCCCTTCCCAGGACTATAGACTCTATCAAAGTCATAGTCCTGGAGGAACTCGATCCATCGCCATTGTATCAGGTTCAGGTCCTTCTGTAAGAAGATGTACCTGAGACTCTGGTTGTCAGAGTAGACTGTAAATCACCCACCCGTCAAATAATGTTGCCACATCTTCAAGGTGAAGACCACTTCTGATAACTTCAGGTCATGGGTAGCGTAGTTCTGCTCGTGTTGTCTCAACTACCGTGAACCATATGCGATCACCGCTTGATCCTACGTCAGGACACACGCGATTTCGGTCCCTGACATGTCGCAGTAAACTACATACCCAACACCCTCCTCTGGTAGCCTCAAGATGGGTGCACTGGTCAATCTCCGCCTCAACTCCTGAAAGCTCTGCCGGTATCTATCTGACCACACAAAGGGTTTCCCCTTCTTATTCAAAGCTGAAAGCGGTGCTAAAACTCTGGAGAAGTCTGGAACAAACCTCTGATAGTACCAAGTCAGGCCCAAGAAACTCAGAACCTCTTTCACACTCCTAGGTGGCTCCCAAGAAAGCATTGCCTTGATCTTCGCTGGATCCACTGCTACCCCCTCCTCTGAGATCACATGTCCCAAGATGTGAACCTTTCGAATCCAGAATTGGCACTTCAAGAGCTTACCATAATGCTGGTGCTCTCGGTGTGTATCCAGTACAACCCGCAAGTGGTAGGCGTTCTCCTCCTCAGTAGTTGATTAAATATTTATTTCTTCGATTAAAACTACGAAAAAACGATCGAGGTTAGGCGGGAATATCCAATTCATGAGACTTATGAACACTACTGGAGTGTTGGTCATGCTGAAGGGAACTACCAAGAACTCGTAGTGGCCATACCGACACCTAAAGGCTGTCTTCTGCACATCCTCATCTCGAACTCTGAGATGGTGATAGCCTGACCTGAGGTCTATCTTCTAGAACCATTGTTCTCCCTTGAGATAATAGAAGAGGTCTTAAATCCTTATAAGTGGGTAATTGTTCCTTACGGTGACCTAATTCAGGTAAAGGTAGTCGACACACATTCGCAAGATCTCATCCGCCTTCTTGGCGAACAAAATCGGAGAAGCCCAGGGTGAATCACTGGGTCGAATGAATCCCTTTACCTGAAAGTCCTCCAACTGTACCTACAGTTCACGAAACTTGGCAGGAGCCATCTGATATGTTGGGGTAGATATCAGTGTTGTACCAGGGTACATATCTATGTAGAATTATACCTCTCTGTGACGAGGTATTTCGGGAACGTCGCCAGGAAAAACATCCACATACTGATCCACCACAACAGGAAAAATTGGACTCCGCACATCAACCGCTCTGAGGTTGAGACTAGCCAACTGATGTGTGATTAGCTGCCCTCTCCTTTGCGTAAGTCCATCCTATGGGGCAAAGGCTCCCTTCTCACCGGTGAAGGTGAACCTGGTCCCATCTGTGCGGACAGGCCACACTTTGTGCCTAATATAGTCGATCTGAGTATGGACTGTAGATAACGAGTCCATACCCAAGATGACGTTGTAAGGCCTCGACGCTGATACAAGAAGATCACAGTCGATGCTCTCGCCTCCTAGAATAAGCTCACACTTCCGGCACCAGTGCGTAATCATCGAGTCTACTCCCGTAAGAGTCTCTAACTGTCAGGATCGAGCCAACGACTCCTTTGGAATCTCCGAGCTCCGGAAAAGGGCAGCAGAAATAAAACAATGACTCACACCTGTGTCTATAAGAACTTCAGCAAGGGTGGAGTAGACATAGATAATACCCAAAATCATATCAGGTGTGTTGTGGTCGTAGGCCTTGACTACCTGGAGCTGTGCTCACCTCTGTCTGCCAGCTCCCTGTGGTTGGGGTGGACCTCCTCATGGTGGTGGTGGTAGAGCCTCGAAACATCATCCACCACCTACTGTATGGCCAGATCCTCTACCTCGTCCGCCCGCTCCCAGCAGACCACCATGGTCAAATATCTGCCTCTTCCTGGGAGGTCCTTATACTGTCTGCTTCTCGTCTGCATGGCAGGTCTGGCAGTGACGAGCCATGTGACCCTGCCCTCCGCATGCATAGAACGTGTTGATCCTCGTAAGGTTGGCTCTGTTTCATGTGCCCCACACAACCAAACCTATATCTTGAGGTCTCCCACCTGATGGCCTGGTCTGCTTGGACCCCTGCAACATCTGTCTACTGCCGGCTACATGAGACTCCGCTATGTGTCGCCCTACGATGGGTCTCTCCACTGGTGACTGCTCAGCGAGAAAACTATCCACTAGAAGGGCTCGCTCCAGCACCCCTCCCTACGTCGGGATGTTGAGGGGAATCATCGAAGACCTAATCTCGTGACTCAGTCCCTGCTCAAAGGTCTATGCCCTATAGAATGGGTCACATACCATATCTATGGAGTAGCATGAGAGGTCAGTAAACCTCACTGAGTACTGAGCTACTGTCATGTTGCCCTGCTGCAGATGTAGTAACTCTTGAATCTGCACCGCACGAAGGTGGTTGGAATAAAATCCAAGAATAAGAGACTCTCGAAGTCTGTCCAAATAAGTGGTGCCTCGTCGTTCACCTGGAGAATCAGGCTCCACCATCTACCTGTTGATGCGTGCAGAATAATTGCAGCAAGGATCACCATAAGGTCGGCTGGTGTCCCTACCAATATGAAAACTTTGAAGACAGACTCCATCCAATCCTCGACTGCCTGAGGGTCCGTCACTCTGCAGAACCTGTGTGGCCTCTTTCGCTAAAACTAGTGCAACGCACTCAGGCAGGGTGCACGCTCTCCTGCTGGGGCTGGTAGTATCGGTGGCTCAGCGGGTAGTGGTACCGCTGGTTCCTCCATTGTGATGGGTCCCTACACCGAGGCCTCGCTGCTCGGTGGGCTGCCATCTCACATGTAACTCAGCACCCTAGATGGCTACCTTCGTGGGGCCATCCTGAAAAGAAACAGGTGCGCCACGGTCAAAACAGTATACCTGGTGAGCTAACACAAAGTAATCATAAAGACAACTTTTCAAGGAAAACACACATGCAATCAGTGTTTTCGTGACCTGAGTAAGAAATCAGAGGTCAGGGTCCTCGTGTATGGATACGTCGTCCGTCACACCAACACTGGACTCCCAGGACTGAAAACCACACTCAATACTCTTAACACTATTTCTTCATAGTAAGAATGATCAGTGTCTAGAGTTTTACGGTAGTACTGACTACTCTGATACCAATTTGTCACAACCCGTCCTCAAGACTCGTGTCGTGACTACAACAAGTCCTCCTTCCATAGGCCAGTGGCTGGAGACTAGCACCAAAGGTGTAAATCCCAATAAAAGGGAAGTCATTTCTTTTATAATAGTAAACAATACAACAGAGTACGCAACAGATGTAAGCATAAAGTAAACTGAGTACAAAAGTAAGTGATAAAATGTAAATGGGCCAGTATACAAACCCAACTAAAAGTATAGTACAACTGAAATCAAGCACAACTGTAGTAAAGTAAAAGAGAAACCACTGAGTCATCCTCCAGGAATCCCACCTGAAGGGTGGGTACAGATGGCCTCCTCAGCACCTCAAGTATGTCTGTTCGCTCCGTGTACATCTCTCCAAGTGGTCCGCCTCCAGGTATCGCCCAACACTACAAGTCTCTACCTCGATCAATGATGTTCATCGTCTGTAACCAACACAATGTAGTTCAGGAAAAGCCCTTTCAGGGGTGAGTATACGATACTCATAAGGGACCCTGAGACCCCCAATGGTCTCCCGGAATCTAAAAAGGATAAACAAAAAAAGATACATACAAACACGAAGTATCAACCAACCTTACTTAGGTATATTCCCATACATATACCTAAGTTATCAACCACATTATGACTCCAACTCTCAAGCCCAAATACAACCCAGTCCACACAAGAAAGAAGTCAATCACATCGATGATAATGATTGAAAATCAAGACTCATCTCACACAGTTATACATCTTTCATATAGTGATAGAGATGATCATATGTAGTCACTGATTCATCTAAGTTGTCGGACCTACACAGGATACAAGACCAGCTATGTTGTCAGACCCCCACAGGATACAAGACCAGCTACTCTGCCAGACCCACAAAGGATACAAGTACAGAGGTCAAACTGCCAGACCCATATAGGATACAAGAATAGTTGTCATCGTTGTCGAACCCACATATGATTCCAGTATGGTAGTCATCACTATCGAACCCATGAAGGATTCCAGTACAGTAGTCGATTCAGTCACAGCCAGCTCTAGGGTTCCTGCACATAGCACGCTCGATTCCGGGAGGGTCCGCTCCTCAAGAAAAGGGGGTTCAATACATCAAATGTCACGTATTCCAGAGTTGATGTATCAAAAAGTTTCGTCTCATCAAAAGAAACGCAACGTGATAGATAGCATGTCAATCAGATTCCCGGTCTGACAGTTATTAGCTTTTCCGTTCCAGGCGCCCGGTTGGAATTATGCTCATTCCAAACCCGGCCATTTTCCAAAGTCGTCCAAAACTCAATTAGAGTATCAAAAATGGACCACCACTTCATGAGGGTCCTATTGTTTCAGACAACACGTCAATCGGATTTGCGGTCTTCAAGATATTCACATTTAAGTGGAAAGGGCCCGTCCCGTTTAGCTGAGTGGGCCGATGCGTCTGGTCAACCCGGTTTTGGTGGGTCCGGCCAGGAAGAGGGTCGGACCGGCCCGAAGATTCATGTGGCCTGGCCCGAGGGGCGTATCCTAGCCCGAAGGGGCATGGCCCGACCCAAGGGGGGCGCGGCCTAGCCTATCGCGGCATGGCCCGGACCGGTGAGGCCCGGTGTGGCGCAGCCCGGCCTGGTGCAGCACGGCCCGGCTCGGCGCGGCGCGGCCCAGCACAGCACAGCTCAGCTGGCCGAGTGGTCCTAGGGGGGACGCAATCCCCCGCTTTCCTGAATTGGCGGCGCCGAGCTGCGCCTCCCTCCCAACCGGTCGTCCTTCCCAGCGCATGCGGCCCACTCGGGTGGGCCGCGGTCCTTCTGCATGGCACCTTTGGGTGTCATGGCTCCTTCACCCGGCTGGCTGATGAGCCGTCCGGTTCACCGCCGAAGCGGCCTGCAGATTTTGGGCCGATGTCCACCACAGTGCAATGCCCTTTTGGCGTCGTGGTTTCTTTGCTCCGTCCGGCTTAGTTCTCTGGTTCTTCATCGGCCGAGCGGCCCGCGGTTACGGGCCGCAGTTCCTCCATATGCAGCTGGCGCACGGCCACCGCCTTCGATCGTCACCGCTTCCTGTTGCGAATCAAAAATCAAGAACAACGGAGGGTCATCGGTCCGATTTCGTTCGGCCCGTGCCCTCTGCGTTAGTTGGTAACATATGGTGATTATTATTCCAAAGAAAACAACACAATCGAGATAATTTATTCACTTATAAATTATACAAAACCCCTACCTCGCAAAAGACGTTGCACGTAATCGAGCCACGGAAGACGAGCATCGTGGTAGTCAGGTGTCGCGGAAGAACGGTGTCATCCCATCAACGATGGAGGAATAGTCATTGTCGTAGGCAATTTAGACTCCTTGACATCGAAGTGCGTCCAAGGAAGATGCGTCGTTGGAAGAAGTCCATCACGTTCTTCATCGGGGATGTTCTTCATCAAAGAAGGATCACCTCTCTTCTAAATCTCTAAAGCCTCCCAAATAGTGTTTTTCCAACGCAAAAAGAAATAAGTCTCTCCAATTAATATAATTTCCATGAAATTCATATTAATTCAAAATAGGTGTCAATTAATTAATACTGATATTAATTAGATAGGATGGAACATTTAATGGGCGTGAGGTGGAGAGGCTCCACCATAATTAATATGAGGTGTTGTCAAGATAAATAGTGGAGAATTAATGGGGAGTTGAGGGGTGGTGGAAGGGTGTGGGTTCGTGTGGGCCCCACCACACTAAATCCTCTTAGGGGAGGTTATTTGGGGTGTGATCCCACCCTTAACTTCCTCCTGTAGGTTATAACTACCAAAAAAATAAACAAAATTGTGTACAATAATTTTATTTAATTTATTCTATATCCCCAAAAATTAACTTTTAAACTGCATAAAACGTAACTGCGGTAAAGGTCCCCTTAAGCGAATACAGGTGCTGCGAGTTTCAACGGTGTCCTCGGATTTCAATTTCGAGCATCAGTTCAAAATATAGAAAAAACCCGCTCATACATTTACTAAACGTACCCGAACAAAACTTCAGAAATTGATTCTGAGCACACCAGGCCTCGGATTCAGGTGCTGTCAGAAACTGAGTACTCATAAAATTCTAATGTATTTAAAAAAAATTCCTTTGAATGGGTCTTTATAATTTTGTTTTAAATCTCCACTTTCTGAATGTGATGCATCATTTTTGGTTGAATATGATGTATCACCAGCTCAAATAGATACATTTCATCATTTTCACTTAACTTAGTGACATGAGGTGATTGATTTCATAACAATATATTAAAATCAGAAATCATCCTTTCACTGAAAGATTCCAAATCACCTCAGGTGACAAAATCAATTAGCATAGATGCAATGGTAGGTGTAGAAACTCTCTCAATGGAAGGTATAGGATCATTAGAATCAAACATGTAAAATTCACATGTAGTGTCAATTTCTTCTACCAATGATCCCTTAGGAT
Source organism: Viscum album (assembly GCA_963277665.1). Taxonomy (NCBI): domain Eukaryota; kingdom Viridiplantae; phylum Streptophyta; class Magnoliopsida; order Santalales; family Viscaceae; genus Viscum; species Viscum album. The sequence goes on from OY728150.1 coordinate 1,547,366,310, forward strand.
ATATCACACATTGAAAATCATGTCACTCATAATCTGAATATGGGTAGTCCAAACCAAGTATGACACACCCTAGGTACTTATTCGACTCCTCAATAACTGGGTCCATCAATCTATCATAAGACTTATAAAATTTCTTAAAAACCATATATTAAATAGGTGTAGACTCAATAAAGTCAGGTGTAACATCCAAATACTCAGCTGGTATTTTCACAACCAATATCAGCTCAGCAGCAGCAAGCTCAACCTCCATATGCTCATCAAATTACTATTCTATAACAGTCTTCTCAGCAACCATCTTCACATCAACTGAAGGCATATAATGATCTCCATCAATAGAAAAATAAATATGATGACTCTCCACACCTGTGGATTTTCCCCCTCAACTAATTCATCCTTCTCATCTGAATTATCGCTTTTCAATACTTGAACTAAACTGGGTATTTCTTTAGATATCAAAACACTTAATGATCCTAAAGATGAAAGGATAGCATGAGGTATCTCAACATCCTCAACTCTAACATGGCCAGAAGGACCATCATGGTCATATGTTCCATTTTTTTCATCTTCGTCTCCACTTTCATCTTTCTTGTCTTCTCCTCCTTCTTATGCTTCATCATCTCCATATTCTTCTAGTTATTCTTGCTCACCATTTTCTTCAGAGGACTTATAGGTTGTTTTGAACTTATCTTCTCCTAATACTTCTACTTATTCCACATCACTACCTTCTTTCAAGAGAGGTTCTCGAACAAAGATATTCCTAGGTGGACTTGAAGCACTGTTTTTGGGAATCCTTGAGGTAAATTAAGGTCACTTGCTTCATCCACTAGATACTCCTTTTCCTCGTCACTAGAGGTAGCTACCTCTTCTTTCTCATATAAGTATTCCCCCACTTAATCTAGTTCCAAACCAGGATCCACAAGTTTCTTTGGTCTAGTTGGATGATTAAATGGATTAAAGTCATCATAAATCCTTTCACCATCATCAATCCACTACCTATTCCAAGGATTCCAACTAATTTTCATCCTTTTACAAATAACCCTTGTAATACATAATCCTCCACACTCTATATCTAATTCTTTACCTTTATTGACTAATCCATTGGATTCTAGCACTACTAAAATAAACTTAGGGTAGATTAGGGGATTTTACCTTGAATTTGGTTTACACTTCTCCATCATGTGTATCATCAGATATCTATAAAGGTTTATCTTTTCACCTCTATTTATAAGATACCGAAGATAAACATCTTGATATCACATGGTAGATAAATCACCCTTCCTTGGGTATAACATATACTGGATAAACTTAAGTAAAAACTCGAATTCTCCATCTAGATCAATAGCAATAGGTCTTCTCACTATCCCATCTCCTGTTAATTTGACTAAAGTAACCTCATAAAAAAATTTATCACTATCATATATAATTGTTCCTTGAGATTATTTTTTAACTCCTTTATGTGTAACTCTTAAAAATTTATCCCACTACCTTGAAGAAAAGATAAATTTGTGGTCATTTAATCTATTTCATGACCAACCTTTATCATCCATGAAATCAATCTTAAAAAACTAGTAGAACTAGTGCATTAAACAATGATACAAGGGTATCTAGTTGAAAGAAAACCATTCCACTTATCCCTGGTATTGTAGAACATTCATCACTAACAACTTGATCATCATTAACTATTCAGAAATGCATTATTTTTTGGGCATTATAACTGTCTTCACGAGATCTGGGTTTACTGCTTTACTAGCAGCTAAACTACTAGATTCTCCTTTCTGCTTTGTTGAAGGACACGAATCATTTGGAGAATAAACTATAGATATCATTACTCTATCCATTGATATCAACTCTGAAGGTTTGGATGAAAGAAAATAAGAACAATGGTCGGGAGAGAAAAGTTTATAGTGATGGTTGAGAGAAAGGTATGAGGGAGTAAATGAATTGAAATTAGTAAACTTTTTGATTTATATCATTTTGGAATTTTAGGGACTTTTTAATTGAAAATTGAAATAATAATTTAATCAAAATAAAAAATTAATAAATAACCCATAATGAAATTAGAAATAGTATCTTAAAAACTAAAAATAATAAAAATTAATAAGGGAATGATATTTTTCAAATGTGGGTAAAACCAATGGTTGGAAATTCCAACGGTGAGTAATTCCAACAGTGAGAAATTCTAATGATTAGTAATTCCAATGGTGAATAGAACTCAGCAGTGGGTAAAAATCAATGGTGCATAAAACTCAAAGGTGGTTAAAACTCAATGGATATTCCCCTAAAATTAAACTTAACCAAAAATAATCATTCCTATTTCATGTTTGATGTAGTTTATTTTCTCAAAATTCAATGTCTTAGTGGATATATCTTAAATATGATATTTTGAACCAATGTATTCAAGAGTTATATCACCCTTTTGAAAATGGTCCCTCAAAAAGTGATGTATTGCCTTAATATATCTTGTTCTAGAGTGATATACAGGGTTATTATAATATTTATAGAACTTTTGTTGTCAAATTTGTAGGGACATTCTGAAATTGATATCCATGGTCTTGAAATATATGTCTCATCCACAAAGGTTTTGCACAACAAAACATGAAACTGTGTATTCAACTCTAGCAGTAGATAGTGCAACAGAATTTTATTTCTTACTACACCAAGAAATAATTGACTTTCCCAAAAGATGACATGTTCTAGAGGTTCTTATTCTATCTAACTTACAACCACAAAAATAATCATCTAAATAAATAACCATGTAAAATGATTTTTCACTTGGCTAAAATAGTCCTAAATTGGTATTATACATGAGGTATTTAAAAATCCATTTTAAAATAAGTAAGTGTTTATCTTTTGAGTTTTATTGAAAATGATCACACATACACACACTTAACATAATTTCAGGTCGGATAGTAGTTAAGTAGAGAAGACTTCCAATCATACCTCTATAACTAGTTTGATTCACTCATTTATAGCTTTATTAATATCAAATTCATATGTGTTACTCATTGAAGTTTCAATACTCTTAGTTCTATCCAAATTAAAAAAAATAAAATGTCTTTAGTATATTTTCTTTTATTTAAAATAATTCTTTCATTTTTTTGAAAAATATGAAAACTAAAAAAAAAATTAGTTCACCCATTAAACTCATTTCAAATTTATTTTATATTCTTTTTGAAAAATTTGTACATAAATAATTTTTAGAAGATCTAAAAATAATATCTTCTACATAAATTTGAACAACTAATTCATATTTTAAAATTATTTTAATAAATAGTATAGAATCATATATACCTTTTGAAAATACTTTTGAAATAATAAAAAATTCGAGCCTATCAAACCAAGCTCTCAGATCTTGTTTTAAACCATATAAGTCTTTTGATATCTTGAAAACAAGATTTGGAATATGGGGATTTTGAAATTCATGTGTTGTTCTTCAGAATAACCTCAAATATTTATCTATATAATAATTCAATTTTGACATCCATTTTATATAGTTTTAAATATAGATGTTGTTCATATTAAAGTAGTATTCTAATGGATTCAAGTGTGGGTACAGGTGAAAAGGTATCTTCATAGTCTATACCCTCTTCTTGACTATACCCTTGTGCAACTAATCTAAACCTATTCCTTACTATTGTATTAGATTCATCAACCTTGTTTCTGAACAACCATTTAGTGCCTATAGTCAAGGTTTCATTAGGTATATCAACAAGATCCCAAAATTTATTTATTTTACATTTATCAAGTTCTTATTTCATATCCATTACCCAGAATTCATCATTTATTTCATCATTAATGTTAATAAGTTCAAGTCGTGACAAGAATACTTGATGTTCAACTTGGTTTCTTAGACAATCTCTAGTTTGTGTACATATATCTAAGTTTATAAAAAAACATATAAAGGATGGTATTTAAGAGTCCTAGAAGATTTAGTAAAAGAAGGATTGGTCACCTTAGGGTCCTATATAGGTTCAAGTTCAGGAATTTCATCAGAATCTGATGACTTTTCTATATGGTTTGCAGCATAATCAGAAGTTTTGGAATTGATGTCAAAAGTAGATAAATTGTCCTCAAGATTTTCTAAATGGGTTTTAGGTTCATGTGGATCTACCACATAAAACCTAAAATAGATAGAATGTTCTACAGTATTGGTTCTTTTATTAAAAACTCTATAATATTTACTTGAATCTAAATAACCCCGAAAAATTCTTCCATCACTTCTGAAGAAAAAAATTTCAAGATTATCCTTAGTTTTAATAATAGATACTTTTTAATGAAAACTCTAAAGTAATGAACCATAGTCTTTCTAATATTCTAAATATAATAAGGGGTTTTATTTAATATAGGCCTAATTGAAACTCTATTGATTATATAGAAGGTTGTGTTCACAGACTCTTCCCAAAAGTAGATAGGTAATTTATATTCATTAAGCATAGTCTAGGTTATCTCTTGAAGTGCTCTATTTCTTCTTTATACTACCCTATTCTTAAAAGGGGTTCTAGGAGAAGATAAGTTATGACTATATCTATTTTGATAGAAAAAGGATTCAAAGTCCTCATTTTCAAACTCACGGCCATGGTCACTTCTTAAGGTATTAATTCTAAGTCCACTTAGTTTTTCTACACATTTGAATACAAGATAAAATAAGAGAAATATTCACTTTTTTGGATAAAAAGAATACCTAGGTATGATTATAAAATTCATCTATAAGTACATTGACATAGTTCTTCCCATTTAAACTAGAAACTCTAGATGGTCCAAAGAAGTCCGTATAAATAAACTCAAGAGGTTGAGAAGTAGAAACTTATTTCTTTAATTTAAATTAAATCTTATTTTTTTCCTTTTTGATAGGTGTTATAGACTTTATCATTTAGGAATTCAAGTTTGGGAAAATCCCTAACTAACCCTTTACTAGAAAGATTTCTTAGTGAGTGAATGTCATAGTGGCCAATTCTCCTATGCCAAATCCAAGATTCTCTATGAAAGGAACTTAATTAAGATACATTTTTAGAAATCAGTCAATCAAGATTAACATCATACACATCCTCATTTATTAATGTAGTACACACTAAATTATTTTTCGAATTAAAAATTCCATAAGAATTGTTTTCAAACTTCACATGAAAACCATCATCAAATAATTGTGAGATTCTAAGAAGATTGTATTTTAAACCATCAATAAAAATTAATTTATAAATTAAAAATGAGTTGATGTTACCGATTTGGCCAAGGACAATTATCTTTCCTTTAGCATTGTCACCAAAGGTGAAATAACCACTATAAACCATTATAATGTTATTGAAAATTGAGTATTCTCTTACCATATGTCTGGAATAGTTGTTGTCCAAGTACCATATATTTCTATAGGACCTCTTCAAATAGGTTACCTAAAAAAAATTATACCAAGAATGATTTTGGTACCCAGATTTTGTAGGGTCTATATATGTTAGTAATTCGGGCCTTATGAACCCACATTTTCATAATGGGTTTCCTATAAGAAAACTATAAATTTTTTGAAATAAAAACATTATATGGTCCTCTTAAATAAAAACTAACAATAGAATTTCCATATTTAGACATAAGAAAAAATGTACTCTTAACAACTCTTCTCTTTCTAGTTAGATAGCCTATACCGATAATGTACTTAGGATCAATTTGTTTTCAAAAAATTTGATTAATTGTTTCTCTTCTATTTTTAAATATTTTTAAATCATTCTTAAGTTGTCCATTAGAAAATTTTAGTTTAGTATTTTCCTTTAACATTTGATAATTATTACCTTTTCCTATAGTAAGATATATACAAAAACTAGAAGATAAAACATGTTTTTTCTTCATAACGTAGTATTTGTCTTTGATTTCATTAAAAGTATCTTCAAGAAAATTGTATTACTCAAAAATTTCTTATTTTAAAAAATCATCACCATATTGTATATTTTTAGAGTGGTCAAGATTAAGTACATGAGATATAATAGGTACCTCAGAAACATTTTTCATGAAGAAAATGATGGCTCTATCAGGATTCTCTTCATGAGTTGAGTATGAGTCACTGGAGCTATCCTTCGAGGCACTCAATGTGACATTCATTGATTTTTTATATTTTATATATTTTTCCTAATAATGTTTCTTGTATTTATACTTAGGATAGTTAGCCTAAAAATTTTATTTTCACGTACATTTATAATAGGTATTGTCATTTGAGTTTTCATCTATTTTCTAGTCCTTTTTCCATGTTTCTATATTTTCATAATTTCCTTTGTAACTCAGTTTCGTGAAGAATTTATTATTCTTGTATAACTTCATAAACCTTATGGTTAAATGGGATAATTCATCATCAATATTAGCTTGTGATTATTCATCACTGTAACTTTCATCTTATACATTTTACTTTTCATTATATTTTGATGAAATAGTCTTGAATGAAATAGATTTTCTTTCAGGTTCATAATCATCTTCGTGATTGACCTTAATCTCTTCTTCAAACATCATCAAATTCCCTATCAATTCCTTGACAAGCATTTTAATAATGTCACAGGATTCCCTTCTTGACACTGATTTCCCCCTTCATATCTCAAGAATACATCTCAGTTGTCTCATGATTTTTCCTTTATCTGACACTGGATTTCCTAAGGAGCTCATTGTATTGACTATTCATTGAACCTAGGATACATATCATAACTTATATCATCCGTTTTCATCTTAAAATTATCATATTTAATTTTATAAGTATTCAATATCATTTCATTTACATTTTTAGTTTCTTTATGTGAAATAGCAAATGTATCCCAAAATTCAAAATCAGTTTTACTAGAAGATATCCTATTGAATTATTCATCTTTTGAGGAATAGTAAAGAGAATTCATAGATTTTCAATTATTATTTTACTAAATTTTGGTTTCATCATCCCATTTATTCCTAGAAGTATTGAGTAACTCATATGTATCCTCTATATCAAACTAAATTTCAAATCCCAAACTCTCAATATGCATATTTATCTTCTTTTTTTCACTGAGAGTAGTTATTTCCATTAAATAATGGTGTTCTGTTTGTATCATAAACTTCTTGTCTATTATACATTTAATGAATTGAATTTAAAATTGATAGAAATTTAATATCTTTAAAACACAACTAAAATCAATGTTGAAAATATTTTATAAAACATTAATAATGAATATTGGTCAAAGTGAGTATCTCAGGAGGGGTGATTTAAGAACCTAATAATGTTTTTCATAAATAGGTTTAAATAAAATACCCTATCTTAATAGAAACATCCCAGTTAATAAAAATGGAAGATCACTATAAGTTCAGATCTTTTAAAATATTTCTCAAAGATTTATTAAGACTCAGTTAAAAAAATTATGGAAATTATTTTCAATTTTGAAAGCAATTGTCTTATTAAAACCCTTAAATAAACAATAATTGAGACTAAAAATAAAATTATGGGTTTTGTTTATAGTTTAAAATATATTTTTTTCAAATCATATAATTAAACCAAAACAAAAAATAGAGGTTTAGTATCAAGATGAGACCTAATCCTCTCCACTTGGAAATCACCTACTACCAAGAATATTATATAAATTAATCTATGATCCACAACATGGATTAGGTGTAAAGTATAAATGTTTTCCAGTACACATAGGGAACTCCTCCACAACAACATTGGGAATAAAACAAATACAATCCACACATGGACCTATTCTACAACATGTGGGAAAAAAAGTGTAAATGAATCTTAAGAAGATATCTAGTCTTTTCCGGTTATAGCACGAGGGATAATGTGTGTGTTTATAATAGATTGAAACATACACTACTCATAATGTAAATAAAATAAATATAAAGAGAAAATAAAAATATATAGAAGTATTTTGTTTCACTATCCTATATTTTTTGTATATTGTGACTCCTTGAATGTGTCTTCAAATGAATCTTGAGTCGTGTCTCTAAAAATACTAGTAAAATAGAGTGTCATGAACTCTTTTTATTCTGACTATGGGAAGGAACTGAATGTTCAATGAGCTTTAATCTTCCACAGTTGAGAGTATTCAAGTTTCTTTATGTAAGATCTCAAAAAGTAGAACTATTTAGGTTCTTGAAATATGGCTTCATCTCACTTCTCATGAACATATATATCTTTATCACTTCTACCAAAACTCAATGCATCATTTTTCATGAGGGGGTCTGCTACTTATCTTAATATTAGTATATAGGAAGAATTATCCAGGTCCTTTACTCCTTATACTTGATGAATGACACATACTTTAATGCATCCCAACAATAAATCAAGAAAAAACATTAAAATAAAACTCAACATTAAATTAAATAATATAGTCATTATAAATATTTAATTTAAAACAAATAAAAACATTGGTGGTGAGTCATATTAAATAGAGAGGAAATCTCTGGAGGTGTATTCAGTTAGTGGTGAGTCAGGATGGTGGTAACTCATCTCACTAGTGAGTCTTCTCAGTGGTAGGTCATCTCAAAACTTTGTCAAGTTTTCATTTTTATGAAAGGTCATCTTTAATGGTGACTCAGGTCTGGCGGTATTTCTTTTCAACACTTTTCCAAAAATCTATTCTAATAGTGAGTCATAATTTGTAGGTGAATCATATCTGATGGTAGGTTTTTTCCATACATTATCAAATTTCTATGGTCCATCTCCAATGGTTGGTGATTTCTTTACTTTTTCAATTTTTCATGGTTAATCTCCAATGGTAAATGTTTTTCATACTTAATAATATTTTCACTATGACGGTGAGTCATTACTGGAGTTGAATCAACCTTAATGGTGAGTCATGTCTGGTAGGGACTCTTTTCCATACTTATTTAAAAAAAATCCAATCTACCTTATGTCATAAAATTCAACCATAACACACAAAATTCATTAATATCATAAGAAACATGATTTGGTGATCATTAAAAAAATGTGGTGTCAACAAAGGGATTTAAATTTAATTCTAAAACATCATCCCAAGGTTATTATTCACTTGATACTATATTTTTTATGCTCAATTATCCTTGGATGGTTTCTTAATATTTATTCTATCTTTTGACTCTTTTAAAAACATCCCTAAAAGCTTTTACTTAGATATATCTTCAAACTTCACATAAAATATGTGTTATATAGGGTTTATATCATCCAATAGCAATGTTCTTGAGTCTTGAAAATATAGATATATAATAAATAGATGTAAGGGCTACAAACCAAGAAATATGTAAACTATTATTTTCCCATAAATGTGTGAGCTTCATCCATTCATTGAGACCCTTCTCCATCACCCAACATTTCAAGATATACTTATTGACATGTTTCTTTTTTTAAAGGTTGGGTCTGAAGCCTCAAATTATTATTTAAAGAAAAGTCCTCTTTAGACTGGGTAGATGGAGACCCATTACATAGCCCAAAGTCCCAAGGCCAAGTGGCCTAAATACAAGGCTTGAAAGCTCATTTTCTTTGCCCAAAGGACCCCTCGGTGAATAGTACTGCTATAGTACCTGCGCTGCTACATTACCTGCTATAGTACAACCGCCGCAACAGTACCTACTACAATCCCACCACCACTACAGTGCTGCCACTACTACAGTTCCACCGCTGCTACAGTTATTCTACAGGCCCTGCTATAGTATTGCTACAGTACCCGAAAATTCGCCCCTGCCTGGATTTGATCTTGGGTCTTTTGGATGCCAAGCAGGAGCCTGTACCACTATGGTACAGGGTCGTTGGCACTTATTGACATGTTTATTGAAAACAAATAAAATTAAGAAAAACATTTGGTTATTTCAATTTCATATATATATATATATTATAACTTATTCATAATTTTATTAATCGCATGCATATGAGTTGAGGAAATCATATCACAAAAGTCTCATTTTTCATATTTTTCACCATAAAGAAATTATACCATTTGTATTTAATTTTTTACTTCAAATATGTCATTTATTTTATTAAATAATATAAATATGACATAAAATTAGTATTATTATTCTCTTGGTTTTAGTGGTGGTTTATGCTAATTCATATTGATTTTAGGGGATCATATCGTGGTCAAATGTAGTAGAAAAAACCCATGAAACCTTTATTTATCTTTAAAAACTCAACATGAAATAATAAAACAAATAAAACCAATATAATTTTAATGTATTATCCTTAATATTATCTTCTATATGGTTTATAGATATCACCAAAGTGATAAAGGGATCTCACCATTATAGGTAGTACACTATACTTAGATCCTCATTGCAATGAGAGTAACTCAAACGTTCTAAATGGGTGTTATTGCCTTCTTTTGAAGAAAAATGGTTGTTAAAGTCAAGGATAATTATGATATATTTATTATATATCAAGGGAATACCAACATGAGGTATTGAATCCCATTTTATAACCACACTGCATTTAATTAAGAGGGCTTCGAGCATCATCAGTATTCTGTTCCATCACATGGAAACCATATGTTACTTCTCATTAGTATATTATTCCTTCAACACCAAAATGAATATAAAAATCCAATAATGAATCATATCATAATTCATAATTTATTTAAGCTATATAGGGGGATCATTTCAGGTACATGGAATCAATATCATAAGCCCCATTGTACTCTATGATTTCAGAAAAAAAAATCTTTTGCCTATTTATATCAATAAATATGGTTTAAATTTTTCATTAATTTTCAAGAATATACCACATTCTATAAAATACTATAACTCTTTATCTAAAATAATTAGAGAGATTCGGTAATATATCCAAGACTCTTTTGTAAACATTTTGTCAAACTTTATTCATTTTTTGAGAAACACTTTGTCCAAAATTTAATCTTTATCCAAAGGCCTAATTGTGTGACCCTATATAACTTAGAAGCATTGAGAAAAAATATGAAACCCTGGTTTAATACTTGTAATAAAAGAGTACCCTCTATAAATGAATCAATGTTACCCAAGCTACTAAGGGGTCTAGTGTGAAATCGATTAAACATACACATATCTCAATATAAACATTCACACTACAAGATATATCATATACATCATATGTATACCTATATAATCCCTTTTTCCATTATTATTAGTGACCAATAGATATGTAATAATATTAATCTAGTATATTTCATCTCATAATTTCTTAATTTTATGAAAAATACCAACCAGTTCAATGAATACACCACATGTCATTCATCTAGTAGATGAGCACATCACATGTCCCTCATCTAAGTAGTTAAATATTTGATATGTGACTCAGCTAATATTTTCCATGATTTTCTTCAGTATAATTCAATCAAGGGACATATAACTTTTTTTATTATATAAGCGTAAAAATCCAATTTTTGTTGAGTTCCAACTGATTAGATGATGATCCATACACCAACCAATATTGATTAGATAACCCCCAAGGCTTATGTGGGAAATGTGTCTAAGTATAAAGGTTCTAATTCTGGGTATATCACTAACCTCAGGTAAATTGATTGATAATAAGTATACAACCCAAATATATCAATGACTATATGAAATTAAATGGGATATACTTTAAAAGGTTAGTCCAAATAATAAGTCTCCACTTCTTATCTCTCGCTTCAACTTTTGATGATAATCTTAACTTATCACCACAACCCATAATACTCTATGATGATCATTGATTGGGGATAACCAAAAGTAATATTTTTAAGGGATATTATCATTCCACTGTTTATATAAAATATATTAAAGCATATGTTAATGAATGATAAATGAATATTTCCTTTATTATAAAATCATGATACATTATTAAACCATTACATTAATTTATTATATATCATATAACAACATACTCAATATGATCCTCATGCATCTTTTATAATAATGTTTTGATTAATTTATCCAATAAATTATCATCTATAGCCTCCTAATAAATCCTAATATTTCTCCACTTAATGATATACTATTTTAGATGGCATTTTTAAATAATATATTTGGTCCTTTAGTGAGAACTGAGTTCCTTGGCTTGAGCAATGGATCCATTTTTTCATAGAAAATCTTAATTTCTTCCTCTATACTAGGAACCACCTCAAGTTTATAATTGAAATTCCTGATCTAAACAGATTTTTTCACATCATCTAATGCATTGATGTACTCCACCTATGTTGTCAATTCTTCCATGGTATCTTGTTTAGAACTCTTCCAACTGATATCTGTTCTATTCAATAAAAAAACCATATTCATATTTTGTATCATCTCGGTTTTATTGGAAACTCACATTCATGTAACCCTTTATATATAGATCATACTCTTCTCTAAATACCAATAATATATGTTCATTTCTTCTCAATTACTTAAGTATGTTATTAACAATAAAAAAGTGACTCTAACGAATATTAGATTGGTATATACTAAAAATACTAAGAGAGTAGATAAAATAATGTTGAGTACATAACATGTAATATAGGATAGAGACTATAATGGATGTGTAAGATAATATTTTCATCCTTTATAAACTCCATAAATGGATTATAAATCTTCCCATGATTTTCTCTATATAAAAATGGTAAGGATCCATTTTTTGGAGTTCTCTATGTTAAAATTATTTAACACGTTACCAATGTATGTGTCTTAACTAAGTCCAAGAAAACTATTAGATCTATCTAAATATATCTATATACCTAGTATGAAGGCTGCTTCACCCATGTATTTCATTGAGAAGAATTTAATCAACCACATCTTTATAGTATTTAAAGTTGGGATGTCATTTTTTATAATTATTTCATCCATATAAAACATGATAAACACTACTACACTCCCACTAATATTATTATATATACAATAATTTTCTTTTTTTATGAAACCAAACTATTTGATCATATCATCAAACTAAATATTCCAAATCTGAAAAGATTTATTCAATATATAAATGAATCATTGCAATATACATACCGTAGAAGACTCATTTGTAACTTTAAAACCATCTGTTTATTCATATACACTCCCTTGAAAAAATTCTCATAAAGTAAAGTGATTTTCATATCCATTTGAAATATCTCAAAACTAGAAATGAGTTGTTATGGAAATTAATATCCAGATGGAATTTATCATCACTACAAGTGAAAATGTTTCTTCATGATCAGTGTAATAAATTTGATTGTAACCCTTTGCAACCAGACATGTTTTATAGGTATGAATTCCACCATCCATGTTAGTTTTATTTTGAAATAAATAACTTTCTCCCTATAAGACTCACCCCTTCATGTGAATCCACAATGTTCCAGACTTTATTGGTGTATATAGAAACCATTTCCTATTTCATAGATTTAAACCATTTTTTGAAATCATAACTCTTAATGAAATCTCAGTAGTAAATAAGTTTATATCTTATTAACATTATTTTGTCACCATTTTCTATAATAAATCGATATCTATTAGGCTCCCAATGAATCATACCAAACATTCATTCTTAATTTGTAACTTATGCTGATTCCTTTCCACAAAACATTATAGAACCAAATCAACCTCCATATAAAAAAAATTTCTTTTTTGTTAGTATTAAACTTCATTCAGTAAAACTTTACTCCCACTGAATCCTCAATTTATATATTCCTTCTCAATAAATATACTAGTTCATGCCACAAACAATTTTTGTTTAGTAATATTAAATAAATAATATAACTTATTTTTGTTATGTTAAACAAAAAATAAGCAGTTTTGAAACTTAATGTCATGTTTGATAAAATCCATTCATCATATGTGTTATTGAAAACTCAAAATATTTATAATAGATAACATAGTACATTTTTCATACCATATATTATATCGTGTCTTTATGGGTAATTTATATATATTTAGAATTATTAGGAATACAACAGTCTAAAAAACCATAAACCCATAATGAAATAAAAATGTCCCACTAACTAATCATCGATCGAACCATGTATAACATCATATGATTCCTTATCTAAGACAAACCATTCCACTATGGTGTTATAGGAAGATTTTGTTGTGGGGAAATTCTATAATCTCTTATATGATCAGTGAATTATTATCTCAAGTATTCACCACCCCTAACAATTGAAGAATCTTAATACTTTTTCCTAGTTCATTTTTCACTCTATTCTAAAAATCTATGAACTTTTCAAAGTGTTCATACATGTGTCTCATCAAAAAACCATAACCATAACAACTAAATTCATCAATAAAAGTAATGAAGTACATAAAACCACCACTTATTTGGTCACTCATTGGTCCATATACATCACTATTTATAAGATCAAATAGTCCATTAGCCCTTTAACTTTTCCCACTAAAATGTTTTTTTCATTTTTTTTCAAATCAAAAATATTTTCAATCATCAAAAGATTCATAATTTAATGGTTTAAAAAATACATATTTATGGATTATTATGATGTATTTCTCTTTTATATGTCTAAGAAAACAATTACAAAGGTAGTTGGTATTATAATCAACCTTAAACTTCTTACTCTAAATGTAATAGATAGGATTATCCATATCTAGATTGTATAAATTGTTTTCCATATTCTCAATGCCAAAAAAACATTTCATTATTATAAATTTAACAACTCTTGTTCTGAATAATGAATGAAAAATCCCATATTATTCAAAAGATATATATAAATGAAATTTATTTTTATGAAAATAACATAATAATAGTTCTCCAATTATAGAACAAATATACATGGAAATTCAGGCCATAAGGGCCAAATTATAATAAATAAAATCATTGTCTATTACTGGAATGAAGATCCACATCACCCTTTTTAATTCCATGATACCTCTAATTATATTCGTATCAACACAAATGTATGATGCACACTTGTTATCCAATACCCACAAGTCAGAGTTAGTGAAATTGACCTCTATAACATTCACATACAGATAATCTGAATGCTTCTCTTTGAAAACACTTCTCAACTTCATATCCCATCTATAATTATTCTATAGGTCATTCCTATAATAGATATTAATGTTATTATAATTATCTATGTCATAATCTATATAAAATTAATATATATGGGTAAGTATCATTTTTTGTATCTTTTTATCAAGGGAATTTAATGAAATTACTCCCATTAAAAATTATGACCTCATAAATCAAATCCATTTATTGATCCAAGACCCATATTTAACTAAATAATAATTATGTTATAGATTTTCACCCCACACATAGTTATTTAGGTAGGAAAACTTTCCAATCATAATAGTTAAAATTCTTGGAAAAATGAATAACTAAATCTTTATGAAATCCATCATATGGGAAAGCTAAACTCTATTATTATGTTAACATAATCCCATTAGGATATCCCAGATAGTGTAACACAAATAATAAAAAAATGGCATGTTATTAATCCTATTGGGGTCAACCATAAATTTAATTTCTTACATAAGATAATCAATGAAGCCCCAGTTATGGAATAACCTAATATATTATATGATGGATGTCTTGAAAACTATCACTTTGGAATGAATATCACACTTACAATTTTAGGGGTTTTATTTTAAAGTATTTCTATTTTAATATATATTACATGAATATTAAACCCATTACATCTCATGAAATCATAATTATCTCATGTTTTATTTATATTTGTATGTTTTATTCTAACAATTTATTTTTAAAATATATATTATGTCTACTAAATTAATATGTTCGCATCACATTAATATGTAACTATTTTAACAACCCACAAGTTTTTTCACTCATATAGAAAAATAATCAAAACATATTTATACATATCCAAAAACATCTCATTCATATGTTACATGAACTTTTAAAGTAAAAGTTTAGAATTATATAAAATTGAAAAACTCCACATGAGTAAGATCAAATCCATATATAACAAACCCCCTCCTTTCTAGAACAAGGTATATACTTCCATGCTAGTGGAAAGTCAAACCCAAAGTCTCTCTTCCCGTGGATACATTAGTCAAGATAGAATATAATTGATAATACTGGTATGAAAAAATATATACAAAGTGTATTCAGTAACTATACTCAAATATTATAACTTAATTTACAAATAAAGATCAATATAGATGAAAAATAAATATTATATGATCATACCTATTATGTAATTTATATAATAAAAATATACTCAAGGTAATTTATTATATAAATTTATCATAAAAAATATTTATAATTCATAAACATATTATAAACATGAATCTTCTTAAGGAATAAACAAATAAATAATCACTTTATTTATTTTCCAAAACAAGAGATACAAATATGAAATTTTTTATATTTAATTTAAGAAATAAAAACTCATTTTATAATACTAAAATCTTATAATTTATATTAAAAATTATAAACCATAAGAAAATTTATCAAAATATCAGTTTTTTAAATATATTTTCAATGTCATATTTTATTAAAGATATGGCCTCTATCTATTTCAATCCACAATAGTGTTGTGATGAACATCATGTAAGGGGAAGACCTTATAAGTGAGTAAGGTTTTTCCTATGGATAATTTTTTGTAAGGAAAAAAACCATACACATTATTTATGTTTTTTATGAAAAAAATCACATGAAATCATATTTTATGATATCCTTGATATCAAAAATATGTTACAATAATTTTTCCCCCCAAAATTTTAGGTCCATTCATATTTTATCATATCACATATCATATCCAATAGAATAGTTTAAATATATGGGTTTCATATATATCATACCATATGATATATTTCTATCATCCACTACGATGAATCTAGATAGAATAATTCTTCCATGTGGTATTTTATGATATGGAATAACATGTTTTATGATAAAAAAAGTTATTATAAAAACTATTATAATTACATATTGATCTACTAAATAAAAATTCATTGATACTACTAATTTGTTTTAGGGGATCATCTCATGATCATACCAAAATTTTTTTTTTCATTTTCCAAAATCCACTTTTTGCTTAAGTGGGAACCTCACAAGGACCCAATTCCAGATTCAAAAAACACCAAATACAAACATCACCAATTAGAAGACACACCACAACATATATATCAAAAGACCTTGAAACTTAAAAATTCAAATTTGAAAAAAATCCACTCCTCAAAGTGAGGGAAACCCATGAATTCCCCGTCTGTCTTTAATAGTTCAACATGCAAGAATCAATAACCATAAAACCAAATTGATTGTAATTTCTTAGACTTAATATTTTCTTCTTGATGCTTGATTGAGATCACAGAGGTGATAAAATTTTCTCAACTCCATTGGTAGTATTCTATCCTTAGATCCTTGTTTGGAATGAGATGAACCTAAACCATCCAAAGGGGTGTTAGTGGATTATTCCAAAGATAAATGGTGGTTCAAATAAAATATATTTATTGTGACAACCTAACCCAAATCATGGAGTCTAATTTATAATATCACATGACCTCAAGTATGCCTCCCCATATACCATAGGCTATCGACTAGTAGTGAGGGTCTAAGGTGGAATCATGAGGATATTATACCCTTAATCAGAGAAAAAACAATTAATAAATAACCTAACAAGTAATTAGTATACAATCAATGTAATTGGAAACCAATAACATACCAACTATATAAATGATTTTATAAACAATATAACCTAATAGTCAAACTTCAATATAAGAACATTGATCACCCACTAGGAAAATATCAAATAGAAATAAAGAAAAGTGTATTAGTATAATAAGGGTATTTTAATATAAGGATATAGACTTAAATAATACCTAATATTGTGTTTTAAGTCAATAATTCATTATCTTATATTTTAGGATCTATATTATTTAGAGTTTTAGATGATTAGTGTCACACAATAGTTTTTATTTTCTTCTTTTGTTTTATTTTATCTTTTTCAATTGGATTTTATTCTTGATTTTTTGGTGTTTTGGATTGAATTTTGGATTTTTGTTCTATTTTTTCAGTTTCATAGTTCAGGTGCACAACAAAGGGTAAATCGTGTGACATCTTATGGATGAGTCTCTTTTTAGATCATTTTAAACTTACACAGTTTGAGTTTCATGGGTATTCCATGGTTTTATTACAAAATTTGTGTCTCCCAGGAGAAATTATGCAGTTCTTGGGTGTCATTGGTGAAACGTTCATGGCCTGAGCATGGTTAGTTCAAACCATGCGGAAATCATGCACATGGATATGTAGTTTTTGAAAGAACTAAGTCGCACGGTTAGAACATAGCTTTTAAAACCATGCAACCAAACTATGTAGGTGTCCAGTGTGTCTAGTAAGGGGTGTACAGTTGCTGCACAATTTTTCACACCATGCATCCAAACCATGTGTAATACCTAGTGTCACTAAAAAATGTGTTTTACCCTTTTCCCCTCCATGGTTTTCAACCCCAAATTGCCTCTTATTCTTTAAATTTGGCTTGTGAAACCCTAGAGGAGTTATCCCTTCTTCATAATCCCTCTCCTCTTCCATGGTAATTACAAGTGGATTCTTTAAGGTTTTATAGTGATTTATCAAGATATTCTCCTCCTCTCTTCCTCATCTTCCTTCTACTCTCATTTTATGTTGAGTTCCTCTTATTCCTTAGTATATTGGTTTTAGGGTTCATGTCACTTTGATATTAAATTTGTGTTTTTTATTTCTTAAGGTTCCTCTTGGATGTTATTTCTTCTTTAGACCCTTGTGGGTTTCTTCTTTAGACACTTGTGGCATCCCTTTTTATTTTACCTTTAAATTTAAGAAACATTGATTTCATGCTTTTATAACCTCTCTTTAATTCTAATTAGTGATTTATGAATTTTAAAGAAATTATTTTACATGAAATGAAGTGAAATCCTCATTGTGTTGATTTATATAGAATTGTCTTATTAAAATTCACTCATAAAGTGTTTTTCAAAATTCTCACCTGACCTTTATAAGAAATTTTTGGTTCATAGAGCATGGATTTAGATTAGTATATTTTTTTGGTCTCTCAAATGAATTTATTAATGTTTTGTTTGATCCTTGTTGGAAATCATTTTTCATTGAATGATTTATTGAGGCCTATTTGGAAATTTTATCAATTGGTCCTCTTTTGAAAACTCCCCTCATATACATCTCTTTCCTTGATGGATAATAATGGGAATGTAAGTCCTTAATAAAGGTACTTACCTCATGTGTTGATGGTTTGAAGGATATTGGATATTCCTTAGCATATTTTGGGGGTGATGCATGGTTGTGTGGATCATGCGGTGGATTATAATTGTGTATGGTTTATTATTTTCCTCACCCTTGATTTATATATAACATGTTAACCTAGAATAACTAATAGATTATTGGAGAATGTTTGCTGTAATAGTTTATAATCACACTATGTCTAGTAGTCCGTATTATTGACCCTAATTTTCTTTGAGAGTATGCCCCTTGATTAGGCTTGGTAGGGTATAACCAAGAATTAGGGCTGGTTGATAGAATCGGTTTAGGAATTCCAATGTGATGAATGAGGTTTCAGAATGTTATATATTATCCCAAAATCTCCTAGGTACTACCATGTTCCCCTGTAACTTATTTATCTATGGTGGATAATTTAGTTTCCTTGTTTTCGTTGGTAACTCATGCATTATATTTTCTATATCCCTAGTTGTGTGGTTGTTTATCTTGTTCTATTGTGTGGTTTAACTCTTTGATAAAAGTGCAAATTTGGTTTTAAAACAATTTCAAGGAAAATTATTTGTGAATGCTTTACATTTTTTCTCATTTTTTAAAAATTAATCATGTTTCTCTCTCACTCTATTTCTCAAAATATTATGCCACCTTCCTTGTTTAAATAATCCTAATTGAAATGGGCCGTGATTTTTTTTAAAAATGTGTATAAAATATTGATTTTATATATTGTATTTTAGACCTCAAATTGATGAACCTTTATTTAAAGGGGTTTTATTCGGAATAGATTACTTGGGAATGTCTACTGAGTTTTAATTCTCACTCCTATACTTTCATTCTTATTTTTATCCTCAATTACAAGTTACATCTTGGTTTTATTGTTGAGAAATGATGTTGTCTTTGGGAAAAAAGAGTGACCCATAAGTTCACATGGATATTTGGTCGTCATTAGGTATAGCTGGTTTTATTTTCAATTTCAATTCAATCATTCTATTGGTTTTATTTCTTCACCTTTGGGTTTCTATGTTTATTTCTTTGCTAATTTTGTTTATTTATTTTAGTATAAATTATTCTCATCATCTCTCTATTGATTCTCTTAGTGCTTGTTTCCACCCTAGTGAAATCAGTAATGTTCCTTTGGAATGGCGTAGGATTGCTTGGGTGACCGATTCGGGGTTAACTAGGTTTGGTTCATAAAAATTATATCGTAGAAAGTTCTTTATAGGAACTAGATTATATAGATCCCTTTGTTATTTGGTATTCCAATGTAGAATGAGTAGGACTGTCAAAAAATGGGGTGTATATATGAGGATGTTTCTAGACAACAATTTCTATATCAAACCATGGATTTCCATGGGAAGTGGGGTTTTGATTTTTTGTCTTTTTGTTTTTAGTTATCTTTTTGTAACTAAATTTTAGTTTTAATAGTGGTTTTAGGTGATATTTTAGGGCCTAAATTCATATGGGGCCTCAGGAAATGGTCTTGAAATACTCTTTGTGATGGTGGGGTGATTGGAATCTAATCGCCAACCATATATACAAGTCACCCATTGATACTATTTTCCACTCATGAATTTATTTTGGGTATCCCTATCATTGAAGTTTTTTTTGAAAACCTTATTTTAAACAATGAAATCCTGGATTTCAAATGGTTATGTTTTTGTTTTTAGAAATGATAAATTATTTTTTAGATTTATTCAAATCAATTTTTGGAATAACTCTTTTTAAAATAAATAAAATGGGTTTCAATTAAACTATATTTGATAAAGTGAGGTTTTATTTAAATTAATGAATTTTATTATGTATAAAAGTTTGGATTTCATGATGAAATTAATAAGAAATATAGGTATAATAAAATGAATTGGAGTGTAGAGTTTTAAAATGGTTTTTAATTTGCTGGTTAGTGAGATTTGTGAAAAAATTATATGGAATTCATGAGTAGGTTTCGTTTTATGTTTAGTGTTTTCTTGTGAAAAGTTCTTGATGGTGATTTTGTTTTGATTGGGTTTTATCTCCTTGTTATTTAGTGAAATACCCCACCAAAGACTCCTTGGATATTCAAGGTGAAACTATGGGTGATTTATTTTTAGTGGACCCTCTTGTTTTTCAACCTAAAGACTTCCTCCTCGAGTTTCAGAAGTTGAATCCTACACTGTTTTATGGTCAATAAAATCCTCTTGAAGAAGATGAGTGGATACGAAAAATTGATGGGATCTTCATTTTCTTTGATTTCTATGAGGCTTTAAAAGTTAGTTTCTCTACCTTTATACTTGAAGGATTAAGTTAGAAGTGGTGGAAGTCTTCCATTAGAACCAAGATTTGTGAAGACCTATCATGGTAATTCTTCAAGGAATTGTTCATCTAAAAGTATTTCTCTGAGGCTGTGAAAGTGAAGAAGGTGATGAAGATGTGTTTCCTTCAGAAAGGTGATGGATCACTATTAGATTTTTCTCATCATTTTGTGGATCTATTTCATTATATTCCAGAGTGGGTCAAGGAATATTCTTTGGAAGTTCAATATGTTGAGAATAGGATTCATCATGATATTTATTTTATGGTTTCGTAGTTTGGTCTAACCTCCTTCACCAGCATGTTGAGGAAAGATGTTTAGGTTGAAGCTGTGTTAGTAGGGGAGCTCAAGGCAACCAATCCTTCTTCGGTATTAGGAAGCAGTGAAGGGAATTCTAGTAAGGATATAGGAAATGAACCTGATGCTGAATATTCTAGTGGTGGAATTAAGAGGTCATCTAATCTTTCACCATATTCCTCCAATAACAGGAACTTGTTTTCTCATCAATGTGGAAAGTAGGGTCACACGAATTTATCTTTTCCAAAAACACTAAAGAACTTTTGTACCTTTGGATTCATGGCTCACTTAAAATGATTTTTCTGGGTTATTTCTAGTAAGTGATGTGGTGCCAGATCTATCCCATAAAAATACCCCCTAGTTCATTTCTATGAGTAAGTATCTGGTCTAGGTCTAGTTCAATGTTTCCCCTTTTTTAAATGATAGTGTTATTGTAATGGTTGTGTCTTAAGATGTTGTTTTTTGGTCTAAAATGTAAAATGGTGTTTTTTATATTTTGAGAATCTATTTTTTAAGGAGAGTAACTTTTTAGATATTATTTATACCATCATTTTAGATTGAATATTTTTCCTTTGTATGTCTCATTCCAATTGTTTATCCCTTCTAAGGGTTTGTGTATGGGTGTTCTAGTTTATAGAATCACTATTCAAAGTTGCTATTGGTTAAGAATATGGATAGAATTATAAATTGGTGGGGATTCCATTTTTCCATCCTTTATTAAATTAAATAATCCCTCATTTAAATTTTGTTTTTCCTTTGTTTTTTATTTAGGATTCATTGGTTGGTTATCCAATTTTTGAAGGTCATCTAACCATTAATTCTCCTCCTCATTTGGTAAATGTTAGGCTCTTAGAGTTGGTAGGGTGGTTTTGTTTTTTGATAAAATGTTTCTTATTTTGTCTAAGGTTACCTCATTTATAATTTGAGTAATGTTTTATATTCCATTAGGTGGATTCAGGAAGAAGTGCATGTCTTCATCCTAGTGGGGGTTTAGGTGCCTTTTGGTTTATAGAATCAGATCGCATTGGTGTGTAATTATTTTTCTTTATCTCGATAAAATGAAGACTTTGAGGCTTTTGTGGGTTTAAATCATTATGGTGGGGAGAATTTACACAACCCAATATTTATTTTCTTATTCTTATATGGTTTAACTTTTTTCATTGGGTTTTCCTCTTGATTTTTGGGTGTTTCATATCAAACTTTGGAGTTTTGGGAAACTTCTTCAGTTTCATGGTTTATGTGTATGGATAAGGGAAAATTGTGTTACCCCTTATGGATGATTATCTTTTGATTTCATTTTTAACTTTCATGGTTTTAGTTTCACAGGGAGTGCATAGTTTGATCAAAAACTGTGTGCTGCCTAGGAGAAATTGTGTGGGGCTTGGGTGTCACTGGCCAAGGGAACATTGCATGAGCACAGTTATTTAAAACCATATATAAATCATTTGAATGGGTTATTATTTTTTAACATAACAAGTTTCATAGTTTTTTCATGGTTTTACAAACCATATAGGTGTCTGGTGTTTCTAGTATAGGGTTCACGGTTAGTGCATGGTTTCTCAAACCTTTTGTAATTATATGTTTCACTAAAAAGTTTTTTAATGTTTTTACCTCCTTGTTTTTCAAACCCAAATCACCCCTCCTCCACCTCATTTAGCTTGTGTGGCCATTTTTTAGCTTTATCTTATTCCTCATGCCTCTCTTTCTCATCCATAGTGATTTTAAGTGGGTTATTCAAGGTTTTGGGAATATTTCTCAAGGTATTCTCCTCCTCTCTTCCTCATGTTCCTTTTCCTCTCATTTTCTCTTGAGTTCATATTCTTCCTTATTCTCTTCAATCTAGGTTTCATGTCTCTTTGAGTTTATGTTAGGGTTTTTTCTTTCTTAAGGTTCATCTTGGATGTTCTTTCTTTTTTAGACCCTTATAGAGTTGATTTGGGTTTCCATTGTCTAAATGCAATGAGTTTAAGGTAGGTTTACCTTTTCATTTTCCCTTCAAATTTAGTAAATATTTATTGCTTGAATTTTTTACATCTATTTAATGATAATTATTGATTTATTACTTTTAGAGAAAAAAATTTAATGTAGAATTAAGTGAAATCCTATTTATGTTGAATTATATGGAATTTCCTAATTAAATATTGTTCACCAAGTGTTTGTAGAGATTTTTTGTTGGGATTTATAAGTGATTTATGGTTCATAAAGGATATATTTGGCTTAGTAAATGTTTTTTGGTCTCTCAAATAGATTTTTTAATTTTGTGTTTGATCTTTGTTGAAAATTTTCTATCACTCAAAGGTTACTTGAGGCCTATTTGGAACTTTCATAAATTGGTCCTATTTTGAAAATTGTACTAGGATACATCTCTTTACATAATAGATACTAATATGGATTAAGGTCCTTTGAATGTTAATTACTTCATTTATTGATGGTTCTAAGTAATTGGGATATCCTTTGGTGATTTAGGGGTGATTCTTGGATGTATGGATCATGTAGTAGCTTATGATTGTGATTTGTATATGGTTGATTTTCTTATCTGACCCCCACTTTAAATATGATATGGGAACCCACCTATACAATGTATTATCAATTAACATTTCTTAAACTAGATTAGTATCATGATATTTCTATATCTCCATAGTTTGGACCTTGGCCTTTTTTGGGATTATGCCCCTTGGTTAGGCCAGGTAGGGTAGGACTGAGCGTTCAGGTTGGTTGATGGAATCGGGTTAGGTGTGCCTACAATATGAATCATGTTTTAGTATGATCTAGACTATCCCCTAATCTCCTAAGTACTCTCATGTTACCATGGTCCTTATTTATCTATAGTGGATAATTTAGGGTACTTGTTTAGTTTGGTTACTCATTTTTTCTATTTTCTATTTCCCTTGTTGTGTGATTGTTTCTATTGTTCTCTTGTGTGATGTATAGCTTTTCTAAAAGTTTACATTTTGTTTTAAAATTGAATCATGGAAAATTATTTAAGAACACTTTACATTTTTTCATTTTTAAATAAAAACATCATTTTTCTCCCTCCCCCCCCCCCCCCTCTTTCTCAAAATATTATGCCTCCTTCCCTTATTTAAAGAAATTTATTTCAAATAAAAAGGAAAATGGAAATTAATTTTTTTTTAATGTGTAGAAAAGACTAATTTTATATATTATATTTCAAACCATAAAATTTTGAACCATTTATTTAAATGGAATACACTGTTAATAGATTACTTGGGAATGCCTACTCGGTTTTAATAATCATACCTATACTTTCATTCTTGTTTTTAGCCTCATTTGTAGGTTCATATTTATTTTAACTCTAAGGAGATATGTGGGGTTTTGGGACTGGGGAGTTACCCATAAGGTCACATGGACATTTAGTAGTCATCATGTTCGTTTGGTTTAATTTTTATTTTCTATTTAGTCATTCTATTTGGTTTGTTTGTTTACCTTTGGTATGAATTGTTTATTTATCTAATGCTTTTGTTTATTTATTTTTTATAAAATTGTTCCCATAGTCACTTTGTCAATGACCTTGGTTCTTTTTTCCACCCTAGGGTGATCGGGAACGTGCATTGGGGATGTCACAGGCTAGCTCAGGTGACCGATTTAGGGTCAACCTAGATTAGTTCATGAAAATTAGGCCATCACCATTATATAAATAATTATTAAAACACAAATTGGAAACTTATTATTTGTATTCATATTTACCACAAAATAAATATTTTAATATATAAAAATCTTTATTTTTATAATACATCTACATAATTTTTATCTTGATTTCATCATTGTCTCAAATAATCCTTAAACTCTAATGAAAAAAAATTTAAAACATGGGATGAGAAAAAAAAGTTCAGTAAGGGACATAAAAGTAACGAAACCAATTAGTGTATGAATACTTATAAAAATTTATCTCCTTAAAAATAAAATTTTGGTTCAAAATAAACATTTTATCTCCTAATAAATCAGTTTATATGCCTAAAGACATTCACAATAAATTTCATAATAAATATTAAAGGAAAAAAATTAAAATCATAATGGTTTATTTGCAATCATAAAAAAACTCATGAATTTTTTTTAACAAAGTTATACTTTTCATCCTTAATAAGTGGAAAATTATTTCCTTTAAACATAATATTATTAGATTATCTTGTGAAATCATAAGATTTCCATAAAAACCTTAGCAATAATAAATAAATTATATAGGTAAATTGAGGAATCATTTTCATATCACACTTACAATTGATATTATAAATGGAATAAACTTCATGGTTACAAATGAAACAACCTTAATTGTTACAAATAGAATAACCTTAGTGGTAAGTTCTAATAATATATTAATGGAAACCTAATCAGTTAACTTTATCCATTTACCCAATGCATTTGAGAGCTATAATAGGATCACACATCCTTTATTTGTAACAGAACCACCAAACATCATAAATAATGTCCAACCACCATAACATATTCATAATACACGAAATCTTGCTTCATAAAAACATTCTTCTAACTAATAACAAATAATTTTTTGATATTGATATATCCCTTTAATTTAAAACAAAATTTTCAAAACTAAAACTCCCATAATAAAGGGAACGTTTATTCTTCTATGAAGAAAACATGGATGATTATATGGAATCCAAACATAAAAAATGGTTATAGTGATGAGAAAATCTATTGATGTTTTATACAATAAAATAAAACATTTTTTTTGTCTTTTTGTCAGGATATTCTGTATAAAACACGTCAAAATATTTATTTTGAAAAACTCTGATGGAAAGTCAAAAACAAAATAAAATTTCATTTATGATTATTTTATTTAAAAATAAATACATTCATAAAACAATTTTATGAATATGGAAATAGATTAAAAATATTTAGAAAATAAATATTGAAAACATTTATAATATTTAAAAATATGTTTTTGAAGAAAAGTGTCACTTACCTTGAGTCTAAATCATCCCATACATTCCTTATCTTCTAGAATAATAAAATTATGTTAATTATTTACATTATTACGAACTTTTTTTATGTTTATTATTACATTTAAAATTTTATAATAAAATTCTTAATCAATTAACTTCACATCGGATGTTTTGATTATATTTAGGTCATATATCCAAAATGACTTGGTATGTTGAATATAGTAAAAGAGGAAATTATTACATCATATCAAGAATAATTATCATGAATTAATTATCATTTTTATATATAAATTATACTTTTTAAACCAACTAGGAAATATGGTTATGAAAAATGAACTACTTTACAATCAAGGATATGGTAGGTCATACATACACAAGAGTAACGCTGTCATTTTTCAAAGATTGTGATGAATAGAATATATGTTTTATTTTGTATTCATATAATTATAATTATATCATAAATTTAATATTATAACTTTAAATAAACTAATATATATCATCCATATAATATGTTCATGAAAAATTAACCACATCACTTCATGGAGGTTGTAATCCACACGTATGCATGAACGACATTACCATTTTCAACTAATAGAAAGGTAATAAATTAGATGATATATTAACCTTATTGGATGATACGTATTTCATTAATATCATATATATACATTTAATCCAACATTATATCTTTCTTTGATAAACAGTGATGGAAAACTAATTACATCGGTTCATGAGGTGGTAGTCTTCTCTACATACAAGCGATAGTTTTGTTTTCTATTTGATAGATGAAGGAGATGGATATAGGTTATTACATTAACATAATAAAATATAATTATATGTTATATATTTAAGTTATTACATCATTATAGTTGAATAGTATTTTAATTAGGTGGAAGAATAAATAAAACTAAAACATTCGATTAAAAGTTATATCTCTTCTTCAGAAAATATCTTTTTGTTTACACCTTAACCCCTCTAATGTTGGTATTATACCTAAAAATGGAATCTATAATTATTATATGGATTATATTAAGGTATTTGGGTAGTTTTTTTTAACCAAAAGGCTTTCTATGTTTTAAGAAAAGAGCATATGAGGTTCTTTTTTATAAGTGAGGGGAAGGGAATTCTTTAAATTTCCAAGTATTAAATTAATATAAATTAATTTTCTTATTCAAATAGATAAAAAATGATATTATTCATATATAATATGATTATAAGTCTAAATAATATAATACAATGAAATTTGGGAAATTTTAGTTGATGTTTCCATCTTTATCTTTTGATTTTAACCCCCGTTAACCCTTTTGACACTTACCGTGGTATCAATGTTTCTTACACTAAATGAGTCATGAAAGTTACTATAAAAGAAAAAAGGATAATAAATGTAAAATGGTTAATATAATAAACCATATCCAATTATCATTTCTAAAGATAATATTTTTAGTAATTTTAAATCATTTAACAAAACATTCTTTCTTTTTTAATATCATTAATGTCAATTTTGGAACAATTCATTTAATTTAACTATGAAAACAAAATGAAATAAAATGAATTCAAATATAATTATTTAATACATTCATAACTTGTTATATTTATCTAAAAAATTCATGAAACACACTAATTAATTCAAATAATATTACTTTTAATATTTTTAAAATCATTTTTTTATTTTTTTAATAATTGAATAAATATTGTATCGGAGTTGTGTAAGAATTTAAGGAAATTATTTCATAATTAAAATTTATAAATAAATTACTGTGATAAAAACATAATCTATCGTTAAAATAACCATTTATTACTAAACATAAATTTTTTTATCTCTATCAATAACAAATTAGAGATATTAACAGCAAGAAAGTTGTATTTTTTACTTTATATTTCATTAAATTAATATCAATGTTAAAATCAATAGAAAGTGAAAATAAATTTTTCCCATTTTAATATTTTGGATTCTTATGGATTAAATATACTCAAATGAAAATAAGGCATGTTTTAGGGTTATTTTTATTCCTTATCATCATATTTTTAACAGTAAATACCTAATTTACACTTACCAAGGTGAAAAATATTTACTACGGTTACTATTCATAATGACAAAAAAATAAAGTGGGCGATATTTAATAAATTTTGAAAACCTGATTAAAAATATGGAATAAATTTTTTAGGATTAAATTTATATATTTTTTGTAATTTTATTAAAATTAAAATTCAAAGCGCAATGAAAATCAGTTTTTAGAAAAACATTTATCCTAAAAGATTAACTTATAAAAATTAAGGTATACTGATCATTGTAATTAATTAAATTTTATATAACTAAATAATAATTATGTTACTCTAAAATAAAATTTAAATCCTAGTGTTTCTTTTAAATTAACTTATTTAAATAAATTAAATAACAGTTTTATGAAGATCGGTATTTTTCACTATTTACTGAAAAATATATATTTTTAGAAAAATACCAAAATTTAAACTTAAGATAATATTTACATTATTATTTAAAAAATGAAGTTAATTTTTAAAAATTCGAATTCTAAAATTTATAAATTAAACTTTGAAATAAAATATTACATTAAAAATGGTGTAATAAAACTGTTTCCTTTTTGATTTAAAAATAACATAATATGTTTATAATTAATATAACAATAAAAAATATAATTCAAGAATGGAAATGAGTTATTACAATATTTAACGAGTTTTTACATTCTTCCATAATTTTTTAATTTATATCCTATCAATTTTATTCATTACTTAAACAAGTGGGGATATCTTTCCCTCACAAAATGTTTAGATTCTCACGTTTCTTCTTCAACCATATGGTTCTTCCAAAAAAAATTAACTTGATGAATTACATTATTTGGAAATAATTTTTCTACATGGTAAATAATATCAATAGGTTGTTTCTCATATTAAATTTATCTTCCAATTGAACTACCTTAGAGATTAAAATGAGCGATGAATCTGAAACATATTTTTTTAACATCAAAACATGAAATATATTGAGAACCTGAGACAAACTCATCAGAAATTCCAATTGGTAGGAAATTAATCCCAATTCATATAGGAATTAATAAGTTCCAATGAACTATGGTCTTAATTTCCCTATTTAACCAAAATGAATAACACTTTTCCAATAATATAATTTAAGAAAAACATTATCACCTACTTTGAAATAAATATTCTTCCTCCAATTATCTGTATAACTTTTTTTTGTATTCTCTTAGTCATCCACATATTTTATTTAATAATATTTATATTCTAATCCATTTATTATACCAAATATAGTCCTAAAAAAAATTTTCACCTACATCATCCGAAAAATTTGGAGTCTTATGCCACTTTCCATATAAAGACTCAAATTGTTCCATTTATTACTAGAATGATAACTATTATTATTTGAAAAATAAACCAATGAAATATGTTTATCCCAAATTCCATGATAATCTATTGAAAAAACACAAATCATTTCATCCAAGGCCTAAATCATTCACTTGGATTGTCCATCATATAGAGGATGAAAATATATATTGAAATTTAATTCAATATGTAGTGAATTATAAAGTCCTTTCTAAAAGATAGAAGTGAACCTAGGATCATGGTCAGATGAAATGGAGAGAGTAAATCCAACAAACATGTATATATTTTTAAGATACAGTCAATAAATAAGATCTAATGTCATAGTATCTTGAATGGTAAAGAAAAATGTATATTTAATTAATCAATCAACAATAACCCAAATTTCATTATTACCTCATGATGTCCTTCGAAATACCACTACAAAAACCATTGATATATTTTCACATTTTCAATATGGGGCTAGAAAATCCTAAATCAAACACTTTATAAATTTAGTTTCTTATTTAACCTATGTGAAAGTCAAGCATTTCATGGTAAATTCATCAATATCTCTTTTCATTCTAAACCACCAGTAATACTCCTAAAGGTCTATGTACATCTTAGTATAGCCAAGATGAATGGAAAGTGGGGAATTATAAGATTCACTCAAAAATTCTCTCTTAAACTCTGAATCATAAGGAATACATAATCATTTTCAAAATCTTATAACACCTCCTCAATCAACATTAAAATCTAGAAATATTCCCTTCATAATAGGTTTTACTTTTTCTTGTAAATCATAATCCTTCTTCTAATATTACTTAATTATTTCTGAAAAATACAATTGTACTGACACCTAAAAAAATAGTGGAAGTTATTATATGCATAATTTCTAATCAAGAATACATAAAATCATTAACTACACGTTCATGTTCTAAATGTAACATGGTTAATGTAGAATTATTTTTTTGACTCAAGCCATTAGTTACTTTGTTTACTTTACACAGATGGTGATGAATTGTGTAGTAATAATCCTTTATCAATTCCAAAAATCTTTTATGTCTAATGTTTAACTCTTTATGAGTGAATATATTAATTGAAATTTTATAATTAGTATATATTTCACACTTTAATCCATAAAACTTATGTCACCATATTTATAAAGTAAACCCTAAAACTACTTGTTCAAGTTCATGTGTAGGAAAATTTTCTTCATGTGGTTTTATTTAAAGTGAAACATAATAAATTACATGATAATTATATATTAAAACACAACCCAAACCTCTCAAAAGAGAATCATTCTAAATGAAAAAGTCAAAATTTCTAGATGGTATGGATAAAAATAAATCATTCACTAATATTATTTTCAATTCTTGGAAACATTCATCACATTCCTTTTTCTATATGATCCTATCTCCCTTTTGTATTAACTTAGTTAGTGGTCTAGATAACCATGAAACTTTTTTTAAAAAACCACCAGTAAGAGAATGATAATCCTTTAAAAATAAAATTATTAGTATCATTTTTAGGTCTTTCTCATTCATCAACCACTTTAGTTTTATATGGTTCAATTATTATGCCATATTTATTTATGATGTATCTAAGAAATGAAATCTATTGTAACCAAATATCACATTTGAAATAATTTCACTATAAAATCCTTTATTTTAGGGTTTTTAGAACAATACTTAGATGTTCATAATGATCCAAATAATTTTTAAAATAAATCAAGATATCATCAATAAACACAACCACTAGCTTTATCAAAATATTCATGGAAAACACTATTCATAAGATCTATAAATATAGCTGGGTAGTTTTTAAACCAAAATTTCATAACCAAAACCTCATAATGCCCATACCTAGTACAAAATGATATTTTTGGAATTTCATCACCCTTATTCATCAAATAATAGTACCCATACCTAAGATCAACCTTTCAAAATTTATAAGCTCCCTAGAACTAATCAAATAAGCCATAGATATGAGGAAATGAATATTTATTCTTAATATTAATGTTATTCAAATATCTATAATCAATGTGAATCTTCCAGGAACCATAATTATTTTTAAAAAATAAATATGAGCATTTCCATGATGATTTATATGAAAAATGAACCATTTCTCAAGAATCTCTTGTAACTTCTTTTTTTATTTCTGAAGTTCCACTCAAGCCATTTTATAAGATTTTTTTTTTGAAATTTTCTTAGCATCAGGCAATAATTCAATAGTAAATTCAACTTCTCGATTAGGGGTAACATTAGTAAAATAATTAGGAAAAACATCCAAGTATTAGTTTTCTACCATCACATCATTAATCTGAATAATTTCCTTATATCCAACAATATGTTAAAGATAACATTAATTTCCATATTTTAATAGTTTCATAGCTTCTTGATATGTTATCAAAGGTATGATTTGATTCTTGTATAAAAAATGAAACACTTTCTAAAAAACCATTTGGCTTTAAAATATATCTTAGAATGGTAAACAGATAGTCAATCAATAACTATAATAGCATAAAACTCCACTAGGGGATAGAAAATAAGTTTTTTAGGAAAAATATTTCCATATACAAAAACAGGAAGATTCTTATAATTTTTTTCCTTACTAATTCCCCCAGTTATTTTAACCATAAGTTTTGGCTTCATTTCTTGAGGTGAAATTTATAATTTATCCTAATAATTTTTAAAAATAAAATAATGTATAGACGTATAATCAAACAAGATATTATCATAATCTAAATAAGAAATCAATATACATGTTACCACTTCATTTTATGTCCCAACATATTTAGAAGCAGTTGGAAATGATTTCACCACACCCTTATGATTATAGCCTTGTTTCTTACCATTATCCATGTTCTTCTTTACACACTCGTGCACATAATGACCAATATCATTATATTTAAAACATTTCATTATCTACATATAGAAATTGGACTTACCACTACTAAGATAATTTTTATAGTTCTCGTGAGCCATATACCTAGGCATACCACAACAGATTCACTTCTAATATTTAATAAGGAATTCCCTAGGGTTATTTTAACCACACATATCACAAACTGGAAACATGATTTCCTTAGCTTTAGATTTATTCGATGTGTTTTTCTCATTTCCTTTAACCTAGATCACTTTTTCTTCTTATTTTTATAGAACACCTAATCATCATAAAACTCTATTCACACCTTCTTGGAACATCCAAAAAGTTTCTCATAAAATTTAAATTTATGAGAATCTAATTACCTTATATATCTTATCTTCAATATTTAGTAAAAATGACTACTTTTTCTATCAAGATAATATAAAAAATATGATGTGTACCTTGCCAACCAAATGAATTTGGTTTCATATGCTGTTGTTGGATCTTCCTCCTTCTACCTCAATTCCAAGAATAATTTTTCTATTATATGTTTAATATCCATAGAAAAATATTTCTAAAATAAAATATTATTAAAATCATCCCATTCTAATCAATTAATCTCTTCAATTTCACTAGTATTATTAACCATTTTCTACCATTTATCATCTTCACCTTTGAAACGGTAAATAAAACAATTTTATTTTTGATTATCTAAAAAACCCATGAATTAAAATATTCTTTCATGTGTTTTTATCCATCCCTCAGCTACCAATAGGTTAAAAAATCCATTGAATGTTTTAGGTTGTTCTCTCATAAAATTATCCACTATTATCATGTTCTTTTTTTGGATGATTTAGTTGTTCTCTAGAATGGCTTCCACCATCATTTATAATTTTTGTCAATTGAGCCATCATATTGACAAAATTATTAGTTCCAATTATAACCATTCCAGGTAGCGAATTTGGAAGGATATTGTCCTATTGGTTTCTTGCTACCTTATATTCTCTATTTCCTCTATGGAAAACCATTTTTAATAAACATGTATTATATGAAGAAAAATAGTAATATTAAGATAATATATCATTTAAACTTAACCATATGTTAAAATTTTTCTAGGGTATTATATTAACATTATCCTAAACTCTAAATTTATCTAAACCTTTCCTATGATGTCAAATATAGTTAATTGACATTAAATATTACATAATCTTGGGTTTTAATTCAATAAATCATTCTATTACATTTGATGATATTTATTGTTTAGAGTTTTATAATATTATTCTATCACCCTTATATAAAAAATATTTCAATACAAAGTGGATATTTTTACTTAGTAATCATTTTTCCACACACAAAAAATAACTTTTAATATATAAAAAGATTTATCTTCATGAAAAAATATCCAAATTTTCATCTTGACTTCATCATTGTTCATATTATACTTTAAACCCTTTGAAAAACATTTTAAATCATGGTATGAGAACAAAAAATCTTAGTGAGGGAAATAAAAAAGAAAAAATCATTACTCTATGAATACCTATAAAAAGTTACCTTTTCAAAACAAACATTATATTAAAATAAAAAAATTATTTCCCTAGAAATAAAATTCTCAACCCAAATAATTTTAGAAAAAATTTCATAAGAAATATTAAAAGAAAAAAATAAAACTAATAAAGGCTTCTTTTCATTCATGAAAAACTCATGATATATTTTTCATAAAGTTATAATTTTCACCCTTAATAAGTAGAAAATACTTTCCTTTAAACATAATCTCATTATTTTACGTTTCACAATCATATGATTTCCATAATAACATATAAATCATAAATAAATAATGTACGTAACTTGAGGAATCATTTTCATCTCACTTTTACAATCACTTTTACAATTGTAATAAACTTCATGGTTACAAATGAAGTAACCTTCTGGGTTATAAATATAATAACCTTCATGATAAATTATAATAATCTCTTAGATGAAATATAATCTGTTAACGCCATCCCATTGCCCATTCGAGGTCTATAATGGAATTACCCATAAAAGGTTTTTAACAAAACCACCCATAATTATAAATAATTCCCTATATCCATAACATAATCATAATACATGTAATCTTTCATTATAAAAATATTTTTTTCACCCATAATAAAGTATCTTCATATATTGATATATCCCATTCCTTTAAAAACCAAATTTCAAAACTAAAATTCATATAATAAAGTTAAGGTGGATTTTTATTTTAATAAAAAATGAATAGTTATAAAGGAATCCAAAAATAAATAAATTTTTGCAGTGGTGGGAAAAGACTTTGATTTTGTATACATTAAAATAGATCATTTTTGTATTTTTTTCAAAATGTTCTATATAAAACCAATAAAAATATTCCTTTTGAAAATATTTGATTGAAATTCAGAATAGACATAAAATTCCCATTATAGTTATTCTATTTACAAATAAATACATTAATAAAATATTTTTCATAATATGAACATGGATGAAAAATATTTATAAAATAAATATTTAAAACATTTATAATAATGTTTTTAAAGTAAAGATTCGGATACATCGAGTCTATATCGTCACATACATATCTCATCATCCTGAAAAATAAACTTAATGTAATTATTTACTTTCTTAATAATTTTTTTATGTTTATTATTCTTTTAACATTTTATTATAATTTACTTAATCAATTAAGTCCATGTCGGATGTTTTGAGGATATTTAGATCATATGTCTAAAATGACTACGGTAGGTTGAATATGCTCATAGTGGTCATTATTACATTATATATAGATTAATAATAAATTCATAATTATAATTTTTGTATAAAAATTTACTTTTAAAACCAAATCTTAAATATGGTTATGAAAAATGAACTATTTACAATCATGGATACGGTAGGTCATATGTATATATGAGTAACACTTCCAATTTTTAACGATCATGATGAAAAGAATTGAAATGTTGTTTTATATTTATATAATGGTCATTATATCAAAAAAAAATATAATATTAAATCTTTAAATAATCTTATATATATCATCCATATGATTTTGTGGTGAAAAATGAATCACATCACCTCATAGAGGTGGTACTCCACACTTACGCATGAACAAAATTATCATTTTTCAATGAATAGAATGTTAAGAAAGTAGATGATATATTATCTTTATAGAATGATAAATATTTCATTAATATTATATATATATATATATATATTATCCACTATTATATCCAACTATGAGTGACGGTGATGGAAAACAAATTACATCGGTTCATGATGCGGTAGTATGTCGTACACACGAACAATGGTTTCATTTACCATTTTATAGAAAATAAAGATGGATGTAGGTTATTACATTAAAATAATAGAATATTAGTATATAAGAGATACTGGTTTCATTATATGATAATTATTGAAAAATATCTGAAGGATTTGGAAGAATAAATAAAACTAAAACATTCAGTTAAAAATTAAACACCTTCTTCAAACAATCTCATTTTCATTACACATTAATCCCTTTATAGTTTATATTCTACCTAAAACAATACCTATATAATTAGGGTTCTATGAATGGAATTTTTTATGGATTTCGCGAAATAAAAGGCTTTTGAAGTTTTAATAAAGGAGGAGATGAGGTTCCATTTTATATGTGAGGGGAAGGGCATTCGTGGAATTTCCTAAAGTATTAAATTTAATATAAATGTATTTTCTTTTTAAAATGGATCCAAATTAAATATATTATAATATAATGTTATGATGAGTAAAAATAATCTCATCCAATAAAATTTGGAAAAGTTTAGGTGGTTTTTTCATCCTTATCCTTTGTTTTTAACTCTCATTAACCGTTTAGAAACTTAGTATAGTATCAAAGTGTTTTACACTGAAGGAGCCATAAAAGTCTCTAAAAAATAAAAAACGGCCCATGAATGGACCATTGTTGATACTAAAAATAATATACCATTCACTTGGACCAATATAATATTTTTATAAAATTTAAATCGTTTAATAAAACATTATATATTATTTAATTTCATTAATGTCATTTTTGGAACTATTCATTTAATTTGACTTTGAAAATAACATGAATTCAATGGAATTTAAAATATAATACTTTAAAATTTTATAACATGTTATATTTTTATAAAAAATTCTTTTAACATAGTAATTAATTCAAATTATATTACTTTTAATATTTTTAAAATCATTTATTTTATTTTTTTTATTAATTGAATAAATACTATGTTAGTGTTGCGTAATAATTTAAGGTAATTATTTTTCATTAAAAATCATAAATAAATTTCCATGATAAAAATAATAATTTATATTTAAAATATTAATTTATAACTAAACTTAAGTTCTTTTTACCTTTGTCACAAAATTTAATTGATATTAAAAGAAAGAGAGTTTTATTTTTGACTTTATATTTAAATAAAATTATATAAATGTTATAATTAGAATAAAGTGGCAATAAATTGCCCCATTTTTTAATTTTGGATGATTATGGATGAAATATAATAATAAATATAAATAAAGGAAATTGTTAGGTCCATTTTTAGTCCCTTCCATATTATTTTTAACCTTAAATACTGGATTTACCCTTACGAAGGCAACAAATATTTACTACGGTCACTATTCATAATGACAAAAAAATAAAGGGGAACTATTTACAAAATTTTTACCTCTTGATTCAAAATATGGAATCTATTTTTAAATATTCAATTTGTATAAGTATCAGAAAATAAATTAAGATTAAAAGGAGAAATGTAACTGAATGAACTTATAACCAAATAAGGTATAGTGATGATTCAAATGTAATTAATTAGATTATATATAACTAGATAATACTCATATTAATTTTTAATAAAATTAAAATCAAATTTGGTCTTTTAAATTAATTTATTTAAAGAAAAGAAATGACGGTTTTATGAAAATTGACATTTTTCGATATTTACTGAAAAATAAATATTTTCATAAAAATGAAAAAAATTCACCCTAAGATAATTTTGATAAAATTATTTCAAAAATGAATTTCATTTTTTAAAATTCAAATTCTAAAATTTAGAAATTAATCTTTTAAATAAAACCTTATTAGAAAATGAGTTTAATAAAATTGTTTCCTTGTTTATTTAAAAATTACATAATATATTTATAATTAGTATAAATATGTATAATCTAATTGATGAATGAAAATAATTTATTATAGTATTATATGTTTTGTTACAAATACTCCCAAACATATCTCATCCTGATCTACAGACTTGTAGTGAGCTATCCTGTTAGAGAATCAACCCATTCCTTGATCTAACCTATACCTCAAACAAGTGAAAGATACTCAGGTACCCAAGTGTCATGGCCACCTGATATGGGTATGAGTAAAAATTAGTAGGGACACCACCAATGTGGTCTAGTTACCAACTAGTAAAATTAGTGTACATGCTTGTGATAAGATCAAAAAAAAGTAAATAAGAAATACATAACTATAAAAACATAGCATATAATCACCAAAGAATAAATAATCATACAACAACCATATACTGGGTGGTCATTCTCTTACCAATCCTCCATGAACCCTCAATTATATCTACTTTATATCCATTCTAGAACATAGTAATAATTGATTTCAACTGTAATCAAGTGCCAAGCACTAGGATATCCCACAAGGTATCGATATAACATGTCACTCTTTATCAAGATAGCATGTCTATCATTATCTACTAGGCATCGAGTGAATATGTTACTTGGAATCACTAAGCATTAATAGTACATGATACTCAGAACTCACTAGTCATAAAGTAAATATGTTACTTCCATCCACTAGTCATAGAGTGAACATGCTTCTTGACATCCACTAGTCATCAAGTGATCATGATGCTCAGAATTCACTTAGTCATCATATCCCCACCCCCAACACCTATTGTCATGTGTCTAGCCTTGATGAAATCATGCCCCAACTCTCTTCATAGGTTTTTCATCATCATTATAATCCATGCGCACTCCTCAAAGGGATAAACGTGTCATAATGGTCCACGTGTCTTTGATTGCCAAAATGATTCCTCAAAATGTAATATGATATATCACACAATAGGGAAGAGCATACATATAAGTAGGGAATAAAATATCATCATGCGTATTTATTATAACAATAAAAATACATGTGATCATCATCAAACATGGTGAAACAAGATACACAGGCATAATAATGGTAAAAGGCATCATAAAGTGTCTCATGAGCTACACACACCCACATGCTACCACTATCAAGCATAGTCAATGGGTTATGCCAATATATGTATCACATCAATGAAAACAAGAGTGTACATATAAACAGAGAATTTAATGTCATCATAATTCTTAGTGTTTACCATCTGATCAAGTTCAAACATAGTCTAATAGTATATCTAACCGTACTCATGGAATAAATCACTATACATGGTTCCCTGGGTTTTGGGTCTCATGTAACAAAACTACACACCCCAGGGATTCAAATTTCATTAAGAAAGATTCATGTAATTAATTAAGAGTTAAGGATACTTAATTAATTAATAAATAGTCATGTTTATTTAATTGGATAACACTTAAGAATCATTAACTAATTGATATTTAAGTGGGTTTCTATAATTAATTAAGACTTGATGATTATAAACTAATTAATCATTATATATTCATAACACAATTATGAATTAAAGTACATTAAATAAAGGTAGAGAACCTCATATCACATTCTAATAACCATACATATCCTATAGTATAGAGTACATAGGACCACCTACCACAAAAAAAACCAACTACTAATAAAACAAATCCCAGATGCTTTTATAGAGCTGTCCAAGTCCATTCATCATCCATCAATTGGAACAAAGTTATAATAAATCCTAATAATTCCAAATAATTAATTATAACTAAATGATAAATAATTAAATGAATACAATAAAACATATATCTCTAGACAAAAGGAATACATTTTGAAGAAATTACTAGATATCCCCACCTAGCTGAAACCATGACCAACCACCCATGGAAGGTATGCATCACACTTCTGAGTACATTTCTAGTTCTAAGATGAGTAAAATTCCTAAATTAATTTCGTGACATGATGGACAATTTAAATAAATTTGACTGTAATCCATATAAGATATCACCAAGAGATATACCTTTATTAAAAATATCATCAATGATATTTGTTCATGATCAAGGGAGATCCTCTAGTAATGTTAATCCAATTCCCCATAAATATCAAATAATTTCATCAATATCCTGTGGAATTTTCATCTTGTTCACTATTTAAAAATAAGTCAATGATCAATCGAGGAGAAATATGATCAAGGGGAAGAGGATCCAAAGATAATTGTGACATCAAAGGATCACAATGTTTTAAAGTTACTAAAAGGGTTATCCATAAGGAATGGCATGAAAAACTACCACCACCCAAGGAATAATGAGGCTAACAATGATGAAAATCAGATGATTTCACCATGATTGGATAATGGATATTGCCTATATCTATCAAGAATATACTAGGATAGGGAAGTAAAACATGTTTGAAGCCTTTAGAGTCTGTAGGTTTGATATTCGTGAAGAATAGTATGAATAAAAACACGATACATTAGATTAAAATCCAATTCATAATGATTTGAAGCATTAATTTCATGCATTTATAGTTTGGTTGTATGGTTTTCTAAATAGTGTGCCAACTATTCAAGTACATTTCCTCTCTTGAGAAACCTATATGGTTTGGTCGCACAGTTTTCCAAACCATGAATCAACCATACTATTAGACACTAAAAAGTTCCTTATATTTTTTTAGGTTTGGATGCACAGTTTGATAAACCATGTGCCTTAACCAAACACCTCCCAAGTGCTTCTTCCTCGAGATTCATGGTTTCTTGGAAAAAATGAATGTTTCCCCTAACTGTACTCAAACCATGAACCCTTTAAAAATGCCTCCAACATTCTCCAAATCCATCTAGGATTCCCTTGAAACTTCTTCCAAACAACCAAGGATTAAAAAAATGAAGAAAATTTTCAAATTTTCCTATGTATTTTTACACATGACAATGTAGTTTGTTATAATATCTCCACCATATTGCTTCTCACCCTTGATAATTTGTGGGAACATGAAAATAATTCCTTATTATCTAACTTGATCTTCATCCATAAGGATTCATTAATGTTCCAAATCTGAAAAAAAAACTCACCACCTTAAGGCCATACTCATTTTTAATATTCATCTCGCTATCATTGTATGGATCTAAGAGTGAACACTAGAAACTAAGATAAAAGTTCATTGTTGTCCAAAATCAAGACTATTATCACTACAACCATTGAACTCTATATACCATGGGGTACTCAATTGATTTCACTCAAAACATTGAGGTTTTTCCCACTAAAGGAATAACCATACATAACAATATTTCGACAGTCCAACAACACACCCAATTTGGTTCAGTTGCATCACACTAGAATAAACTCATTACATGGGTAAAAATTCAATTCCAAAAACATATTCCTAGATTGAAGACAAACCAAAAAGTCTTTATAAACTATAAATAACTTAATTACACTAAACTTTATATAAATTTCCAAGACAATTCTTAACCACCTCTTTAATACCCGATATGATAAGCTTGATGTCATTCCAACCCACTATATCCAGGTTCATGCTGAAATACTAATCAAAACCTAATTAGTGGACTACCAAAAAATTTATGTAGACTAATAATTGACACTCCATGACTCCACCAATCATGATTCCTTAATCCTTATAGGCATCATAAAAATGAACAAGCATCCTTACCAAAGTTTAAACTCACTTCAAATGATATTCTTAGTTGCTTCACCAACCACTTTTACTAGCCACAATACTTCCTTATGCGTTCCAACACACCAAAAATTAGACTCCCTCTCAGATCACATGAGTTTTATCCTAATTTCAAAGCCCACATCTTGTCTCCATCCAATGTTACATATAATTCAAACATCATGAATTTATCATGGAACCAGATGCTCTTAGGTCTACTACAAATTGGTCTTTCAAATTCACAATGATTGTCCAACAGTCTGTCTTACACACGAACCTGACCCTTCCCATTATAGAGTCGTTTCACACATGACCGGGTTAATGCTTCCCATTATAGGAGTATCCTTAATTTCGCCTCATAGCGATTTCATCAATATAACTAGCCCCCAAATAGTCCATCACAGAATGCAATGACTAAATGTGATCGTCCATTAAAAACTGATTATCAAGAAAATAATCAATCACTTCACACACCTAGATTAATCATAACATGGTCAAATACATTCAATAATAAATTATTGGAATGCATTTAATTATGTAGAATCCAAGGTGTGGGTAATGACCTCTGTAAAAATGGGTCTCGTCCCCTCATGAAATATGCTATTTCGAACCATAGCATCTTCAATAATGAGAAACTTAGGTTGAACACAAAATAGTACCTTAATACATTATCTAATTCATATTCTATAATAGAGATAGCTCCATAGGTTTTAACCATTGGTTGCCTAGCTCAGTGAGATTCATGCAAAATGCACCAGTTTCTAAAACCATAGGTGACCCTGAAATGAATTTATCAATAAATTATTATCACTTCATCCTTCGATCTCATCCATAGAACCAAGAGCATTCTCAATGGTCAAATCACCACTCTATTTCCAATTATTAAACTAACCCTATGTGTAACCACCACATGAATGGTTATGTGTTAAGTATTTCCCATCAAGGCATAAAAAACCCACTCTTTAATACAAGTAGACAAAGTTTTCCATTATTAACGGACCTACAAGTCCGACTCACACGCCTTTTAAGTTTTCTTCCCACTTACAGGTTCCATCTCTACTAAACTAGTCACTCGTAGCACTCTTATTCACAAAAACATATCCTTTCTTCTGATCTTCACCATGCACCACCCAATACAATGGTGTCAGTTCTATCCCTAGAGAATCCACCCATGCTC
The DNA here is from genome assembly GCA_963277665.1 of Viscum album. Classification (NCBI taxonomy): domain Eukaryota; kingdom Viridiplantae; phylum Streptophyta; class Magnoliopsida; order Santalales; family Viscaceae; genus Viscum; species Viscum album. Next base: position 1,547,409,039 of record OY728150.1, read on the forward strand.
TAACCCTCCTCATTCTAACCACCTAGGATCTTAACATGGCATACAACGAGAGTTAAATTCTTAAAAAACATGCCAGAAAACCCCTATTACTTCCCCCAATGCCACAAGAGTCCAAGAACTCAAAAACTAAACCTTATATCACGAGTACTAACACTCAAGGTGCTCTATACTTCTATGTTTCAAGACAACTTGTAAGACCTTTCTCTATTACTTACATGGTTACTCACATGCATAGGTAATTTTCATTACAAAAACTACCCTTAAGGCATTAACCTTTATTATCCCTTCATAAGGAAAAAAATACTTACTTTGTTACCTCTTAATGATATGAGGCACCGACTTTCTAGTAACCATGGTCTCATTTATGGATGAAATAACTTATACAAAACCAACACAAGGTTTCACTAATGGTTATAAATCATATAAATCCATTTAGAAACATCCAGGAATATGTCATTATGAATTCACTCTTAGACTAACTATTTCAAGTCCAAAAAACACCTGGTTGAGTTAAACTTAATCCCAATGACTATTATATGGATAGATCCATATAAACCATACTTTTCACCTTAATTCATAGTACCTATCTAATATCCACTAAAATAAGATTATTTATTAAAATATTTATGGCTAAAGATGATCTAATAAGGTACATTTCATCACCCGTACATAGAGGGACTATGTCATCATCATAGTCATGTCCCAGGTGCACTACACCTTAGTCTCAGATAACCTGTTATTAGTAGTCAAAAATAGTGGTTCATCCGAATATAATTTCACCAAGAACTCATACATGATGAAAAAATACAATTTTTTGACACTAAACATATGATTCATCCATTATCAATGAAATCACTCACAAGTTTCATATATGTCATGTGAAACATATGTATCAAATATAATGAATTAAATGGATATTATCGATGGGAACAAGAGTCAAAACCATATCAAATCACAAAAAATAAAATCCTTATGTGTCAAAAGATATGAAAAAATATGATCATAATTGAAGAAACCAATAACATCAATCTCATTCCTTGGTAACCTGGACTTCCCTCAAGAACGGTGTTCACAATGAACCAGACCGTGTTTTATCACAAGTTTAAATATATTCATATGTATCCTATCTACCTAATACCAAAATTAGGAAAACCAAACTTATATTATTTGATAAAATTTTATAATAACCTGACCAGAATAACTGAGTCTGAGTTAGAATTTCACCTGAAATTAGGTGTGCCACCCTATATTCCAGAGGTTGTAAACTAGTAGTTTGGTTTTAATGTGGAATAGTGGGGAGACTATACTCTCAATTATAGTAAGCAAGAATAAATAAATAACCCAATAATTAATCAATATACAATTATATTAATCAGAAACCAATAATATATCAGATGTATGACTAAATGTATAAATAATAGACCAGAACAATCATACCTGAATACAAGAACATTGATCACCCCTAGGAACATCACATATATAAATAAAGAAAAGAAATGAATTATAAGAAGGATCTACTACTCCTAGAAACATCTCATAAATGTATCTATAATCCTAGTGAGTTATCCAGATAGATTATTAACCTAATCCTAATCCCAACATATACCAACAACAAGTGGGGGATACTCGAGTACCCAAGTGTCATGAGTGCCCAAGTAGGGTGTGAGTACAACTCAGTAGGACACCCCCATGGCATTTCGGTACCCAATCAATAAAATCAACGTATGTGTATGTGATATAATCCATGAAAACTAAATAGGAAATAAATAACTTCATAAACATATAATATAGTCACTAAATCATAAACAATAAAGCATCAACCATATACTTAGAATTTGTGCACTTACTAAGCCCCCATGACCCCTTGTTGTACCTGCTTTAGATCTATGATAGAATGTAGTCATAATAAATATTAGAATTAACCAAGGGATATTCACATGGCTATTTCAAAAGGTATTGAGACAACATGTCACTTGACATCCTCAAATAATAGACATAGCATGTCTCTCAATAACCACTATGAATTGATTGAACAAGTTACTTGGAATCACTTGGAATCAGGAGTACAAGCTACTTGAAATACACTAGCCATCAATTAAACATTTTACTTGGAATACACTAGTCATTGATTTAACATGATGTTAGTCATCCACTAGTCATCAAGTGATCATGATGCTTAGCATATATTGCATCATCATAGACCCCCCCCCCCCCCCATTCCTTTTGTCATGGGATTGGCCTCAAAGATGTCATTCCCCTTCCCTATGATCAGGTCTATCACCATAGTTGTAATCCATGTGCACTATAACTCAAAGAGATAACCACATCACAAGAGTCCATATGTTTTTTATTACCAAAACAATATCTCTAAATGAAATCTCATATATCACACAATAAGGTAGAGCATATATATAATCAAGGTATAGAATATCATCATGAGTATTTAATTGCAACTTAAAAATACATTTGATAATTATCAAACATGGTGAAATAAGCTATATAGGTATACTCATGGGGAAAAGGAATCAGAAAGTGTCTCATGGGCTATACACGCACCCACATGCAACCATTATCAAACATAGTAAACAAGTTTTTCTAATTTGATAATCACATCAAGGAAATAAGATTGAACATATAAAAAACATGGAATATCATCATGATTCATAAAAGATACACATCTGATAAAGATAAAACACTATCTAATAGGATATGTAAGTATACTATTGGCATAAATCATTATACATGGTTATATGGGCTCTAGGTATCATTCAACACAACTACACACCCCAAGGTGTCCAATTATATTAGGAATGATTCATTTAATTAATTGATACTTAAGGATCATTAATTAATTAAAAATTAGTCATGTTTCCTTTAATTATTTAAAAAAAATTAATCATTAACTAATTAAACATTAGGAAAGTTTCTTTAATTTGATAAGACATGAGGATAATCATCTAATTAAGAATTATACATTCATAAAAAAATTATGAATTAAGGGTTATTTTACCAAGGTGTAGAAAATCATATCACTTTCCAATATCCATGCATAAACCATAGGGTATATTACATGACACCACTTACCTCAAACCAAGCCAACTCCTATGAAAATGAAGATCGGGAAATTTTTTTGAATCATCCAAGTCTATTCTGCCTCCATTGATCGTTGTAAGGTTCTACTCAAGACCAATTATTCCAAATAAATAATTAAATCAAAATTATATTTAATTAAATGAATTAAATAAAAATTACATCCCAAGGATAAAGTCATACTTGACAAAGGACTTACCAGATATCACCTTCAAGACATAACCATGACCTACCACCCATGGATGGTCCACATCACATTTTTGGCTTCATTTTGGGAAAATCCCTATCACATGGAAACAAGGAAAATGAAAAATTAATATAATTATATTGGAACCTTGGAATAAAACCACCGAACAATTTAACTTAGCCACAACATCATTCAATGGGGTTTGGCCACCACTAACACACTCTTGGCTCTAAGATGAGTAAAATCCCAAAATCAATTTTCTGATACATTGTTCAATTTATCTAAATTTGACTATAAATCATAGAAGAGATAACCAGAGGATATAAATTTTTAGAAAAACCCATAAATGTTATGTTTTCATCATCATGGTACATCCTCTGGCCATTTTGATCCAAATACCCTAACAATCTTAGGAAATTACATCAATATCTGATGGAATTATCATCTAGTTCTCCACTTAAAAACAAGTGAATGATTAATAAATGATCAATACGATTGAAGGGAAGTGTATATAAAGATAATTTAATTATTAAAGTATTATAAATGATTAAAATTTCTAAGAGGATCGTCCATTATGAATGGCATTATGAACCTCCAAGGCATGAGGAATAAAGAGGCTAAAATCGATAAAGAGTGGAGGATTTCAACCGGATTCGCCAATGGATTTAGCTTAGATCCATCATGAATGAATTGGAATGAGGAAGGAAAACACTTTAAAAGACATTATATTACATATTTTCAAGCATTATAAATAACATAAATAAAAAAACTTAATTTAGAAAATTAGAGGTCAATTAATGAATATTTGAAGTATTATTTTCCCACATGCATGGTTCAGCCGCACAATTTTCCAAACAATGTTCCAATTGTGTGAGGATATTGTCTATCCTAGGAAACCCAGATGGTCTGGCCACATGGTTTTTCAAACCATGAACCAACCTTGTATTTTTCCACTAGATTGTTCCATGAAATATTTCATGAGAGGCCACACGGTTTGATTAATCATGTGCCTTAAGTGTGCACCTCCCACGTGCTTCTACCTCAATCCACATGGTTTCTTATAAATAACTACATGGTTTCCCCTAACCGTTCTCAAACCATAACCCATTTATAAATTCCTCTAAAATTGTCCAAAACCATCAACAATCCCCAAGAAATCCTTCCAAATAATGGATAAAAGGTTTAAATTTTCCCTAGAATTTCCAAATGTAAAAACACATATTATTACAGTTATACACTAGTTTTCATGTATTTATTGTACACCAACATGAGGTATTACATCCCATTTTATATGAATTCTTCATTTAATGAAGATATATTTGAGCATCATCCATAATGGGCTCTATCTTATGGTACCCTTACATTATTTCCCACTAGTATATTATTCATTGAACAATTTAATGAATATGTAAATCAATTAATGAACAATATCATGATTCATAAATGATATAAACTATATGGTAGGAGTGTTTTATGTACATTAAATCTATATAGTGATCCTTTCTAAACTCTATGATTATATAATACATCATCATATTATGTATTTTTATGATATAGGTATATCGTAGGATCTGATATGCATCACATGAACATCGCTTCTTATAATATAGTGTATAACATTAAATACTATATACATTTTTAGTAAATTTCTAATAAATTTTCCTTTAGAATCACATATTTGGGGAATTAGCTATTATAATGATCCTTGTAATTTTAAATGTATCATTGTACTACATGTGATGTGTTTAATAAATCCTTCTTCTAATAATCATGGGCCCAATTTTGATTGTATGGTTTTTCATATCTCAATGAAATTATTATTTATTTATATTCTTATTAACACATTTATAATCCAACAATTAAATTTCATTTGTGATTATTTACTAACTGATGATATTTTATTCATTGAACTTTCATCTCATAATGTCCTATGTATTTTGATATTTTTGCTTATCAATCCATTTTCTTATTCTTTTAAAAATAACCTTATGCCTATTAAGATTCAATGAACTTTATTTATGCATTCTAAGCATAAGGAAAAATATCCTAATATTTTTTAAATCCCAAAATTTCTATTTTAATATAAATAATTGGTTATATAACTATAATATTTCTTTTAAAATAAATAAAAAAAATGGTTTATTAATTTATTATTTTGAAGTTGGCACCATATTTTATAACTTTTAACACCAAAAGTTGAAAAACATTCTATCTTAAATATTTAAAGGGTGTTAGTTTTCCATAATTAGTATATTTAAGATACTTCAATCAATATATTCAATTTATTCCCCATATTTTGTGTTTTTTCATTGTCCAATATAGATATGTTTCACCAATAAAAAATGAAAATTAACAAGATGACTTTTTTACTTTGAGGATTAAAATTCAAAAAATATATTTTTTAATGAACTGAATGGAAGATCCTGTAAGGGGTGCTTCTCTGCTAGGGTTTTTCCCCATGGCTTCCTACCTCCCTTCCACCTCTGGTCAGCTTGCCTTTCCCACATGGTGTTGTCTAAGTGTCTTTTGGTTGTTCCACTTTTGCAGTGGAATTGTGCGGCCATGTGGACTCAGTCACATTGTCATTTACCATCACTTATGTCCTTCTTCACCTCACTCCACCTTCACCGGATATGGTTTATTTTGGAGGTTTTGTGATGGTCTAGTGGCCAAGCCCCGGTTTCCATATATGAGGATTGTAGTATCTCCTACATTGTATGAATTGGGTGGTCAGTTGTGGTCCTTGAGCACAATTTGGATGGTGGAGATGGGATTTGTGTTCTTTTCTGGTGATCTATGGTGCTCAGTTTTCTGTCGATATAGTGATAGTTTCTTGATATTTATTTTTTTTTCTTTCGCATTTAGATTTCGGATTTGGTTGTTATTTTTTGTGTGTTGGTTTTGGGTCTCTATTTTCTTATTGTGATTTCTGCTTTGGGATATTTCTTTAGTTCATCATGGGTTCATTTTGGTTCGTGTAATGTTGATCGATGGAGGACTTGAGGTTTCTAAGGGTTTTATGCTTTATCCAAGATGACGATCTGAGGGTTCTAGTCTAAGTGTATTTTGTGATCTAAAATTTGGAGGACTTTGATGTTGTTAGCTCATGGATTTGGTTTGAGTGGATATCATGGTTTGAGTTTTTTATAATACTTCGTCTAGAGGGTTCACTCGGTGATGGTTAGAGCATGATTTCTGTGTTTCCATGTCCAAAATTGAAGAATTTGATTCAAGCTAGTTTACTGCCTAAGCTTGAGGAATTAAAGCTACAATAGAGCCAAGCTGGATACAAGCCTATGTCTGTAACATGCCTGGATGTTAAGTTTGGAGCTAAGTTCACCATTTCCTATCATTGAACTCTTTTTTTGGTCTTTTTCTTTGTTTAAAGAAATGGATGTGATAGGTTCGAGTGTAGATTTGATTTCAGATTTCTACAAGTATTTTTCCAGTGGAATTCAACCGAAGTGATTGTCGACAGCATACTATTTGGTTCTACTTCAAATTAGGTCCAATGCAAGAAGCTTTCACCCTATCATTGAATTTGGATTTGTAAGTTTGATAGGGTATTTATTTTCTATTAGTACCGATCATGTGAATCCCTACACGAGAAAGTTAGTTGAACTGTTATGCGATGGTGAAGGCTTGACATCACAATGTAATTGCTGGGAAGGGGCATATCCTTGAGTTTTGACATCGGTATCCTCCTTCATGGGTTTTTAGTTGTTGTAAAATTTGGATCTTTTGGTTTGTAAATTTTTCCTCAAAAGTGTTTAGATAATAAAAAAGTTAATTTTTAGTCCAAATGTATCTATTTATCAACTACTAGTGAATCCATATACTCATTGAATGATATAAATTACTACCTTGTAAATTTATCAAAAATATTTATGCCCTGTTATGGGAATTTTTTCTATTTATTGGGGTTTAAGTGGTTGACCATGACAAGGATCGTCAAATAAAAAATAACCATTATATTATCAACTTAATCCCCAATGAAATTAAGTTATACATTTGAACAATCCTCAAATATTTTATTTTTTTACATGGTTTTTTTTCATGTTAATTCATCTCATTTCTCCCTCCCCACTTTAAAACCAATTATAGTTAATTAAGATAAAGCAAAACTGTATAAAAATAACTCCAATAACCAAGATTCATTTCTTACTTCATTATATTTCTATAAGATACAAGGGATTTAACCATGTAGGATCGATCAATTTAGATGTCTTGGAAAACTATATATACTTTATTCCCATATTATATTGGAAATAAAAAAAACATATTATTATAAACAATATTTCTTCCTTGAAATCAAAAAAAATATCATTTTTTATATCATGGATAAAGGAAAATAAACAAACCGTGAGCTTAGATTTTCAGTAAGGGTTATGTATATAAGAGGCTTCCATGAGTAAACAATGCATAATAAATATGGTAGAGTGGATAATCAAAACACATATCATTCAATAAACAACTTTAGTTCAAGTTATATCCATGGATAATCTCAATATAGAAATGATATGGATAATGTAAAATAAATTCTCTATAAAGGAAATTCATAAATCTGGATAGTAATTAACTTTCAATCAAGACATTGGCCAAGTTATCATGAATCATACTATCAAGGCTTCCCAATTAAGACAACATTCTTAATAAATTATTGGGTATAAACTTGATACCCATCTAATATGTAATGCATACTATTTTATCTCACGAGACCTATCAACACATCGAGGGGGTATCTATTGTTAGTTCCCACCCATCAAATTCATGTCCTATGATTCCTTATATTTTTAATTATCAATACAATTAATTCTCAAAATGCCTTATATATCAATATTTACCTATATTGAATCCATTATATAGAATATTACCCCATTCAATAAATAACTTTCTTAATAAACTTCCTTCAACTGATACCATATATAAAAATGATATGTAGTTGAGAAAACATAAAAGTTGTGGAAATTATGTCATTTAAATACATGATATGTAAAATATGGATATAGAGGGGAAAATGATGTCCAGTGAAATGATGGAGTGTGATAGGGAATGTGACCATGAGAAAGTTAATGACCTCAAAACCATAAATCCATCAACAATGAAAGAATATCATTGATTCATTAGAAATGAAGGTTTGTAATAAACTCCATTATTTTGAGAAATATATAGGAAAATGGATTTGAAACTTTTAAAATAAATTTCCTTAAACATTTTTAACATTTTTGTAAAAATGAAGTTATAAATCATTTTCAAAATTATTTTCATTCCTTTAATAAAATAATAAACTTTTCTTTTGAAAACATTTTAATTAAAAATTCCTAAAATATTGAGAAAAAAAATTCTTTGAAAATAACCATTGAAACTAGTAAAGATATTCTAAGTACATAATGGTTAGGACATAGGTAAATTTCATTCATACGATAAATGTTAAAACAAATATTCCATTCACACTTTGGGTAAAAGGTCCAAAAGTAACTCAATTGGAAAATAACAAGAAGATTATTTTTATAACTTAGTAAAGAAAGTCATATATGGTAAAAAATTACTTAGAATATTCATTGGATTTTAAATAACATCATTCTTGAAACATTTAAAAGGACTTTGATATTGAATAAAACTAGTTGGAAGGAAAACATTAAAACAATATTTTTATAATAATGTCCCTTACCTGTAACTTACTTGTGGATTATGGATCCAATTAGAGAGAAAATGAATATAAAAATGGAAAACCCAACATAAATAAAGTATAATGAAAAATAAGGGTTTTAAAATATTATGATCATATAATTTTCTCAAAAGTAAGTCTAAACATAAATAATCCCAAAATAAAATGAGATTGTAACATAAATCCATTACCTTGAGTCTCTGCTTAGTCGAACATGTTTGATCCTCCTATATAATAAACATATATTTATTATACATATATATAGAACTATATTTACAGTTATCATACCATATATTATTCATTTTTAACATTATATCACCCTTTCATTAACAATTCTTTATTAACTTCATCATCTCAGGTGTTAATTATGTCATTTTTCATACATGTTTTGGTTCGGTAGTTCTAGTCCTTGCTTATTGGTCATGATTTCACCATATCCTGAATATTAATCATTAAATAAATACTATTTTTATACATTAAAAAAAATTTAGAACCATTCACTAAAAGTTTACCTGAGAAATGAATTACATCACTTCGTGGAGGTGGTGGTCCACATGTACGCACGAGCGACATTATCTTTTTCCAATGGATGGAAGGGTAAAAAGGTATATAATATCTTATATTTATAGAATCATAATTATTTAATAAATATCATATATATTCTTTAATTATTATTTTATAATCATACAAGTAAAATGGTGATGAAAAATAAATTACACCATTATGTGGAGATGGTAGGTCATACATAGACACAAGTGATGTTTTCATTTTACATATGTTAGAAAGGAGGTGAAAAATAGTTTAACAATTATCAAAATAAAATATCATAATATTGGTGATAATGGATTCATTATTCTAGGATGTATATAATAGATTTAGAATAATTTGAAGAATAAATAAGCTCTGAAAGAGTCGAGTAATATCATTGCCTCTTCTTTTAGATACCACCTTTGGATTACATATTAAGACTTATAGGTTGTTATTTTGATGAGAATAGAGCCTATAGGTTTTGAGGAGTAAGTTTTTAAGGTATTTAGAAACGTACTAGTTAAGATAAGTGGATCGATATGTGTGAATAGTAGAGGAGAAGTGTTGACCTTTTATAAGTGGGGGGAGTGTCACTCTTGTAATAATTCAATGTTTAAAAATCTTAAAAGGTATTATTCATGGTCAAGTTACACCTATGTACCCTAAATTAAAAGATAATTTGTTATAGGTTATAAACTAACACAACCAATCACATTTAAACATTTTTTAGATACATTTTAATGCCTATCTCTCTGTTAAACCCATTTAAACCCAATTTAACCTTAATTGTGAAAACTTAATTTTTACCATGATAACTTATTTATGTTACCAAAAATAAAATAGAAATTATAAAAAAATTATAAATGATGATCCCAAATATGGAATAAATTTTATCATATTAAGATTCTATATTTAGTATAAATTACTTTTAATATAACAACACAAAACATAGGGAAAGAAGTTTTTAGTAAAATATCTAATATTAATTATAATAATAATTTTTCATTAAACTCCAATAAAAGGATTATTTAAATTATTTTTTTGGTTATTTAATAAAAAATTTTGTTTTTTATACTTTTCAATCAATACAAAACCAAATAGAACAATCCAACCATACCATTAAATGAAAATATCCAAAAATAGTTTTTAATTTGAATAAAATAGAACTTATCTTCATAAAAGTCAAGATTGGGTTCCCAAATTCAAAAAAAACATTTCAAACAAATTATTGAAATCCTTAAAAAATTTGGCTGATATAAAGGATTTACAATTTATTAATTCATGATTAAATCATAATAATTTCATAAAATCAAAAATGTTTTGAAAAACAGTATTTTAACTATTCACCCAAAAAACAACTATTTTTAAATAATCATAGAAATTCAATCTAAGATAATTTTGATATAATTAAACCAAAAACGAAATAATTTTATCAAATTAAATTTATGAAATTTATATTTTTATTTTTATTTTTAAAATATACATCAAAACTTTTTGTATATAAAAATGAACTTTTAAAACATTAAGTGCTCTTATTCTATAAATTAATAATTATATGAGTGTTATGGATTATATTGATTTTAATTTATTATAATAGAATTAAATATCAATTGGATATAAATATACCTAGTGGATATATATATATATATATAATAGTTATATATATACAACGGTTATGTGTCCAATGGCCATATATATAATTGTCATATTACATTCCCATATATAGCCTTATATGCTTCACAAAAATTTTATTCATTTAGTTATACCTCATCATGTCTATTATATTTCTAATTATTTTAATTTTTTACATAGTTTTGGTTGGAGTTACAGTATTCACATAAAACCACAAGGATAAATATTTTATGTTTGTGTTATCAATATATATATGCACGTTTACTCCACTTGTAATTTTATTCATATTATTTCATAATGTAACCTCATAATGTATTAGTTTTTATCTTTATTTGTAATATTTTACCTCAATAAAATCATCAAGATTAATTTTAGTGTGATGTTACATGTATCACAAGCTATCAAACATAATATTCTTATAAAGGATAAATACATACATATTGAAATATCATGGTGCTATATTCTCCCACTCTTACAAAAATTATTCCCTTACCATTTTATTTTTTCTCTCTACAAGATTAATTTATCATAATAATAAAATAAAATATAGATTTTATCATGAACTTTAATTTTTAGGAAAACATTATGATACTTGTTATTTAATAAAAGAATGTACCTCTATAAGAATCATACTTACAGATGAGTTTCTACAGTAATACCTTGATAGTTGAGTGTTTTTTTTTAAATAAGACCTGATATATTTGTCTTCTGTTTTCTTGAGTATAATAAATTCTTTTACCATTGAGGTAGACATTTTGATAAAGTTTAAATGATTTCTTCCCATTTTATAAGAATGATCTCATCCTACGATGTGCATCATCATGATCATGATGAATATTTCATGTCTGAAGCACTAAAATAAACTTTAAATCACTTATAAGGACTATAAAATGAAGAAAAATTGTTCCTTATGTTTAAAATAGAAATAGTTAGCACAAGATAAAATAATAAGTAATATAAATAAACTGTCATAAAAATTAATCTACAAAATACTAATAGTAACCAAATATAAACTTAAAAACTCCTAATATTATCTTAATTAAATTTGCATCCAAAAATTAGAATGGTTAACAACTTATTTTTCACATTATCATCAAAAAAAAATTATCACTTATACATTCAGATACTCAAATTTGTATATGCCTTAATCACAAATTCAAAAAAAGAAAATAACTTGAATTACCATAATATAAACAATAACAAAATGAATTTAACGTCACCAAGGATCAACTTTTTATATCACATAATAACTTTAAAGGTCATTTATACATCATATGAAAAATATCACTTTTCAAGGTGACAGGTACCATTCAACATGTGTTTCCAAGATTCATATTTTCTATATTTTTTATATAACTATTTATTATCAAAATAATCCTTTTAAGTTTTCTATTAATCCTCAAAAAAACTACCATTGATAAATACCACTACATAAAAATCAAATATTCTCCAATTTAACCACAATTACCCTAAATTAAAATCCGTATAGGTTACATTCATCCATGAGGGTTATTCCTATGTTTTCTTCGTCTATAAAGATCAAAATATATTACATCCTTGGTGATAATATTTTCAAGAAAATAAAATTTATTAAATAAAAATTCATACTTACTAAATTTATCATCTAACTCCATTTAATATAATATATTCATGGTATTATCGTGCAATTTATAATCCTTGGAATATTTCAAGATATCGTCAATAAATACCCCAAAAAAATTATCAAGGTCATACTTGATACATTGGGAATTGGTTTGAATAATTCCCCATATTCATATAGTTAAAGTAGTAAAAATTAATATATTTTTTCTTTCCTTTGAAATTATGAGAATGATGACCTTTTTCTTTACACTTTTAAGAAACTCACATTATCTTTAAGTATTTACCTAGGTGATTCTTCCCACATTATTTACATAACAGATATTGAAACTTTTTCCTTCAATGTTATTTATCACCTAAGAATTCATGAAACTCTACTTTTATCTTATTATTATGAGAGTTATTTATTCTTAAATTTATTTTAATAATTTGATATAGTTTATTAGGATAAATCGTGATATCCTTCACTCCATATTCTATCATATTTGGTTTCTCCATACGGGAAAGGATATTAATCAAAATAGTAAAGACCCCAACCTTAGTAGGCTAGAGCTGGGGGTTACATTATTATATTAGTACGAAATATAAAAAAAAATTTCCCAAAATAAAAAATAGTTTAGTAGTCTTGGTAAACTAGATATATACTTGAATATCACATTACATTTGAAAATATAAAATACAATATAGTATTTTATTTGGGATCATATTTATTCCCTCTATAATATCCTTATATATTATTCATAAAACATTTCCTACCATCTCGGGGGAAAGAATCATAAGAAAGGGGTGATCTCGGATTCTAAATAAGGTAATTTATATAGTAGAAACTAAATATGTCAAGAATAATATGGCAGGAAATAAATGATAGCCATATAATACCATATAAATAATCACATGAGCTAAAAACTTAACCATTGATTTAAAAACTATTTAAATAATCACATAGACATCAATAACTAATTTCATAATTATGAAATTCATAATTTCATACATCTAAAACTTTCAGTCAAGGCCTCGTGCCAAGACATATTATTTATATAGTGAAGACCTTGTTCCAAGATATATTATATAAATGGGAAAGGTCCCATCCAAAACCCAATCTTGTTTGTCTCATTAGACCTACTAATGCATAGAGGGGCTTTGTAATTCTGAGATCCACTCATAAATTAATAATTAATATTCATTACTTGTATGAAAGGGGTGAAATATAATCAATGTAAATATTCATATTGAAAAACCAACATATGAAATATTAATACTTTCCCTAATCAACAAACATAATCATAAACCATTCTAAGTAATATGGTGAATGGTATCAAAATAGTACATCCCCAATAAAAATGATCATAAACCATCCATATATATAATATTTATGGTATTATTATAGTATATCTCTAGCATAATATTCAAAAAATTATGTCTGCATAGATTATTATACTTTAAAAATATCGTTGGAAATTTTCTTGAGGAATATACCCTTTTACTTTGAAAACTAAAATATTTCCCAAATATTAAAGAGAAAATTTTCTATCAAAATAACCTTGTAAAATTGTTAATTTATCTTTAATTCATTTATTTTTCTTGACAGTGTGAAATTCCATTCATGTTGTATAAGATAAAAAACATTCCTTTCACACTATTTTAAAAAGTTAAAAAAGAACCTTGTTTAGAAAACAACAAGAATATTCCTTTTAAATAATTTCATAAAAAATTAAAACATGGTTAAAATTTATTTTATAAATCCTTTCATAATATTAAAAACATTTTTAAAAACATTTTTAGAAATCATGGTCATGGAAGAAAAGGATTTTCGAGCAAAGATATATGTTTTTCTTAAAACAATTTCTTACTTATTTTAAATACCAAAGATAAGAATATGGTAATATTACTAAAATAGTTCATGATAACCATAGTAGAAGAAGAAATATTTGGTTTAATATATATATTTCAAACAATTCATTCAAGGGGGACTTAAACATATATTTTTCCGAATAATGATGAGATTGTGAAATAAACCCTTACCTTTGGTTTGAATTCCTTAACATGTGTCCAAACCTCTTGTGTAATAAAAATATATTTATTATAAATCTATTCTAGAATCATAATTATATATATCATACCATATATTACTTACTTATAATATTTTATCATCCATTTTTTAATAATTATTTTTAAAATCTCTGTTTCGAGTAATACTACATTTGTCATGTATGTTTTGGTTTGGTAGTTTTAGTATATATACTTTTATTAAGGTTAAATAATCTAAATAAAGTTAATAATAATATAAATATCATATATATTCATTATATATATGTATTTATATTAATTTATAAAAGTCCATACATAAACATGAACGTTGTTTTCACTTTTTGACAAATGGAAATAAATGAGGGTAGATAATTATTCACCATTTTAGATTCATTATTATATCATATAAATAATATATATTCATAAAATCTATCTTAATTTTCATCCAATTACAATATAATGGAAAAAAATCACTTCATTTCATGGAGGTGGTAGTTCACACGTACACATGAGTGACGTTCTCATTTCCCAACAATTTGGAAGGTAATAATATTTACATGATATTATCATTACAGAAGAATAATTTTTTCATAAATATACTATATAAAAATTAAACCAATAATAATTCCCATCCATAAAATATGTTTATGAATAATTAATTTTAACTCTATGTAGAGATGGTAAGTCGTACATATGCACAAGCGATACATGCACTTCCCATTAGATGGGAAATATGGTAGATAATGGTGGATTCATAGTCATGATAAAATTTCAATATCATTATGAAACTCTATTATACCATTTTATTATATACCATATATTTATATAAGTTAAGGGAATAAGTAAAAAATAAAATGATCAGTTAAGGTGATCACCAGTTATTTGGAAGAACTCCTTGGGATACCCTCTTAAGGACACTATGGTTGATCTACTGGGAAGAACATGACCTATATAATGTTTCTAGTGATTTTGGTAATATAAATTGGTAGTTTTGGTTGATATATAACTCTTAATGTGTTTTAAATATGTAACCTCCCAGCCAAACTAACTATAAATAATGTAGTTTAAATAGTCACCACATGGCCTCAAGCGCACCTCGCCATATGCCAAAGGCTTATAACTAGCAGGGGGGACTAATAATGATACTGTGGGGAGACTATACCCTCATGATTAGATCAAGACAATGATATAATAGATAATAAATGAGAAAAAAATATCAAAAGCAATATAAATAAATAACATACTAGTAGAAGATATAATAACTGATATAATAGACAACGCCAAATATACAATGCATGCATGTCCATATGAATACCAAATACAAGAATAATATGTAAAAAGAGAGAAAAATAAATAGTATAAGAATAAAAAATGGAAAAAAATTCGAAGGGATAAATCCATGAGGATCCTGAGCTCTTGATCAGTCTTATTCTCCTAAAATCCCCTGTACAAATGAGTGGTATAAGCATAATCCATAACCTGGACCTTCAGGCATGAGGTCTGTTCGGGTACCCCAATGAAATGGATGCCTGAATAGGGTGTGACATATACTCATAATACCACCACAAACTATGTCTAAATCATATTCCAGTCTATGAATATAAAATACAATAGTGTGCAAGTATGAAAGGTAAAGCAATAAATAAACCAAAGTAAACAAGTCAACTCAGGTTCCTTAGGGAAACCTTTCTGACCATACCTATTACAGCCTAATATGAAATATCTTTGAAATAGGGTAAAATTTTATAAATATAACTCATGTGTATAAATATATAAATGAATATGTAATTTTTTAGGTGTGTGTGCATTAGAATAGAACTGGGCCATTATAAGGGTCAAAAAACGTGGACCGAACCCAATCATGTTATTTGGATTGGAAGATGTGTCCTTGTTTTTAATACATTTTAATTATTATTATTGCATAAAAAAGTCTCTAGAATTTAGATAAGTTTTATCCTATGAATTTCCAAGGTGAACCGTATAGAGGAACCCAAGTATCGCACCATGAGCACTACAAGAACCCAACACTATAAGAGTCCTTCCATGGAGATCCATAAAGGAATCCCAAGTATCACTCTTGTTGTGGTGTGATAATAACCCTATGAGCCCATCTTAGGTATCTCGCATAGAGGACCAATTACCGCTCATGTAATGGTATAATCATCTTTCCTCCAATATGTTTCAAGGTAACTCCCCTAGCAAATCGGTATCACTCAAGTATAAGTAATCATCCACTCGGTGATCCCATCCAATGAATCCTATCAAGAATCCAAGTATAACTTTTGGAAAAATCTAAAACAGGTTACCTATGATCCTATCCTTAAAATTACATAAAGGCTTAACCCAAGTATATCTCATGGTATATACAATCTCTAACATCCTTTGAGCCTATCTAAAGTGTCCCCTAAAAAGGGACCCAAGTATAACTCAAGGTGTGAAAAAATTCATTTAATCACGTATGTTTAAATAAAAAGAAATGTCATTTCCATAAGAAATCCTCACCATAATTCAATAATATTGAAATAAAGTGGAACAATTACTTAATAATTTCATAAAACAAGACAATTATATTTATAAATGGTCATGTACATTTACTATTTAAATTAAAGATTAATAAAGGTCATGTTCTAAATGTAACGACCCAAACTTCTATTAATGAAAATTCCTCTTGATCTGATTAAATGTCGTATTATGTAAAATGGTTATATAAGATATATTCACTACCTTATTTTTATGTTTTTGGATTTTAAAATACCGTTATGAATTGTTACCTTTGCTAATATAGTCATTGAACAGTGATCACAAGATTAGTATAAATATCGCACTTTAACAAGTACAATTTACTTAGACAGAGGAAGTGATTGCCTCATCCAGTATAATTTCTCCATATGAAGCCCATTTTTAGGAGATCGTAAAGGAGGTAGTATCACTGGATTTTCTCTTGACCAAGCCCTAGCTGAGCTTCAACACATTAAGCTTGAACGTAATCACCTATAAGAGAAGTCGGAGTTAATAGAGATTACCACCCGAGAGATGTTATCTGAGACACCCCAAGAGTCTATCACCATCGCAAACCTTACCCTTAAGACTTATGTAGATATTATAAGGGGTTATGTAACAAGACCCCAGCACTATGATTGTATGTAATATTTTTTATATAAATAATATATGTTCTTTTTATTATTGTAACTTTGTAAATGGGTTTTAAAGCACAAATAGTATTTTTAATTAATATTTAATTAAGAAGGCTATTTTGATGAGTTAATGGATTTTTGAATTAAATAATATTTTAATAAAATATTATTTCTAAATTTCATTTTATTAAGTATAAATGATCATATAAGTTTTATGAATTCAATTGTAATTTTTATTAAGGTTTGAAAGCTGTTTTTTTTTTCAAAACCCGTGAATAATTGATAAATTCTGGTTTTTAATTTAAAATTAAAAATTAACATATTAAGAAAATTATTTAGATAAAATGAATATAATTTTTGGATTCAGGATGTTGAAGTTATCTAATGGTGAATTTTTCAAAATTTTCTAAGACAGTTAAATTTTTAGGTAAAAATTAAATACCGTTTATATATATAATGTGTTTTATGACATCATAATGACCCAATAGTGATGTAATAAAATACTATAAAAGGGTTTTTCGGCTAATATATGTTTTACCCTTTAAATAATGTGGTTTTATATTTTTTTGATTAATTTTATGATGCCTTAGTGGACCTTCCAAGGCTTATAAAATATTTTAACCTTTTAAAATATTTTCCTTGAGAGTATGACTCACCTCCACATAAGAAAGACTAATATTTTCACAATTTAGGCCATTGGACTTATAAAATAATTTTTTCCACTCCCATTTTTCAAAAACCATGGGAAAAACCATTGGATGGTTTTTGGTTTTGATTAGTTTAATATGTAGTGTCCAAAACCTAAATAATAAATAATTCCCTCTAATTATCTATATAAACCCACTCAATCTCCCATTACTCTTCACTCAAAACATTTTCAGCTTGAAAAACATCTTCCCCATACTCCCTAGAGTCCTCCCAAGGCTCCCCCAATCTCTAAATAATCCCCACCCAAGCCTTTGTGATCACACTTCCAAGTAAGGGATCCTCACTTTCCTTCATTCCATATTTATGTCCAAGATTCCTTATATTGTTATGCCCTTTTATTTTCAATTAAAAATGTTGGTTTATGATTTCTAACCTCCCCTATACTTTCTTCCTTATGTTTTAATTATTAGATACCCATTTATCTCTCATTAATACCTCCCATGTACACTCGTTACCATGCTGAAATTTCATAAGTGATTTCTCTCTCTTAATTTATATTCAAGGAATTATTTCATATTATGCATCTAAATTCCATTACATATGGTGGTACATTATGTTCCATGACCCCCTTACTGCCCATTTCATGTATAAATGATTAGATATCCATTTCTCTCTCATTGACCCATTTTAAATTTTCTATTTGATGTCGTTATGTTAGCTGAAGTTACACCAAAATTTCCCATGTCAAAATCATTGTGTAAGTGAATACCATACCTATTTCTCTATCATGGGTATTCACCTTTAAACACATGTAATTGTTGACTTAAATTTTTGTATTCCAAATATCTTATAAATGAAATAAATTATGATGTTTAATGAATCCATGTTGTATGATCTATGTGGCACACTTATGCATGAAAGTAAATGATTAAGAAGGGTGTTCCCTGATAGCACTCTAATGCATTGGGTAAAGAATAGTATCATTATACATCATGTGAAATGAGGGTTTACTCATGATAATTAATGTGAAATTAGGTTTTAATCATTCTAATTCAAGTGAAATAAGGGTTTACTCATGATCCATGTGCAATGAGTCTGGGCTCATGGTAATATCATTGTTTCTGACGCCTTTATCGGGGTGCACGTGCATCTATCACGTAGGGAAGGATGTGTGGATTGTGGCCTTGCATTCCCGCTTTCCAAAGGAAGGGGGCATCTGTTCCTTGTTCAGGGATGTTTTCTCCTTGATCAAAACTGGGATGATGGGATGGTAGTTCTTCCTTCCGTGGATTCCTCCTTGGAGCTCGTTACCTAGTATGGGTCTCCCTCATAGATTTAAGACGTATTCGTGAATCTTGTTTTCGGTGCCATATCTTCATGGATTCCAGTTAATTATGTTGTTTACGTCGAGATTCTCCAAGGGGTCTGGTCGGGGCAGAAACCTTCGGTGAGGAGAATGGTTACGCTGAGGCATCGTTGGCATGTCTTGACGCTATTGGATTGGCGTGTCTATCTTATGTCCCTTATTATAGGGCTTCTTGAGGGCGTAGAATCCCGAGGCATCCCACATCGAACGTGGGTAATTGCATGCCATGTTCATGTATCTGAGGTTTTACTCATCTTCCCATGTTTAACACGGGGTATGACGCGAGTTTAACGTCCAACGGAGATGGATCGGACTAATCGGAACACTGACAGTGGATCAGATTGAAGAACACCCTGGGGAAACACCAATATTGGGGCTAGCATGTGGGCGGCTTCTCAAATACTGTGGAGTGGAATGAGGTGTCATGATCCCACCGGTATGTGGCGTCCTGGGTAAGGATAGGGATGGGTGATGGATTTGGGCTTGAGTCTCGAGCAGCCTTCCTACATATCCCTGTGGCTGGGAATCAAAGTCTGCGTAGTTCGATGATACGGTGGGAAACCTGAAAAGGAGACCCATGAGAATGAATGCATGGATGCGACCTAGAGGGAGTAAGACCTCTAATCTAGGGCATGAGATTCTCGAGGCACGTGGGATTGAGGGAGAGGTCAGGATAAGACATGGGTGCTGGGTTTGAACCTTGTGGAGGCTTCCTATGTAACATGCCTTATCACGGATCAAAGTCCTTGTAGTTCAGGATGGATGGGGCATACGCTCTGAGGCGGCCCAAGGTGGATATGGGGATTATGCTCTGAGGCATCCCAAGGTGGATATGGGGATTACTCTCTGAGGTGGCCCATGATGGCAGATATGGGGCTTACGCTCTGAGGCGGCCCGAGGTGGATATGAGGCTTACGCCCTGAGGTGGACCAAGGTGGATATGGGGCTTATGCTCTGAGGCGGCCCATGATGTGTATGGGGCATACGGTCTGAGGCGGCCCATGATGGCGGATATTGGGGTTATGCTATGAGGTGGCCCATGGAGTTAGTGAACCGACGTGAAGGGGTCGGAATGACCGGGTGGTGGGCTTGAACCTCGTGGAGGCTTCTTACATACCATGCCTTATCACGGATCAAAGTCCACGTAGTTAGGGTGGTGCAGTTTAACGTCATGCGGGATGACATACAGTTTAACATAATGTGGGATGGGGCAGACAGTTTAATGTCATGATGGATGGGGCAGACAGTTTAACATCGTTCTGGATAGGGCAGATAGTTTAACGTCATGTTAGACGGCATTTGGGGCTTACACTCAGAGGCGGCCCAAGGAGTTGGTGAACCGACGTGAAGAGGTCGGAACGACCGGGTGGTGGGATGGAACCTCATGGAGGCTTCCTACATACCATGCCTTAACATGGATCAAAGTCCTCATAGTTAGTTAATTCAGGGCCGGTGCTCACTCTAAGCTCACGTGAGTCATGCTCGGTGTGAGAAACAAGAGGTTGTAGGGACCTGATGATCACGTCGCAAAGGGTGCATCCGTGAGAAGCGAAGAGTGGCTTACGCGTTGAGCGGCCCATGGTGTCGGGACTTACTCCAGGATGGAGGCCTGAAGTGCAACAAAGCGTAGTGGGAGAGGGATTTGGGACCGATGATGAGAGATTCCTCATTCCCTATCACGCCCTCCACTAGCCTTGGCAGTGGGGAAGTACGGAGGTGCATGGGTGCTACCTTCTGCAAGAGGGGCTGGGGGCTTACACCAAGGATGCAGCCCTTCCCCCATGGGAAAACGCCACTCCGGGAGGGAGAATATCATCCGATGTGTGGGTGATCCCATCCACATGGAGACGAGAGGCATAATGAATGCCCAAGCTGGGGGGACCCTGCATATGAGGCATGGGGTCGAATCACAGTTTAACATCATGTGTTGAAGACGAGGTGATTGGTAGTTTAACGTCCTGTAGATCGGACAAGGAGGGTTCACTCCACACCCCTAGGACTTACATAACCGGTACCCTATGCCCCTTGGAGAAGGGAAGGCACCGGTGAGGCCGTAGTGAAGGGGGGCCAAAGGGCGAACCATCGAGGGGTCCACGTTAGCATGGCTATGCGAAGAAGCAATAGCCGTTAGCGTTCCTATGCGAAGAAGCATGAGGCAAAGTAACGCAATGGGAAACACCACCCAAGGGACCTTGAGGTTACTTCATATGAGCCTAGAAGGCCATACAGGAAAACAACGCATGGCGTGCATGCCCAGTATGGAGGACATCGGGTGCCTATGCAGGGAGGCACTCAGGGTGTGTCAAGGTGAGGGGTCCTAGGGTTTGTGTGAAAAACATCGGGATGGTGCGTAATTGGGGCATAGGAATTGCGAGAGGCTAGGGGGATTGCACGCAAGGGATGTGAATTGCACGCGAGTGGAAATGGAATAACCCTAAGGCACGACCACACCCAAAGCAGGGAATGCGCGCAATTGGACCATTCTGTGCGCAACGCGAGAAATTGCACACAAGGGAGGAACCCTGAGGGGTCTGGAATTTTACTTAAGCCAGTGGGATTGCGCACAAAGGTGGATCCCGGGGAGAGGTTGCATGAAAAGGGTCAGTACCTGAAGGCCATATTGCGCGCACGAGAGTCCTATTTCACGCACGAGAGCCGGTTCAAATTCCGCAACCCCGAAATGGAAGGGTTCTCCTTCTATTTATAGGCCTCTGGCATCGCAGAATCTAGGCGGCGTGCGAAATTTTGTGCGCTAGAGACGGCGACGTGAAATGTTAGTCGCGTGGGTGCGGGCGCACAATTATTGCGCGCCTGCGCCGGGGACTCTTCACGAATCACGGACTCATTTTGAGTAGCCCACATTTTTTTGTGCGCATCCTCCTTTATTTCGCGCAACACCTCCGGGCCCCCCGAACTGGGTCTCCGAGTCCAAATATGACTTCGCTTCGTCATTTCAAAACTTCCTTTAGGAATTACGGACTTTTTTAGCATCTATAAATGCCCCCCTCGGAATTGGATCTGCGAGGGGTCGCAATGGTCGGATTCTGAGGGAAACGCCGAAATGCTGAAGGGTTGGGATTCAAGGACCCCTTGCGTGCAAAAAATGATGCGGTGTTCAAAACTCCGATTTGGCGCAGAATTCGCTTTTCACATGGCGTGGAACCCTGGCCTCGCCTATAAAAGGGGCCATGGGTCCCATGATCTGCACCCATGATTTCTCGCCCAATAGGCTCCAATATCTTGTGCGCAAAATTTCCTTTGCGACTGCGTGGAAAACACGCTGTGTTAGCGCGTAATTCCTTCCGAGTTGCGGTCATATTTACGCGCAACCCGGGATATTTCGTGCCGACTGTGGGGCATCAACCAAGCTTCAAGTATCCGAAATCGGGCCTGGATTTCTGACGAGGAGAGGGAGGTCCAACCGAAGGGAGGGTAACTCAGACCGATCGATGTATCATCTCCTCAATATGCTCTAATGCATGAGTAGGGCAATGTTGGGGGCATTGAAATCAATTTGAACATAGGGAGATGAAAAAAGTTGAATCACGTTACCCAAATTTGGAACACTATGGGGGGCGTGACGATGGAGGATAGCTATTAACCATGGCGGAAATGCATCATCCATATCGCATTGGCCTGAAATGGGGAAAACAAATGAGGGCAGACCACTGACCATGTTTGCAACACGTGGCCTAACTCAAATATCATCGATCAGTCTTCCGGAACGTTGGCCCAGGACAGTAGGCGGACCATAAGTCAATCATCTATACTATTACAATAGGCAGACCAAAGTTATATCATCCATATTGTTACAGTAGGCGGACCAAAGGTCAAGCATCCATACTGTTAGGGGGTCCCATAAAACATGACCAGTCTTCCGGAACGTTGGCCCAGGACAGAAGGCAGACCATAGGTCAATCATCCATACTGTTACAACAGGCCGACCAAAGGTCTATCATCCATATTGTTACAGCAGTCGGACCATAGGTCGAGCATCCTTACTATTAGGGGGTCCCATAAAACATTAAATAGGATGAAGATCCGAATAAAGGGGCACTCAAATCATGGAAAGTGAAGTGGTGTTTTGTTCGAACAGAATCCAACACTCCCAAAATTACGCCACTGTGGTGAAGGCACATTAGGCAAATGTATTAATTTGGTCACGGATCATCCCTACTTTTAGACAGGACCTATCTGGTGAGAGAACCGTTTCTTCCAAATCACTAATGGGAATCCCGAGCTTACTCGGGGTAGTTGCTGCAGTTCCACCACTCCCCAAGAAGTTAGGACAAGGGGCCAATAGTGGGGGGACGGGATTTGGTTATCCCTGGGGCTGGACCCAAGACAAAATGTTTGGGCGTTCCTATGTATCTCATGAGGATGAGAATATAGCCCCACATAGTTCCAGAAAGGGTATTAGTTTAAAGTCTTAGAACTCGGACCAAGGATTAGTAAGGAGGGAAAGAGACTCATGGTAAGGTGATCACAAAACCCGACGTCAATGAGGATGAGGTCCTGCCTACCATGAGTTCCTTGGAAAAGTTTTCCGGTCAAGGGAACGAACACGAGAGTTAGTCTGGGCCCGTGGGGAAGTGCCCAGGAGCTTCTACGTATCCCATAAGGATGGGAATCAAGCCATACGTAGTTCTTAGGGGTGCCTTTTAACATCGTGCAAGACAGGAAACAGGAGGGCTAATTCTTATAACAGGATGCACTCAGGGTGGCTATTGAAAACCCGACGTGAATGAGAACATAATCCCATACCACGCCACGTGATCCCGTAGTAAAGGTCCCAAAGGCGGGATAGACACGAAAAATTAGCGGACCTTAAGCTAGACCCAAAGTCAAGAGGTCTGGGCGTTCCTACGTACCCCATAAGAATGGGTATCAAGCCATACGTAGTTCTCGGAAGGGGTGACACAGCACGACATGGTACCTATGCAAAGGATAAAAGGGGCGTGTGGGTCTAGCCCTCACACCAAATGAAGCTGCATTTGATGTATCTTGTTTTTCCTTTAAGGTGAATGGTTTGTCTTTTGTGGAGCGACCGGCCTAGGGTAGAAATTCCTGCCATCGCCACAATAATAAAGTCGTATACAGGCGTTGACAAGTGGTATGGTAATTGACCAATACCCAAAGTGATGTCCCCTATGGAGAGGTTATCACAATACAGTGCTGTTTTTTGTCGTGCAGCCGGGACGATATCATCACATTTTATGGTCATGTGGTAGGACCAACCAGCACAGTTTAAGGCCATATGGCTTTGACCCGGGGGAATATGCACGATGCGATAAGTAATACCCGATGCAGATGAGGACATAATCCCATACCATCTCCGCGTGTGATTCTGGGAGAAGAGCCTCGGGCCAAAGGGCCAGCGAGGGTTTCAAGCTCAAGGGGCAGAAGACACTAGCTTCCAGCTAAGATGGGCCCGAAACGCAATGTCTGGGTGACCCCTTGTATCCCATGGGGATGACGGTCAAGTTTTGCATGGTCTTAAAGAAGACCCAATACTATAATCTTAGAGCTCGGATCGTGGATGCCCCAAGAGACGCCATAACGCAGCTTCGTCTGCCTGACGTGTGGAAGTACACTGAGGGTTAGTGCAAAGAGTGTTGAGATAACACCTTGACAGGATGGGTTCGAACATAATATGAATTTTGCAACCAACATTCAGGACCTGAAGGAGGGTAGGCATGACAACAGAGGATTACTGCTGACCATGTTCGCAACACAGCATCCTGTCGTGTTAGCCTAAAATGGGGACAAACAAATGAGCATCGACCGCTGACCTTGTTCGCAACGCAGGATTTGAATCAATTTTTTGTCTGAAACCCTCAGGGGTGTTGGCCCGTGACAGTAAGAGATCCCTTAGGCATTGTATCCAGGTCGTTCTTGTGGGTCCCTCCGAGTGTGAAATATAATGGGGGCCCGAATGAAGGGTAGCACGAAGCTTGAAAAGTGTACGTAACTTGCCTAAGTTGAATATGACACTCCAAGTCCTAGACCAGAGTAACCTGAACACATTAGTGGACCACTGTAAAGGGTCTAAGGGCTCAGTTTGAGAGCAGTCAAAAGATGGAAGATTCCTAGGAGAAGGGGGCATGGTTCCAAAAACCTTGTACCACACCTATATATCCCCCTCGTGGAGAGGGATAGGACAAGAGGCCGAGGTGACCGAGAGATTGTGGGATCTCTCAAGAGATGGGGATAGACCTAAAATATAGGCATTCAGGAAGTCTTACGTATCCCATAAGGATGGGAATCAAGTCGCACATAGTTCTAAAAACACATTTTAACATCATGTAGGAAAATTAGAGGCATTTCATCCAGGAATGTGTATGGCGCGGCGAGTAACCAAACTTGAATGAGGGAATAACCCCACACCACACCGTACACTCCGGGTAAGAACTTGGGCTAAGGGGCCCGAGAAGGCCAAGGGGCCTGAGGCTGGGCCTCGGTCAGGAAGGCCTGGCCAGTTTTCAGTTTAGCGTCTTGCAGTAAGGATGAGCATGGGGGGAATAGGATTCCTTGGACAGGGGAGGTGTACGGCATAGTGAGTAACCCAACATGAATGAGGACATGATCCCACACCACACCGTACAATTCCACATGAGAGAGCCTAGGTCAGAGGCCCGATGCTAGGCCTCAGTCAAGGAGGCCTGACCGGCTTGTAGTTTAACATAGTGTAGGATGAGCATGCAGTTTAGGGTCATGCGGGACCGTGGGCCAGTTTAAGGTCATGGGGGACCATAGGGGCCCAAATGTAGGGCCAAATGTAGTTTAAGGTCGTGTTGGACAAGATGCAGTTTAGGGTCATACAGGACCGTAAT
This sequence comes from Viscum album, assembly GCA_963277665.1. Lineage (NCBI taxonomy): Eukaryota > Viridiplantae > Streptophyta > Magnoliopsida > Santalales > Viscaceae > Viscum > Viscum album. Next base: position 1,547,435,752 of record OY728150.1, read on the forward strand.
CCAGTTTAAGGTCATGGGGGACCCCGTAGGGTCATGAAAAATACAGCTTAAGGAACTTGGAATTGGTGGGAGGAGTTACACGCTCACCATCCATGGTCACCAGGGAGTACGCACCATTGGGATAGACCTTGTGGATGATGAAAGGTCCCTCCCATTTGGGCTCCAACTTGGGTGGTTTCCTTATGGGAATCATTGGCGCCATAAGGGACAGTACCAGGTCACCTTGCAGGAAGGAGTAGAATCAAACCTTCTAGTTCAAAGCTTGAGCCATCCTGCTCTGATGCCTTTCCAGGTTGTGAAAAGAACGAAGCCTATTCTCGTCCAGCGATTCCAATTTAGCTAGACGGACTTCAGCAACTCTATCCGGCACTTTCTGGTCGTAGACCGCTGTGTGCAATGAGGGAGACTAAATCTTGATGGGTAGGATGGCCTCATCTCCATACACCAGGGAATACGGGGTCACCTGGGTGGAATTAAAAGTCGTTGTCTGATAAGCCCAGAGGGAATTTTTGAGTTTATCCGACAAACTATTCTTGTTCTGACCAACCATCTTTTGCGTAATGTTAGAGAGGGTTGTGTTAAACGCCTCGATATGTCCATTTTCCTGCACATGATAGCGGGAGGTATGGTTAGAGAGAATTTTGTACTTGGCATACAATTTATTCATCTCCGCTGCTCGAAAGTTGGTGTCGTTATCAGTGAGGATAGCGTGATGTAATCCAAATCGATAGATGATGTTGGAACTCATGAATTCGACGATAGAACGGGCTTTGAATTACATGATTGGAATTTCCTCTTCCCACTTGGAAAATAAATCCATAGCGTTCATAATGAACCGTCATTGGCGAGCCGTCGCCGGTGGGTAAGGTCCTATGACATCCAACCCCCATACTGCAAAGGGACAATAATACTTGGTAGTGTGGAGAGGATCAGGTGGACGATTCAAAAAGATAGCATGAACATGGAATTCATGGCACATCTTGGAAAAAATGATGCAGTCATAGATCATGGAGGGCCAGAAGTACCCCAGCCTTTGAATCTGGTGAGACAACGTTGAACCGACCTGATGGGCGCCATAGGAACCAACATGAACCTCTAGCATGACCTGTGGAATCTTGAATCCTTGAAGGCAACGGAGGATAACACCATCAAATCTGTGTTTGTAAAGGATCTTCTCAAGGCTGGGACCGCTCTGAAGGGTAAACCGTAGCGTGTGGCGTCGGACTCACTCGTGCCCGGCGCGGTCTGATGGAAGATTACCGTGTTGGAGGTATTCAACAAAGGTTTTCCTCCAATCAGGAACTATTTCGATCACCATATCTGAAGTACCAAGGGCACCTGACATAGGAGCACCAGTGGTAAAATGGTTTACTCAAGGGTCGTGATCATACTCTAGGGTGACGGGAGCAATGACTCTATGGTGTGCCATGTGGATAATCAGGTCATTCTGTTCGAGCTCCACAAGCAACACGGCCAGGCTGTCCAAAGCATCTGCTCCACCGTTCTGTGACTGGGGGATATGAACAACCTCTGGATGAGAAGGGAACTGGGCCATTATATGGAGGGTGCACTCCAACAATGGCATGATTTTCTGGCTTTCTGACAACATAGTAGACATTGACCTGCTTAATGACCAGCTCGGAGTCCCCTTTCTCATATAGATGGGGCACGTCGATCTTGAGGTCCAACTTGAGGCCAGTAATGAGGGCATGATACTCTGCCTCATTGTTGGTGCAGCCCTCTGACAATAAGAATGAATATGGCAGAATGGCTTGCTCTTGGGTGATGAAGACGATACCCAGGCCCACTCTGTTGAGCCTAGGATCATTGAGTCTCCTACCGGTGGGGCTCCAGGAGGCACCGTCAAAGTGTATCTACCAACATGGGACGGCATGATCGATTGAGAGGATTGCCTCATCATGAAAACCTAGGTCCAGCTGCTGATCCACGGAGGTTGGATGGGAAGCTATAAAGTCTGCCAATGCTTGTCCTTTGATAGCCTTCTAAGGCACAAACCTGATGTCGAACTGCTGGAGGATCACCTCCCACTGCACTAGTCGGCCAGTCAACATAGGACGATTTAGGATGTACTTCAACGGGTCTACCTGAGAGACCAGATGTACCTCATGGTGCTGCGAGTAGTGCCACAATTTATTTACAACAAATACTAGTGCAAGGCGGATCTTCTCGATTGGAGAATATCTAGTTTTTTTCTCTAGGATAATGCGGCTGAGGTAGTAGAGGTTGTTCTCTGTTTCCTCATTGTTCTTCCAGGCGATAAGAGCTCCAAGGGACCATTCCAGGGCGGTCACGTAAAGGACCAGCAGATTCCTGGAGATGGGTGGCTTCAAGACTGGAGGTTGGAGAAAATATTTCTTAATTTCCTCGAAGGTGGTCTGACACTCTTCATCCCATTCATAGGTGGCGCCTTTCTTCATGATCCGGGAAAATGGATTACACTTTCCATCCAGATTCTCAATGAATCGGTGTATATAGGCTAAGTGGCCTTGGAGACCTCGAAGTTCCCGAATATTGCTCGGGGGAGGCATCTGGCTGATGGCCTTAATCTTCTTTGGGTCGATCTCGATGCCTCTATGCCTAAAAAAATCCAAGGAACTTGCCGGAGGTGACCTCGAAGGCACACTTCAACAGGTTCATCTTTAGTTGGTGGGAACGGAGGAAACTGAACACTTTCTCAAGGTCCTTGAGATGGTCCTGGTGCTGGCGAGATTTGACTACCAGGTCATCCATGTAGCACTCCACCAATGTCCCGAGAATCGGCTTGAATATGTGATACATGGACCGTTGATAGGTGGAACCCGCATTCTTCAGGCCGAAGGGCATGACCCGGTAACAGAAAGTACCTTGGGGTGCCCTAAAGGTGGTGGACTCCTCGTCCTTAGGGGCCATCTAGATCTGGTTGTACCCAGAATATCCATCCATACAGGAGAGGGCTTGGAACCCGGCCATGGAATCAATCAACAACTCTATCACTGGAAGGGGAAATCATCCTTCAGATAGTGGCGATTGAGATCACCGAAGTCGATACAGACCCTGATCTATCTGTTTTTCTTCCTGAGTGGCACAATGTTTGCTAGCCACTGGGGGTACTGAACTTTCTTTGATGAAGTTGGCTTTGATAATCTTGTCAAATTCGGCCTCAACCATGGCACTGTGAGAAGGGTGCATCTTTCTGGGAGGCTGCTCAAACCCACGATGGTTCGCCGGGAGACTAAGGCGGTGAACGGATCCCTGAGGATCTAGTCCTGGAATCTCATCGTAACTCTAAGTGAACACGTCACAGTGATGTATGAGGAATTACACATACCGTTGCTGCTCCTCGGGGGGCATGGAAGAACTGACCAATGTGGGTCTCAGGTCCACCTCACTACCGAGTTCCACCTGTACCAACTCATTGACCGTGGTGGAGATTCCATCCTCAAAGGACAGGGGAGAATCTTCCATGTCCTCCTCTCCACTTGTGGAGGGATCATCCATGGGGGGAGCTTCTTCTGATCCACCTGACTCTGATGGGAAGCTGGTGCCGGCCTGGGCGGCAGTGGTCATCATATCGGGAGATTCATATGCCACTGAGACCATAGCGATGAAGGTTGTCGATCTGATCCCATCCGGCCTTCGGCCCCAGGGTCCACGCTTGATGACATCAAAATAGTAGTGGCGCATCGGCTAGAGCTGGTTAATTCTAGCCCGACGGAAGAGAAATGTATGGCGTATCATCGTTTCCATGAGCCTGACGTCCCGATACCGTATGGGGGTAAGAGGTTCCGGGATCACCCGAGCCTGGTTGGTGTAGGAGTACGAGGTGATTTTATGTCGTCGCTTGGACCTGGGAATATGCCTTCCTCTTGTACCCGAAACAATAAAGCATTGCCCCATGTCGGGGGTCGTGGCCTCTAACTGATGGACTGTGAAGACTTAAGCATCATTCAGACCTTCCCAAGGATCACTTGTGATAGTGGCGGGCTCAACCTCACCTGCTAGAATCTGCTTATTCTTGCTCTTGTAATAGATGACATCCAGATAACGGGCTTCACAAGAGGAAAAAAGAGAAGCATCTCCTTGGAGCACGCCTACTCGACCATTAAGGGAGTATTTGAGGCATTGGTGATACGATGAGGGGACAATCGCGTGAAGGTTGAGCCACGGCCTTCCCATCAACACGTTGTACGTGATGTCCTGGGAGACAACCATGAATTTGGTGCTGGCGATTAGGCCACCAAATTGGGTCTTCAAGTGGATCTTGCCAACTGGAGTTTGCTCGGTCCTGTCATATCCCCGGATTCTGAGGTCAGAGGGAGTTAAATCATCCTCAGACAGACCCATCTTCCGCAGTGTCCGAGTTGGGATTAGGTTAATCCCAGAACCCGTGTCAACAAGACAGCGGCGGACTTCCACGCCATTGAACTGGCAAGTGATGTACAACAGGTGAATGTTTCATAGTATGGGAGGTTCTTCATCTTCACCGGAGAATAAGATAACTACCTAGCATTCAGCGTTCTCAATTGCCTCAGTGTGGAAGGCTTCTGTAGCTGCTACCTCTGTCTCAAACTGGAGGGGGCTCTTTAGGGCCTCAGCAAGTGCCTCACACTTTTCAGACAACAGGCGAAGAGGCTAAAGGATAGAAAGAATTGCTGGAATACTGACAAGGTGCTTCAGAACAACATACTTCCAGGACAAATGTGAGCTTCTTCTTATAGGATGCCTCTCTACAATTGGGGGTATGACAGGTCTTGCCGGCTGGACCGCTGGCTGACTGGTACTAGGAACATCTCACTTTTCACTAGTAGAAGCCCAAAGAGTGGCTGTCGGATGAGGACTGAAAGGTTGGGGTTGGCTAGTGGCAGAGTGGAGCTGGTCGCGGTACGGCCAAGGTGGTTACGCCTGATCCAGCAACACAAACGGTGGTGGAGGCATACCTTTCGACACCGGATGAAGGGTCCATGTGTGCTAAGCTCTATACTGGGCCTACTGTCTGGTCTTAGTGGCATGTACGGCCTGGCTGGGGGTGCCAAATTTCATGCCCCAGGGATTCATGTAACCACAGCTCTGCCAACGTTGGTGATGGCTGGGGACATTGGGAAGGTCCACCTGGTGTTCCCCTTTGTCGGGAGTCAAAAAGGGATTTACCAACTCTACAGTGTTAACCCAATCATGCCCCAGATTGTCACTTGAGGAGTCATACACTACTGGGTGGAGTCTCAGAGGGAACCCCATTTCTGGGGGCATAAAGTCGCAAAGAGTGTGGGATGACGACTGCATAGGCAGGGCACGTTCTTTCTTCTTGTGATGTTGTTGCCTGCTCTTCTGAGAAGAGGCTGGCTGAGATGGCGATGTTGACGTAGTAACCACAACTTCTGAGGGCTCTGGCTGATTCAGGCGTGCACGGATGATGCCATGGGCACGGGTGACTATCTTGTGGTCCATCCAGTCATTATACTTCTGGGACCCATGGTTGGAAACCTGCTTCCATTCATCCTCGTCGTCGTTACTACCATCTGATCTCACAAAGACACATGTCACTTATGCCAGGTCTGGGCCCAACCTCACTATATTGTTGTCAATCTGGTCTTGGAGCCAGTCCTTGGACATGTAGAATCACTAGATGGTATGCCCCAGGGTATGGTGATAAGGGCAGTAGTTGGGGTGACCAGTGAGATGCGCCTCTTCTAGCTTCCGGCACTCAGACAGCCACATGATTCTCTACTCCAAGGCACTGTGTAAGTAACCGGGGAACTAAGCCTCATCAAACGATTAGGTCTGATTCCTTCTATCCAGAAAGGGGGCTCTAGGAGGCTGGCCATGATGGGGGGACATAGGAGCATGCCGAGGAGGCGGAACCTGATTATCTCACCTAGGAGATGGCGGTTCGTTATGCAGAGGTGCTTTCCGATTTTGAGGCAGTCGCTACTGGGATGGAAGTTATGCCCGTGGAGGAGGACCCCTATGGGGCTGCGGAGATGGCCTCACTAGTAGCAACTCTAGCAGTTTGGGGGCCTCTATCTGGGCCACAGCAGTGGGCTCAGCTCTGGTATATCTCCTTGTAGGGATTGTAGGAGGCAGCAGGCGTGCCTGACTGGCTTGTTGCAGGACTTCTTTGAGGCGCTGAGCCTTATCTGAGAAGTCCTGGAACCCTCTGGGTTAATTATGAGTGATCAGAGAAGGAACCAGCTCTACCTTGATGTTACCTATACACATTGTCAGTAGTTTCTCATGAGTTAGTGCCATGTTAAGGGAGTATGTGAGCCCCTTCCACCAGGCGATGAAGTCTGCGACTCGCTCATCGGGCCTTTTCTTGCACCTGAAGAGTTCTGCGATGTTCGTCCTCTAGGTTGGGGAACTGAACTGGTAGATGAATTTCCTATGAAGTTCCTCCCAGATAGTCATGGATCTGATAGGGAGTTGGCTGTACCAGATGAATGTCGGCCCCTCTGGTGTCTGAACAAAGCAACGGAGCTTGGCAGCCTCCTGCTGCGCTAGAGTCCCTAACATAGGCCCACAGCTCGAGTTGAAGTGGGATTGGTACTATGGCAGGTCTCCTGTCCCATTAAAGGGGGTGAGAGTGGGGTTCCCAAATCCCGGAGGTGCTGACATATCATCCACCCATGCTGAGTATGGCTTTCCTTCTGGTGGGATTGCCACCTGTTGAGTTTCCAAAGCCTCTAAGTGGGCGATGAGTGCTGCCATCGGATTATCTGGAAGCAGGTTCCTATCCTGACGGGGATCCCTAACCATAAGCACAGTGCCAGACTCTTCAATCTGGTAGAAAAACTCAACAGCTCGTGGGTCAGCTAGTGGAGCAACCCTTGGTGCAGTGGGAGGAACCCGAGTGGGATCCCTTCGGTGATCGCGCCTCTCAGGAGGGTTTGGAGAAACATATTGTGCCCTCTTTCCATGATCTCCAGCCTCTCCTCTGTCAGTGAACACTGCATGATCACGGTTTCCAGGAGAATCTCGTCGAGGGGTATTTGTTCCTGCCACTGCTGTCCCGGCCTAGGATCACCGTAGTTGGGTTGTCGCTCTACAATGCGTTCATCCAGAAGCTCATCGACCAACCTCTTCTGCTCAGCAAGCTGTCGGTGCAGCATGGACTTCTTGGGATCTTCCTCTTCCTTATGCACTAAGGCAGATGGGTCGGAGAGCTTGACATCCCCAACAGGTTCTTTACCCTTGCCGATATTCCGTCTTATTGTTAACGCCTCAGTGGGTGCGGGGAGACCTAGGAGGATCCTCTATTGACGATTAATCCTCCCTGATGGGTCCAGTAGTGGCCTGTCCTCAGGGGGTGAGTCCCCATCGAGAAGTTCCAAACTTTCCCCCTCTCCTGACAGATCATCCATGTTGACCACTGCTGCCCTCAGGGGCATGTCCTTAGAGCTGCCCAGTGAGTCAGGCTGCCGACAAATCACACTGAAGATAAGGGCAGCGTACTTCCCCCATCCACAGACATGTGCATGGGGGTGGCCTCCTCGATAACTTTGCGGAGTACTTTAACACTCTAAATGCATTGTTATTCGAGGGCCCTGTGGTGGACAAGTGATTCAGGGTGTCAAACCGTAGAGAGGGTGGCCAGGTCGACCCAATGACATTGCTCACTGATATCCTCACGGTGTTCTTGACTCCCGGGATAAGGCACTTGCTGATGGCGAAGACGGTAGTGATTTTCCCAGAGGGTCTGGTGGAAACATTCACACTCTCCTGGGGTGAGCGATTCTGGTATATCAAAATCTGACCCTACGACCGTCCAAAACTTCTCGGGGAAGTGGCTTGTTGTGAGGATGGTCCAGAAGCTCCATGGCTCAGGTTCAGGATCCGGCCCTTGATGTCCCCGCTCATCAACTGGGAGTGGCTGGGGAATCGGCAGCGGTGCTGAGGTAGGCCGTTGAGCTAGTGGGCTGGCTGGAGGAGAATATGGCGAGCAGTCTGATTGGACGTTGAATCCTAAGTTTTCCTCCAAGGGTTGCAGTGTCTTGGCTTCCATGTCATGATAAGATGGGATGGCGAACGGGCCTCCTGTCACAGTGTCGGTGCTTTCTGAGGGTGCACTATGTCACGGCTCTTCCACCATCGAACCCCAAAAAAGGTCTTTGTCATCTCTGACTGAGGTGGAAGGTGCTTCCGGAGAGGCCGATGGTGACTACACGTTTGATCCCTGGGGGTGCGCCAAGTCCTCATCCTCCTGGATATACCTTCGGAGGGAGGCAGGGATCATATGGATCTTGAATTCGGGGAGTACGAGGTTGATGGGCCGTGTCCCTATCCCTACCCTTGACTAAAAGAACTGTGGAGAAGGCTCCATAACCGAGTCGTACTTCACCTCAGAGTCTGATAAATAGACTGGTCTGATTTCCGTCCATCCTTCCATGGCATTTCTCTTATAGCGACGACGTCCCGCCTTCCTACCCTTGGGTGGCTCCTTGGGGCAGGGCTGATTTCCGTCATGGAGTCCTCTTGCCACAATGGTGCTGGGGCGGAAAGGATTGAAGGTCGGTTTGTGAGGAGCATCGGGGAAGATGTTGAAAGGGACATGGGGAGGACCTCCATGTGGGTGAGTGACCAGGTATGCAACGGCTCCATAATTGCGGTCAGCGGTAGGGGAAGTGACCCCGTACCCAGTGTAGTGATCACTGGAAAGAGCCCCACCCGGAGTGTTGCTGTCATGGGGAAGCCCCTTACCTATGGCGAGGGTGGTTCCAGGCAGGCCTCTGGGCCAAGGTTGGAAGGAGGGAGGGCCCATACCTTCCAGAACGATGGCACAGAGTACGCCTTCACGCTAGATGGAACTACCACGAATTGGTCCGTGATGGCCATTGCCTATGTTGGCGACCGGGAGAGTCAACCCAACCTGCCTATGGGGAGATCGGGGCCTCGATCCGGGTCGGGCATGTAACTTCCCCTACTCAATGTGTGCGGGGGTTTGATGACAGGAGTAAACAGTGGATCAGGACATAGTGTTTGCTGACGTTGATGCCTCAGGGCAGGCATCCTCTTCCGCTCGCGCCCAACGCTGGCGTCGGTTCATATGGGTTGGAGCTGGTGGTGTGGGCACATGGATTACCTACTCTTTGGCCCGGGGAGTCGGGCGGCAGTGTCGACGTGGCCTGGAAGGGGCCCTGACTATGAACCCATGAAGCAGGTCTCTGGGTGGGCCAACCCGGACATCCCCTACCTCATCGGTGTAGGGAAGGGAGGCGTCGAGGTGTTCTGGGGATAAGCTCTCGAAACGGATGAACATCGGGGTGGGGGGTAGTGGCTCCTTGTGCGTCCCTCGGGGGCGGTGTTGGCGAGGAGGCACAGTTGCCTCGAGGTCCAAATGGGACATGTCCCTGGTGGGTATGACCCCTTACTCCTCATACCTACGCACGAGGTTGTTGATCACCTTTCTTTGGATATCTATAATGGGGAGAGGGGCATGACCGCCCGACAGTCGCGGCAGTCGGAGAAGATGTGGAAAAGGAGGAACCGCATAGGGTGGTCACATCAGTGCTGCCCCTGCCCCTACGCCGGTGGGCAGGTGGCTATCAAGCTCCGAATGCAGCGATCTGATTCTTGAATGTAGGGAGATGAACCCATTAACACTAATAGGAAGAGAAATCGATAACCAATAGTCCAGATCCATTCCGTCTTCCATGGTTGGTAAGAGGTATTCACGCTGACAACGTCGCAGAACCAAGTGTTCAACATTCTGACTGCCCCAAACCCTGGCAGGTTTCATGTCTGAGTGTTGGGTGCCTAGACCTGGTGACATTCTAATCTTACGACACCCCAAATGCTACCAGTATCCATATTGAGGAGAATAGATTCACTTCGGGTTCACCATTTTCTATTTCCGATGCTTTTGTCAGGACTCATGCGCATCCGTCACGCAGGGGAGGATGCGCGGCTTGTGGCCCCGCATTCCCACTTTCCAAAGGCAGGCGGAATCTGTTCCTTGTTTAGGGACGTCTACTCCTTGATCGAAACCAGGATGATGGGATTTTGATTCTTCCTTTCGTGGATTCCTCCTTGGAGATCATCACCTAGTCCAGGTCTCTCTCATAGATTTAATATGTATTTATGAATCTCATTCCCGGTGCCATATCTTCATAGACGTCGGTTAATTATGCTACTTCCGTCGAGACACTCCAAGGGGTCTGGTCGGGGAAGTAACCTTCGGTGAGGAGAATGGTCAGGATGAGGCATCATTGGCTTGTATTGATGCTAGGGGATTGTAATGTCTATCTTCTGTCCATTATTATAGGGCTTCTTGATGGCATGGAAGCCCAAGGAATCCCACATTGAATGCGAGGAACTGCATTCCATGGGCATGTATCTGAGGTTTTCCTCAGCTTCCCATGTTTAACATGGGATATGCCACGAGTTTACCGTCCAGCAGAGATAGATCAGATTGATCGAAACACTGAGAGTGGATCAGATTGAAGAACCCCCTGGGGGGGAACACCGATGTTGGGGCCATCACGTGGGCGGCTTCCCAGATACTATGGAGTGGAATGAGGTGGCATGATCCTGTCGGGATGTGGTGGCCCGAGTAAGGATCGGGATGGGTGATGGCTTTGGGATTGAGTCTCGAGGAGACTTCCTACGTATCCCTATGGTAGGGAATCAAAGTCTTCATAGTTCGATGATATGGTGGGACACCTGAAAAGGAGACCCGTGAGAATGAACGCATGGATGGGACTCAGAAAGAGTAAGACCTCTGGGCTAGGGAATGAGATTCTCGAGGTGTGTGGGCTCGAGGGAGAGGTCAGGATGGGACATGGGTGCTGGGATTGAACCTCGTGGAGGCTTCCTACGTACCATTCCTTAGCACAGATCAACGTCCTCGTAGTTCATGATGGATGGGGCTTACGCTCTGAGGCAGCCCAAGGTGGATATTGGGATTACACTTTGAGGCGGCCCAAGGTGGATATGGGGCTTACGCTCTGAGGCGGCCCATGATGGTGGATATGGGGCTTACACTCTAAGGCAGCCCAAGGTGGATATGGGGCTTACACTCTTATGTGGCCCAAGGTGGATATGGGGATTACGCTCTGAGGTGGCCCATGATGGGTATGGGGCTTACGCTATGAGGCGGCCCATAATGGCGGATAATGGGGTTACGCTCTGAGGCGGCCATGGAGTTAGTGAACTGGTGCGAAGGGGGTGGAACAACTGGGTGGTGGGCTTGAACCTCGTGGAGGCTTACTACGTACCATGCCTTAGCACGGATCAAATTCCACATAGTTCGGGTGGTGTAGTTTAACATCATGCAGGACAGAATACAGTTTAACGTCATGTGGGATGGGGGAGATAGTTTAATGTCGTGCTGGATGGGGCAGATATTTTAACGTCTTGCTGGATGGGAAAGATAGTTTAACGTCGTGCTAGATGGCATTTGGGGCTTATGATCGGAGGTGGCCCAAGGAGTTGGTGAACCGACATGAAGAGGTCGGAATGACCGCGTGGTGGGCTTGAACCTCGTGGAGGCTTCCTACGTACCATGCCTTAACATGGATCAAATTCCTCATAGTTCACTAATGGTGGGGGTTAGGTTTGGTGCTCACACTGAGATCACGTGAGTCATGCTCGGTGTGAGAAACAATAGGTTGCAGGGACCTTATGATCACATCACAAATGGTGTGTCTGTGAGAAGCGAAGAGGGTCTTACACGTTGAGTGGCCCATAGTGTCGGGACTTATTCCAGGATGGAGGCCCGAAGTGCGACAAAGTGCAGTGGGAGAGGGATTTGGGACCAAAGATTAGAGATTCCTCTTTCCCTATCACGCCCTCCACTGGCCTTGGAAGTTGGGAAGTACGTAGGTGCATGGGTGCTACCTTCCGTAAGAGGGGCTAGGGGCTTACACCAAGGAGGCAGCCCTTCACCCATGGGAAAATGCAACTCCAAGAGGGAGGATATCATCTCATGTGAGGGTGATCCCATCCCTATGGATATGAGTGGCATAAAAAATGCCCGAGCAAGGGGGACCCTACGTGTGAGGCACAGGACCAGATCACCGTTTAACGTCATGTGTCGAGGACGAGGTGCTTGGCAGTTTAACGTCCTACATCTTGGGCGAGGTGGGTTCGCTCCACACCCCTAGGACTTACATAACTGATACCCTCTTCCCCTTGGGGAAGGGAAGGCACCGGCAAGGCCGTAGTGAAGGGGGGCTGCTGGGCAAACCATCGAGGGGTCCACGTTAGCGTGGCTATGCGAAAAAGCAATATCCATTAGCGTGCCTATGCAAAGAATCATGAGGCAAAGAAATGCAATGGGAAACACCACCCAAGGTACCTTGAGGTTACTTCGTACGATCCTAGAAGGCGGTATGGGAAAACAGCGCATGGCGTGCATGCCCGGTATGGAGGACATCGGGCGCCTATGTAGGGAGGCACCTGGGGGGCGTCAAGGGGAGGGGTCCCAGTGTTTGCACACAAAACACTGAGATGGCGCGTAATTGAGGAAGAGGAATTGCACGCGGCTAGGGGGATTATGTGCAAGGGATGTGGATTTCACATGAGTGGCAACAGACGAACCCTAAGGCACAGCCACACCCAACGTAGGGAATGTGCGCAATTAGATCGTTTTGTGCGCAATGGAAGGAATTGTGCGCAAGGGAGGAACCCTGAGGGGTCTGGAATTTTACTTAAGCTAGTGGAATTGTGCGCAAAGGCGGATCCCGGTGTGAGGTTGCGCGAAAAGGGTTAGTAACTGAAGGACATATTGAGCGCGTGAGAGTCCTATTTCGCGCACGGGAGCAGGTTCAAATTCTGAAACCCCGAAATGGAAGGGGTATCCTTCTATTTATAGTCCTTCGGCATCATGGAATACGGGAAGTGCATGAAATTTTGCGTGCCAGAGACGGCGGGGCGAAATTTTTGTCGTGCGGGCACGGGCGCGCAATTATTGGGCGCCTACGCTGAGGACTCTTCGCGAATCCCGGACTCCTTTCACGTGGTCCACATTTTTTCGCGTGCATCCTCCTTTATTTTGTACAACACCTCTGGGCCCTCCAGACTGGGTATCCGGGTCCATATATGACTTCGCTTCATCATTTCGAAACTTCCTTTAGGAATTATGGACTTTTTCGGCGTCTACAATCATGTTAAATATTGTTGCCACATTTCCATGTTATGATAATCATGATATATCATGTATTTATGTTCATGTTTTTCTTGTGATCCATTTATATGACTATTTCCTAACATGTACTATATTCTTGATGTTATTCCTTTTCTACTCCCTTATTGGTCTTTATAGATAACCCTTTTCTTATGCATGTCCTGAGGTTATCCCTTGCAATGCTAAGTACGAAGGAATTTTGTGGTCATGTAAAAGAAGTTTTTAATAAAGATGTTGTCTTTTATGTTCTAAGATGTTATTTAATGTTCTTATTTCCCAAGACAATAGACCTCTCAATCCTCAGTGTTGTCTTAAGTTAAACTTTATGTAATAAATCATGTTTATGTGTGTAATAAAGAGAATATTTTTTATATTTGGTATTAGAGGATATGTTTAGTTATTTGGGGGGTTAGGATTATAAAACCCTAGTAAAAGCCTTAGGGATAAGACTAAGTATAATAAAAACATCCCTAAATTTTGGTGAGTATAGATTAAGTGTTTTACCAAGAAAATACATCCATTTCTAGATATGAACATGTAGAGGCGGCTCTGGCACAGATGTATCTAGCAGTAAAACCCAAAAACACCGCTTTGATCTAGACACGAATGGGAACTGGTGCACAACAATGGGCCTTGATCCACTCTTGGTTACAAAACTCTTGGGGGATATTCTTTACTAAATTCATTATCTTAGTATGATCCATTATTAAGGGAATAAAAAAATTCCCCTATGAATATATGTTCAGAAGTAGATCATGGATAACATAGATTAAATCCTATAAATTCATAATTTAAGGAAATAAATGTAATTTAAAAGTTATCCCTTTTTGTCTTTGTATTCTCCTTTATGTGTTACCCCTAACTTTACTTTTATTCTAGCTAATTTCTGGTAGTAGGAGGATGCAGTCTAAAAAATAATACGAAGATCAATGTGATGATTGTTCTAATGAGATGCCCAATCCGATGAGAGTGGGAATCTCAAACTTTTTCATGATACTCACTCAGTTAACTCAAGTTTTAAAAATAAACAAGGGTCAATAGGAATGTACAACCCCCCCCCCCAATAAAGAAAAAGCTACAATCGAGAGCTTCATGAGATAAAGGCCTCATACTTTTAATGAATCATCCAATCCCTCAATCACCGAATAATGGATCAAGTCCATTGAAATGATATTTTCCGTCATTCAATGTTCTGAAAAAGATAAGTTTTTTTGGATGCTTATCAAAAAGAGGGTGAAGATGATCAATGGTGTACATTCATAAAAAAAATATGAAGCCTGAAGAAGAGATCGAGGTGTTGGAATGGAAGGATTTCCAAAAAATGTTTTTTGATAAATATTTTCTTCACACCCTCCGACATAAGATGGAAAGGTACTTACTTGACCTCAAGAAAAAAGATGATGTATCCATCAGAGCGTATGAGGAAAAATTCACAAGGATTTCACAATATGCCTTTGGATTTGTCGTTAAACCTGATTTCAAGGTTTACCACTTCTTTAGTGGGATAAAACCTAGCTTATGGAAATACCTAGAGATCCGTGACTCCGATAGCTATGAGGAAATTGTCTGATGTGCCCTCAAAGTTGAAATAGAGATCAGAGAATCTCAGGGGTATCATGGGGATAACAAGCATAAGGTGGACTTTAATTCTATCAATCCAATGGATAAATCCGACGGTGCTAAGAAATTACAACACCCCACTTTCCAAAGGTGTAGAAAGAAGCACCCTGGAAATTTCTTTAAGGGGAAGAGAAAATGATTTAGTTGTGGAAGAGAAGGGATCCTGGCCATTAATTGTCAGCACAAAAAACCCGCTGCTATAGCAGAAGATAGGAATGCTCCGTTCGACCCACAATTCATTTTTCATTTCTTAAACTACAAAGAACCAAGGCACTTTTCAAACCAATTCCCTAAGCCAAGGGTTTTCGTAGGCAACCAACATCCTCCAAGGTAGCAAGGGTGAGCATTTTCATCACTAATTCCTAAGTGAACAGACCTAGAAATTTCAAGGAATTCTTTTTAAATACTTTGGAATTTTACGAGTCTATGGCTTCTGACGGCTCTTGATTCCGAGGCCCGGTGTGCCCGGAATCAATTTTCAAAGTTTAGCTCAGGTACGTTCAGTAAACGAACAAGCAGTATATTCTAACTTTTGAAACAGTGCTCGGAATTAAAATCTGAGGGTACCTATGAGCTCGCAGCACCAGTAATTGCTTAAGGGGACACTTACCATAGTTGTGTTCGCAAAAGAGGAAAAGTTAATTTTTGGGGTTTTTTTTATGAAATAAATAAAAATTGTTAGAACAATTTTTATTACTAAGGGTGGTTACTCCCTCCCATGGGTAGTTAAGGGTGGGGCCTGCAGCCACTTAACTACCCAAGTGTGGGTGTTAGAGATGTGGGGTCTGCACGACCCCCACCATTTAATTCCCTCTAAATCTATTAGTAAACCCCCTATTAATTTTGAAAACCTCCATTAATTGTCACCTCAACCCATTAAATTATGTCAACCCATAATCTAATGAGGAACCTTCCTTTCCCCCTTTTTAATTTAAACTGGCAACGTGTTTAATTATGGGGGAACCTTCTCTCTCCCTTCTTTAATTAAATGTCAACACATTTTAATTAGAGTGGTGAAATAATTGTAGGAGAGTTTCTTTGCATTTAATAAAATAATAGGGGGGACCTATTATTTTGGTGATCAAGGAGAGAGCTTCGTGGTGCGATGAAGAACACCGGCCTCCGACAAAGAACAACGAAGAATGCTGGTTCTTCGGAGATCGACGAAGAACCGCCAAATCCTCTTCTTCACGATGTCGTGTACCGCGATGCCTAGGACCCTCTCCTCCATGACGCTATGTACCACGATGCCTACGATCCTCTTCTCCGTGACGCCGTGTACCATGACGCCAACGATCGTCTTCCTTATCGAGGTAGGGGTTTATTTTGATAATGTTAATACTCCCATGTTGTTTTCCTCTAAAACATGAACGCGGATCAACTCATTATCAAGTTGATCCGAGAACGATTATTATTTGAGGTTTGTAGATTATTATTATTTTCGGGGGAATTATTGGGAGTTAAATTCAAGCCTAACTAATTTTTGTGCCTCGTTTGTCGTAAAACATTATTGTTGTTCGACCCTTTTGTTATCAACTAACACAAACGGCGTGGGTCGAACAAACAAGGTCAGTGACCCTCCGCAGTTTGTTTGTCTGTGCGTGTGTTGATGGGTGACAATGGAATGGGACCGCAATCAGTGTGTGGAAGCCATCGTAGTGAAGAATGGGTCCCGGGAGAGCCACAGGTGTAGACAGTAGACAAATTGGACCACCGGAGCACATCTGGTGGTCCACAGAAGGTGTTGCCGGCATGCCACGTCGGCGCGGCGGCGACGACGGCTGGAGGAAGCGGCACCCCAGCACGTCGTCGCGGCTGAAGCCCCAGCGGCCGGATCCCATGGATCTAGAGGAGTAATTGGTGCCTGCCGCATACTTGGATCGCAAAGGAGGGGGGTAGTCACGACATGGGCCCGAGGACGGGTCGTGAAAAAATGGTATCAGAGGAGTCGGTTCTACCGCGGAACTTAGGACTCTGATAATTTCTTCTCTATGAGGCAATAATGTTTAGAGTAATGAGTGTGGTTATCAGTCCAGGGAGTCCAGTGTTGGTGTAGCAGATGACGTATCCATACACCAGGACCCTGACTTTTGATTTCCGACTCAGTACATGAAAACATTGATTTCATGTGTGTTTCAAATGTTTTCTTTGTGATTACTTTATCTCAGCTCACCAGGTATACAGTTTTAACTGTGGCGCACCTGTTTCTTTTCAGGATGGCCCCACGATGGCAGTCAACTAGGGTTCTGAGCTTTGAGTGAGACGGCAGCCCACCGAGCGACGAGGCCTCGGTGCAGGGCCCCATTACAGCGGAGGCACCAGTGGTACCTTTACCCACCGAGCCACCGATGCTACCAGCCCTAGCGGTGGAGAGTGCACGTCGCCTCAGTGCATTGCATGAGTTTCAGAGGCAGAGGCCACCCAGTTTCTGTGGAGAGATGGATCCTCAGGCAGCCGAAAATTGGATGGAGGCTGTCGTCAGAGTCTTCAGGTTGGTAGGGACACCAGTAGACCTCATGGTGATCCTTGTCGAGAGTCTCCAGCACGCAGTAGCAGGTAGATGGTAGAACCTGATGCTCTATGTGCACGATGAGGCATCTCTTCTTTCTACGGACTTCGAGATCCTCTTCTTCTCGGAGTTCGTTCCGGCCAACCTCCGTGTGGTGCGCATCCAAGAGTTACTACAGCTGCGGCAGGGCATCATTTCAGTATCCTGGTACTCGGCGAGATTTACCGACCTCTCGCGCTACTCCACGGACATGGTACGGGACCCATTCTTTGGGGCCCGAACCTTTGAGCAGTGGTTGAGGCATGGCATCAGAGCTTCGACAATTCCACTAAGCATCTCGACTCGGGTAGAGGTGCTAGAGCGAGCCCTGCTAGTGGAGAGCTTTCTCGCCGAGCATCCATCAGCAGCGAGACCCACCGCAGGATGGCACAGAGCGGAGTCTTCCACAGCAGGCAGTCAACAGATGACATAGGGGTCCAACCAGACTAGGTCGTTTGGTGGGAGACCTCAGAACACGGGTTCGGCTTTGCGGGGCACACGGCGCAGATCCAGCCTTCCGAGGAGCAGACAGTTCTATGCATGCGGCAGGCAAGGTCACATGGCTCGTTACTGCCCGACCCTCCATACAGATGAGCAGTAAACAGTGGAGGGACCTCCGAGGCAGAGGCATAGGTTCGACCGTGGAGGTCCGTAGGGAGCAGGCGGACGAGGCAGAGGAGCTGTCCGAGCGGCGGGTGTTGGACGACGCATCGAGGCTCTACCACCACCACCCACAGGGGGTCCACCCCGACCACAGGGAGCTGGCGGGCAGAGGTAGGCTTAGCTCCAGGCAGTAGAGGCTTACGACCATGGCGCACCCAATATTACTTGAGGTACTATCTGTTTCTACTCCACCCTTGCTGCAGTTCTTATAGACACAGGTGTGAGTCATTCTTTTATTATCGCTTCCCTTTTTCGGAGCTCGGAGATTCCGACGGAGCCGTTGGATTGATCCTTGCGTCTAGAGACTCCTACGGGAGTAGACTCGACAATTACGCACTGGTGCCGACAGTGTGAGCTTACTCTAGGAGGTGAGAGATTCGGCTGGGATCTTCTTGTAGTGGCGTCGAGGCCTTACGATATCCTCTTGGGTATGGACTGGTTATCTATAGTCCATGCCCAGATAGACTGTATTAGGCGCAAGGTGCGGTGTGTCCGCACGGATGGGACCAGGTTCAACTTCATTGGAAATAAGGGAACCTTCACAGCACAGGATGGACTCACACAGAGGAGAGGTCATCCGATCACACATCAGTTGGCTAGTCTCATCCTCAGATCAGTCGACGTGCAGATTCCGAGTTTTCCTGTAGTGGTGGACCAGTATGCGGATGTTTTTCCTGACGATGTTCCAAGACTACCTCCTCGTATGGGGGTAGATTTTTACATAGACCTGTATCCCGGGACATCACCAATATCCACCCCAGCGTATCGGATGTCTCCCACTAAGCTTCATGAGTTGCGGGTACAGCTGGTGGACTTAAAAGAGAAAGGTTTCATCCGACCCATTGTTTCACCCTGGGATTCTCCAGTCCTTTTTTCCAAGAAGTCGGATGGGGGCTTGAGAATATGTGTCGATTACCGTTTCCTGAACCAGGTGACCATGAGGAATGGTATCTGCTTCCGAGGATTGATGACCTCTTTGATCAGCTCAAGGGAGCATGTTGGTTCTCGAAGATAGACCTCAAGCCAGGCTATCATCAGCTCCGAGTTCGGGATGAGGATGTGCAGAAGACGACCTTCAGGTGTCGGTACGACCACTATGAGTTCATGGTCATGCCCTTCAGTGTGACCAATTCTCCAGCAGTGTTCATAAGTCTCATGAACAAGATCTTCCAGCCCTACCTCGATCGGTTTGTCGTAGTCTTCATTGATGACATACTGATTTACTCGATGACTAAGGAGGAGCACGCCTACCGCTTACGGGTTGTACTAGATGCACTCTGAGAGCACTAGATTTATGGTAAGCTCTCGAAGTGCCATTTCTAGATTCGAGATGTCCACTTCATGGGGAACATCATCTCTGAGGCTGGAGTTGCAGTGGATCCTGCGAAGGTCGAGGCGGTACATGCTTGGGAGCCACCCAGGACCGTGATGGAGGTGCGGAGTTTCCTAGGTCTGGCTGGGTACTATCGGAGATTTGTGCTAGACTTCTCTAGAGTTTCAGCACCGCTTTCAGCTTTGACGAAGAAGGGGAAACCCTTTGTGTGGTTAGATAGATGTCAGCAGATCTTCCAGGAGTTGAGGTGGAGTTTGACCAGTGCGCTCATCTTATGGCTAATAGAGGAGGGCGTAGGTTAAGTAGTTTACTGTGACACATCATGGACCAGACTTGGGTGTATCCAGATGTAGGAATGAGAAGTGATCACTTATGGTTCTCGGCAGTTGAGGCCGCACGAGCAAAACTATGACACTCATGACCTGGAGTTAGCAGCAGTGGTCTTTTCCCTGAAGATGTGGCGACACTATCTGATGGGTGAGCGCTTTACAGTCTACTCTAACAACCAGAGTCTCGGGTACATCTTCTCGCAGAAGGACCTGAACCCGAGACAGTGGTGATGGCTCGAGTTCCTCCATGATTATGACTTTGAGATTGCCTATATTCCTGGTAAGGGGAACGTTGTGGATGATGCTCTCAGCAGGAGATCGGGCATTCAGCTACTTGGAGAGATGATGAAGCAGTTAGCCACTTTGCATATATCCTTCGTGGATAGTGATGGGGCAGTCTATCTTAAGTCTCTCACAGTCACTCCTCTACTACTTCAGTGGGTCAAAGAGGCGCAGCATGGAGACATTTATTGTGAGGTTTGACATGCTCAGATATCCTCAGGGCAAGCACCCGATGGATTTTTGGTAGGAGGAGAGCACGTCATCTTTTTTAGGGAACGTACCATGGTACCAGTTACACTACAGGAGGAGGTGCTAAGGTAGTTCCACACTTCCCCTCTAGCGGTACATCCTGGAGTAACAAAGATGTATCAGTACCTTAGATGACAGTACTGGTGGCCGGGTATGAAGAAGTTTTTGGCAGGATTCGTTTCACGATGCCTCACTTATCATCAAGTGAAGGCAGAGCACCAGGTACCTGCAGGATTGGTATATCCCTTAGAGGTCCCGGAGTAGAAGTCGGATGGGATATCCATGGATTTCGTGATGGGGCTTCCACATACTTCCAGAGGACACGTCGCTATCTGGGTGATCATAGACCGACTTACCAAGTCGGCCCACTTCCTACCGATCAGAGAGCATGGCTCAGTAGAGAGCTTAAGGCGTCTCTACATTCAGAAGATTTTACGGCTTCATGGAGTTCCATCATCTATCATCTCCGATCTAGATGCTCGCTTTACTTCTTGGCTTTGGAAGGGGTTGCAGGAGGCCTTTGGGACGCAGCTACGCCTGAGCACTGCCTTTCAACCGCAAACAGATGGCCAGACAGAGAGAACCATTCAGACACTTGAGGACATGCTCCGTGTATGTGTCCTTGACTTTGGTCGTAGCTGGGAGGATCACCTACCCTTGGTGGAGTTTTCATACAACAACAGCTACCACTCCACCATCGGGATGGAACCATACGAGGCCTTGTATGGACGACCGTGCAGATCTCCTCTGTGCTGGACAGACCCTGGGGAGTCAGCACTTGTAGGACCATAGATGGTCCAGGCCATGATAGAGAAGGTACAGATCATTCAGGAGCAGATGAGGACTGCACAGAGCAGACAGAAGTCCTATGCTGATAGGAGGAGGAGACCACTGGAGTTCGAGGATGGTGACCACGTTTTCTTACGGGTCTCACCTCGATGTGGATTAAGGAGATTTTGTCGGGGTGTTAAATTATCTCCGCGCTTAATCGGACCATTTCAGGTTCTCAGCAGGATATGTGAGGTGGCTTATCGCATGGCTCTTCCACCTCAGTTGCACCGGGTGCACGATTTCTTCCACGTATCTCAGCTGAGGAGATACGTGCATGACCCGACGCATATCATCGATCATGGGGAGCAATACATCTGTAACGCCCCGACCCCAGCTACCCAGAGTCGGTGCATTAATTCGTAACATTGGCATGATCATAAATGATTAAGTCTCAAAAGACTGATTAGTTTAGTAGCCTTGGAAACACTAGATACATTCATAAATGTTACATTACATCATAAAGTGAAAATCTACAATAACAAAGTCTCCATAGTCCACACTCATATCCTCTTCTGACTATCCATGTAGGTCATTCATAAAATAATTCTTCACATCCTAGAAAATATTAAAACATTGAAAGGGGTGAGCTCAGATGCTCAGTAAGGATAAAAATATTGCGGAAGCTTTCATAAATAAACATTAACATTTAAGGTAAAGTATAACTAAAACAAAAGCCTTTTGAACTTGAACTTCAACATAATATGGAAAAAGTAAAATGAGATAATGCCATTTACATGGATATTCTACTAGTCGAATAATCACATGCAATATTAATAACCACTTTCATAATGAGGGAATGCATAATGCCAGACTATCATAACCATGTAATCAAGGACTCGTGCCAAGACCACAAATAAGATTTTGTCAAGGACTCGTGCCAAGACACTAGTTTGTCTCATGAGACCTACCGATACATCGAGGAACTATATCGGGCTCCACCCGTCACTTATTAATTCCAATGCATTCCTCATATTAATAGGTTTAAACATATCATAAACCATAACATAATCATATCATATAAAACATGCATAATGGAAACATAACATTTCCACATTTCAATCACAAGATATCAATACAACACATTGATATAATAAAAACACTTTCAAAACCATTTTCAATACCAAAATAAAAGAAAAGTAAAAAATGGTATTTATTTTTCTTTAAAAAAAGGTATGGCTTGTAGAGGAATCCGAAACTCAAATAATGGTCACGGCGGCGGAGAAGTCGTTGTCGTCGCATACATACGACAAAAACATTCCCTTTTGTCGTTTAGTAAACACTTCGTATAAAAATATTCCTTTTTAATAAACATAAAAGTCAAAGGGGTTTATACACCGTTTAAAAGAAGTTGGTGTATAAAACAAAATATGCATCAAAGAAAGGAGATTGAGACGAAGTCCCATACAAAGATCATTTTTTTAAATAAAATAGATCTATTATGTGTATTCACTATAATTAAACATAAATAAATTAAAAATACAAGATAGGACATAATAATATCATGACGTAATTTTAAAGTAGGGGATTAACCCAAAGAATAGAAATTGGGTTAAGAAATTCCCTTACCTTGCATCTTGTCCTGACTCGACCGTTCTTTAACCTCCTGAATAATAAACTAGAGTTAATTTCTATTTACTTAAGAACCTTTTTCATGTTCATTATTCCTTTTATATCCCTTATTACCATGTTAAGAACATTATGTAATTATTTAAGTTTATAACAGTCATTTTGTCGATCTTATGTACTTGAGTCAAAAATAAAATTATTATAATTACAAGTTGTTCATGTGGTGATATATCCATTATATCCAGAATTATATTCATGATATAGATATCATATATCTCATATATATCCAGTATATACATGCATTTATAATATTCCTTAATGTTTAGAGGTAATAAATGAAATGCACCGTTTATGGAGATGGTAAGCCGTACGTACGCATAACGCTACTTTCATTTCTATTTTGTATTTAATGAAATCATAATGATATAAAGGTATATTATAATTCCTGTATAATATCATATATAATATCATTTACTCTATCCTTTATAAATCCCACATATGGAATTAACGATTCAAATCACTTTGAGGGGGCGGTAGTCCGCACTTCCTAAAATGAAATTATCGTGTTTACCCATAATGGAAATCATAAAGTATGCCACAAATGAAAAATACAGAACCTTAAGTAAAACATAAACATATTATACATAATATATAAATAGATTGACATCTTAATGGCCACCTTTGAAGGTGTTATATGAGTGTTGAACAATCATCGTTTCGTGAGGCAGAAATTTGCCATCCACAGAAACAATATGTTATTTAACCATTAGATGTAGGTGTGTGTAAGTGTAGCTAGAATACTTCTTATAACAACATCCTAGTATATTTAGGATACTTTTTTTGTTACAAAAGAAATTAATAAAAAGAGTTTAGGGGGTTGGATAATCAAAATAAAACAAAATAACATAAGAGAAGACATTACCTTAAAATTGGGTAACTCTGTTGATTTGAGCCAAAGGATTACTTGGGAAGAATTCTGCCCAAAGTGAGGCTTCTAGGAGTAGGGGGGAAGTTGGGAGAGTATTTGGTCAGAGGTTGGCCGAGCCAAAAGGCTTTGAAAGTGTGTGTAAGTTGGTAGTGGTGGGGGCCTTTTATAAGTGGAGAGGAGGGGCACTCTTGGAAAGTAATGAAATATTACTTTATTATACAATGATTTTAGGATTATAAAGGTCTAAAACTTATATAATTAGAGGATAAGGTGATAATGGTTCTAAATATACCCATACAATAGTCTTTGGACAAGTTTAAGACTTGTATTTTACATTATCTTTTCATTTTATTTAAATCATTAATTAATTTGGTAATCACTGCATCATCATGGTGTCATAAATAATTTAATTTATTTAATGTCTAAAAATTATAAAAAAATATCATGATGTAGGAAGTCTTTTTATCTTTCTAATTAATATTTATAGTCAAAAATATGACTTTTATAACCTAATTTAAAAATTGTTTTAGTAAAACAACTCATGTTTGTGACCTTTTTATTTTAACATTAAATAAAAAGTTATTTATGTCCCTTTCCTACCAAAGTGGCTCCATGGGGTCCCCAAGTTGACCCATGGATTTTATTGGTCGGCCATGACACATCCAATAATGTTTGGACAAGTGTAAAGGTCATTCCATATTTTTATAATACCATTTTTACCTTAAATTTCACTAATTACCTCTAATCGCGATTAATTAAACTTAAAAGTTACTATTCATCAAAAAATTATTTTAATCCCATTGAACCACATTTTAATTCCTAATGACGACCATGTATGTCGGATTTTTGAAAATCAAATCACAGAAGTGGTAATATTTCATTTAAACGAAAAATCAGTTATTTAACTATCACTTAGTGGTTTCACTATTCATCAAAAATTGAAGTTTTTCAGAACAATGCCAAAATTTCACCCTAAGATATAATTGATATTCCGAATTCAAAAATGATGTCTATTTTATGAAATTCCAAACATATAAATTTCATTAATTAATTTTATAATTAATTCCCGCTGTCACAACAAATAGCGTGTTTTTAAGAAACAATATATATCAAAAGATTGACAATTGTTTATGTCCAATTTCAAAGTGAAATTAATTATAATGAACACCATTGGATAAAATGGTAAAAATATATTCTAATTATACTTTAAAACCACTCATTAGTATAACTTATCACTATAAATTATTTTGATTAAAAAATTTGTTTTATGTATTTTTCACTATTCATAAAAAATTGGAAGTTCTCAGAAAATTACAAAAAAATCAACTTTGGATAATTTCGATTTTACGAATACAAAAATGAAGTCCATTTTGAAATATAAAATTTCTATAATTTTAAAAAGTGGGTATTACTATTCATAACGGCTACTTTGATTAGTTGTGGTGTGTGTTAGAACTCGAAGTTGCGTACAACACACGCTACTGTATTATTCAAAGAGAAGTGTACCGTGGAAGCTTGGGGTGTTACATTCTCCCCTCCTTCAATAAATTGCCTCCTCAAAATTTGAAATTTTTCTTTGAAAATAAAAGGTTGAAAATAGAAAATACATTTTTGGAAAACCCACATCGGAAATAAGGTTAATAAAATTTAGCCTTAATAAGAGGGAATAGGAAATCAAAAGGTCACCACCAAATTATGATCTCAATAAGGAGAACATTGGTGGAAATTAGAGTCATATAATTGGAGGAAAAACGTAAATATTTTTAGGGATTGATTGAGATCATCAATCACAAACAAGTGTAAAATTGAGGGCCTCAAAGCCTTCAATCTATGTTGATTTAAAATATTATCAGTTCAACAAGACATAAGGTATTAGGATAACACATTTTTTTTGTTTTAATATCCCTTTACTAAATTTTAAGAATTAATTTATTCATAGAATAAGATATAGTTATATATATATATTTATGCTTGACAAGTAGAGTTTCAACCTTCAACTAATTTCTACCACAAACTCATCTTTCACTCAAAAAGATAATAGAACTCAAAAATATTATATTTATCCTAATCGTACAAGGTTAAAAATATTAACACATACCATTTAGATTACGAAAACTATTTTGTAATAACCAGGGACTTCCTATATGCTAGTTGTAGGTCATAAAGTCCTGTCGCAATATGGTTGTGGGTTCGATTCCCACAGCTTTGTTCGACGCGATGGGTTGTCACTCGGTCTGCGTGTTGTCCTTTTTATAAATATCCAAAAATAACCTTAACAATAGTATCCAATGTAAAATATAATCCATTCTAACCTTTGTAGTTATCCAAAATACTTCTGTCCAACTCACAGTCCAGATTTTATGAGGAAGGTAAACATAATGAAGTTCTTTTTTTTCTACGTAACAACATGTGAACACCTTCATCATGTATTCTTTTAAAACACTGCAACATACGGAATTACCATAAATCCTTATTGATTACATTCATGATCGCTTATTCCTTATAGAAAACTAGATATACTCCTTCTATCCAAAAAAGTATACAAATCATTAATCAGTTTCAAGGATGTTAAGAATATCCAACATAATTTATCCAAATCAATCATGTATTATTCCAAAATCACTATCTCTGTGTCAGAACCATATTAAGGTTTATCTTTCTCTAAACCATATATTTTCCAAAAATTTAACCTACTATGGAGTCACTTTTCTTGGTTCCACACAATCTCAAGTCCTTGATGAAATAGTACTGCAGTACAATCCTTATATACTCCATAATTATTATAACCAGTTCATCATTGATACAACACTCAAATGAAAAAATTATTTAATAACAACATAAGAACTCTAATCATTCCTCCTCATCTGTGGTAGTATCATAACTTGATTATTATCCAATAACATCATTTGGGGCATACTCTGATGATTTGAACATTGGTTTGTGTAGTGTCCCAACTCCTTGCAGATGAAGCATTGTACATTTGAAACCTTTTTCTTACCCTTGAAGTCACGCACTTGGTGTCCTTTTTCTCCACACTTATAACAAACTCCCATTCCCTTCAGGAAAATTCCAAGGTGTTTCTTCCCACAGTTATCACATATTGGAAAATTCTTCTTTTCCCTCGTCCCTTTATCCATTATTCTCTCTTCCATCCTTTTCTTCTCTTTCATCCATTCAAATCCATAAGACTCAGAGAATTGTCTACTTATCTTATTAACACATGATATTATTTCTTCATATGTTGATAACACATGGGAGACTATTTCCCTTCTAAATGTTGGCTTAATACCATGAAAGATATGACCCTTCGTACTCTTTGGATCATACGTATTGATGGAGTTCACATTCCTTCTACTGGGCACCATTTCTATACAATTCCATAAACTAGGTTAGATTATGAATCAAACTACATAATAACAAACTTAAAAACACTTAACATAAATTGAACTATTTATGGATATAATCCATAATCATAAAAATGTTTTCTTTTAGGAAGTATATACTCATAACCCTTCATAGTGGTTTGTAAAGAAAATGTGAATTATCCTAAGCATATCCCCTGGGAGTGTCGTAACCAAGAGTGCAGCAAGGCCCGTTGTCGTGCACCAGTTCTCGTTCGAGTCTAGCTCAAAGCGGTGTTTTCAGGTTTTACCCCTAGGTACATCCATGCCAGATCCGCCTCTACCAGCTCGTATCCAGACAGGGATGTATTGCTTGGAAAACTCACAACATCTATATAATACCAAAATTCTAGGAAGTTATTCTATACTAATCTTCAAAGTCTATCTTTGGGCTATGTGCTCTAATCAGAGTTTATCTAACTCTAGATTCCAAGGTTAGTACTAAACTGCCTCTGATACCAACTGTAACGCCCTGACCCCAGCTACCCAGAGTTGGTGCATTACTTCGTAACATTGGCATGATCACAAATGATCAAGTCTTGAAAGACAGATTAGTTTAGTAGCCTTGGAAACACTAGATACATTCATAAATGTTACATTACATCATAAAGTGAAAATCTACGATAACAAAGTCTCCATAGTCCACACTCATATCCACTTCTGACTATCCCTGCAGGTCATTCATAAAATACTTCTTCACATCCTGGAAAATATTAAAACATTGAAAGGGGTGAGCTCAGATGCTCAGTAAGGATAAAAAAATTGTGGAAGCTTTCATAAATAAACATTAACATTTAAGGAAATGTATAACTAAAACAAAAGCCTTTTGAACTTGAACTTCAACATAATATGGAAAAAGTAAAATGAGATAATGCCATTTACATGGATATTCTACTGGTCGAATAATCACATGCAATATTAATAACCACTTTCATAATGATGGAATGCATAATGCCAGACTATCATAACCACGTAATAAAGGCCTCGTGCCAAGACCACAAATAAGATTTTGTCAAGGCCTCGTGCCAAGACACTAGTTTGTCTCATTAGACATGTCGATGCATCGAGGAGCTATAGCGGGCTCCACACGTCACTTATTAAGTCCAATTCATTCCTCGTATGAATAGGTTTAAACATATCATAAACCATAACATAATCATATCATATAAAACATGCATAAAGGAAACATAACATTTCCACATTTCAATTACAAGATATCAATACAACACATTGATATAATAAAAACACTTTCAAAACCATTTTCAATACCAAAATAAAAGAAAAGTAAAAAATGGTATTTATTTTTCTTTAAAAAAAGGTATGGCTTGTAGAGGAAGCTGAAACTCAAATAATAGTCACGGCGGCGGAGAAGTAATTGTCATCTCATATGTACGACAAAAACATTCCCTTTTGTCGTTTAGTAAACGCTTCATATAAAAAGATTCCTTTTTAATAAACATAAAATTCAAAGGGGTTTATACACCGTTTAAAAGAAGGTTGTGTATAAAACAAAATATGCCTCAAAGAAAGGAGATTGAGATGAAGTCCCATACAAAGATCATTTTTTTAAATAAAATAGATCTATTATGTGTATTAACTATAATTACACATAAAGAAATTACAAATACAAGATATTACATAATAATATCATGACATAATTTGAAAGTAGGAGATTAACCCAAAGAATGGAAATTGGGTTAAGAAATTCCCTTACCTTGCGTCCTGTCCTGACTCGACCGTTCTTTAACCTCCTGAATAATAAACTAGAGTTAATTTATATTTACTTAAGAACCTCTTTCATATTAATTATTCCATTTATATCCCTTATTACCATGTTATTAACATTATGTAATTATTTAATTTTATAACGGTCATTTTGTCGATCTTAGGTACTTGAGTCAAAAATAAAATTCTTATAATTACAAGTTGTTCATGTGGTGATATATACATTATATACAGAATTATATTCATGATATAGATATCATATATTTCATATATATCCAGTATATACATGCATTTATAATATTCCTTAATGTTTAGAGGTAAGAAATGAAATGCACCGTTTATGGAGACGGTAAGCCGTACGTACGCATGAACGCTACTTTCATTTATATTTTGTATTTAATGAAATAATAATGATATAAAGGTATATTATAATTCCAGTATAATATCATATACAATATCATTTACTCTATCCTTTATACATCCCACATATGGCATTAACGATTCAAATCACTTTGAGGGGGTGGTAGTCCGCACTTCCTAAAATGAAATTATCGCGTTTACCCATAATGGAAATCATAAATTATGCCACAAATGAAAAATAAAGAACCTTAAGTAAAACCTAAACATATTATATATCATATATAAATAGAGTGACATCTTAATGTCCACCTTTGAAGGTGTTATATGAGTGTTGAACAATCATCGTTTCGTGAGGCCGAAATTCGTCATCCACAGAAACAGTATGTTCTTTAACCATTAGATGTAGGTGTGTGTAAGTGTAGCTAGAATAATTCTTATAACAACATACTAGTATATTTGGGATACTGGTTTTGTTACAAAAGAAATGAATAAAAAGAGTTTAGGTGGTTGGATAAAAAAAATAATACAAAATAACATAAGAGAAGACATTACCTTAAAATTGGGTAACTCTTTTGATTTGAGCCAAAGGATTCCTTGGGAAGCATTATGCCCAAAGTGAGGCTTCTAGGAGTAAGGGAGGGAAGTTTGGAGAGTATTTTGGCAGAGGTTGGCCGAGCCGAAAGGCTTTTAAAGTGTGAGTATGGTGGTAGTGGTGGGGGCCTTTTATAAGTGGAGAGGAGGGGCACTCTTGGAAAGTAATGAAATATTACTTTATTATACAATGCTTTTCAGATTCTAAAGGTCCCACACATATATAATTAGAGGATAAGGTTATAAGGGTTCTAAATATACCCATACAATAGGCTTTGGACAAGTTTAAGCCTTGTATTTTACATTATCTTTTCATTTTATTTAAATCGTTAATTAATGAGGTAATCGCTGCATCATCATGGTGTCATAAATAATTTAATTTATTTAATGTCTAAAAATTATAAAAAAAATATCATGATATAGTAAATCTTTTTATATTTCTAATGAATATTTATAGTCAAAAATATGACTTGTATAACCCCATTTAAAAATTGTTTTAGTAAAATAACTCTTGTTTGTGACCTTTTTATTTTAACATTAAATAAAAAGTTATTTATGTCCTTTTCCAACCAAAGTGGCTCCATGGGGTCTCCAAGTTGACCCATGGTTTTTCTTGGTCGGCCATGACACATCAAATAGTGTTTGGACAACTATAATGGTCATTCCATATTTTTATAATATCATTTTTACCTCAAATTTCACTAATTACCTCTAATCGTGATTAATTAAACTTAAAAGTTACTATTCACCAAAAAATTATTTTAATTCCATTGAACCACATTTTACTTCCTAATGACAACCATGTATGTTGGATTTTTGAAAATCAAATCACAGAAGTGGTAATATTTCATTTAAACGAAAAATCAGTTATTTAACTACCACTTAGTGGTTTCACTATTCATCAAAAATTGAAGTTTTTCAGAACACTGCCAAAATTTCACCCTAAGCTATAATTGATATTCCGAATTCAAAAATGATGTCTATTTTATGAAATTCCAAACATATAAATTGCATTAATTAATTTTATAATTAATTTCCGCGGTCACAACAAATAGCGTGTTTTTAAGAAACAATATATATCAAAAGATTGACAATTGTTTATGTCCAATTTCAAAGTGAAATTAATTCTAATGAACACCATTGGATAAAATGGTAAAAATATATTCTAATTATACTTTAAAACCACTCAGTAGTATAACTTATCACTATAAATCATTTTGATTAAAAAATTTGTTTTAAGTATTTTTCACTATTCATAAAAATTTGGAAGTTCTTAGAAAATTTAAAAAAATTCAACTTTGGATAATTTTGATATTACGAATACAAAAATGAAGTCCATTTTGAAATATAAAATTTCAATAATTTTAAAAAGTGGGTATTACTATTCATAACAGTTACTTTGATTAGTTGTGGTGTGTGTTATAACTTGAAGTTGCGTACAACACACGCTACTGTATTATTCAAAGAGAAGTGTACCGTGGAAGCTTGGGGTGTTACAACATCGATGACGGGGTGAATTTTGCAGAGGTCTCGGTGGAGATCGTGGATCGACAGGATCGGTTCCTACATGGATGGTCGATTCCTCTAGTGTGCATCAGGTGGCAGCACAGGAACCTCCAGGAGAGCACATGGGAGCGGGAGGCTCATATGCGTGCTCAGTACACTCTATTGTTTCCCTAGTTTATGATATAGCTTTACGAGGACGTATATCCATGAGGTGGTAGTAATGTAAAGACCCGGAAATTTCAAAGAATTTTTTTAAAATACATTGGAATTTTACGAGTATGTGGCTTCTGACGGCACTTGATTCCGAGGTCTGGTGTGCCCAGAATCAATTTCCGAAGTTTAGCTCGGGTACGTTCAGTGAACGAACGCGCGGGTTATTCTAACTTTTGAACCGGTGCTTGGAATTAAAATCTGAGGGCACCGTTGTACTCACAAAGCCAATAATTGATTAAGGGGATACATACCATAGTTGCGTTCGCAAAATAGGAGAATCTTATTTTTGGGGGTTTGTTTAAGAAATAAATAAAAATTTTCAATACAATTTTTATTACTAAGGGAGGTTACTCCCTCCCATGGGTAGTTAAGGGTGGGGCCTGCAGCCACTTAACTACCCAAGTGTGGGTGTTAGAGAGGTGGGTTCCGCACGACCCCCACCATTTAATTCCCTCTAAATCCATTAGCAAACCCCCCATTAATTTTGAAAACCTCCATTAATTGTCACCTCAACCCATTAAATTATGTCAACCCATAATCTAATGAGGAACCTTCCTTTTCCCATTTTTAATTTAAACTTCCATCGCTTTTAATTATGGGGGAACCATATCTCTAACTTCTTTAATTAAATGTCAACACATTTTAATTAGTGTGGTGAAATAATTGTAGGAGAGTTTCTTTGCGTTTAATAAAATAATAGGGGGGACTTATTATTTTGGTGATCGAGGAGAGAGCTTTGTGGTGCGAAGAAGAACGCCGGCCTCCGATGAATAATGACGAAGAATGTTGGTTCCTCGGAGATCGACGACGCACCACCAAATCCTCTTATCTGCGACACTATGTACCGCGACACCTACGATTCTCTCCTCCGCGACGCCGTGTATCGCGACGCCTACGATCCTCTTCTCTGCGACGCCATGTACGGTGACACCGACGATCGTCTACCTTATCGAGGTAGGGGTTTATTTTGATAATTTTAATACTCCCATGTTGTTTTCCTCTAAAACATGAATGCAGATCAACTCATTATCAAGTTGATCCGTGAACGATTATTATTTGCGGGTTGGGGATTATTATTATTTGCAGGGGGATTTTTGGGAGTTAAATTCAATCCTAACTAATTTTTGTTCATCGTTTGTCGTAGAACATTATTGTTGTTCAACCCTTTTGTTATCAACTAACGCGTAGGGCGCGGGCCAAACAAACACATCCGGTGACCATCCTCAGTTTTTTTGTCTGTGCGCGTGTCGACGGGTGACAATGGAACTGGACCGCAATCAGCATGTGGATGTCGTCGGAGTGAAGAACGGGTCCTGGGAGAGCCGCAGGCAGAGACGACAGACTAATCGGACCACCGGAGTGTGTTCGGTGGTCCGTGGCTAAAGCCTCGATGGCTGGCAGCTGGATCTCGCGGTCATGCGGGATCCGGAGGAGGACGCGGCGCTCACCGCATCCATGGAGCGCAAAGGAGGGGGACCGCGTCCCCCCCCCACCCCCCCGCTCGGCCCGCTAGCCGAGCCAGCGCCCCCCCCCCCCCGGCAGGGCCGGGGCGGGTCGCGCAGACCGGGACGCGCCCTACTGGGCTGGACCTGGACCCTGGTCGGGTCGACCCGGTTCGGGCCGACCCAGGGGGGGTCGGGCCGAGTCGGGTCGGGCCCAGACCCCCCATTTCGGACCGTTTTCGGTCTTTCACCCACATCTTGGGCTACGGACCTCCGATCGACGCACCATCAATTGCATTAGGATCCTTGGATCGAGACAGTCATTTTGATATATTACACTCAAGGTTTCAGAGAACATTGAGTATGGTCGGGTTGGTTCGAACACGAAACCAACCGGGCCCTCGGAGCGGAAACGCTTATAACTTGAGCTCCAGACGTCTGATTTACGTTCCATCGACTTCGTTGGATTCCTCTTAGTGAGACGGTTCTTTTATATTACTCATCCTGAGGTTTGGACGCATATGGAGTATGGTCGAGTTGGTTTTAGCTTAAAACACAACTGGGCCCCTAGGACGGAAAAGTCAATAACTCTCAGACCGGTCGTCTGATTGACGCGTCGTCTGTCACGTTGAGTTCCTATTGATGTGAAAGAACTTTTTGATATATCAACTTTGGACTTCCTGAAAGTTGATGTATCGAACCCCATGTATAATGGAGCTGACCCTCCCGAAATCAAGCATGCTGTGCGCAGGAACCCTAGAGCTGGCTGTGACTGCGACGATGGTGACTGTACTTGGACCCTCTGTGGGTTCGGCAGTGACGATGACCGTACTGGGATCCTCTGTGGGTTAGACGGCAATGACTACTATTCTTGTATCCTATGTGGGTCCGGTAGTATTTGACTCTCTACTTGTATCCTATGTGGGTTCGGCAGAGTAGCTGGTCTTGTATCCTTTGTGGGTCTGACAGCTTAGCTGGTCTTGTATCCTATGTGGGTCTGACAGCTTAGATGAATCAGTGGCTACATCTGATCATCTCTATCTCCTTACGAAGTGTATACCTGGGTGAGCTGATTCTTGATTCTCAATCATTATCATTGATGTGGTTGACTTGCTTTTCCTGTGTGGATTGGGTTGTGCTTCCTATGTGGACCGGGTTGTGCTTGGGCTCGGGAGCTGGAGCCAAACTGTAACTGATGAATTAGGTATATCTATGGGAATATACTTAAGTAGTGTTATTGATACTTCGTGATTGTATCTTTCCTTTGTGGTTTATCCTCCGTGGATTCTGAGAGATCTTCAGGGGTCTCGGGGTCCCTACTGAGTATCGTATACTCACCCATATACGGGTTATGCCTGCACTACATTGTGTTGGATGCAGACGACGGACAGCACTGATCGAGGTGGAGGCTTGTAGAGATGGATGGTACCCAGAGGTGGACCACTTGGAGGGACGTACACGGAGCAGACGGTCGGACCGAGGAGTTGATGAGACTATCTGTACCCACCCTTCAGGTGGGATTTCCGGAGGACGACTCAGAGTTTCTATTTTACTTTATTCTGTTGTACTTTCCTTTCAGTTGTACTTTATTTTCAGTTGGGTTTGTATACTGGCCCATTTTCTTTCATCACTTACCTTGTACTCAGTTTTGATTAGTGTTTACTTCGCTTGCATACTCTGTTGTTTATGTTACTTCTTAAAGGAAATTTTATTTACCTACTTGGGATTTACACCTTTGGTGCTAGTCTCCAGCCCCTAGCCTATGGAAGGTGGGATTGGGGTAGTCACAGCACGGGCTCGAGGATGGGTCGTGACAACCCCGACAATGAAGTGGTGATAGGTACGCTAGTTATTCATTCAAGAATAGTGAACATACATTTTGATTTTGGTTCTACACATTATTTTATATCCCAAAAGTTTAGTATAACAATCCCAACACCACCACAAATCATGTAAGTAAAGATGTCGGTCAGAAAGGAAAATGGAGAAATCATTGCAACCCATGAATATAAATCCTCCCCTATCACAATTTTTTTTTGAATTTCCCAGCCAACCTCTTCATACTCCCTCTGGTGGAATTTTATGTAATTCTTGGAATGTATTGGCTTTGCCTATATAGATCCAAAATAAATTTTCATGAGAGGGAAATCACTCTCCATATGGCGAATCGAACCCCGATTCTGTACAAGTGCAAGGAGGAGGATAAATATTTCTTAGAAACATCATCTAAAGCATGGATATTACTGAAGTGTTTCTCAAGAAATTGTCTGGTCTTCGTCCTATAAAAGATGTTGAATTCTCAATTGATCTTGTAGAGACCCAAAGCTTGACGTACATAGACATTACATTACTTTTTCGGAATATCTAATACATAACAAAAACATATACCAAAGGACCGTAATAGTTTAGTGTCTTTGGAAACATGGAATATATTCTTCTAATCTTGGTGAAATATATTCAACATCGCCCATAATTATTTTCCCTTTTTTCTTACCTAAAAACTTTATTTAAATCCGAGGGAAAAGAAAACATAAAGGGTGGTCTCAAATGCTCAGTAAGGGTAAGCATGGATAAAATAAATCAAACCATATACATTTGAACTTCAAAACATGAACATAATATTTAAACATCAAAATCTTGAGCAATGACATAAAATATGGTAGTAAGTAAGTCATAGATCATAATGGATCATCAATCATGATAAAATAACATGGGAATAAAACATGTAATTGTGGAAAACCATTAAGCACATGATATAATTTCCATAGGAGCCAAGTCATTTCTTTCAAGATCATCTTAGTGGACATAGTCCCTTTCTGAATCGAGTTCACTCCTCGTTCCAGTCCTGTAACACTGAACCGGATAAACTTACCATTCTATTCATGTCTATCTCATGAGATATAAATCTTTACCCATTGCATTGGAGGGATATATAAGTCCCACCCATCTCATAATTAAATCATTCTTATGTGTGCCACAACATAAACATAAATCATTCATCATAACCCAAAGAATAAAATGGGTTTCATAAAAATCATCTCATCATAAAATAATACATATAAAACAAATGGATATCATTTCATAATAATAGAATTGAAACCATGTAAATAATAGATACAATATAATTGAAACATACACATATGAAATAATGTCATCTTAGATGGAAAATGGTTTTGATAAAACACTTGAGATAAATTCTTGAGGAAAATATCCTTTCTTATTCAAAATATTTTTCTTTTCAAAAAATGCCATGAAATTTTAAAAGAAAAGGATTTTCTTGAAAATTCTCATGAAATCTTGTAGAGTAATCTTCATGAAAATAAGGTGTTATGACACTGTAAAAATCCTTTCATGCCGTATAAGTTAAAAAACATTCTCCTCGTACTTTTGTCGGAAAAGTCAAAAAGTTCCTCATATGGTAATCAAAAGAAATATTCCTTTCATAAAACGTGGTAAAATTCAAAAATGGGTAAAAAGGAATTTAAAAATACATAAAAACACTTTTAGAAAACCAGGACATGGATGATAATAGTAACCCCAGCAAATACTTACGAATAAACAATCTCGGATAAGAATGAGATTGGAATTATCATCCATCACCTTAGGTCTGATATGCTTTGTATGTATCTGAACCTCCTATATAATTATTTAAATAATGTAATTGACTTATTACAGAATCATATTCATTGTTATGATATCATAAATGGTTCACTTATGACTTTATATTACACATTCTTTTGT
This sequence comes from Viscum album, assembly GCA_963277665.1. Taxonomy (NCBI): domain Eukaryota; kingdom Viridiplantae; phylum Streptophyta; class Magnoliopsida; order Santalales; family Viscaceae; genus Viscum; species Viscum album. The sequence goes on from OY728150.1 coordinate 1,547,472,200, forward strand.
AAATTCCATGTTAAAGCAGCGTTTTGGGTAAAATTGTTTTATTTATCGTACGTGTTTGGACTTGTTATTCTTGATATTATTATTACTTATATCATGATTTAATTACTTACAGAATTTAAATCATGATTTATATATCATATATATTGATTATATATATATATAATAGATAGATAAATGAAATGAAATACACCGTTCATGGAGACGGTAGGCCGTACGTACGCCTGAACGCTGTTTTATTTTCCTTATTGACTTGAATGGAAGTAAGTAAATGAAATATATATATATATACATAAATAAAGTAGCATTATCAGGTCATATATTTCATTATTATTCATTATATATACTTTATAATCATTCTTGAGTGGTTAACATGGAGAATGGATCTCATCGCGTCGTGGAGACGGTAATCCGTATGTACGTACGAGTGATGATATCATTCCCATAATTATTGAATTGAATTAGAGTGGATTATATAATATATCAGAATTAGTATGATGTTATAATAACTATATATAGTTATTCTTTACCCCATTATTCCAAGTAAGGTGGTGGTGGAAAAACAGATTACACCATGGCGTGGAGACGGTATTCCGTTCGTACGCACGCGCGGTGATTTCGTTTTTCACAGGATGGATAGAAGGGGAAATAGGGTTGTTTCATATTTATAATAACGTATCATTATATGAGTGTTACTGGTGTTATTAATTTATTATTAACAAAAGAAATAATAATAAGTTGAAGAAGAAAGAAACTTGAAAGAATCGGTAGAAGAGATTACCTCTTCTTCGACGCACCCCTTTTAGGCTTCCTCTTAAAGAAATAGAGTTGGTATTTTGAGGAGAACAGAACCTCTATAATGTTTATAGTGATGTTTATAATGTAAATGGGTAGGTTTTTTCTGATCTTGAAGGCTCAAAATTGTGTAAAGAGAAGAGGGAGGAGGTGCCCTTTTTTAAGGGAGGAGAGGGGCACCTTAGGAAAAACTTAAAATATTATTTTATAATAAAGTCATATTTGGTTTATAATAGTTAAAAATTGATTTATTTAGAATATAAAGTGGGTATGGGTCAAAATAATTTCAACCAATAGGTTTTAGAAAAGTTTAGGTTACTATTTTAACCTTATCATTTAGATTTAACTCTATGTTAAATAATTTAACTTTTACCATGTCTTCTTGTTTTCTTACACTATATGGTTAATAAACATAATATAACAAGCCAAAAGAACCCCAAGTGGTTAATTATTAATATATATAACCTTATCTAAGTCATATTTCTGAACATTAGATTTTTCGGAATAGAATAACAATTAATAATATAATATTTGTTTTAAAAACTATTTTATGTCAATTTTGACACTATTTTGTAATTGATTTTTGTGAAAATCATAAAAGCATGATTATTTATAAAAAAGATAATTTAATAAATACTAACATGTCATATTAACCTAAAAAAATTAGTGTAATTTATAAAAAGTCTCAAATTACATTTATTTGGGATTTTATAACATCAATTATGTTAATATTTCATTAATAAGGTAATTATTTCATCATCATTGTGTCATAAATAAATTAAATTATTTAATGTCTAAAAATTATAAATAAAATACAATTATGTAGGAAATATTTTTATATTTCTAATTAATATTTATAGTCTAATTTATCTTATGTATAACCATATATTAAAAATGTTTTAGTTATTAAACGTTGAGTTTAATTATTTTAACTCTTCTTTAAATAAAATAATAATAAATGTCCTAATCTAATCCTAGTGGACCTAAATGATAATATATTTTTTATAAGGTATTTTTTGGTCGAATTAAACTTATCCAATAGAATTGGTACATGTGTTAGCGTAATAATAATATCATTTGTACCCTTAATTACCCTATTTACTTTTAACCATGGTAAATAAATGTAAAAAGTTATTATTCAACAAAAATTATTTTTATCTTATTAAACCACATTTTGCTCCTTAATATTAACTGTGTCTCTCAAATTTTCTAAGTTACACTCACAGAAGCAAAAAAATTAAGTTTTATGTAAATTTTCAAATTCTCCTAGGAGATGGGTAGAAGACTGTGAAAAGTTCAATAAAATTTTTATATATATAAAATTATTATAAAATGACTCCAATGAATTAAATTGAACTTATATTGGTATTATGTATCAATTTTGACCTAAAGAAAATTTAAATAAAATAAATAATTATTTAAATAAAAAGTCTGTTTTTAAATAGTAACCTAGTGTTTTCACTATTCATCAGAAATTGAAAGTTTTCAGAAAAATACCAAAAATTCACCCTATACTAATTTTGATATTCCAAATCAAAAAATTAAGTCCATTTTGAAAGATAAAATTTATAAAATTTCAAAAATTTGGTATTACAATTCATAAAGTCTAGTTCATAATAATATTATAATAATATCTCGTTTAGTGAAACTCGGTATTGCGTACTACACACGCTATCGAGGAAGGTCTTGATTGCGTGTAATGCAAGCCAAGTCAGGGTTGCATTTAGTGAAAACTATGTTTGGTGTTGTGTATAACAACATCAAAACTTATTTTATTTATACATTAAACAAAATCTATACTTAATGTTGCGTAGAATAATTTCCACAAATTAACTTGAAATTGTGTGTAACACGAGCCAAGAAAAGTGTTGTGTATACTGCAAGCTAATACGGTGTTGTGTATAGTAAAATATAATCTTAGTGTAGTGTATAATACAATACATCAAAGAAACTAAAAATAATATATCTCATAAAATCTCTGGGAGTTACATTCTACCCCCCCCCCTTAAAATGAATTTCGCCCTCAAAATTCGTCGGGGTTATAAATTGTTTACTACTTGAAAGTTTCTTTCATATAAACCCACTTCGTAAAAAGGAATATTAGAACATAATTTTAAAAATCAAAGTATGAAACATAACGGTTACCCAAATTAAATCATCATTGGGTTTCCACATAGGAGAACATAGGTGAAGATATGGATATGGAAGAGAAATCTAACCATCATGTTCTGATGGAAAGTGGTAGAGGACATGGCTATGAAAACGCCAACAATCACAAAGCCATTAATTTGTGATTATTTAAGGTACCATCTAATTCATCAGATATAAGGACACTGGAACAACATTTTTTGTTTTCAATATCATTTCCCTAAAGTTGAATAATTTTTGAATTAAAATAAATACATACTTGATTTTGATACAATCTTACTATTGTTTATGCCTTGAACAATTTCCACTTCATCTCTTAAAGAAATGAAGTTGAATTTGTCTTCTGCGAAGTATTAGTAGATCATTCGATAGAATGATAGGTCATTCCATCTATCTCAAACATAAGGTTAGCAAAAGTTATAAGTCCATATTATGGTGAGACTAATCGTATATGGTTCCAAAAATGGACTTATACTTCATCTATCATAGCGCTTAATAAAATAAAACTAGTTTCTAATAAATAGGGACTTATTGTAGGCCATTGGTATGTGATAAAGGCAAGTCGCACTTTGGTTGTGGGTTCGATTCTCGCATCGTTGTCCGACGCGATGGGTTTTCTCTCATCCTGTATGTTGTCCTTTTTTTAAAACTACATTATTATAACACTCCATAAATAATATCGAAAAAAGTTCTAGCCTTAAACAATACTAACTTATGTCTAACATAATCCATTCACATCTTTAGGCTTATCCAAAATACTTATGTCCAATCTCATAGTATAAAGAAAACAATTATTAGAAATGTCATCTTCTGAGCATGTGAATACCATCATTTATCCCCCATATATCATACGATATATCTTGTTGGTCAAATTACAAACATGTGAATACCTTAATCATGCATTCTCTTTAAAAATGAATACCCATTGAACCTTAGTGAAAACATGAATGCTATCAAAATTTAACACTTTCCACATACCAAAACCCTAAAATTTCTATATAATCAAACCATGATATAACTTTGTCCTTATATCAGTCATGAACTCATTTCATTTTTTTCTTTATCCCTAATTATATGCATATCATCTTCTTTCTAAAAATATTTCAATCACTTTTCATGGTTACCGGTACCATATAATTATTGAAAACCAATACAAAGATATTCCAAAATTCCCAGATATCATAAATGAGATTCCATGATTCTATTTTGAAATCCCATTAAATAAACACTTAATCATTAAACAACATCACAAATAGTGATCTCATGTGACTTCCCTTTATCCTATTCCTTAAGATGTTGCTCATGTTGATCATAATTAACCCTTTGATTTGGGAATTGATTAGTATAATTCCCCATTTCCTTGCACTTGAATCATTGAAGTGTTGGTGGTGCGTTCTCTACAGTCTTTTCTTTATTCACATCATTAGAAACCCTTTTTCTATTACTTAGACACTCAGCTGCTCGATGACCTTATTTTCTACACATAAAAAATTTTCTATTCCCTTTAAGACAATCTCCACCATGCTTCTTTCCACACTTTGAGCATAAAGAAACATTCATCCTCTTTTCACCATTATTCTGAGATTTCTCCTTGAAATCCATCTTTTGTTTCTTGTCAAACCCGTGAGATGGATATGTAACACCAACTTCCATTTCTACCTTGATAGCACAATGCACAATTTCTTCATATCTACTGAAGTCTCTTATAGCTAATGCCCTTCGAAGAATTTGTTTTAAGCCACTAAAGAATCGATCAACTTTACTCTCAGTTTGGATGATAAAGCCAGATGCATTCCTTGCAAGCCTTGTAAAATTCGCTTTGTATATGCCAACAGATTCATCATCATTTTTCTTAAGCTCAAATAAATCCTTTTCTATCTTTGTTTGAAGAATATGAGGGATGTAATTATTGAAATATAAGTTTTTAAACTCATCCAATTCCATGGATTAAATTTCATCTCGGGGCCTCGTATTCTTAATTAGAGTCCACCATTGATCTGCTTCACCTTATAAATGGTAAATAGCCAGAATGACTTTTTCATGTTCTGAATAGTGAAGTATGGAAAATATATTTTCAATGGTACTGATCCATTTTTCAGCAACAAGTGGATCATAAGACCCACAGAAAGAAGGTGGATGTTGCCTCATGAAGGACTCAATAGAATATTGTTCCCTTCTCAGCTCATTTGGAAGTCCAGAATGATTCATAGCTTGTGTAAGTATAGAAATAATATTTTGAACTCCATATCCCATAACATTGGTTTGTTTAGGAGTACAATCATTTCATTGTCCATTACATTGATCAACACAGTTTCTTCGGGTTCCAGCCATCGTCTAAAACCCAAAAAGAATAGTGTGAGAGGAAAAAATCATTCTAGGGAAAACAACATAATAAAGGGGGATTACCATCAATATATAACATATTAGGGTTAATTCTAAGATTTTTACCATAATTCTAGGACTATAACCTATACTTATACTTAACCTTAGGTACATTCCTAGACATACCTTAGAAATATATCTTGGGATCTCACTAAAGTTTTCGCATCCTAGTATCCAAAGGTTAACTAAACCTTTCCTCTGATACCAACTGTAGAGACCCAAAGCTTGATGTACATAGATATTACATTACTTTTGTGGAATATCTAATAGATAACAAAAACAGACACCAAAGGACTGTAATAGTTTAGTGTCTTTGTAAACTGAGAATATAATCTTCTAATCTTGGTAAAACATCTTCAACATCTCCCATAAAGATCTTCCTTTTTTTCTTACCAAAAACCATTCTTTAAATCCTGGGGAAAATAAAACATATAAAGGGTGATCTTAATTTCTCAGTAAGGGTAATCATGGAGAAAATAAAACAAACCATATACATTTTAACTTCAAAACATGAACATAATATTTAAACATCAAAATCTTGAGCAATGACATAAAACATGGTAGTACATAAGGCATAGATCATAATGGATGATCAATCATGATAAAATATCATGGGAATAAGACATGTAATTATGGAAAACCATTAATCACGTGATATGATTTCCATATTATCCAAGGCATTTCTGCCAAGATCATCTTAGTGGAAAAAGTCCCTTTCTGAATCTAGTTTACTCCTCGTTCCAGACCTATAACACTGAGTCGGATTAACATACCATTCCATCCATGTCTATCTCATGAGATATAAATATTTACCCAATGCATTGTAGGGATATATAGGTCCCACCCATCTCATAATGAAATCATTCTTACGTGTGCCACAATATAAACATAAATCATTCATCATAACCCAAATAATAAAATGGGTTTCATAAACATCATCCCATCATAACATAATCCATATAAAACAAATGGATATCATTTCATCATAAGAGAATTGAAACCATGTAAATCATAGAGACATTATACTTGAATCATACTCATATGAAATAATGTCATCTTAGATGGAAAATGGTTTTGATAAAACACTTGAGATAAATTCTTGAGGAAAATATCCTTTCTTATTCAAAATCATTTTCCTTTCACAAAATTCCATGCAATTTTAAAATAAAAGGATTTTTTTGAAAATAGTCATGAAATCTTGTAGAGTAAGCTTCATGAAAATAATGTGTTATGAAACCGTAAAAATTCTTTCATGCCGTATAAGTTAAAAAAACATTCTCCTCATACTTTTGTTGGAAAAGTCAAAAAGTTCCTCGTATGGTAAAAAAAAGAAATATTCCTTTCATAACATGTGGTAAAAGTCAAAAATGGGTAAAAAGGACTTTAAACATACATAAAAACACTTCTAGAAAACATGGACATGGATGATAATAGTAACCCCAGTAAATACTTACGAATAAACAATCTCGGATAAGAACGAGATTGGAATAATTATCCCATACCTTAGGTCAGATATGCTTCATACGTATCTGAACCTACTGTATAATGATTTAAATAATGTCATTGACTTATTAAAGAATCATATTTATTGTTATTATATCATAAATGGTTCACTTATGACCTTATATTACCCGTTCTTTTTTAAATTCCATGTTAAAGCAGTGTTTTGAGTAAAATCGTTTCATTTATCGTACGTGTTTGGACATATTTTTCTTCATATTATTATTACTTATATCATGATTTAATTACTTCCATAATTTAAATAGTGATTTATATATCATATATATTCAGTATATATATAAAATAGATATATAGATGAAATGAAATACACTGTTCATGGAGATGGTAGGCCGTACTTACGCATGAACGCTGTTTTCTTTTCCTTATTGACTTGAATGGAAGTAAGTATATGAAATATATATATAAATAAATAAAGTATCTTTATGATGTCATATATTTCATTATTATTCATTATATATACTTTATAATCATTCTTGAGTGGTTAACATGGTGAATGAATCTCATCGCGTCGTGGAGACGGTAATCCGTACGTACGCACGAGCGATGATATCATTCCCATAATTATTGAATTGAATTGTAGTGGATGATATAATATCTCAGAATCGGTATTATGTTATAATAACTATATATTGTTATTCTTTACACCATTATAACCATCCAAGTTAGGTGGTGGTGGAAAAACAGATTACACCACGGCGTGGAGACGGTATTCCGTACGTACGCACGCGCGGTGATTTCATTTTTCGTAGGATGGATAAAAGGTGAGATAGGGTTGTTTCATATTTATAATAACATATCTGTATATTAGAGATATTGGTGTTATTAATTTATTATGAAACAAAGAATTAAGAAGAAGTTTAAGAAGAAACTTGAAAGAATCGGTAGAAGAGATTACCTCTTCTTCAATGCACCCCTTTTAAGCTTCCTCTTAAGGCACTAGAGTTGGTCTTTTGAGGAGACCAGAACCTATATAATGTTTATAGGGAAGTTTAGAAAGGAAATGGTCATGGTTTTTCTGTGATTTAAGGCTAAAAATTGTGTAAATAGAAGAGGGAGGAGGATCCCTTTTATAAGGGAGGAGAGGGACACCTTAGAAAAAACTTAAAATATTATTTTATAATAAAGTCATATTTGGTTTCTAATAGTTCAAAAATGATTTATTTCGAAGCTAAAGTGGGTATGGGTCGAAATACTCTCAACCAATAGGTTTTAGACAAGTATAGGTTACTATTTTAACCTTATCATTTAGATTTTACTCTAAGTTAAATAATTTAACTCTTACTGTGTCTTCTTGTTTTCTTACACTATACGGTTAATAAACATACTACAACAAGACAAACAAACCCCAAGTGGTTCATTATTAATATATATAACCTTATATAAGTCATTTGGACGAACCTTATATTTTTAGTAATAGAATAACAATTAATAATATAATATTTGTTTTAAAAACTATTTTATGTCAATTTTGACACTATTTTGTAATTGAATTTTGTGAAAATAATAAATGCATGATTAGTTCAAAAAAAGTTAATTTAATCAAAACTAACATGTCATATTAACCTAAAAAATTAGTTTAATTTACTTGAAGTCTCAAATTACATTTATTTGGGTATTTATAACCTCAATTATGTTAATATTTCATTAATAAGGTAATTAGTGCATCATCATTGTGTCATAAATAAATTAAATTATTTAATGTCTAAAAATTACAAATAAAATACCATTATATATGAAATCATTGTATATTTATAATGAATATTTATAGTCTAATTTATCTTATGTATAACCCTATATTAAAAATGTTTTAGTTATTAAACATTGATTTTATCTATTTTAACTCTTCTTTAAATAAAATAATAATAAATTTCCAAATCTAATCCAAGTGGACCTAAATGATAATATTTTATTTCTAAGGTTTCTTTTTTCAAATTAAACTTATCCAATAGAATTAGGACATGTGTTAGGGTAATAATAATATCATTTTTACCCTTAATTACCCCATTCACTTTTGACTGTGGTAAATAAAAGAAAAAAGTTTCTATTCACCAACAATTATTTTTATCTTATTGAACCACATTTTACTCCTTAATATTGATCGTGTCTCTCGGATTTTTGAAATTTCACTCACAGAAGCGGTAAAATTAATTTTTATGTACATTTTTAAATTCTCTTAGGAGGTGGGTAGAAGACGGTGAAAAGTTCAATAAAATTTTTATATATCTAAAATTATTATAAAATGAATCCAATGAATTACATTGAACTTATATAGGTATTATGTATCAATTTTTACCTAAAATAAATTTAAATAAAATAAATAGTTATTTAAATAAAAATTCTATTTTTAAATAGTAACCCATGGTTTTCACTATTCATCAAAAATTGTAAGTTTTCAGAAAAATACCAAAAATTCACCCTAGGCTAATTTCGATATTCTGAATCCAAAAATGAAGTCCATTTTGAAAGATAAAATTTATAAAATTTCAAAATGTGGGTATTACTATTCATAACAGCTAGTTCATAATAATATTATAATAATATCTCATTTAGTGAAACTCGGTATTGCATACTACACATGCTATCGAGGAAGGTCTTGATTGCATGTAATGCAAGCCAAGTTAGGGTTTCATGTCATGAAATATCCGTTTGGTGTTGCGTATAAGATAATCAAAACTTATTTCATGTATATATTAAACAAAATCTATAATTAATGTTGCGTAGAATAATTTCCACAAAACGAACTTGAAATTGTGTGTAACACGAGCCAAGAATAGTGTTGTGTATACTGCAAGCTAACACAGTGTTAGGTATATTACAAGCTAATATTGTTGTAGTGTATAATAGAAGACATCAAAGAAACTAAAAACAATATATCTCATAAAATCTCGGGGTGTTACATATCTTATACTTGGGTTGTTTCTAATATCCAAGATTCCATATAAAATGTCTGTTGTGGAGTCTGTGGAGTTAAAGAAACAACTACAGGAGAATCTGGATAAAGGGTTTGTACGCCCAAGTGCTTCACAATGGGGTACACTAGTCCTCTTCATCAAGAAGAAGTATGGGTCAATGTTATTTTGTGTTGATTATCGTGATATCAAAAAAATCACGATAAAGAACAAGTATCCTCTTCCCTAAATTGATTACTTGTTCGATCAGCTAGGTGGAGCACAATACTTCTTCAAGGTGGATTTACGGTCGGGATATTACTAAGTAAGGGTGAAGAAGGAGGGTATCCCCAAGACTACTTTTTGTACAAGGTAAGGGCACTATGAATTCATATTAATGCCTTTTAGACTCACTAATTCTCTATAAATATTCATGGACTTGATGAATAGAGTCTTTAGATATTACCTCAACAAATGTGTGGTAGTCTTTATAGATGATAATCTAATATACTCCAAAACCAAGGAGGAGCATGAGGAGTATCTAAGCACTGTACTTGAGACCTTGAAAAAGAAGAAGCTCTATGAAAAGTATATAAAGTGTTTGTTCTAGTTTAAGGAAGTCTCATTCTTGGGTCATATCATCTCAAGTAATGGGATTTCTATGGATCCTACCAAGAAATATTCAATTGAGGGATGGATGAGGCCAACATCGGTGATGGATATTAATAGATTCCTGGGGTTACCAGGATATTATCATCGATTTGTGAGAAATTTCTCATGATTTTCAAACCCTCTTACCAAGATAAATCAAAATGGATTCAAGTTTCCGTGGAGTGATGAATGCGAAGATAGCTTCAAGGAGTTGAAAAAGTGGCTTATCACTACACCCATGATCACATTACCCACAAGTGGAGAAATTTTTGTGGTATTCAGGGGTTCTTCGAAGAATGGAATGGGATATGTGTTGATGAAAAATGACATAGTCATTGCCTATGCTTAAAGCCAATTAAAATTTCATGAGAAAAACTATCCAACACATGATTTGGAGTTGGCTATAGTAATCTTCTCTTTGAAAATTTGTAAGAATTACCTCTTTGGGGAGAAGTGTGAAATATATACAGATCACAAAATCCTCGAGTATATATTCACATAGAAAGAGTCAAACATGTGCCAATGAATATGGTTAGAGTTGATCAAATACTATGACTTCCCAATCCATTACCACATGGGGAAAGCAAACAAGGTGGAAGATTCTCTAAGTATAAAGGACCTAGTGATTCTAAAACTGATGAGAATTGAAAAGGGTCTAATATTCTTAGATTTGATGAATATGGACATGGAAATCATAAATAAGGGAAAATCATAAATCCTTTCACAAATTATTTCTCAACCGTCTCTTTTGGAAAGGTTAAAGGATGCTCAAAATCATGAAGTGGGAATTCAAAAAAAGTGGAAACTATCAGAATAGGTAAATCCTCAGAGTTCAATGTTAATGAAGAAAGAATTGTGAGATACGGGTCACGACTATGCATTCCATCAAATCTAGAGTTAAATAAAGTTCTTTAGGATGATGCACATAGTTCTAATTTCTCTATTCACCCAGGAAAACACAAAGATGTATCAAGATCTCTAAGAGAATTATTGGTGGGATAACATAAAGGAGGAGATAGATGAGTATACATCAAAGTGCCTGGAATGTTAGTAAGTGAAGGATGAGATGCATAAGTCTAAGGGGAGGATGTAACCATTACCCATACCAACATAGAAATGATAGAAAATCATCATAAACTTTGTCACGAGACTTCTGAATACATCCAAAGGAAACAATGATATATGAGTTTTTGTGGATCATCTTATAAATATTGTACATTTCATTGAAATTTGAGGTGATTTCTAATTATATTAACTAGCACAAATATACATCAGAGAAGTGGTAAGACTACATGGAGTACCACTATCGATTATATTTGATTGAGATTCATGATTCACCTCTATGTTCTGGAAGAGTCTCTAACACGCTCTAAATACTGAGCTGAACTTCATTATGGATTATCATCCTCAAAATGATGGCCAATGTGAGTGGGCTATCCAAACACTTGAGGACATGTTGTGAACATGCTCAATGGACTTCAAAGGAGGATGTGATCAACATATTCTTCTGGTTAATTTCTCTTACAACAAAATTTTCCACTCAAGAATCCAAATGGCTCCTTATGAATCCCTTTATGGGAAGAGGTGTAGAACACTAACATGTTGTATTGAATTTGGAGAGAAAAAAATCATTGGTTCAGAAATTATTGATGAAATTACAGATAAGGTTAAAACCGACTAGCATCTCATTAAATCTGATAAGAGTCGAAAAAATAGATATACTGATAATCATCAACGAGACCTAAAGATTGATGTTGGATACATGGTATTCCTTTGAATATCACGGTGGAAGATAGTTATGATATTTGGTAATCAGGGAAAGGTTGGCCTAAGGTACACCGTCCCTTTTGTGGTCCTTGATCACAATGGAGCAGTGACCTATCAACTAGCACTCCCACCGAACCTATCTCAAGTACACGATGTATTCCATGTATCACTCTTGAGGAATTAAATACCTAACACATTGCATGTAATTAATCCATATGTGGTACCATTAGAGAATGACCTATCCTATGATGAGAATCCAGTGAAAATCTTAGATCATAGGAAAAAATTTATATGAAATAAGACAATTCCCCTCGTCAAGGTATTGTGGAGAAACCAATAGTTTGAAGAAGCATCATGGGAATCAGAGGAAGTGATACAGCAGAGTTGACCTCATCTATTTTAGTATATGAAAAGGAAATTTCAAGGGTCAAATTTCGTAAGGGGGGATATTGTAACAACCCAAAATTTTATTAATAAAAATTATTCTTGATCTGATTACATGTATTATAACGTAAAATGGTTATATAAGACATATGAACTCACTTGGTTTTATGTTATTGGATTTTAAAATACCGTTATGAATTGTTACTATTTCTAATATAGTCGTTTAACAGTGATCACTTGATTAGTATAAATATAAGGCTTTAACAAATCCAATTTACTTGGATAAAGGAAGTGATGGCCTCATCCAGTAAAATTGCTCCATACGAAGCCCATTTTTCAAAGATCAGAAAGTAGGTAGCATCAATGGTATTATCTCTTAACCAATCCTAAGCCGAGTTTCAACACGTTAATCTTGAATAGAATCGCATATGGGAGAAGGGGAAGTTAATAGAGATAACCACTCGAGCGATGTTATCCGATCCACCCCAATATTCTTTCACCATCGCACACCTTACCCTTAGGTATTATACGATTGTTATAAGGGGTTATGAAATAAGACCATGGCACTATGATTATGTGCATTATTTTGTATAAATAATATTCATTCATTTTATTATTGTTACTTTGTAAATGGGTTTTAAAGCACAAATAGGATTTTTAGTTAACATTCAATTAAGAAGGCTATTTTGATGAATTAATAGATTTTTGAATTAAATAATATTTTAATAAAATATTATTAATAATTTAATTTTTATTAATTATAAATGATCATATAATTTTTATGAACATAATTCTAAATTTTATTAAGGTTTGAAAGTATTTTTTTCATAACCCATGAGTTTTTTATAAATGTCAGTTTTTATTTTAAAAGTAAAAATTCACATATTTTAAAAATTATTTATATAAAAATAATATTATTTTTGCATTAACGATATCCAAATTATCTAACAGTGAATTTTTCATAATTTTCTAAGATAGTTGAATTTTTAGTTAAAAATTAAATACCGTTTAAATAAATATTGTTTTATGACATCATAATGACCCAATAGTGATGTAATAAAATACTTTAAAATGTTTTTTCGGCCAATATATATTTTACCCTTAAAATAATGTGATTTTATATTTGTTTTATTAATTTTATTATGCCTTAGTGGACCCTCCAAGGCTAATAAAATATTTTAACCTTTTAAAATGTTTTCCTTAAGAGTGTGACTCACCTCCACATAAGAAAGCCTTATATTTTAATAAGTTTGGTCATTGTCCATGTAAAATGATGTTTTCTACTCCCCTTATTCAAAAACCATGTGAAACCCATGGGATGGTTGGTGGTTTTGATTAGTTTAATATGTAGTGTCCAAAATATAAATAATAAAGAATTCCCTCTCCTTTCCTATATTAACCCACTCAATCTCCCATTCCTCTTCACTAAAAACATTTGGTGCTAGACCACCTTCTACCCCATACTCCCAATAATCCTCCCAAGGGGACCCAATCACCCAAGAATCCCCTCCCAAGCCTTTGGGATCACACTTCCAAGTAAGGGATCCTCACTTTCCTTCCTTATTTATGTCCAAGTTTCCTTATATTGTTATTCCCTTTTATTTTCATTTCAAAATGTTGGGGTATGATTTTGAACCTCCCCTATACTACCCTTATTATGTTTGAATGATGAGATACCCCTTTCTCTCTCATTAATTCCTCCCATGCACACCTGTTACCATGATTAAATTTCGTAAGGGATTTCTCTCTCCTAATTTACATTCAAGAAATTATTTTATATTATGAATATAAATTCCATTACATATGTTGGTAATTCTATTACATGACCCCATTACTGTCCATTTCATGTATAAATTATGAGAGACAATTTTCTCTCTCATCAACCCATTTTATGATTTCTATTTGACTTCATTATGCTGCTAAAATTACACCAACATTTCTCGTGCCAAAATCATCATGTAAGTGAATATAATACCCATTTCCCTATCAAGGGTATTCAACTTTATGCATATGTACTTGTTGAATAAAATTTATGTATTATACATCTCTTATCTGTGTAATAAATTATGATGTTTAATGAATCCATGTTTTATGATCTATGTGGCACACTTATTCATGACATGAAATTATTAAGAAGGGTGTCCCCGGATAGTGCTCCAATGCATTGGGTAAAGAATAGTATCATGATACTACATGTGAAATTAGGGATTACTCATGATAATTAAAGTTCAATGATGTTTTAATCATGATAATTCAAGTGAAATGAGGTTTTAATCATTCTCCATGTGCAATGATCCTTGGCTCATGCTAATATCTTGTTAAATTTTATTGCCACATTTCCATGTTATGATAATTATGTTATATAATGCCTTTATGTTCATGTTTCTCTTGTGATCCATTGATATGCCTATTTTATAAAATATGCTATATTCTTTACATTGTTCCTTATTTACTCCCTTATTGGTCTTTATAGCTCACCCATTTCTTATGCATGTCCCCATGTTATCACATATAGTGCTAT
The DNA here is from genome assembly GCA_963277665.1 of Viscum album. Lineage (NCBI taxonomy): Eukaryota > Viridiplantae > Streptophyta > Magnoliopsida > Santalales > Viscaceae > Viscum > Viscum album. The sequence continues at coordinate 1,547,487,254 of OY728150.1, forward strand.
GTGTAAAGGAATTTTGTGGTCATGTAAAAGAAGTTTTCAATAAATTTGTTGTGTTTTATGTTCAATATTGTTATGTAATTTTTCTAATTTCCCAAGATATTATACCTCTCCATCCTCATTATTGTATTAAGTGAAACTTTATGTAATAAATATTGTTTATATGTGTAATAAAGAGATGGGTCGTTATACTAAATCAATCCATAAAAAATTATCATTTTCATTTAATAGCTCTAGGATTAATTATCTATTAGCTATATTTCATGTGACAATGTCTTACTAAAACACTTTAACTTTAATTTAAATTATTCATTTTAAAAAAAACCTAAAAAAACCCCCTTATGAGTTGGTTTGGCCATAGGGGAGTAATAGGGGAAGAATTACACCCATTTCGTATCTCAATAAATCCATTTAATTAACCTATTCTCATTCTAGAAGACAACACACCTCAATAGGTGGTTTTATTAGAAAATAGTTTCTCAAATAATTTTGAAATTAAAGAACACACCCTAAGGGGTGGTATAAATTAATGTGAGAAACCCCCAACAATGCAATTTGATGGTAATATTTATTTAGTTCAAGGCATTGGGGTTTATGTCAAGAATTTCACATTTTTAGAGTCATTGCATGGAAATAATGGTGCATGGAACAACGATGTATTCTATAAATCAACTATATTTTGAGGTAAAATCTATAGACCATCCACCTCATTCTTATGATGGTCCGCTCATCCAATATTTAGGATTGACTCAATATGGTTCAAGAGAAAATGAAGAAAAAAACAAACACCCTTGAAATAAGGTGAATTATCTCACACTATTATAGCATTTAAGATGATTAGGGAAATAATAAGAGGAGTCATATACTCACCAACAGATATCCAATTCTTCTAAGGGCACTCAAAATAGATATTGGATGATGAATATCTACCTATTTAAGGAGGAGATGAGGAGGAACCCCACAAGAGTCTATTGTTATGTGGGTGAGAGGGAAGAAATATAAGAGAAAATAATTAAAATAATGAGAGAAAAAATGATAATTTCATACCATTTAATGAGTCTCATGGTTTTTTTAAACAGTTGATCAAAATGTGCACTAATAGTGTGCTCAACACTTCCCAAGGAACCCCCTCAAATGGGTTGGAATCATAGTTTGGATAACCATGAATAGCCCATGAAAAATCTATTTTTCATAATTTTTTTAGCACTCACATGGACCTATGGAGCCTCTCACTCATTTATCAGAAAGCTTTGAGAGAAATCCAGCTCTACAAGATCAGCTGCATGGTTTCACTTGGTGTGCCACATGGTTTCATAAAAACTATGTGCCCTTAATAAATTTCCCTATTTTTGAGTTTTCAGAGGAAGACACTCCCAAAACCCAACATGACACCTGAGGAACCTCACAATACTTTAACTATGTCTAAAAACAACACATTTGTGTGTTCTATCTATAGTAATTAGGTTTCTACACATGTTTTAAATAATATCCCATCCATCAAATGGTAAAATTGAAATTCCCTTGTAAATTTTACCAGGTCCAAAAAACAAAATGTTACAACCTCCCCACCTTTTAACTTCTCATACTTGAGAAAACTCAATAAAATAACTAAATCAAACCCTAACCTAATCGGGTCCTGAAGTTTCATACACATGGGTATGTTTCATTTCTAAATGTCCAATGCACTTCCAAGCATCACTTTCACACACAGTACATAAACAGTTGAAACTCGAGGCAACGATCTCACTTTGAGATTAGAACATAGAGATAGGGATTAATTGATCCTATTTAACATGAGACACATCCTCCTCACCATATCTTTCATTAAAAATCCCATGGAACTCAGCACACATGGGTTCTAACCTTTAACAGCTAATTTAAAGTCATGGTATCCCTACCATAAGAATTTTCTATCCCAACATGACCTTATCATTCTAACAACACTCTTAGCATGATACTTAGCTTAAAATAATGTTCTAATTACCATCAAACTCATTTATCCAGGTCAATATGTGTTTTATGAAAAACATCATCCTACTAAAACTATAAATTCATCCACCCCAACGATATTCCAGAGGTGGTTCCTCTCTTACCTCTATTAATAAAAAAAGAGGAAAAAAGTTGATCCAATTATGGAAGACTATTCCCAATATGCATGGATTAGACTTTTAGAGTAACACAACCCAAAAAATGATTCCTTCCTCTAAGGTACCTCAAATTTTCTTCTAGTACATCCAATGAAGCCTGTAAGCATCTTTTTTTGATGTCTCTATCAAAACATTCCTTTAATTTTTCATGACACAACATGAACGTAGGTGTATACCTGATCTAACACACTAGGAAAGTTACACTTTAAGAATCTCATATAATCCTGACTAAAGTCTAGGTTAACCCTGGAATCATCAACTTGAGTCTAAAAATATAATCTAATAAAGTTTATACTATGACAATAACAAGTTATATTTTAGTATAATGTTGAGACATCCGCATAAAAAACACTAACTAAGCCCAACGATAGTCAATTCAAAGAACCGGTTGATATCCATGAGTCCATTCAGGTCATTTTTATATGGGGATCTAGATATCACTTAGGACAAACCTACCTTTAAACTTAACACACTGTAGAAATGTGACTCCCATGGAATTCACTTACGAACCCCAATTGTGTTTAAAATTTATCATGGTAAATAACTGATGCTCTCTTAATGTACCCAGAACAATATCAAGATGGGGGGTCATGATCACCTCTAAACCAAGAGTACACTAAGATGATTTCAATAATTACCAGGTAGACCCAGGACACTTCCATCATATCCAATATGGACTTCTTAGTACTATTTCCAACTAATTGGGTCAACCACATACAGAAAAGTTAGTCAAGACTCTCAGACAATCTTCTTTTTGGAAGAGCTTGTCTACACCTTTCGACACATCACCAACCCAACCAAGATGACTTCACCATAGAGTAACTCTATGATTACTCAATCATAACCCTTGAAGTCCAATTAGACTAATAGTTTACTTTATGGTTTCTTACCCAGTGAGTCTATTCTTCATCATGTTGCCTTGCAATAACTGATATGCTTTCCAAAATCACAAGCTACCAGGAATTCTAAAGAATCACTAATAATTTCAAAATGGTTCTCCTTGGTTGTGTTCCTTCTACCTATAAGTACACATATTACACAAATTTATGTGGAACTCCCCACCTTAGGATAGTCCTAGTCATCTAAAGGATAGATATACTATCCATTCATAAGAGTGATAGACCAGATTTATTCTAGATGTACGCATGACACTCCTCATGGGTTAGGTCCACACGCGCCATAGAATTACGCCTAAAAGCTAAAACAAACGATATATATTTTGAAAACACCTTATCGTATTTGGAACATCATTTTGATTATTGGAACAAGTCATATTTCCTTTAACTCACATGTCATTATACTCGATAGATAACTCGTGATAAACACATATCAACTTAAGGATTAACAAATTCCACCAAAATCATATGGTTCTCTGCACCATTTATCAACTTAAAGAGTACCACATGTATTAATGCATAACACCCTAAGATTAATTTTCACAATAGTGTGTCATTTACACTATACATAGGCTTACCGGCCCTATGAATTTAGTATTTGATGTCCAGTAAAATGAATTATCCCATAGTCGTACTATCCTATATGAATATAAAATAAGATAACTACCTCCTGAGTCATTCAACACTGAAGAGGAAGAAAAAAAGGGGCACACAACCTACTAAGTGGCTTACTATTCCCTAGGAATGTTTATCTTGTTGAAACTGAGCATTACAAGATGCCCACACCCATAAGAATTTTCAAACTATTGAACAACCACCATTCCAGATAAGGGTTCCATTTTAGAAACTAATATTCATACATAGGACTACAATGCACAAACAATACCACATGGAAGACAACTCATCAGAGAAAAAAAGAAATTATTCAAGGTTTTGAGGGTGCTACCTACCTCAAGATAGAAACTTAATGAATTATAAAACCTTGATCCTACTAGGAGTTCATGCCTAAAAAGGTCACTAGACTTAAAGGTTTGTCATATATGTTCAAGCTATAGGAGAAGAGGCCTACAGGTAATGATCGTGTTCTTATTTAAAGGCAACTACTCAAGGAAACTACTCAAGGAAACATTTAAACTATCATTACACAAGTTTCAATCTAGGAACACCATCAAGGTATCATTTTAGATATTTCATTAATTTACTCATTAATTTATAAAACATTAAGGTTTAAATTTATAAAATTCAAGTACCAGTCATAGGGAAAGGTCCTTGGTACTTTATTTAGTGAACACCATAAAGAAACACATGAAATTTTTATGAAACCCACTTTTAAATGTTAATTATTTAATTAACATCCTATCATAATTAGTAAATTTATCTTGTAAATTCCATTTACCTATTTTATTTATCCACAAGGTTTCCCAGTTTTCTTAGATAAGGAAAATGGAAATTGCAATATATAGAGAAAAATACCCTTTAGGTAATAATTGGTATTTTAATTAACTAACACCTCATATAAGTACAACTAAAAATAATATAACATGTTTGTTATAAATTAAAAAGGGACTCATCAAGTAAGATTCCACTATATGTCTATATGTGAACCCATATAGGTGGATGTAGACACTTCAAATGGCCATCACTAAATAGTATAAGTGTACCGTCATAGGGTTAAACACTTTGCATATCAAGGTAAAGATAACCTATGAGGGTACCATAAAACAATAATAAAGGTAACCTATAATTGTCCCATTTAACCATTCAAGGATCATCTAAATGCAACCCCATTCTATTTTTTAAACATTGAGATTTTTAAAACACCCTTGATGGTTCTATCTCATAAAAAAGCACCATGACTGACATAACTGGGTCGACTCAATTATATCTCATATGAAACATGCCCCAACTAAATTAATTGGGTCTAGTTTTGCATTTAGCAATTTTGTTATATAGTTCATCATGCCCAAGTCATAGTCATACAAGCCTTTATAAAGAAAACCCATTCATTAAAGTAAAAAACTCATCATATTTTATATTTTCAATAGATTCTAGGTATATTAATCCCATATAAAATGGTTCAATTATATGGGCCACCATTTTTCAATTTTTAAAGTTCTCATACACTTTGTGACTTGAAAATTATCTCCCATTCAATCGCAACTAATGTGTTTAAGCCCATGCAACCTATAGTTCATGGATTAAACACGTCATGATTGGTTAGTTGTGGTGCTACCATAAATATACATGGTAAGACACCATTTAGGTTGATTATTACGCATTAATAACAATTTTTGTATTAAAATTATAACTAGGAATGCTAAACATATCAATAAATATAGGTAAACATGGAAATAAGCCTAAAAGCATGACGAATTTACATGGAAAGATACTATGTCAGTAGGGAAAACACACAAGAATGGTATACATTAAATATTCTAATAATCACCAAAGTATTGAAAATAATTACCTAGAAATGGTAAAGATATAATATTGCTAAATAAATCATATGAGCATAGAAAAACATTCAAGGAACATATCATAAGTATAATGAAACCTACATGGCATGAAATATGGAAGGAAGGTGAATCCATACATGCTTATAATGATGCTTGTAATGTTACCTCATTTTCAAAATGATCCAATGGAAAAATATCAAAAATATCATAAATTAGTAGCATCATAAAGTAAACTATTCACTCGAGGTGAAATCATAATTAACTGTAATAGCAAACAACATGAACAACAATATCATCCCTATCCACATGGACTTTTACCCATGTGTGGGTTGATCACTCCCAAGAATGAATATTTACCAAGTTCCAAATCATTCTTATTCTCTTGTTTACCAGCCCAAAATAGTAAGACAAAAGGAAACAAAATAGTTATAAAACCACTTTATAAAATCCTAGCCTGACTGACCATAAATCCAATAGCTGAACTGGTCACCACATGGCCTCAAATGCACCTCCTTATATGCTAGAGGCAACGAACTAGATTTAAGGGTCTAATAATGATACAGTGGGGAGACTATACCCTCATGATTAGAGTATAATAGTAGTATAAGAGATAATAAATTAATAAACAATAGAGGAATAAATATAGATAAAGAACATAGCAGTGGAAGGTATAATAAATGATACAATGGTCAACACCAAATATACAATATATATATATGTACATATGACTACCAAATACAAGAAGAATACATAAAAAAGGATATAAATAGATAATATAAGAATAAAAAATAACCAAATTCCCCAAGGGATTACTCCATAAGAATATTGAGCTCTATCTCAATCTTGTTCTCCTAACCTCCCGTGTACAAATAAATGGCACAAGAACAATCCATTACCTGGCCCTAGAAGCATGAGGCATGTTTGGGTACCCCAATGAAATGGATACCTAAACAGGGTGTGAGATATACTAATTAGGCCACCACCAATGGGTTTTAATCATACTATAGTCCATGAATATAAAATATAGTAGTTTGTAGGTATAAAAAGTAAATAAATAAATAAATAAAAAGTAAGCAATTAAACATAGGTTCCTTAGGGACACCTGGACAACCATACCTATTTCAGCCTAATTCAAAATATCATTGAACTATGACCAACTTATAAAAATATAAATCATGTATATATATGTGTAATTTTCTAGTTGTATGCACATGGGAACATAATTGGGCCATCATAAGGGATGAAAAAAATGTGGACCAAACACAAGCATGTTATTTTTCTTAGAGGATGCATCCTTATATTTAATAGATTATAATTCTTTGTATTACATTAAAATAATCCATAGAATTTTGATAAGAAACATCTTGGTCCCAACCAAGGAGAACCGTATAGAGGAACCCAAGTATCACACTAGGAGCACTAAAAGTACCCAACACTGTAAGAGTCTGCCCAAGGTGATCCATAAAGGAATCCCAAGTATCACTCTTGGCATGGAATAAGCATGGCCTTCTAAGACCATCCTATATATCTTAGATATGGGACCAAGTATCGCTCATGGAATGGTATAACCATCTTTTATCTAAGCCCTTCTGAAGTAAATCCCCTAGGGAACTAGTATTGCTCAAGGGTAAGTCATCATCTTCTCAGTGATCTCGTTTATGGAATCCTATATATAATTCATGTACCGCTCCCAGGATAATCTAAATCATGTAACCTATGAGCCCGTACTTGGTGTTATGTAAATGGGTAACCCATGTATCACCCATTGTATATAAAATATATAACATCTGTTGAGATTGTACATGGTATCACATAAAAACCCAATTATCACTCAATGAATGAACAATTAATTTAATCATTAATGTTTAAATAAGATTGAAGTCCATGTCCATAAATAGGCCTCACCATATTTCATGAATAAATAAATAAATTCGACTATGCACTTAATCATTTCATACCATAACACAAGTATACTTATAGAGGTCTATTCTCATTTACCATTTCAATTAAATAATAATAAATCCCATTTTCTAAAGAATTTCATAAACAATTTATCAATTTCATTTACTAGCTCAAGGCTTAATTCACTAATACCTAGAGGTCATGTGACAAGGTCTTACTAAAACACTTTACATTTAATTTAAATTATAACCCAAACCAAAACCCCTTAAAAGGTGGTTTGTCCATAAGGGATTAATAGAGGGAATAAGTCCTCCAATTTTATATCTAAATAAATCCATTTAATTGACCCATTATAATTTTAGAAGAAGGTTTACCTCAAAAGGTGGTTTTATTAGAAAATGGTTTCTCAAATAATATGGAAATTCAAGAATATGACCTAAGGGGGTGGCCCGCATTGGGGAAAGTGACCTATAATGATAAATTTTAATGGTAACATTTATTTAGTTCAATAAATTAGGTTCTATGTCAATAATTTCACATTTTTAGAGTTATCACACAAAAATACTAATGCACAACACAACAGTTTATTCTATAAATCAACTAGATTTTGAGGGAATATAACACTTATATTGTGCTTAGGATAGTCCAATAATCCAATATCGAGTCTTAACTCGATTCAGTTTGAGATAAATTGAATAAATGGACAAACACACTAGAAATAGGGTGAACTCTCTCACACCATAATATCATTTCAGATGGTGAGGAAAAATAATAAGAGAATGTAAAGGAGTCATAAAATCACTTAGGGATATCCAACACACCCAATAGTGCTTTAAACAGAGGTCAAATGAAAAAGATCTCTCCATGGAAGGAGGATATCAAGAGTAACCCTACAAGGGGATGTTGTTTGAGTGAGATGAGAGAAATAGAGGAGAAAATAATTAAAATTATAGAGGGGTAAAAGGGTGATTTCAACCCATTTAATGAGGCACATGGTTTTCCCACATTGCTGGCCAAACTGTGTGCCAACCATGCACTCAGAACTTCCCAAGTAACCCCCTCACATGGGATGGTCACACGGTTTGGCGAACCATGTGCAAACCATACAAAAGCCCTCTATCAAGATGTCATCAGCACTCACACGGCCATGCAACTCCTCTCGCATGGTTAGAAAAAATCGTGTGAGATGTCTAGATCCACCAGCTCAGCCTCATGGTTTGACATGGCAGGATACATGGTTTTAAACAAACCATGTTCTCTTATTATCTTTTCTCAATTTTGAGTTTTCAGAGCTTGATTCTCCCAAAACTCAATGGAATTCCCGAGGTACCTTATGGGACTTTAAGCACGTCTAAAAAAATATATTTTATTGTTAAAACTATTAGAATTATTTTTTGAGACCCATTTTAAATAATGTACCATCCACCATATAGTAAAATTCAAATTACCTTTAAAATTTTACCTATTCTGAAACATGGGACGTTATAAAATTTGAGAAAAGAGGGGTGTCCTTTTATAAGTGGGGGAAAGGACACAAAAGAATTTTCTTAAAAGAATAAAATATAACAAATTCATTTTGAATCAAAATACTTAAAAATGGATATATATTAGAATTTGGGATATGATTATGTTTTAATCCTATATAAAAATAGAATTTGGTTAGTTTTAAGTGGTTTTTTGAACCTTATCTTTTTGTTTAATCTCGTAGTTATCTCATTTTAACTTTAACTTAGGTAATGAATTTTTATTCTTAAGGGGTTATAATTTTACTTATAAGGTAAATATTAACTCATAAATGGAAAATGAATGATATTTTAAATTATATATTATCCCCCTTTTCCTCTTTCAATATTTCAATTATTTTAAAATAATTTAATAAAATATTATTTTTATAATATATCATTATTGTCAATTTTGAAACCATTCATTTAATTTGACTTAAAATACATAAATAGAAAGTTTTAATTCAAATATAATCCTTTTAATATACACTAATATTTTATAATAATATATAAAATTCTTGGAACACTACTACTCATTCAAATTATATAACTTTAAAAAATCATTTATTTTATTTTTCCATTAATTGAAGAAATATTGCATCAGTATTGCATAAGAATTTAAGGTAATTATATAACTAATAAAAATTATAAATAAATTTTGATCATGAATATAATTTCATTATTCATAAAATATAAATTTATATTCATTCACAACATTTTTTTCTCAATATCAATACACAAGACATTTGTAAAAGTAAAAGAGTGACATTTTGTATTTTTTGTTTCATTAAATATTATATAGGAAATTTTATTGGAATATTTTCCCTTTAAAATTTTAATATCAAAAATAAGGTGTCTAATTTCTTTCATCCATTAATAATTAATATGAAAAATTATGGTCTTATAATTTAGTTTTATCCTATATTAACCCAATTTAACATTTATTGAGGGGGTAAATTTCACCACATTTAATATTCATAACATCTAAAAATAAATTGGAACTATTTACCAAAATTAGAAATAATAATTCCAAATATTGAATCCATTTTACCAAATTCAATATCTATAAGTGGAATATATTAATTTTAAAATAAGTGTATAAAATATGATAAAAATATCTTTTAGAATAATACAGTTTTTAAGTATAAAATTGGATTTATTCTTTTCCCATGCATAATGAAAATATTGGATGAATGTTAAAACATTTTATTTAAGATTTAATATATAAATTTCATTAAAATAATTCACAAATAGTGATTAATTTAATATATTATAATGAAAACACATTGTTCATATAAAAACTATTTTCTATAAAAACATCGCTTTTATTTTCAATTGGTTTTTATTTCCATTTATAATTAATTGATAGACAATTAATTTATTTTATATGAGTTTAAAGAAAATATTTTCATAATTTTTGTTAGTACTATTTATACCTTCCAACCCAATAGCTAGGAAATAACTGTTAAATAATATTTTAATAGAAGATCACAGTTTTTTTAAACTCAATGTTGTGTGTAAGGAAAGATATTAAAGAAAAAATATTATTAAAGAAAATCATAATATAAAATCACAGGGTGTTATATTCTACCCCCCTCCCAATGAATTTCACCATCAAAATTATTTTACTCCAATACAAACAAATGAGGATATCTCTACATCATTACATCCTTAGGTTCCCACGTATCTTCCTCAAATTTATGGTTTCACCACAAAACATTGACCGGGTGAGTGGTCTTGTTTCATAACACTTTCTCCCAAAAATCCAAAATCTCTACTAGATTTCCTCATAAGAGATATTTTCCTCTATTTTTATGAATTATTTGTTAAATACATGTTAAATATAGGTATGCACTTTCTTTTTAGGTATACATAGAATACACCATAGACTTGGGAGAGGTTTGGTGGAAGTTTCAAGGTGATAAGATACCATCTAGATATGATCAATAATCTTGAAGTGTCTTATATACCTAGGGATTATCATTCCATTATTTCCAAATCTCATCACCCTATTCTAGGGATATATTTATAAGAATACAGTTTCAATAACTTCAAACTCTAAATATTTCTTATGATTATTAATATACTTTTCTTTCAAAACTGAGCTACTCTTATATTCTGCTGACTGGCTCTTACCTTGTCTTCCTTTTCCTCATCTATGTCAGGTCCCAATATCTTTCTTTCTCCAACTTCATTCAAGAATGTTGTAGTTTTACACATCTTGTTATATAGGGATTTATAAAAATCTATTTGAATACTTGAGTGAAAGATATTTTTGTAAGAAAATTAACTACATTTGAAACTTATATAGTAAGATATTAACATTTCTTCTAGTTCTTGAATGTTTCTTTCAGACTGACCAACAGTTTGAAGATGATAAGGTGTGCTAAAACTCAACTATATATCCAAATATCACTTAAAAATTTTCAAAATAATCTATATAATCCTCAGATCATGACCAAATACAATATAATGTAGTACTCTGTGAAACCTTACCACTACCTTTATATAAAATCTAGAAATATAGTCAAAAATATAATTCTTAACTAATGGTAATAAAGTGTGTTGACTTCGTAAGAATATTGAATACAACCCATATATCATTATGAAATTTATATTTTTTGGGTATCCCGATGATGAAATCCATACTGATGTTTTCCCATTTCCATTCTATAATTGGAAATGGTTGTATCATTCCCTTAGAATTATATCTCTTATCCTTGACTTGCTGACATACCACACATCGATAAACATATTCTACAATACCTCTTTCATGTTTTCTCACTGAAAATACTCTTCCAAATATCTATGCATATTCATACTTCCAATATTAATAGATAAAGATAAACTATAGGATATATCCAATATCTCCTTCTTCAAATATTGTATATATGGAACAGATAAATTAAACTTAAAACTTATTATTTCATCACATTCAAGGTTAAATTCAAGAATATTTTTCACCTTCTTCTACAGCTCTAAATCTTCCTTATTCTCTTATTTAATTCTCACATGGATGGATGGTTGAACACTCATTTAACAAAGATAAAATTTCTCCCCTTCCACCAATATTTCTAGATTCATCCTTTAAAAATCCATAAATAATGGATTTTTTTATCCTCTTCAAAGATAATATATCATGATCCTTTCAACTCAGAGCCTCTTCCACCATTTTTTCCTTCCTAGGGTGGTAATGTATTGAGAAATAATATTCTTTAATTAGATCCATCCATCCTATATGGTTAATATTTAACTCACTGTATATGAAAATATACTTGAAATTTTTTTGATAAGTATATATGTCATACCTTTATTCATAAATATAATGTTTCCATACCTTTAATTCAAAAATTACCACAGTTAACTCCAAATCATCAGTTGGTTAATTTTTTTCATAGACCATGTATTGTTTTGAGGGATAATATATCGTCATATCACTCTACATAAGGATGAATCCCAATAACTTCTTCAATACATCACTATAGATTACATATCCTTATATATTACAATTTAGTGTAAGAGTAGGTTTACTGACTAGCCTTCTCTTTAGTTCTTAAAAATTTTCCTCACATTCACCTGTAAAAAGTAACTTGGCTCTCTTTCAAGTTAACTTGGTTAGTGGGTTGGAAATCTATGATAAATGCTTCACATTTCATCGATAATAACCATCCAAACCATGAAAACTAAAAATTTTAGTCTTCCTAATTATTCTTAGATATTCCTCAATAACTCTCTTCTTTGAAGGATCTACTAATATATCCTCACTTAAGAATATAAAATCCAAGAATAAAACATTCTAATTCCAAAATTCACACTTTTAAAATTTATCATACAAATTACCCTTAATTAGGGTCTTCAACATAATTATCAAATGATATTCATGCTCTTCCTTTATATTTAAATATATAATAATAGCATGTATTAATACTATCATAAAATAATCAAGGAAACCCCTAAAGACACTATTCAATAAATCCATTAAGATAGTTGGGTAATTATTAAGACCAAACGGCATCACTATAAATTCATAATGTCCATACATTGTACGAAGTGTTCTATTGGTTATATCATCCTTATTGACCCTTAATTGATGGTATCCATAATGAAGCTCAATCTTGAAAAATTATTGAACTCCATTAATTTGATCAAACAAGTCATCAATATAGGGTATAAGATACTTGTTATTGATAGTAATATTGTTATGTTCTTTATGATCAATATATATATGCATTGATCCATATTTCTTCTTAATAAAAAGTATAGGTGCACCTCAAGGTGACGCACATAGATGAATGAATCCCTTGTCAAGATCCTCCTGGAGTTGTTTCTCAATTTTTTTAACTCAATAGAGGCTATTATATATAGATTATTTAAAATAATTCAAACACTGGGTATGAGTTCTACTGGAAACTCAACTTAAGGATTCAATGGAAGGCTATGGAAATATTCTGGAAATACATCGACAAACTCCCTCATAGTAGACATGTCATTTTGATCGATTTTTTTCCAAGCCATCTGAGATAAACACCCTGTTTGAATAGGAATAAAAATCCATATAAGAATTTTATTTCCATAAGAAGTTCATATTTATTATCATAGTGACAGATAAACATAGGTTGGAAAATAATTTAAACAATGGATTCTCTTTCTTGAAAATTGATGTGGTATTTATATGGATAAAGTAAATCCATGACTATGATATCATCACATTCAACCAGATGGGGAGTAAAAATATTTTTAAAAATCACTTTTTCACAAACATATATCAGAGGGGAGTTCTAAAATTGTGAATAAACCATCATAAAATTGGTATTTTTATCATCTAACTCAATATATAATCATTGAGGTGGTGATAAAATACCATTAGAAAATTCTTTAGATATAAAAGAGTGGTTAGAACTAGAATCAAATAAAACATCTACAATTTTGGATTAGAAGATAAGTGTAACTTTCACCATGTTTCTAGGAACTTCAAGTCAGCCATAATAATTGTATAAGTTTTTACTTCTCCATTTGGATTATTTTATGGTAAGTTACCTTGATATTTAAGGCATTGGTTGTAATAGTACCCCATCTACTTACAGTTAAATTAATGTACTTTGATGGATTCTCCCTTACCTTTTCATTCATGAAAATGATATCCTTATTCTCCACACTTGAAGAAAACACCTTTTTCTATTAAGAATATACAAAGTTTTTTCTTTCCCAAAGTATCACATAATGAAATGTTCTTCTTTCACTTCTTTATATTATCTATTTTTTTTCTTTTCTATCCTCTTCTTATCATGATTTCATTTTCATCCATGAGATTTGGAAAACTATTTCTCTATCTTGATAGTGAATGATATTATGTCTTGAAAAGATGAGAATGTTTTGGATACCATTTCCCTTCAAATTATTTACTTAATCCCATAAAATTAATGTTTAATATTACTCTTTGAATTATGTACATAGGCTTCATCATTCCTTGATAACCTAGTAAAGTTGGCTTCATAATTAGAAAAACTTTCCTCTACCTTTTGTCTTAGACTTATGAATTTTCTCTCCATATCTTCCTGTTGTTCATAAAGAAAATATTATTCTAAGAAAATTCCATAAAATCTTTCCATTCCATGATTTTTATTTCCTCCATATCCTTAGTATTTTGAATCAATGTCCACCATTTATTCACATACACTAGTAGATGATAAACTGTCATGACAAAATTCTTTCTTTCATTACTTCCAAACATGAGAAATATATTCTATAAGGAACTTATACATTATTTAACAAAAAATGTATCTATGGTCCCATTTAATTATGGATTTTTTATGCATGATGAGGTCTAACATTGTTACACAACATTGTTGATTAGAAGGTTGTTCCATACAATAAATTTATTTCTCATAACCTAAGTCAACTTCCCCAACATAGTTATAATTTTATTTATCTCTAGTTGTAGATCCAACTCCATTATCTCGTTTATGAGGAAAATCCCTACATATATTACATGAATTGATACATTTTTCATTCCTTTAACTATGCCCAATTTTTAAACAATGTCATACACTAGATTATATTACAACATTATGAATCATAATGTATAATTTCAAAACCAGTGAAACACTTAACATAAATTGAAATTTTATATATAAATAATCTAAAAATCATAATAGTGGTTTCTTTAAGAATATTATCATGGCTTTTCATAGTTTTCAATTCTCCAATCTATATATTCCAAAATCTAGTTCCCAAGGTTTCTTCTAAACTTACCCAGATACCAACTATAAAGACCTCAAACCTAGTAGCCTAGAGCTGGTGGTTACTTTATTATATTAGTACTAAATACAAGAAATTACATAAAAATGAATTAATAGTTTAGTAGTCTTTGCGAACTAGATACATACTTGAATACCACATTACATTTGAAAACCTAAAATTCCATATAGTATTTTCTTTGGGATCATCTTTATTCCCAATATCATATCATTTTATATCAATCATAAAAAAATTCTTGGAATTCTAGGGAAAGGAAACATAAGAAATGGGTGAGATCATATTCTTAGTAAGGGAATGCATATAGTAGAAGATATATCAAACATTAATAATATGAAAATAAATAATTTATAATCAAATAGTTCCATATAAATAATCACATGAGCTCAAAAAATCCATGGATATAAAAATTATTAAAATAATCACTTGGAAATAAATAACTAATATAAAAATGATGGATGGAATAATTTAGGAAATATTTAAATTATTATCAAGGCTCATTCCAAGACATCTTAAACACACCATCAAGGCCTCGTTCCAAGATATCTTATATAAATGAGAAAGCCCTCGACCAAAACCCAATTTAGTTTTTCTAATGTGACTTACCAATGCACCTAGGGGATATGTAATTTTGGGCCCCAGCCATCACTTAATAATTACAATTTATTGATTATATGAAATGGGTGAACAATAATAAATTTAAAAATCCATATTGAAAAACTAGTATACAAAATTTTAATACTATTCCTAATCAACAAACATAATCATAAATTATCTAGAGTATTATAGAGAACAGTATCAAAATAGTACATCCCTAGTAAAATTCATCATAAACTATCCAAATATATAATTTTTATATTTTCATTATAGTATATTCTCAGTATAATATTCTACAAAGTATGTTTATATAGATGATAATACCTTAAAAATATCACTGTAAATTTTCTTGAGGAATGTATAATTTTAAATTTGAAATCTAAAATAATTCCCAAATATTAAGAAGAATATTTTATTTGAAATTAAAACTATAAAATTTTAAATTAATCATTAAATAATTTATTGATCATGATGGTAGTGAATTCTATTCATTATATATAAGTTGTAAAAATACTCCTTTCACGCTTTTGTAAAAAGTTCAAAAAGTACCGCATTCAGAAAATGAAAAAAAGATTACTTTTAAACCATTTTTTATAAAAGTTAAACATGGTAAAAAATTTATTTTATAAATAATTTTATAATATGAAAAAACATTTTTTAAAACATTTTTATAAATCACGGATATGGAAGAAAATTATTTTCGACCAAAGAGAGGAATAACTTCGGATTTTCTTAAAAAAATAAATAATTTTGTGTACCAAGGAGAGGAATATCATAATATTACAATAATATTTCATGAATATACATAGTAGAATAATATATATTAGTTTTAAGATATAAATATATAAAAATTACCCTAAGTGAGACTTAAACATAAACAATCCCGAATAATGATGAGATTGTGAAATAAACCCTTTCATTAGGATCAAATTCCTTCATATGCATCCAAACTTCGTGTATAATAAATATATATTTATTAAAAATATCTTCCAGAACCATAATAATATATATCATACCACATATTAATTACTTATAATATTTTATCAACTTTTTGTTAACAATTATTTGTTAAAATCACTATTTCATATAATAACTGCACCGTTTTTCATGTATGTTTTGGTTTGATAGATTTAAGATTTGTAATTTAATAAAAGTTAAATAATATATATAATTTTAATAATTATTTAAAAATCATATATATTCATTATATATTTATTTAAAGTAATCCATAAAAGGTATAGATATAAAAGTGAATTACACCATTCATGGAGATGGTAGCCCATACGTACGCATGAACATTATTTTCACTTTTTGATGGATGAAATGAAAGAAAGGAATATAATTATTAAAATTTAAAAAATAATTATTAGATAATATAAATCATATATATTCAAAAAATCCGTACTCATTACCATCCAAGTAAAATATATATGAAAAACGAATCACATCATTACATGGAGGTGGTAATCCACACGTATGCATGAGCGACGCTACTGTTTCCCAATAGTTTGGAAGGTAATAAGGTAAATATGGTATAATAATTACAGAAGTATAATTATTTCATAAATATAATCTATAAATATTAAACCAATCATAATTTCATTCCCTAAAATATGGTGATGAAAAATGAATTGTATCGCTATGTGGAGACGGTAAGTCATACATACACACGAGCGATACTTTCACTGCCAATTTGATTATAAATAGGGTGGATAGTGGTTTTTTAATAATAAAGACAAAATTTAAGTATATTTAGGATAATAATTATACCATTTTATGGCAAATACCATAGATTTAGAGGAGTTAAAATAAGAATTAAAAATAAATTGATCGGTTGAGGCAATTACCTCTTCTTTGGAATAAATCATTTGGATATCATATTAAGGACCCTATGGTTGGTCATTTGGGAATAAAACCACCTATATAATATGTATATATATTTTTGAAATGGGTTTCTTGATATATAAGTCTCAATTTTTTGTAAATATGAGAAAGGAGGGTGTCCTTTTATAAGTGGGGGTGAAGACACACATGATATTTCTTAAAAGAATAAAATATAACAAAGTCATTCTCAAAACAAAGTTTAAAAATGGTTAGATATTTTAATTTTTCATATTATGAGGTTGAAATTACATCAAAAAATATAAATTTTATAGGTTTATTTGGTTTTGTTTACCTTATATTTTTTTAACCCCATAGTTAACCCACATTAACTAAAACCGGGGTAATGACTTTTCACACTTAAAGGGTTGAAATTTTACTTATATGGTAACTATTGAATAATAAATAGAAAATGGATGATATTTTTTACTATTTATTATCCCCTTGTACTCTTATAATATTTTAATGATTTTTAAATAATTTAATAAAATATTGTTTTCATAATAGATCATTACTGCCAATTTTGACACTATTCATTCAATTTGACTTAAAAGGAATAAATAAAAAGTTTTAATTAGAATATAATCCTTTAAAGCAACTCTAATATGTCATAATAATATATAAAATTCATTTAATAGTATAAATAATTCAAATTATGTCAATTTTAATATTTTTCAAATCATTTATTTTATTTTTCCATGAATTGAAAAAATACAACATAGACATTGAATGATAATTTAAGGTAATTATATAATTAATAATAATTATAAATAAATTTCCATCATGAAAATAATTTCATTATTTTCAATGTAGATATTTATATTCTTTTACAGCCTATTTTTTCCTTATATGAACACATAATACATTTGTAAATGTAAGAGAGTGACATTTTGTGTTTTTTCTAGTTTTAAATGTTATATGGTTCATTTTCATGGAAAATTATCCCTTAATAAATAAATTTTGAGCCTAAGGTGATAAGGGTTGAATTTAATTCATCTCTAATAATTTATATAAAGAATTATGGACTTAACATTTAGTTTTAACCTAGTTAATATGATTTACCCTTTACCGAGGTGATAAATTTTACCAGAGTTTCTATTCATAATGCCTAAAAATAAAAGTGACATATTTAAAAAATTTAGTATTCATAATTAAAAATATAGAATAAATTTTATAAAAACAAATATATATACATTTTAGAAATTAATTTTAAAAGAATTGTGAAAAATGAAATGAAAACCACTTTTATAAAAATAATGTTTTTAAACATAAAAATGGATTTATTCTTATCCTATCCAAAGTGAAAATATTAGATGAATTTTAAAAACATGTTTGAATATTTAATATATAAATTTCATTAAAATCATTCTAAAATAGTAATTAGTTTAATTTATTAAAATAAAAAACATATTTCATGCATAAAAAATCTTTTTATAAAAAAAATATCTCTTTTATTTTCAATTAATTTTTATTTTCATTTATAATTAATTGATACCCAATGAATTTAGTTTAAAAATGTGTAATCCATAAATTTTCATAGTTTAGTTATTCTTATTCATACCAATGAACCCATAATTTAGGATATAACTATTAAATAATATTTCAATAGAAGATCGTAGTTCTTTTAAACTCATTGTTGCATGTAATGAAAGCTATTGAATAAAAAAATTATTAAAGAAAAATATAATATAAAATCTAGATATATTATAATAATATGACTTAGTTTACCTAATATATCCATAATCTTCTTATATCCAATACCCTTTGTATTGACATGATCAACAAGGTATTCTTTACATTAACCATGGGTGTTGATTCCCTACCTTCCTCCAGGCATTATCCCTAAACAATGGCATTGGCTTAGTTAGACCAAATTCATCATGAATATTGATCCATTTAATAAAATCCCCTATGAGGGTAAGAGTTCTCAAATATTATAAATTATTATCATGATTCTTATTTTAGCTATTTTCTTTTAAAATCCTATTCCCAAGGTTCCTACTAAACTTTATCTGATACCAACTGTAGAAACCCAACTCTAGTAACCCAAAGTTGGTGTATACTTTATTACATTAGTATAAGACAAAAGGTATTGAACCATGAAAGATAAATTATTTTGTAATTATTCTAAAACTAGATGCATACTTTATTCCTATATTACATTGTAAATATAAAAATATAGCATAAGAAATATTCTTTCATCCTTGAAATCAATAAAAATACCCTTCTTCATATCCTAGGGAAAGGAAAACAAGGGGTGAGCTCCAATGCATGGTAAGGGTTATGTATAGTAGATTATATCATGAGTAAATAAGGAATAATCAATATTCTAGAGTGTATAATCAAAACACATTCCATTCAATCAAAAACATGAGTTCAAAGTGAATACATGGCTAATATCAACATAAAAATCAAAATGATAATGGAAAATGAATAATCAATAAATAAAATGTATAAATATAGGAATATGTTAAATTTTTATCAAGGCGTCAGCCAAGTTATCTTTAATATTACTATAAAGGAATCTCAAACAAGAAATCATTCTTAATAAATGAGTAGGTGTAAACTAGATACCCATTTAATATGGAATGTTTATTGTTTTATCTCCTAAAACCTATTGATGCATCGAGAGGATATCTATAACCACACCCCACTCATGACTTTCACATCCTATGAATTCCTAATATTTATAGTAATCTATAAAATTAATATTCAAAATTACTTATAAATAAATATTTATTTATATTGAATCAATAATACATAATATTTTCCCTGTAACTTTCTTAAAAAACTTAATTCAGCTGATACTGTATATAAAAATGATATACGGTTGATACAACATAAAATTATTGGAAATTATGAGTTATAAATACATGATACTTAAAAATGGACATTGAGTAGAAAATAACGTCCAATGAAATGATGTATTTTTGTAGATAATGTGATCATGTGAAATTTGATGACCATAAAACCATGAATCGATAGAGGATAAAAGTAGAATATTGATTCATCATAAATAAAGGTTTGTAATAAAGAAAATTATTTTAATAATTAAAGAGTAAAATATAAGTGAAACATTAATAATAAATTTTTAAAAAAATTAACTTTTTTATACAAATAAAGTTATAAATTATTTTCAAAAATATTTTCATTGAATTAAGAAAAATAATTCCATTCTATTTTGATAAAATTTTAAATAAAAAATTACAAAGAATTGATTGAAATATTTTATTTTACAATAAAATGGAAAATTTTAGAGGTATATTTAAATAAATTAATGATCATGGTATCAATTAATTCCATTTTTAGAGTAAACATTAAAAAAATATTCCTTTCACACTTTTGGTAAAAAGTAAAAAAATACCTCATTTGGAAAACAAAAAAAAAGATTCATTTTAATAAAAAATTAAAATAATTCAAATATGGTTGAAAATTAATTCATATAATAATTTTAGTGTAAATAATAACATTCTTTAATTATTTCAAAAAACTTTTACAAGGAAGAAAATGAGTTGGAAGGAAACATTAAGACATGATTTGTATATGATATTCTCTTACATGTAACAAACTTGTTGATTCTTAATCTAATAAGAGAACAAATCGAATATAAATACGAAAACACCAATATAATAGAATATGAATAAAATGGATGGGTTTTAATATATAATGATCATATAATTTTTCCAAAGGAAATATGAACATAAACAATCCCAAAAGAAAATGAGATTATAACCGAAATATCTTACCTTGGGTATCCACTTAGTTGTATGTGTTTGATACTACTATATAATAAATTTAGATTTATTATAAATCTAAAATAGAACCATATTAATAGTTATTGTACCATATAAGATTCACTTATAACATTTTATCACCTTTTTATTAAAATTTCTTTATTAACATCATCTTAGGTTTTAATTGTTTTTTCCATTCATGTTTCAGTTCAGTAGTACCAGTCCTTGAATATTGGTCATTATTTATTAATATAAATAATATTAATCATTACATAATATTAATTTTTTATAATTTAAATAAAAATTTATATTCATTCATGAAAGTTGGACATGAGAAATGAATCACATCGTTTTGTGGAGGTGGTAGTCCACACGTAAACACAAGTGAAATTATCATTTTTAAATGGATTAAAGGGTAAGAAGGTATAAAATGTATTATATTTAAATAATAATAATTATATATTAAATATCATATATATTCATTAATTCTAACTTTCATAACTATCCAAGTAAAATACTGATAAAAAAACTACATTGTTATGTCGAGCTGGTAGGTCGTACGTATGTATGAGCGATATTTTAGTTTTTTGTAGGATGAAAATTAGATGTAAAGTGGTTGTGATATAATAAAAATAACATATAATTATATTTTTGATACTATATTAATTATTTTATGATGTATAAAACATATTTATAGTATGTAGAAGAAGAAATAAACATTGAAAGAGTCGGGCAAGACAATTACCTCTTCTTTAAGAGACCTCCTTTATCTTACACCTTAAGCCTTCTAGGTTAGCCTTTTGATGAGACTAGATACCATATATCATCTAGAGTATTTTTTTAATCTATTTGGTGAGTTATTGTTCAATATAATTTGCTCAATAGGTTTTAATAAGAGTGTATAAGTGGCATCCTTTTATAAGTGAGGGGAGTGACGCTTGTAATTATTCAATGTTTTAAAATATTAAAAGGTATTATTCATGGTAAAGTGACACAAAGAAACCCAAAATTCATATATAATATGTTATAGGATCTAAAAAACTCAAACAATTACATTTATACAAGTTTAGAGACATTTTAAGCCTAATCTCTTAGTTATACCCCTTTAAACCCAATTTAACCTTAATAGTGACAATTAAACTTTTTACCATGATAACTTATTTATGTAACCAAAAATAAATGGGGAATTATAATTATTTTTTAAAATTATGATTATAATTTTTAGATACATTTTATAATATTAATATTATATAGTTAGACTAAATTACTTTTAATATAAGAACACAAAATGCATGAAAACCAGTTTTTAGGAAAATAACTGATTTAAGAGTAAAAATCATTTTTCATTGAAATACATTAAAAAATTTATTTACATTAATTTTTTTAGTAATTTAATAAATAAATAATGTCTTTTAAACTTTTTTATAAATTAAAAATATATTTTATCCTTCTAACCAAACCATTAAATGAAAAGACGCAAAAAAATAGTTTTAAATTTGAGTACAATAAAATTTATGTTCACAAAAGTCAAGATTGGGTTCCCAAATTCAAAATAATGTTTTAAAATAAATTAATTAAATAATAAAATTTATATACGGTTGGTAAAATGGTTTCAAATTTTATTAATTCATTCTTACATCATGATAATTTCATAAAAGTGATAGTATTTTGAAAAATCTGTATTTTCACTATTCACCCAAAAATCAACAATTTCTAAAAATCCCAAAAAATAACCCTAAGATAATTTTGATATGATGAAACCAAAAATGAAATAATTTTATCAAATTAAATTTCTAAAATTTAAACATTTATTTTTTTCTAAAATACATAGCAAAACTTATTTTATAGAATAATAACTTTTTAAAACATTAAGTGCTCTAAATCTATAAATTAATAATTATTTGAGTGTTGTGAATGATATTATTTTTAATTTAATATCATAAAATTAGATATAAATTGTATGTAAATATACCTAATATATATATAATGGGTATATATAGTCAATGGCTATGTGTCCAACGACAATATATATAACTTTCATATTACATTCATATATATAGTCTTACATGCTTAACAAAAATTTATTTGTTTAATTCTCTATCATCATGTCTATTATATTCCAAATTATTTACCTTTTTCTGTATTTATAATTGGTATCATGATCATAATGTTTAATCATGAGGATAAATATTTTATGTTTGTCGTATTTTTATATATGTGTGCATTTACTACACATGTAATTTTATTCATATTGTTTCATATTGCAACCACAAAATTTATTAGTATTTATCTTTCATTGAAATATTTTATCCCAATAAAAACAACATGGTTTATTTTAGTTTTATGTTTCATATATCAAAATCTATCAAACATAATATTCATTTAAAGGAGATATTCATATTGAAGTATCGGGGTGCTACATTCTCCCCCTCTTACAAAAATTGTGTCCTTGTAATTTGAATTTGTTCACTAAAAATGAATTTATAATAATAAAAAAATAAAAAATAGATTTTATCATTAAATTTAATTAATAGTTCATGATCAAGAAAATTATTATTTTATAAAATAATGTACCCCAATAAGACTCATACTTGTAGATTAATAATTGAGTGTTACATTAAAAATAACACTTGATAGTTTTTTCATTATTTTTCTTGAGTTTGAGAAATTATTTTAAAATTGCGATGGAAAATATGATAAATTTTACTTCATTTATTCCCATACTAAAATAATTATTTCATCCTTCGAAGTGAATCATTATAATTATGATGAATATTTCATGACCAAAGAACTAAAATTAACACATAATCATTTATAAGATCTATAAAATGATGAAAATTTATTCCTTTTTTATAAAACTTAAATGGTTACCAAAACAAAAAATAATTACCAATATGAATAAATTGTAATAAAAATTAATCTCCAAAATCAAAATAGTAACCAAAAATCAACTTAAAAACTCCTCAAATATTCTTTATTAAATTTGTACCAAATAATTATAAAGTTTTGAAAACTTATCGTTTACTTTATAAGTAAACAACCTTTATCACTTCACATACTCAAATATGAATATACATTAATCACATATTCTAAAATAAATTTTTTCCAAATAACCAAAATTACTATGATATAAACTACAAGAAAATATAGTAAACTTCACCAAGGATCACCTTGTCATATCAAAAAGTAACCATAAAGTTCATCTATATATTATTCCAAAAATATCACTTTTCATAGTGATTGATACCATTCAATATATGTTTCCAAAATTCACATTTTCTAAATTTTCTATACAACTAAATATTATTAGAACAATCCTTATATGTTTTCTAATTAATCCTCATACCAAACTAAAATGTATAAATACCGCGATATAATAATCATATATTCTCATATTGAACCATAATTACCTGAATTAAAATCTTTAAAGGTTATATTCATTTATGAGGGATATTATTTGATTTCCTTTTTACTAGAAATATCAATAGATATTTTATACTTGGAGATAATATATCCAAGAAAATAAAATTCCTGAAATAAACATTCTCACTTACTAAATTTATCATGTAACTCCTTTTCCTATAAAATATTCAATTTATTATCTTACTCTTTGTAATCCTTATACTATTTTTATAGAGACCCAGACTTAACATAAATGGGTATTATATTATTTTATATAAATATTCATCACATTACAAAAATACATGCTTGAGGACCATAATAGTTTAGTGTATTTTGAAAATTATAAACATAATCATATAACTTAGTTAAAGATATTCAACATCTCCCTTAAAGATATTCCTATTTTAGCACTCCTACTTAAAACATTTCTTCATAAACTTGGGAAATTAAACATAAGAAAGAGTTGATATCCAAAGCTCAGTAAAGGTAAACAAGGGAGATATGTAAGCATAACATGAGAATAAGGGTATGAGAACATGATCATAACATTATAAGATCATACCCTACATATAAATTATCATAATCAAGAGTCATGGCATAAATATTGTCAGTTAATGAGACATGAATCATAAGAAAATCGAGATCATAATCCATGAGAGCATAACAGAGGAATAATACATGGAATTGTGGCAAACACATAAGCATAGAAAATCATGTGTCATGAATACCTACCAAGAACATAATAACATGTTATGATTGGGATAATAACTCTTATACTTGATTCGAGCATGGGATGACTTACCATGTACCCTCTTTTTTCAGGATTAAGATTCCCTCCCATGTACCTTCTTTTTTCAAGCTTTGGATTATATCCAGTGTACCCTCTTGTTTTAGGCTTGCGTTTCCCTCTTGTGTACCCTCTTGTTCCGGTCTTGGGATTACCTCCCATGTACCCTCTTATTTAAAACTTTAGATTCCCTCCCTTTTACCCTCTTATTTTATGTTTGGGATTCCCTCTCGTTTACCCTCTTTTTTTATTATTGGGATTCCCTCCGACGTACCCTATTGTTTTGGGATTGGGATGCCCACCTGTGCACCCTCTTATTTCGAGATTGGGATGTACCGCCCCAACCCCAGAAGCCCAGAGTCGGTGCATTATTATATATCATTGGCATGATCACAAAATATCAAGTCTCGAAAGACCTATTAGTTTAGTAGCCTTGGAATTACTAGATACATTCATAAGGATTACATTACATTATAAAATGGAAAACTACAACAACATTGTTTCCATTGACAACACTGATATCCCATAAACTATCCCTAAAGGTCAGTCATAATATACTTTTCGCATCCTGGGAAAAATAAAACACAAAAAGGGGTGAGCTCAGATGCTTAGTAAGGATAGAAATATAGTGGAAACTTTCATAAATAAGCATAAACATTTAAGGCAATGTATAAGACTAAAACAAAAGCCTTTAAAACTTGAACTTCAGCATAATATGGCAAAGATAAAATCAAATAATTCCATTTACTTATTCACATCGATATTCTACTAGTCAAATAATCACATGTAATATCAATATCCACTTTCATAATTATGGAATGCATAATGCCAGACTTTCATAACCAAATATTCAAGGCTTTGTACGAAGACTACAAATAAGATTTTTTCATGGCCTTATGACAAGACACTAGTTTGTCTCATTAGACCTACCGATGCATTGCGGAGCTATAGTGGGATCCACCTAACACTTACTAAGTACAATGCATTCCTCGTATGAAAAGATTGAAACATAATCTGAACATTCGTATTAAAACTAGCATACGAAATTTCAATACTTTATCCACAAACCATGAATGGTATAAGAATAGCACATCCGAAGTCAAACATAACTCATTAAATACAATATGGAAGATTTTATTGTAACAGATTAACCTCAATCGAGAATAATGAAGGATATTGACATAGATGAAAATAATCATCAAAACTATTTGATAGAAATATCCCCCTTTTTCTTGAAAACATTTAAAAGTCACATTATTTGTCAAGAAGCCGTTTAAAAATAGATTTTTGAATCAAAGTGTCCCATACCACTTTGAAACTTTTAAAAAGAATTTTAATTTTAAAACATTAATGTTTATATAAATAAAGCCTTAAAAACATTTTTAAAACATGGACATTAATGAGAAAGATTTAGAAGAATAAATTTTTAAAACATTTAAAATGGTATTTTAGTTAGAGTTACTATCCAAATGAGAGATGCTTAAATACAAATAATTAAGGTAATAAAAACTTTATAATACCATGAGAATAAAGTATTTCATTATGTACTATGCCAAAGGACAGTATATACACCATATAAAAGTGAATTGGTGCATAACAACAAAGAAGTATCAAAGGAATGTAAATTGAGATGAAATCCCTTATAAGGACAGTATCCTTAGGTAAAGGATAAATCAATGACATAATTATGTGTGAAAAATATAAATACAATCAATATTATTGGATATTCAGTGTAAATAAATCATAGGACATTCACACATATTCTTTTAAAAACAACATCAATGACTTGGATGTTTAACTCAATGAATGGGAATTGAGATAAGATCATGTTTATATCAATGACTTGAGAAATTATCAATGGAGTGATTATGTGTATCAAAATTATATCCACACAAAGGGGAGTGTAAATTACTACATAAATAATAAATAGTGATTCCACACACAATCTTTTAGTAAAATAATCAATGAATATTGCATAAATCCCAATGAGTGGAAATTGAAATTCGAAATTCCCTTACTGATTTGGTAACTTATGAAACATACACCCCATGAAAGAAGGATTATACAAAAAAGATGTAAATACCCATAAATTAAAATATATTACACCAAGAATAAAATCATGGGAAGTACATACACCACACAAAAGGAAATAATGGCCAATATAGCATGAATCTCACCAGAATAAGAAGTGAGATGAAAACTCCTTACCACGTTGTAATTAATCGAGTCGTATGACCATAAGTTAATAAAAATAAAATTAATCACATAATACCATTAATATAGAGAGAATAATGATAATATGTATCAAATGTTAGTACACAATACACCACATGCAACAAATAAGTGGCATACAATGGAAATCTCATGGAATTAAAAGTCAGATAAGAAACCCCTTACCTTATAATTTTCCTTGGTCGAGGGTAGGTTAACCTAAATTATAATGGTGAAATAATTGTTATTAAATTATACAAGAATAATATACATTAATATGATATCATATATGATCTTTTAATATTAATTTGTTATTAATATTTTATTATTATCTTCGTTTTGGGTGTTAACTGATTTGTTTTCCTTTATACGATTTGTTTTGTAAGTAGTGTTTGTTATGAATAAGATATATCTTATTAATATTAAGAATGATATTATGTATTTAAACATTATTTTTAATCATATAATGAAAATTATTCTGGAATGGATTACGATGGGGAATGAATCTCATCGCGTTCGTGGAGAAGGTAATTCATACGTACGCACGAGCGATAATATCATTCTTTTGATTTTAAAATAATATATAATTGGATGTTATATCATATATAGAGAATAATTATCATTTTATATTTATTATTTACATAAATTACACATCATTATTATACCCATCAAAATAATAATGTATTGAATAACAATTACACCACAACGTGAAGACGGTAAGTCGTACGTACGCACACATGGTGACATGTCATTCAAAGGATGGATAGAATAATTAATATGGTTGTACCATATTTATAATAACATCAAAGTATATAGAAGATACTGTGGTTATTATTTTAGAATGAAAACAACAAAGAAAGAGTAAGTGGAAGAATAAAGGAACCTGAAAGTGCTGATAAAATATTTACCTCTTCTTCGGGCTCTTTATTTTGATTTGATCAAAAGGGCTCCTTAGGTTGGATTTCTGAATAAAGTAAGGCCTCTAGGATAAAGGGAGGATAGTTGATATGGTATTTGGGTAGAGTTTGGCCAAGAAAAAAGGTTTAAAGGTGTGAATTGGAGGGAAGGGTGAGTGCCCTTTTATAAGACGGGTGAGGGGCACCTTAGGAAAAACTAAAAATATTATTTTATAATAAAATCATTATCGATTTATAATGGCTCCAAAATGAATTATTTAAAGTATAAGGTGGGTAAGGGTGTAAAACCACTCTAACAATAGGTTTTATATAGGTTTGGGTCACTATATTAACCTTATCATTTAGATTTAACTCTTAGTTAAATAGTTTGACATTTACCATGTCTCTCTGTATTTTTATATTATATGGTTAATGAACATACTATATACTTTCAAGTGAACCCCAAGTGGTTCATTAATTATAATCCTATAATTATATAAGTCTTTTGGCCAAACCTTATATTTTTAGGAATAGAATATCAATTAATAATATAATATTTGTTTTAAAAACACTTTTATGTCAATTTTAACACTATTTGGTATTTTGTTTTTTCTAAATTCATAACAACATTATTACTTCGAAAACAATTCATATAACTAACCCTAACATGTCATATTAACCTAGAAAATTAGTTGAATTCATAAAAAGTCTCAAATTAAATTTATTTGGATATTTATAATATCAAATATTTTAATATTTCATTAATTAGGTAATTACTGCATCATCATTGTGTCATAAATAAATTAAATTATTTAATGTCTAAAAAATATAAATAAAATAAAATAATGTAGGAAATATTTTTATATTTATAATTAATATTTATAATCTAATTTATCTTGTGTATAACCCAATATTAAAAATGGTTTATTTATTAAACTTTAAATTTAACACTTGTAACTCTTATTTGAATTAAATATTAATAAATATCCTAATCTAATCCAAGTGGACCTAAAGGATCATATTTTATTCATAAAGTTGTTTTTTATCGAATTAAACTTATCCAATAGAATTAGGACATGTGTTATGGTAATAATAATATCATTTTTACCCTTAATTACCCTATTTACTTTTAACCGTGGTAAATAAAAGTCAAAAGTTACTATTCACCAAAAATTATTTTTATCTTATTGAACCACATTTTAATTTTTGATACCAACTATGTCTCTCAGATTTTTGAAATTCAATTCATAGAAGCGGTAAAATTAAGTTTTATTCAAATTTGTAAATGCTTCTAGGAGGTGGGTAAAATACGGTTAAAAAGTTCAATAAAATTTTTCTATATCTAAAATTATTATAAACCGACTCCAATGAATTACATTAAACTTATATAGGTATTATGTATCTATTTTGACCTAAAATAAATTTAAATAAAGTAAATAGTTATTTAAATAAAAATTAGGTTTTAAACAATAACTCAGTGTTTTTCACTATTCATCAAAAATTAAAAGTTTTCAGAAAAATACCAAAAATTCCCCCTAAGTTAATTTCGATATTCTAAATCGAAAAAATGAAGTCAATTTTGAAATATAAAATCTATAAAATTTTGAAAATTGGTTATTAATATTTATAACGGCTAGTTTGATTGGTTGTGGTGTGTTAGAATTTCAAAGCTGCGTACAATGCAAGCCATTACATTATTCAAAGGGAAACGTATTGTGGGTGCTTGGGGTGTTACATGGGATGATCTTCTGTATTCCCTATTATTTTGGGCATAGGATTCCCTCTTATTTCAGGCTTGGTATTCCCTCCCGTGTACCCTTTGAGCTCATAAAAAAATTATCATTACCCAATGAATTAGAGTGAGATATAGGTCCCACCCATCACATGATTAAATCATATGTGCATGTTCCAGATGATAACAAAACATTCATCATATCATGACCTATGAAATTAAATGGGTATCTTTAACATTCCATCACATCATAACCTATGGAAAAATATAGGTTTCATAATAATTTTTTAAATATAATGCGTAAAAATAAAAGGGTTTCAAAATCATATAACTCATGGAAGAGAAATGGGTATTATAAACATCATTACATCAAACCATAAACCATTCAAGAAATAATATAAATGGTCTTCTTGGATCATATTCTCAGTAAATAAAAAACTATTAGAAAGTATGTAATCTTAAATGGAGAAGGATTTTAAAGGATCACAAGAAGCTATTCATAATGAAAATTGCCTTTCTTTGAAAATCCCTTTCATAAAATCATTTCAAAAAATCAGTTTATTGTAAATAAAGCCTGGAAATTTGATTTATAACATTTCTTGAGGAAAATATCTTTTTCACTTTGAAAAAAACTCTCTTTAAAAAAAATAATTTTGAAAACCATTTTCTTTTAAAATATAATTTAAAACTTATAAAGGAATATTGAAAACATTTAGTTACCTTTTAATTTGAAAATACTATGAAAACTTATATAGAATGCTTGAAAACATTTCAAAACCCTTTTTTCATTAAAATAGCATTGCAAAAATTTAAATTAATATTTTAAAAAAATAAAACATTTTTAAAATACTTTTTCCTTGAAAATTATCTCAAAATATCATTGTAAAAAACATTTTTGAAAACATTTTTGAAAAAATGGTTTTTTTGAATAAAACAGATTTCCAACTGAAAAATAAAATGAGGTCAGATTTTTATAAAACAATTTCACAATTATATGAAGTACCAAAGAATAAAAAAATGGTTATAATACATGAATTTCAATTTAATAAATATAGGAGAATAAATGTCATGAGTTTTCTTGAAATATGGATCATAAGGATTCATCAATGAAATCATAATCATAAAAAATCCTAATAAACGAAGGGATTGTGGTAATAAACTCTTACCACTTCATAAAATTGAATCATAATCCCCATGTGAGAAAATGAAATTAAATGAATCTTAAAAATATCATCTAAATAATTATATTCATGAGATAAAATTTAAAATGGAATTGTATACATCTCGTAGAAGAATATAGATGTATAACATGGCATGTATCTCAAAGAAGGCAAATTGAGACAAAATTACTTTACTGATTTGGTAACTTTTGAAAAATAAACCCCATGGAAGAGAGATCATAAAATAGATATATAAGTACCCATAAATATAAGTATAAGTATCATATATTATATTCATGGGTAGTGTAACACCCCAAGCTTCCACGGTACGCTTCTCTTTGAATAATGTGATAGCGTGTGTTGTACGCAACACCGAGTTCTAACACACCATAACCAATCAAACTAGCAGTTATGAATAGTAATACCTGCTTTTTGAATTATATATATTTCATATTTCAAAATGGACTTAATTTTTGGATTCGGAATATCTAATTTAGCCTAAGGTGAAATTTTGGTACTTTTCGGATAACTTTAATATTTTGATGAATAGTGAAAATTACTAAATTTTAATTAAAAACAACTTTTTTAATCAAAATAATTAATAGTGATAAATTATGAATTTCAGTGGTTTTAAAGTATATTTAGAATATATTTTTACCATTTAATATAATTTTGGTCATTGGACATAATTTTACAATTAAACCGAACATAAACAAGTGTCAATCTTTTGATAGTTATTATCTCTTAAAAACACGCTTTTTGTTTTAACAACGGGAATTAATTTTAAATTAATTTCGGCCACTTCTGTGTTTCGAATTTGAAAAAATGGATTCCATATTTGGAATCAGGATGTTCAAATTGTCTAAATTGGTAACTTTTATTTTTAGACATTTTGAATAATTACTTCGGTAAATATTTTATTTACCATGGTTAAGGGTAAATCTAGTAAATAAGGGTTAAAAAATAATATTATAATAATACTAAATTACCCTAAAACATGTCCTAGTATTATTGGTTGATAAAGTTTCGACCATAGTCATCTTTGGGTTGATTTTGGGACCCCATGGAGCCACTTGTAGGTGATAGGGACACTATATTTTAATTAAGTTAAAATGAATACAAAAATGACACAAGCATATATCTTTTAGAAAAAAAAAATTTCATAGGGTTATATATGTTTGATTTTAGACTAAAAATATTCATTATAAATCTAAAAAGATTTCTTACATAATGATATTTTATTTATAATTTTTAGACTTTAAATAATTTAATTTATTTATGACACAATGATGATGTAGTAATTACCATAATAGTGACAAATTAAAATAATTGATATTATAAATACCCAAATAAATATAATTTGAGACTTTTAATGAATTAAAATAATTTTCTAGGATAATATGACATATTAGGATTTATTTAATTAACTTTTTTAGAAGTAATCATTCTGTTATGAGTTTTAAAAAAATCAACTATTGAATAGTGTCAAAATTGACATAAAAGAGTTTTTAAAACAAATATTATATTATTAATTGATATTAAATTCCTAAAAATATAAGGTTCAGAAAAGAGACTTATATTATTATAGTTTTATCATTAATGGACCACTTAGGTGTTGCTTGGATGTATATAGTAAGTTTATTAACTATATAATATAAAAATACAAAGTGACATGGTAAATGTCAAACTAATTAACTAAGAGTTAATACTTAAAGATAAGGTTAATATAGTAACCCAAACCTGTCAAAATTCTATTGGTTGAATGGTTTTCGACCAATCCCCACCTTAACATTTAAATAATCAACTTTGGAGCCATTAGAAACCGAATATGAATTTATTATAAATTAATATTTCTAGCTTTTCCAAAGGTGCCCCTCACCCCTCTTATAAAATGGCACTCCTCCTTCTCATTTATTCACACGTTAAAAGCCATTTGGTTCGGCCAAACTCTGCCCAAATACTCTCCCAACTTACCTAAATACAACATAGAGGCCTTATTTTGATCATAAATCCAACCTAAAGAGCCCTTTTGATCAAATCAAAAGTAAGAGCCCGAAGAAGAGGTAATAATTTCACCACCCTTTCCCAAGTTCCTTTCTTCTTCCACTTCTTCTTACTTTGTTATTACCATTATAAAATAATAACTCCAGTATCATATATATACTATGATGTTATTATAAATATTGTACAACCATACTCATTATTCTATCCACCCTTTGAATAACATGTCATCATTCATGCGTACGTACAGCTTACCGTCTCCACGTCGTGAAGTAATTGTTATTCAATAAATTATTATTTGGATGGGTATAATAATGATGTTTAATTCATGTAAATAATAAATGTAACATGATAATGATTCTGTATATATGATATACCATCCATTTATATATTATTTTAATATCAGAAGAATTATATTGTCGCTTGTGCGTACGTACGGACTACCGTCTCCACGAATGCGATGAGATTCATTCTCCATCGTATACATTCAAGTATAATTATCATTTTATGATTTAAAAATTATGTTTAAGGACTTGATATCATTCTGGATATTATTAATATTCAACCTATCCATTACAAACATGGCTTACGTAACAAAACATATAAAATAAAACGAGTAAGTTAACACCCGAAACAACGATAATACTAAGATATTATTAACAAATCAATGTTAAAAGATCATATATGATATCATATTAATGTATATGATTATTGTATAATTTAATAACAATTATTTCACCATTATACAGGAGTTTAACCTACCCCAACCAAGTAAAAGTACAAGTTAAGGGTTATTTCACAATCTCTTCATTATCCGAGATTGTTTATACGTAATAATATGCTGGGATCTCTTTATCATCCACATCCATGTTTCTTAAAAATGTATTTCAAATCATTTTTAATATTTAAATGAATATGGGTTAAAGTCATTTATACCCTTTTTTGTCTTTTTATAAGATTTTTATAAAGTAATCATTTTGTCGTTTTCCAAACAAGGTGCTTTTTAACCTTTTCGACAGAATTAAGATAAGAATGTTTTTTTAACTTATACGGCGGGTGCGGTTATTTTCCGTCGTTATAAAATCGTTGAAGCTTCCCTTACAAGCTTATAAGAATATTTTCAAAGAAAATGTTTTATTTTATAAATATATGACTTTTTAATGATTTCAAAATAGAAAGAGATATTTCTCTAAAAAGAGTTTTGATTTCATCTATGTCAACATCCTTTGATGGATTTTACGCTTATTTGAAGTTGATTTATTATGATACAAAAATTCTATATTGTATTGAAGGTTTTGATTGTGGATGTGCTATTTTTATACCATTCATAGTTTATGGTGAAAGTATTGACATTTCATATGCTAGTTTTAATACGAATGTTTATGTTATGTTTAAACCTTTTCATATGGGAATGCATTGGACTTAATATATGACGGGTGGAGCCCGTTATAGCTCCTCGATGAATCGGTAGGTCTCATGAGACAAACTAGTGTCTTGGCACAAGGCCTTGGAAAAATCTTATTTGTAGTCTTGGCATGAGGCCTTGGCTATGTGGTTATGATAGTTTGGCATTATGCATTCCATCATTATGAAAGTGGTTATTGATTTTGCATGTGATTATTCGATTAGTAGAATATCCATGTGAATAAGTAAATGGAATTATTTCATTTTATTTTTTCCATACAATGTTTAAGTTCAAGTTTAAAAGGATTTTGTTTTAGTTATACATTGCCTTAAATGTTTATTCTTATTTATGAAAGTTTCCGCTATATTGTTATCCTTACTGGGCATTTGATCTCACCCCTTTTCTATGTTTTATTTTTCCCAGGATGTGAAGAAGTAAATTATGAATGACCTGCAGGGATATTATGAGGGGATTATAGTGTGGATTATGGAGACAATATGTTTTTGTAGTAGTTTTTAACTTCATGATGTAATGTAAAACTTTATGAATATATCTAGTGTTTCCAAGGCTACTAAACCAATCGGTCTTTCGAGATTTGATCTTTCTTGTGATCATGCCAATGTTATGTAATAATGCACTGACTCTGGGTAACTGGGGTCAGGGCATTATAGATGGTATCAGAGGAAGTTTAGTAGAAACCTTGGAAGCTAGATTTAGATAAACTCTGATTAGAGCACGTAGACCTAAGATGATCTTTGAGGATTAGTATAGAAGAAATTCCTAGAATTTTGGTATTGTAGAGATTTTGTGAATTTTCTGAGCAATACATCCCTGTCTGGATACGAGCAGGTAGAGGCGGCTCTGGCACAGATGTACCTAGGGGTAAAACCCGAAAACACCGCTTTGATCTAGACTCGAACGGGAACTGGTGCACAACAACGGGCCTTGCTGCACTCTTGGTTACGACACTCCCGGGGGATATGCTTAGGATAACTCTCATATTCTTTACAAATCATTATGAAGGGTTTATGAGTATATACTTCCTCAAATAAAACATTCTTATGATTATGGATTATATCCATAAATATTTCAATTTATGTTAAGTGTTTTATAAGTTTGGGATTATGTATTTTGATTCATAGACTGATCTAGTTTATACCATTGTTCAGAAATGGCGCCTAGTGGATGAAATGGAAACCATATCAATGCACGCACTCCATGTAGGGATTTCCCTCCTGTTCAAGATAATTATAATGGAGCTGGTGATGCAACTGGTGCCGATTAGCTAATCACCATACTGGGACAACTCACTTAGGTTATGAATAATAACCTTACCCGTATGGAGCACCCTGATCCGCAGCATGGAGGATCAATGTTAGATCGATTCATGAGGAAACAACCACCAACGTTCAATGGGAGTAAAAATCCCTTAGTAACTGAGTAATTGATATTTTCCCTAGAGAAAATATTTCAGGCTTTGGGGAGTAGTGAAAGGGAAAAAGTTATCATGGCAGTTTACAGACTCACTGGAGATGCTGATCAATGGTGTTCATTGATTCAAAACATGAAGGAAGATGATGAATTATAAAATATGGAATGGAGGGAGTTCAAAGATCTGTTTTTAGAAAATTACTTTCCTCGCGACCATCGAGCAGATATGGAAAGGCAATTTCTGAGTCTGAGACAGAAGGAGGATGAGAATGTCGCAAAGTATGAGGCTAACTTTACAAGGTTAACAAGGTATACAAGAGATTATATACATAACCCAAGAAGTAAGATTGATCGTTTCTTTGATGGGTTAAAACCATTTCTCCATCGAGAATTAGTCTCACAATCCTTTTCATCGTACGAAGACATTGTCTCATGTGCTATCAAGAACGAAAATGAATTCTCTAAGTCTTATGACTTTAAAGCAAAGAAA
Organism: Viscum album; assembly: GCA_963277665.1. Lineage (NCBI taxonomy): Eukaryota > Viridiplantae > Streptophyta > Magnoliopsida > Santalales > Viscaceae > Viscum > Viscum album. The sequence goes on from OY728150.1 coordinate 1,547,524,136, forward strand.
GATAAGAAGAGACCTGCTGATCAATCTGGGAATAGAAATAAGGGGAAGAATGGAAAGGTTGAAAATCCATCCTGTGGTAAATATGGGAATAAACACCCCAGTACTTGCTTGAAGGGAATGGGAGTCTGTTACAAGTGTGGTGGAAAAGGCCACCAAGCTCGTGATTGTAAGGGGAAGAAGGAAGCTACCAATGTTCAGTGCTACAATTGCAGGGAGATGGGACATTATGCAAATGAATTTCCTAAGAGTCAGGATAACTTATCTTAGAAAAGGCCAAGGGATCAAGGCCAAGATTATGCTATCACTACTGCTGAGGTAGAAGCTCCGAAAGACGTGGTGGCAGGTAATTTAATGGTTTCCTCAAGTTTAGTAAATGCATTATTTGATTCTGGATCATTACATTGTTTCATATCATCCTATTTTGATAAGAAAATTAGATATTTCCAATTTGATTTAACAAGGGAGTTGTTAGTTAAAACTCCTAACAGAAGTATCATTGCAATAAAGTTTTGTGAATCAGTCCCCATTAGAGCACATAAATGTTCTTTATCTGCTGATCTCATCGTCATACCTATGATTGAGTTTGATATAATCCTCGGTATGGACTGGATTTCAGACTATGATGTGAAGATTAATTATAAGAAGAAAGAGGTTACGATTCTTGATGATGATGATAAGGAACACCGTATCTTTATAGAAGAATCCTCACCACATAATTCTTATTTAGATCCACCCCCATTAGCTCAAATAAATTCAATTATTGGGGAGGAAGAGAATGAAATAACTTTGGGTGAGGAAAGGAATGTTCAAATATAGGATGTACCTATTTTGAAAGAATTTATAGATGTATTTCCAGAATATTTACCTGGACATCCTCCAGAACAAGAAGTTGAGTTTTCCATTGATTTAATTCCTGGATCAAGGCCTATATCGAAGACCCCTTATAGAATGGCCACTGTATAATTAGTTGAACTAAAGAAACAACTATAGGAATTGAGTAATAAGGGATTTATTCGCCCTAGTGTTTCTCCATGGAGATCCCCTATTCTTTTTGTTAAAAATAAAGATGGATCTATGAGGTTATGTGTCGACTACAGGGAGATCAATGCTATAACAATAAAGAACAAGTATCCCCTACCTCGAATTGATGATTTATTTGGCCAACTGCATGGGGCTCAATACTTTTCAAAGATTGACCTTCGATCTGGATACCATCAGTTGTGTGTGAAGAAGGAAGACATTCTGAAGACAGAATTTCAAACCAGGTACAAGCATTACGAGTTTACTGTAATGCCTTTTGGATTGACTAATGAACCCTCTGTATTCATGGATCTGATGAATATAGTTTTCAAGGATTATCTCGATGAATTTGTGGTGGTATTTATTAATGATATCTTGATATACTCAAAAAGATACGAATATCATTAAAATCACTTGCACATTATCTTGAAGACTCTGAGAAGACATGAATTATATGGGAAGTTTAGCAAGTGTGAATTCTGGCTTCAGGAGATTTCTTTTCTTGGCCATATTGTCTCTATAGATGGAATCTCTTTTTATCCTTCTAAGAATAAGGAAATCCAAGAATGGACAGCACCTACGAGTATAACTAAGGTACGTAGTTTTATTGGTTTAGCAGGTTATTGTCGACGTTTCGTCCAGAATTTTTCCCGATTGGCAAACCAATTAATGAAGCTCACACGTAAAGGGGTTAAATTTGTTTGGAAAAAAGAGTGTGAAGAATGTTTCGAAGAACTGAATAGAATAATATTCAATTCTCCTATATTGACTCTACCATCGGGGAATGATGGGTTCGTTATTTAAAGTGATGCATCGAAGAAAGGACTTGGTTGTGTCCTTATGCAGAATGATAAGGTTATTGCCTATGCTTCACGACAGTTGAAAATTCATGAACAAAACTATCCTACTCATGATCTCGAGTTAGCAGCTGTGATCTTTGCTTTGAATATATGGAGGCACTACCTCTATGGTGAAAAATGTGAGATTTATACAAATCACAAGAGTTTGAATTATATTTTCTCACAAAAATAACTCAACATGAGGAAAAGGAGATGGATTGAATTGCTCAAGGATTATGATTGTACGATACACTACCACCTGGGGAAGGAAAACAAGGTGGCATATGCTTTGAGAAGAAAAGATCATGGAGTTTTGAACAATATGAGAATTGAAAGGGATCCAATTTTCATGGATCTAGTGAAGATGGACATGGGAAAAACCAGGGAAGGAGAAACATCAATGATTTTTCAAATGGTTTCCAAACCATCTTTACTAGAAAGTATTAAGAGTTCTCAGGCCGATGATGAAGAATTTCAAAAGAAGATTAAAGCTGTGAATGATGGGAGATTGAGAGACTTTGTGTATGAAGATGGAATTTTGAAATTTGGGAAGAGTCTTTGTGTTCCTGATATACCTGATCTAAAAAGGGAATTGTTGGATGATGCTCATAGTTCCAATTTCTCTATACATCTTGGGAGCACCAAAATGTATAGAAATTTGAAGGAACATTTTTGGTGGGACAACATGAAGAGGGATATTGCTGATTTTGTGTCAAGATGTATGGTTTGTCAACAAGTGAAAGCTGGAAGGCAACAGCCTGGATGATTCATGCAACCTCTTCCCACACCGGAGTGGAAATGGGACAATATTATGATGGACTTTGTCATGGGACTACCAAAGACTCCTAGAAGGAATGATGAAATATGGGTTATTGTTGATCGTCTTACCAAGTCAGCACATTTTCTTTCTATAAGAGAAGATTTACCCCTGGAAAGACTAGAAAGACTATATATTAATGATTTTGTGAGACTTCATGGAGTACCCCTATTGATTGTTTCTGATCGTGATCCCTATTTTACTTCAAGATTCTGGAAAAGTCTTCAGAAATCCCTGGATACTGAACTTTATTTGAGCACTGCCTACCACCCTCAGACAGACGGACAGTCAGAACGGACTATTCAAACCTTATAAGACATGTTGAGATCCTTCTCACTTGACTTTCAGGGTACATGGGATCAATATTTACCTCTGGTAGAATTTTCCTATAACAATAGCTTCCATTCGAGTATTCAGATGGCACCATATGAAGTGTTATACGGAAAGAGATGTTGCACACCAACCTTTTGGGATGACATTAGTGAAAGAAAACTTGTAGGTCTAGAACTGGTGGAGGAAACGATATAAAAGGTGAAGGTAATCCAAAATCACATCAAAGCAGCTCAAAGTAGGCAGAAGAGCTATGCTGATAATCGAAGGAAGGATTTGGAATTTCAAGTCGGTGATCATGTTTTCTTGAAGGTATCTCCAGGGAAGGGAGTCATACATTTTGGTAAGAAAGGTAAATTGAGTCCCAGGTACATTGGACCTTTCGAAATTCTAGAATGAATTGGGGTTCTATCTTACCAATTGGCAATGCTGCCAAGTCTCTCCAAAGTTCACGATGTGTTCCACGTATCTCTGTTGAGGAAATACATGCCTGACCCAACGCATGTACTCACCTATGAGGAATTAGAACTGGAACCGATCTATCTTATTGTGAAGAGCCCGTCAGGATTCTTAATACGAGAGAACAAGTACTGAGAAACCGAACGACGCGTCTGGTAAAAGTTTTGTGGAGAAACCATAAGATGGAAGAGGCAACGTGGGAACCCAAGGAACTTATGATGAAGAACCACCCGAGTCTTTTCATGTGATAAGTATTCTTGAAATTTCAAGGATGAAATTATTTGAAGGAGGGTAGAATGTAACACCTCAATATTCCATGGTACGCTTCTCTTTGAATAATGTGATAGCGTGTGTTGTACGCAACATCGAGTTCTAACACACCATAACTAATCAAACTAGCCGTTATGAATAGTAATACCTACTTTTTGAATTATATATATTTTATATTTCAAAATGGACTTCATTTTTGGATTCAGAATATCTAATTTATCCTAAGGTGAAATTTTGGTACTTTTCGGATAACTTTAATATTTTGATGAATAGTAAAAATTACTAAAATTTAATTAAAAACAACTTTTTTAATCAAAATAATTAATAGTGATAAATTATTAATTTGAGTGGTTTTAAAGTATATTTACAATTTCTTTTTACCATTTAATATAATTTTGGTCATTGGACATAATTTTACAATTAAACCGGACATAAACAAGTGTCAATCTTTTGATAGTTATTATCTCTTAAAAACACGCTTTTTGTTTTAACAATGGGAATTAATTTTAAATTATTCTATTCCACTTCTGTGTTTCGAATTTGGAAAAATGGATTTCATATTTGGAATCAGGATGTTCAAATTTTTTAAATAGGTAACTTTTATTTTTAGACATTTTGAATAATTACTTCGGTAAATATTTTATTTAACAGGGTTAAGGGTAAATCCAGTAAATAAGGGTTAAAAAATAATATTATAATAATACTAAATTACCTTAAAACGTGTCCTAGCCTTATTGGTTGATAACTGTTCGACCATAGGCATATTTGGGTCGATTTTGGGACCCCATGGAGCCACTTGTAGGTGATACGGACACTATATTTTAATTAAGTTAAAATGAATACAAAAATGACACAAGCATATATCTTTTATCAAAACAATTTTTACATAGGGTTAAATATGTTGGATTTTAGACTAATAATATTCATTAGAAATCTGAAAAGAGTTCCAACATAATTATATTTTATTTATAATTTTTAGACTTTAAATAATTTAATTTATTTATGACACAATTATTATGCAGTAATTACCATAATGGTGACAAATTAAAATAATTGATATTATAAATACCCAAATAAATATAATTTGAGACTTTTAATGAATTAAACTAATTTTCTAGGATAATATGACATATTAGTATTGATTTAATTAACTTTTTTTTGAAATAATCATTCTCTTATGAGTTTCACAAAAATCAACTATTGAATAGTGTCAAAATTGACATAAAAGCATTTTTAAAACAAATATTATATTATTAATTGATATTAAATCCATAAAAATATAAGGTTCGGCCAAGAGACTTATATTATGATAGTTGTATTTTTAATGGACCACTTAGTGGTCTCTTGGATGTATATAGTAAGTTTATTAACTATATAATATAAAAATACAAGGTGACATGGTAAATGTCAAACTAATTAACTAAGAGTTAATACTTAAAGATAAGGTTAATATAGTAACACAAACCTATCTAAATTATATTGGTTGAATTTTTTTCGACATATACCCACCTTAACATTTAAATAATCAACTCTTTAGCCATTATAAACCGAATATGAATTTATTATAAATTAATATTTCTAGCTTTTCCAAAGGTGCCCCTCACCCCTCTTATAAAAGGGCACTCCTCCTTCTCATTTATTCACACCTTCAAGGCCTTTTGGTTCGGCCAAACTCTACCCAAATACTCTCCCAAATTCCCTCACTACAACCTAGAGGCCTTAGTTTGATCATAAAGCCAACCTATGGATCCCTTTTGATCAAATCAAAAGGAAGAGCCCGAAGAAGAGGTGATAATTTCACCACCCTTTTCCAAGTTCCTTTCTTCTTCCACTTCTTCTTCCTTTGTTATTACCATTATAAAATAATAACTCTACTATCATATATATACTATGATGTTATTATAAATATTTTACAACCATATTCAGTATTCTATCCACCCTTTGAATAACATGTCACTATACGTGCGTACATACGGCTTACCGTCTCCACGTCGTGGTGTAATTGTTATTCAATAAATTATTATTTGGATGGGTATAATAATGATGTGTAATTCATATAAATAATAAATGTAACATGATAATTATTCTGTATATATGATATACCATCCATTTATATATTATTTTAATATCAAAAGAATGATATTGTCACTCGTGCGTACGTACGGACTACCGTCTCCACGAACGCGATGAGATTCATTCTCCATTGTATCCATTCAAGTATAATTATCATTTTATGATTTAAAAATTATGTTTAAGGACTTTATATCATTATGGATATGATTAAGATACAACCTATCCATTACAAACATGGCTTACATAACAAAACATATAAAAGAAAACGAGTAAGTTAACACCCGAAACAACGATAATACTAAGATATTATTAACAAATCAATGTTCAAAGATCATAAATGATATCATATTAATGTATATGATTCTTGTATAATTTAATAACAATTATTTCACCATTATACAGTAGTTTAACCTACCCCAACCAAGGAAAAATACAAGGTAAGGGTTATTTCACAATCTCTTCATTATCCGAGGTTGTTTATACGTAATAATCTACTGGGATCTCTTTATCATCCACATCCATGTTTCTTAAAAATGTATTTCAAAACATTTTTACTATTTAAAATAATATGGGTTAAAGTAATTTATACCCTTGTTTTACTTTTTATAAGAGTTTTATAAAGGAATCATTCCGTCATTTTCCAAACAAGGTGCTTTTTAACCTTTTCGACAGAATTAAGATAAGAATGTTTTTTTAACTTATACGGCGGGTGCGGTTATTTTCTGCCATTATAAAATCGTCTAAGCTTCCCTTACAAGATTATAAGAATATTTTCAAAGAAAATGTTTTATTTTATAAATATATGACTCTTAAATGATTTCAAAATAGAAAGAGATATTTCTCTAAAAAGAGTTTTGATTTCATCTATGTCAACATCCTTTGATGGATTCTACGCTTATTTGAAGTTGATTTGTTATAATAAAAAACTTCTATATTTTATTGAAGGTTTTGACTGTGGATGTTATATTTTTATACCATTCATATTTTATGGTGAATGTATTGACATTTCGTATTCTAGTTTTAATACGAATTTTTATGTTATGTTTAAACCTTTTCATATGGGAATGCATTGGACTTAATATGTGACGGTGGATCCCGCTATAGCTCCTCGATGCATCAGTAGGTCTCATGAGACAAACTAGTGTCTTGGCACAAGTCCTTGGAAAAATATTATTTGTAGTCTTGGCACGAGGCCTTGGCTATGTGGTTATGATAGTCTGGCATTATGCATTCCATTATTATGAAAGTGGTTATTGATTTTACATGTGATTATTCTATTAGTAGAATATCCATGTGAATAAGTAAATGGAATTATTTCTATTTATTTTTGCCATAAAATGTTTAAGTTCAAGTTTAAAAGTCTTTTGTTTTAGTTATACATTTCCTTAAATGTTTATTCTTATTTATGAAAGTTTTCGCTATATTTTTATCCTTACTGGGCATTTGAGCTCACCCCTTTTTTATGTTTTATTTTTCCCAGTATGTGAAGAAGTAAATTATGAATGACCTGTAGGGATATTATGAGGGGATAATAGTGTGGATTATGGAGACAATATATTGTCGTAGTATTTTTTCACTTCATGATGTAATGTAAAACATTATGAATATATCTAGTGTTTTCATGGCTACTAAACCAATCGGTCTTTCGAGATTTGATCTTTCTTGTGATCATGCCAATGTTATGTAATAATGCACCAACTCTCGGTAACTGGGGTCGGGGCGTTACAGGTAGTATATACACCACACAAAATAAGTGAGTATTGAATAAGGCATAAGTCTCAGAGAAGAAAAGTGATACTAGAAATCCCCTTACTACTTGAGTAACTTTTTAATCTTGATCGACATGAATTAGTAACATAAATTGAAACTTTTAATATCATGAAATAAATTTAATTCGTAATATAACATGTAATAGGGAACTATATATACCACACAACAAGAATAATTGGTGAATATAGCATATATCTCACATAAATAAAAGTGAGATGCGAAAACCCTTACCTTAAG